>CM070734.1:7981850-9181850 GCA_036346275.1 Otatea glauca | reverse complement strand
TGAGTCGTGCGGGCATCAGAATAAATCATGCTGCACCACAAGATCAAAAGGACGTCACTGCGTGTGTCAAAGTTGACTCAGGGGCATTGAAGATATGTGTTCGCCGTCCAAAATTGAGTCCGTCAATGTTGACTCAGGGGCGTTGAAGAGGTGTGTTTGTCGTCCAAAGTCAAGTTCGTCGAAAATGAGTCCAGGATGTTGAGGAATTATGGTCGTCGTTCTAGATGTGTGTGCGCATGAGAGTTCTTGCAGGTGTGGCAAAGTTCTCTCGTGAGTAAACTCTAATGCGAGTCTGCGTCACCGTCAAGTTGTGTTACCAATAAAAGACAATTGGAGTTGAGGCAACAGGTAGTAATCATCGGCGAGGTGTGTCACCGGTGATATAGATAGCAAGAAGAAGGCGGAACTCTTTAGAGATGCGTTTACCATCTTGTATCTAGTATGTGTTTAGGCAAATCGTAGTTGAGACCGATTACATCAACAAGTTAGAATTGAGTTACAAGATTAAAGGGGTGATTGATAGAGTTAATTTTGTAAATTAAGAAAGTTTGTTTGGAAAGTGGCTGAGTAGAGTCCGTGGGCATGCTGGCGAGGAAGCCGTATCCGCTGTCATCACAAATTTGAACTCCAAATTAGCGTAGGAGTCTGCAGAAAAATCTGCTATATAAGCATAGGCTAGAGTTTATAACAAGAGAAGGAAGCAATGTAAGTCATCAAAGATCCTTTGCTCGGTTGGTTTGTGTCCTCTTCTTAAGAGCCGAAGGTCCAGAGTTCAAGTTGTGGAGGAGGCTGCATGTTTTGAATTATTTTTGGTTCTTTCTATTTAGTTGATTTTTTGGTTTTTCTTTTTGTGTTCCAACATTTGGAGGGATCAGTGCAGCAATACCAACGTCTCCATTGGCTGGTTCACAAGCTCGCTTTGGGGTGGTGATAGGATCAACGAGTAGAAATCGCTAATTAATACATATGATGTTGTAATTTTTCACGATATCACATACGTAATCTTATAAACTAATCTGAAAAGATAGAATTACAAGAACAATACTTCAGTACAATCTAAAAAACGCTGTGCTTCCAACTTGTGCAAACATCAATCTCCCTCTTCTATCTTCATCTCTCTCCCTTACGACAAAATGACTCCCACCATCTCGCACGCACGATCATGCCCAAAGAGTTTTTTCTTTATTTCAGATATCTAAATCATAACTTCAACTCTCTAATCTGAATTTTTACAAATAAAAAGGTAAACACAAATGTATAGAGAACTCATGGGGGTACAGCCAAAGTAGCCGAATCTACCTCTAATTTAGCTAGTGGCCAAATCCTACTCTAACTTCTGTATCATATTTAGGACCGGACTCAAAATACAAAAAGAAGAATTAAAACATGTTAACTAATTTTGGCCAACTAGAGTGCTGATACTTGTCGACCCGATTAAACATAATAGGAGGTAGAATCTAATATTGCCATAATTGAGAGATATCTAGGTGATGCTCTAAGCTTTTAAACGAGTCAAAGAATACCTCAATCTGAGTTTGAACGTAAAAGTTATGGCATTTTTATGGTTAGCTATGTTGGCAATCCGAGTTGGTTTCATTTTTCTTCCCAATTCCAAATTGAGCTCTCTCCTCTTTCTTCATTTGCAAGAAAAGCAAGAAAACTCCTTTTCCCCTTTTTATTCTCTCTAAACCAAATTTGGCTTTTCCATTTCTTAATTTATTTTCCTTTCTTGGCTTTTCCATTTCTTAATTTATTTTCCTTTCTTTTCCAAACCATCTTTCATGCGCCTCTCACTTCATTATGCTTCTTGTCACGCACTTTATATTGAGTTTGAATGTGCTACGAATTCGTTTTCTATTCTATCTCAAATGTACTCCTACACAAAGTCTATTATATTCCACTATAAATATATCCCCGTAGTCTAGAGGATGAGCAAGAGCTTATAAACATCTTCTCATATAGTGGTAGAGTCATTATGCGTACGTGGCTTTTCGCCAAAGGGGTTTTCATGTAAAATTCATATATGTTATTTCTACTTTTTCTATACAATATTTGCAATAAAGTGATATCAAAGCACAGGAACTTCCATCGAAAGAAAAAAAAATCGTCGAATCAGAGTCCCGTCTTGATATCGTGGAAAGCCGAGTACGAACTCCGAAGAGGTCTTCGAATCTGAAGCCAAGGCAAATCAGGACCAAGGATACAAATTTCATAGAATTTCCATGAATTTTCGCCGAAATTTCGGGCTACCACGAAATCTAAACTAGTGGCTGAATAGATTTTTTTGAAATTGCTAAAGCATTTTTCGCTTTTTTAGCGAAATTTCGTGATTTTTGGCCGGGTTTTTGAACTTTTAGGGCCGGATTTGACCAGATTTGGTCCAATAACCCTTAAGAAAGTCATCTTTTATGAAAATTTGTTGAAAACTGAATTTTTGAAACATTTTAAAATTTTGGCAAAAACACTATCAGATTTTTATGAAATTTTACATGCTTGATAATGATGTAAAAATTTTATGGAACTATATTTATTAGAGGGATCATACCAAAAAAATTTAAAAATAATTTAACTTCATTGGTTATCTTTAAAAAATCAAAAACCGAATGAACATAATTGGGACAGTAACCTTGTCAGAATTTTATAAATTTTCTCAAGGATGATCATGTTCTAAAATTTTTATGAGAGATTAAGAATTGCCTCAGTACCATTATATAAAATTTTTGAAAAAAAATTAAATTTTTTTGTTTGGTCAATCAAATCTATGTATGTATTGAACCTCATTTGTTATATTATATTTCAAAAATAAAAAAAAGAACATAAATGGTACTGTGCATTATAAGAACTTTATAAATTTACTGGTTTGTGATCATGTTCTAAAATTTTTATAAGAGATTAAGGATTGCCTCAGAACCATTATATAAAATTTTGAAAAAAATTTAAATTTTTTTGTTTGGTCAATCAAATCTATGTATGAATTGAACCTCATTTGTTATATTATATTTCAAAAATAAAAAAGAAGAAAGAACATAAATGGTACTGTGCATTGTAAGAATTTTATTAATTTACTGGGATCTATAGATTAAGGGTATAAATTGTCTATTAAACAAGGGATATAAAATATTTGGGTTATTGAAGAAACCAAAGCTAGACAACGAGTTAGAAAAAAGAATGTTAAAGAAGAAGATAAAAATACTAAATATTTCCATGTCGTGGCTAATCAAAGAAGGAGAAAGAACTTTATTACTTCTTGAGGGCCCTGATGGTCCTGTTTATGATACCAATAAGATGCTTGATATTGCTTGTGACTATTATAAATCCTTATTTGGCTTTGAAGCTAATTGCTTAACATTAACCTTGAGATCTATAGATTAAGGGTATAAATTTCTAGGTAGTTCTGAGGTTGGTAAGAAAGCAACTACAACAAGATTACTCAAGCCAATTGTGCATGGTGTGATCCAGACTAGTGTCAGAGACCAAGTTAGACATTACTTATGAGAACTTATAACTAAAATATCATGAATTGCTTATCTCAACTTACCTTCTCTGAACTACCTTTATACCCATTAAATAAAAGCAGCTATCAATTGGTAACCTTCCATGTTTGTTTACTTTTCTTTCCTGTTGTGCCACGACAACCAGCCTAGATTGCAAGATGGTGTCCCCTCATTCGCCGTCTGAAGGATGTGATGAGTCACCGAAAAGAAAAACTCCTCGAGGTCCAAGAGGAGCAAATAAAAGGCCCACGGAACAATATACCATCACAGCGGTTGATCGAAAGGATGGGGTCCCCACCGAACCAAGAAAGGCGGTGAATGCATTTAGGACATTGTGCGGGATAGTCGACGAACGGGTCCCCATCACATGTCCATCCCGAAGTCAGCGATCGATGAGAGCCGCAACGACTTGGTGATAGAAATTATATCTTCGTTCGATATCCCAGAAGACTTTGTGATCTTAGTGCGACGGTATGCACTGCTAGTGGCGGGAAAGGCGTGGAAGAATTTCAAGAGCACCCTTGTCAAGGAATATGTCAATAAGGACAGGACTCCCTTCTCTAAGTACGGGTTCATTACTGAGGATATATGGCAAAATTTTGTTGAGGCGAAGACGACGGATGAATTCGTGCGTCAAAGTGAAGCCCACAAGGCCCTGCAGGCAAGGAGCACCCACCCCCATAGACTTGGCACCGCTGGGTATGCGGGAAGAGGGAACAATGGGAGAGGGAGGACGAGGAGGCCTGTGCCATTTGCATGTATCGTTGACCGACGCGCGCGAGACCGGCCGAGAGCAAGGTCAAGTGCAACGCCTTCCGCACCGTCTCCTTTACAAACCTCAGCGGACGAGGAAGTCTGCCAACGACTGGTAAGATATCGGACTTCCAATTTTGTACGTAATTAGTCCGTAATTTCGTAAGTGAATTAACTTTTCGAGATCTTGCAGGTAGCGTTGAGTACACAATCTTCCGAGGGCACTTTTTTGCTAGACAGGGAGAAAGATGTACTCTCCACAGCCTTGGGAAACAAGGAACACCCTGGTCGCACGCGAGGTGTTGGGGTTTTTGTTCCCTGGAAGTCAGGATTTCCAGGCGACTCAGACAAATACCGCAGTAGGAAGAGAACCAAAGCAGAGCGAGAGGAACGACTGGTACAAAGGATTGAGGAAAGACTAAGAGAAGAATTCAACAATAAGATAAAAAGCCTCGAGGAAAGGCTCAATAATCAGCCTGCGCAAGTCCCAGATGTATGTGGGCAAATCAGCCCCACTACCAAAAAGAGCAGATGTGCGTCCGCCACTCTCACAGCTGAACATGGGAAATCTCCTGTCTGTGACATCAAGGTACTTACATATATGTCTTGAATGCTCCATACAAATAGCCGTTGGACGCAGTAGCTAACTGTGTACCGTTATATAGGTAGCCACGCGGTGCACTCTCCAAGTGAGACTTGTCCATGGTGTCACTGTTATTCCGGCTGCTTCGGGGGTCGCGTATCCATTTATTGAAGGGGCGCTGGTGCACGGCACCCTTGTGGCACAGGGATTCATGAAGGTTAGTGTGGACGGTGTAAACGATAATTTCAAGACCGTCCCACTTTCGATGCCCCCAAACGACGAGATTGTGACAATGGGGGACGCCATTCACAGTTTTATCCAGTGGCCCAAAGAATGACATCTCCTCGACGCCCGTCCTCCATCACGAGCTTCCCAATCGCCTCGGCCGGATGATGCACCTCGTGAGCACCAAATCGGCTCCGTGCCCCCGCATCAAAGGACATTGATTGGATGGTGCCCACTCGTCGCCCGTGCAGACTCCTTATGGCAGAAAAAAAGTCAAGGGCAAAGCGAAGCAGATCACGAAGAAATTGGACTATACAATTGCCCCCCTGGCCCGAGTATACCAGCTAGGAGAGCCTTTTGTAACAGGAGAGCGCATGAAGAACCTTTCTATTGCTTGCGTCAGATTGCAGAATTGGTGCATGCAACAGGCTAAAAAGCCAGTGCAAGACCGCATAACGAGTATATCGGTCAGTTTCAAGTATGAGAATCTATTCAATGAGTCATCGGGGGGATTCTTCACAGCCGACTTCAATGACCTTTTTGACGTCTTCAACCTCGACGCCCTCGATGCCGCGCTCTTGAGATGCTGGACATTGTAAGTGTGTGCATTCACATTCTACATTCGTATAATATCGATAAAAGTCATATATATATGACTCAATGCTTTCGTATATTTAGATACATGATCCAGGAAGCGAGGAAGAACGAACAACCGGTGGGTTTTCTGGACCCACACATAGTCTCCAAGCAAACAATGGACAAAGATTACGGATTTGTCGAAAAATACGTCGGAGAGGCCTTGGCGGCTCAAAAAGATAAAGAGTTCATACTTTTACCCCACAACCCAGGGTAAGTGCTAGTTTGATTTGCACTATGCTCGCAACTCATTCGTTAATTGACCATGCCGACATACCTGTGTAGGTTTCATTGGGTTCTCATTGTAATTCATCCATCGACGAATCGGGTTATTTACCTTGATTCCTTACAGAGTGGCAGCCATAACTTACAACCTATCGCAAAATTAATCACCAGGTAATTAATCACGTTTCCTCCGAAGATAACATGGTCATGTAGGTTGTTCAAACGTGTATGTTTCTCCTGGAATAGCTGAGGCTAACCTATTGCAATCGCGTAGCGCGTTCAAAGTGTACAAATATTATGGAGGGCCTTCTGGCAAGGACAGGGCGAAGCTGAATCACGATTTTAAGTTTTCGGTAACCGCTGTACACAATAATCCTATGTAAACTATGTAATAATGATTCTGGAACTAACCAAATCTATAATTGCAGTGCCACCAGCAGGGAAAGGGAAATAACCGTTGTGGATTTTACGTTTGCCACAACATGGAACTCCTTGTCACTAAGAAAACGACCAATCGGGTAACAACTGCGTTGGAAGAGGCCGATCTGGAGCGAATTCGAGGCCAGCTTTGTGCCTTTTTGCTCAGTCAAGTTTTACACAAAAAAGGCGAGTTCCACGCTGCCGTATAACTTGAGGAGTCGTATTTTTTCTAAATTACCATTTGGGTTAATTGTCAAACTTGTGTTGTGGATTTGTAAATTGTAGTTGTGCATTCGATTAATTGGTTAATGCTATTGAGTTACATTTGGTTAATATATCTGAGTTCATTTCTGAAATGGTTGTAATGTTTTAGTAATATGAGTTTAGTTATTCTATAATCTGCTTTTTTCCAGAGGGCGTGGCTAGCATTTCCTTAGGCTAGCCAATAAATAGATTAATGGTTGCCTGTTGGAAGTCTTATCGCAGACGGTTTTTAATTAAAACCAGTCTGTGATATAAAGATGTAACAGACGGTTTCAAACAAAAACCGTCTGTGATATCATCACATCATAGACGGTTTTCAACTAAAACCGTCTGTGATGTAATGATGTAACAGACGGTTTCAAACAAAAACCGTCTGTGATATCATAACATCACAGACGGTTTTTAAATAAAACAGTCTGTGATATGATAATATCACAGACGGTTTTAGTTTAAAACCATTTGTGATATATTCTATCACAGACGGTTTAGAAACCGTCTGTGATATGCTGTAACATCACTGACACATGGTTACAGACGGTCCGGGAAACCGTCTGTGATGACGGTTTCGAACCGTCTGTGATAAGCTTTTCTGTAGTAGTGGAAGTGCTTTTAGTTAAGCTTGAAGGACCGAGATGGCGAACAGAGGGGGGGTGAATGGTCGCAAATAAAAATTCCCCCAAAATACTCCAACAAAAACCTTGACAAGATCGCTCAAAAGGAATTGTGAAAAACCCGAAAAACTAGACAACTATGTGTACCCCAAGCTTGCATGGATAAGTACCATAAAATATGTGGGGATTTTTGAGTCACAATCCTGGTTGTCTAGTGTCCAAAATAAAGAGGAATCAATTCAAACTCTTGCTTTTAGAAAGGACATCAATTCAAATCACAAAAGTCACTTTCAGAAAAGCAAAAGCAGGATTTCCAGAACTTGTCCTCAATTTGCACAGGAGGTTGGTGGGTTTCTATAGCTCAAAAAATTTTGAGACTTTTTCTCCCTGTGAGAATTAGAGTCATGAAGAACTCCACCAAATTTCTCCTCAAAAAGCCTTACAAAAAAAACAGGAAAAATCGAAGAACACAGTCTGGTCAAAAACTTCGAGCAGAAAGTTTGGGGCTCGGTTTTCACCTCATGACACCCAAACGGTGCAACAAGTAAACTCCAAAATTTTTCTGTAAGCGGATATCAGAGTCCCGCACCTCCTCCAACAAGAATCACTCAAAAAGGATTTTTCTATAGTTTTACAAAAATCAAACACGGACTGCTGCGCGAAGAACAAGTTCAGAACAAAGTTGGAACTTGAAAGAAAAGATGTTCTCTACTCAATCCAAAGTGCAAAAGAGATGTAAAACCATATGAACACACTCAAAACATCCAAGAACAGCAGCATTTAGAAGGAGGGGAGGCAAATCCAAATTACTTGAAAGTAAATTGCGGGAATGTAATTATGGAAAGTAAATGCTGAATTTAAATTGCGTAAAGTAAAGACATAATGTAAATGCATAAAATAAATTCAGAGGTGGATGAATAAAACTTTCATTTCTGGAAGGAGGTTACAAAGCCTCACATTCATATGGGCAAAGCTCAAATGAGCATCAAAAACCTCAACACCTTCAAGGGAAGGAGGCTACCCTCCACCCCTATTTATACTACTCTTGGGCCACCTACCACCCTTGGATGAGTCCCTCAACCTAGAGCACTCATCTAAGGGCTAGGATTAACCCACACACACAGCCATGCAAGGGCTAACCCAAAACCCACACACATACGGGTTTTCTTGCACGGTTTTCAAAGCATACTACCTAGACCCGCTAACCTATCAACTAGACCTCAATCCGACGGTCCTCATTGATCCACGCGGCATCTAGCTAGCATCATCTCCTTTCCTTGTCTTCTTGACTTGCCGGACTCCGTCTCCGATCATCTTCGGCGATCTCCCAACCGTCTGGACCTCCGACGCCTCGCCTAGTCCCGGTCATCCTTCGCCTCACCATGACCTAGCACCGTCGTCCCGCAACCATCAAAGACAAGGAAACTCCTCACATAGCAATGCCCACAAAGATGTGCAATAAACCATCCAACTCATCACTACGCGTCCATACGGCCAGATCGCCACTCTGGCAGAGACAACTCAAATTGCTTCATTTTGAAAATCAATCCAAATCAAACTCAAACTTGAGCACACCTTGCTCAAATAAAGTCAAATACTCATCGCAAACATGGATGGACCTCCACATGGTCCTTCAAAGCTATACTTCTGAAGAAGTGCTCTAACGGGGACATAGGAGATTGAGCTATGAACCTTGGTGAAAAAATCTTTGAGTCTCCCTGTTATTGATCTATCTTCGTTTTGCTGTTCTTATTATCAATTCTATTTCAAATTCTTCTCTATACAAGTCTTACTGAATCAAAGTTGTGCTAAATCCTTACAATAATTTTTGCTGTTGCTGTTTTATTGAGAAAAGTTTTTCCATAAATTTTAAAGTTGCCTATTCACCCCAGGCCTACTTGATCCTTTCAAGTGGTATCAGAGCAAGGTTACCCCTCTAAAGGATTAACAGCTTGGGTAAAATGGCCAAGGGAATAGGATCAGCTACAGTAAGTGTAGAAAGGGTTCCTATTTTTTATGGCACTAATTATACTTATTGGAAGATTAGAATGAGGTGTTATCTCGAAGCCGTAAGTTATGATGTGTGGAGGTTTACAGAAAGACCTTTGCCTCCACGGGTCATACCTGAAGGGCAATCCACATCCTTAGAACCCACACCTGGAGAAATAAGAAATTTGCAATACAATGCTCATTCTATAAATGCTATCTTTTCGTGTCTTAGTGGTGAAGTTTTTGATAGAGTCAGTAATCTGTCAACTGCCTATGTTATATGGACTACTCTTCAAGAAATTCATGAGGGTACCTCTGATGTAAAAGAGGAAAGATATTTTGTAGTCAGAGAAAAATTTGATCAATTCAAAATGCTTTCTCATGAAAATGCTAATGATATATTCTCTAGATTAAATCCTATTATAAATGAGTTTAAAGGTCTAGGAACTAAAATTGATGATGTTGAAGTATGCAGGAAGATGATCAGGGTTCTACCTCAAGCCTATCACAGCTTGATCACTTATCTATCCAATAGTGGTGATCTGAAGAAACTCACACCCACCGAACTATTGGGGAAGATCTCAGCTCATGAGCTTACCTTGGGTAATGAAGTTGAGACCAAGAAGAAATCTATTGCACTCAAGGCCAAGGAGAAAGTTCAAGATTCCTCTGATGATGAAGAAGAAGAAAATTCAAGCTATGAAGAGGATGAAGATGTAAGAAAATTGACATTACTCATGAGATCAGCAAACAAGATCATGAGAAGGGTAAATGCCAAAGGTAAGTCATACAACCACTTCTCAAAAAGAAACCCTTTCTCTAACATTATCTGCTTTGAGTGCAATGAGAAAGGACACATAGATGCTCGTTGCCCAAACAAAAGTAACAAAAAGGAAAAGGGCAAGAACAAAGATGACAATGATGAAGAAAAAGCTCAAGGAAGCTATAAGAGGAGTCATCGCAAGAACAGCTACTCCAAGAAACATTGGAGGAAAGGGAAGAAAGAGGCACACATTGGTGAATGGATCACTGATGAAGAAAATTCAAGTGAAGAATCCTCCTCCTCCTCAGATGAAGAAGAACCAAGGTCCAAGGGACTAGCAGGGCTCGCTCTGGATGAATCTACACCACCTTCACCTTCAATTTCTCTACCACTGTGCCTAATGGCCAAAAATGATGAAGACAAGGTAAACGATTCTCCTTCATATGAAGAGCTTGTAGAAATTATTAAAGAACTTAATGATGCTTTATATGTTAAAACTTCTAAAGACAAAGCTCTAAAGAAAAATACTACAAGCTTGATGAATAAAGTTGAAACTCTTGAATCTAACATCAAGATCATGCATGAAAAATATGATGTGCTAGAAATTAGTCAAAATGAGCTTATAAATAAACATGAAAAACTTTCACATGCTCATTCTGTACTAAATTCCGATCATACTCTTCTTACTGATTCTCATGATTCTTTGAAAGCCACACATATACAACTTGTTAAAGATCATGATGAATTACTTGATAAATACTATGAGCTGGAAATTGATAATGAAATGCAGAATAGCAAATCTAAAAATGGTTCATCTTGCAATGTTTCAATCAGCTGTGATTTGCTGTCTGATGAAATAATTTCTCCCAGCTCATCTAGCATGTGTAGTAAAAATTGCAAAAATGGTTTATATGCTAAAGAGCTTATGACAGAAAACAATGAACTAAAATCCAAGGTAGCGAAATTTGATAAAAGATTAGAAAAATGCTTCCTTGGTAGTGCTACTCTTGATAAAATTCTTGGGGAGCAAAAGATTGTTCTGGGTAAAAAGGGATTAGGTTATAAAGCTAAATCTAAGCCCAGAAGGAATGAACAATCAAAACCCAAGATAAATTTTATCAAAAGTAGGACTCAATGCTGTTATTGTCATAACTACAATCATGCTTCTAAAAATTGCGAATTTGCTTGTGCTTCATATGCTAAGATTAACAAAAGATGCATGGTTGATGCACATTATATGTTGTTTAAGGATTTTAGGGGTAAAATGAATGTCAAATATGTTGGCCCCTCTAATCTGGATAAAAATCTTAAAGCTATTTGGGTGCCTAAGTTCTTACTTACTAATCCATTTGGCCCAAAAATTGTTCAGACTAACTCTAATGGACCCAAAAGTATTAGGGTACCTAAAATAAAGAAATAAACATTCTTTTTAGGTAAATTACAAGAGTGGCGGTCGGCACTAGGTTATTAACAGTGGCTGCACACAACACATGACTGGCACATCAAGGATGTTTAGCTCAGTTGAAAAGGAAAATGATCCAAGTCACAAAATCACATTTGGAGATAACAATAAAAGAAAGGTAAAGGGGAATGGTAAAATAGCTATCTCAAATGATCACTCTATTGAAAATGTATTACTTGTTGATTCTTTAAATTTCAATCTTTTGTCTGTTGCTCAACTTCGTGATTTAGGATTCCTTTGTATCTTCTCTAGTGATGGAGTAACAGTTCATGACAAAAATGAGAAGCTTATTTTTAAAGGTTTCATATTTCAAAATCTCTACCTTGTTGATTTCAATTCTAACTCCTCATGTATTACAACTTGTCTGCTTGCTAAAGTTTCACATGGTTGGCTTTGGCACAGACGACTTGGGCATGTAGGTATGTCTAATCTCAAAAAGCTTTTCAAAAATGAGTTAGTAGTGGGCCTGAAGGATGTTAAATTTGAAAAGGATAAACTTTGCAGTGCTTGTCAAGCAAGCAAGTGGCAAACTCTCATCCTGCCAAAACTATCATGTCCACTACTAGGCCCCTAGAACTTCTGCACATGGATGTTTTTGGTCCTACTTCATATGCAAGTATAGGTGGCAACTCATATTGCCTTGTAATTGTGGATGATTTCACGAGATTTACATGGGTATTCTTTTTTCCAAATAAAATTGAAGTTGGAAAAATATTTAAAAATTTTGCAAACATGGCTCAAAATGAATTAGATTGTCCCATTAAGAAAATTAGGAGTGATAATGGATCTGAATTTGTTAACACTAACATTGTCGAATACTGTGATGAGTTAGGTATAGAGCATGAACTTTCAGCCACATACACTCCTGAACAGAATGATGTGGTTGAAAGGAAAAATAGAACTCTCATAGAAATGGCAAGGACAATGTTGGATGAATATAACACTTCTGATGTTTTCTGGGCTGAAGCTATCAATACTGCATGTCATGCAATCAACAGGCTCTATCTCCACCGACTTCTCAAGAAGACTTCATATGAGCTTCTGGTAGGAAGAAAACCTAATATCACATATTTTCGTGTGTTTGGATGTAAGGTATATATTTATAAAAAGAGAACACACTTAGGTAAATTTCAAAAGAGGTGTGATACAGGTATCATGCTAGGTTACTCTTCTAAATCCAAAGCTTATAGAGTCTTCAATAATTCAACCGGATTAGTAGAGGAAACCTATGATGTTAAATTTGATGAATCTAATGGCTCACAAGGTGAGCATGAGAATCTAGCTGATGTAGTTGAAGAAGCTCTAAAAGAATCCATGAAGAAAATGGAAATTGGTGAGATCAAGCCCAAAGAAGATAAAGATGATCTACCACCAATGTCCATAATACCTCAAGATGGATCACAAATTGAAGATAATGAAAAGAAGGATTAAACTTCATAAAGAACCATCACACCATCTCAAAGGATCACCCTGTAGATCAAATCATTGGTGAATTTAGTAAGGGTGTTCAAACTCGTTCTAGACAAGCTTCCTTCTGTGAACATTACTCGTTTGTTTCATGTGTTGAGCCCAGATCAGTAGATGAAGCTTTGAAAGATATTGGCTGGATTGTGGCAATGGAAGAAGAGCTCAACAACTTTGAAAGAAACAAAGTCTGGAACTTAGTAGAAAGACCCACATAACATAATGTCATTGGAACAAAGTGGGTTTTTAGAAACAAACACGATGAAAATGGTGTGGTCACACGCAATAAAGCAAGGCTAGTTGCTCAAGGATACTCTCAAGTTGAAGGTTTGGATTATGGAGAAACCTATGCACTTGTAGCTCAACTTGAAGCAATACGGTTCCTTCTAGCCTTTGCTTGTCATTTTAATATAACTCTCTTTCAAATGGATATTAAAAGTGCTTTTCTTAATAGAATCATTGAAGAAAATGTATATGTTGAACAACCTCCTGGTTTTGAGGATATGAAATTTCTCAATCATGTATATAAGTTATCTAAGGCTCTATATGGTTTGAAACAAGCCCCTAGGGCATGGTATGAGCGCCTTAGAGACTCTCTATTAGAAAAGAATTTCAAAATTGGCAAGATTGATCCAACATTATTTCTAAAAGACTTCAATGGTACATTAATAATTTGCCAAATCTATGTTGATGATATTATCTTTGGGAGTACTAATCTATCTCTATGCAAGAAATTCAGTAATCAAATGGCTAGAGAATTTGAGATGTTAATGATGGGAGAGCTTACATTCTTTCTGGGATTTCAAGTCAAGCAATTGAAGGAAGGGACTTTTATCTCACAAGAAAAATATATTAAAGACCTTCTCAAGTGCTTTAATCTGGAAGAATGCAAGCCTCTTAAAACTCCTATGGCAACCAATACACATCTTGATCAAGATGTGGGAGGTAAATCTGTTGATCAAAAGTTATATAGATCTATGATAGGTTATTTACTTTATTTGACAGCATCTAGGCCAGATATCATGTTTGGTGTATGTATATGTGCTAGATTTCAAGATGCACCTAAAGAAGTACATCTTTGTGCAGTAAAAAGGATTTTTAGATACTTAAAGTATACACCTTGTTTTGGCTTATGGTACCCAAAAGGTGCTTCTTTTGAACTTCTTGGCTACTCAGATTCTGATTATCCCGGTTGCAAAGTTGATCGAAAAAGCACTTCTGGGGGTTGCTATTTACTTGGAACATCTTTAGTGTCTTGGTGTTCAAAGAGACAAAATTCAGTAGTACTTTCAACTGCTGAAGCTAAATATGTTGCTGCAGGCAGTTGTTGTGCTCAAATCCTTTTTATTAAACAAACCTTTTTGGACTATGGTATTAAGTTTGAAAATGTGCCTCTGTTATGTGATAATGAAAGTGCAGTGAAAATAGCCAACAATCCAGTCCAGCATTCCAGAACTAAGCATATTGAAATTAGACATCACTTCATACGTGATCATGTTGCTAAAGGTGACATTATGCTTAGTCATGTAAGGACTGAGGATCAATTGGCTGATATTTTCACTAAACTACTTGATGAGGCCAGATTTTCAAAATTAAGAAATGAACTGAATATCCTTGCTTCTTCAAATATTGTTTGATTCTTTGAAATATCACACTAAGGGGAGTCAAGTTTGCCTGCCATGCATGTCTTGCTACCTTTATGTGAACAAAATAATTATCAGTGCTGAAGCAGAAATATTAAGATTATATTAAAAATTAATTAATTAATCTTCTTGAAAAATGAAGTCATAAAAATGCTGCTGAAAACCTTTTCTTTCCCTAATTCTATGTTAAACTTTCCTAAACACAAAGAAATTAGGTAAATTGAATTTCAAAAAAAAAATATATTAATATACACTTTAATGAAATATTTAAAATATAAACTATTCAGCACATGAGTCCTTTTCTTTGAGCTTGAATTAATCATATTCATGCTTTTTTTTAAAAAAAAGGGGCTCATACATTCCCATTTAAAATCCAACATCTACTGAATTTATTGGTTGATTGATCTATATATTAAGATTATTCTAAGATCCCTCTAAAAATTTGTGTGTTATTTTTAAAAGAGAGATCTCAGAAAATCTTTAAGAAATTAGTTATATCTGTATTTTCAAGTTCAAGACTATGTCTATGTACCACGGACTGCTGGCCAAACCAAACCGAGAGCATTCCAATTACGGCGGACCAAGTATGTCTCATACAGACACGATCCGGCGCAGATGGAAAATCATCAGGACTCGGTCCGACGCAGATAAAGGTTTTTCAAATCCATCTGAAAAAGTTGTCCGAGGCACGTACGACAATAGCTCTGTCATCTAAGCACTTATCTTTTTCAAACCATGTTCATCTCAAAATTCTAAAAGATCTTGTCCTTGCTATATACGTCAAAATCTTTCCTATTCTTAGGACTTATCTCTGCTAAACCTGTCCAAATTTGGTAACCATATTTCTTGATCTCTCTGATTTCCGACCCCACCTCATAAAGAAACTTCCTTCAAAACTGGGCAGTTACAGTCGTTACTTTTCCCATGTGTTGTCCGTATTCAAAACGACTGCAATAACTTTCGTATTTTATTCCTCGCATCGTGCGCTACTTATAGCTTTATCTTCTTCAGAAGCCTCTCAAGCTTTTTGATCCACAAATCCTCTCGCTACCTGTTCTTGAGCGCAAGACCTTCTCTTCACCGAAGCACATCTTAACCAGGTGGTTGGCAACGGTGCTCCTATGTGCTCAAGACATTGCTTCTAGGGTTCTGTAAGTTCTTCAATCTTTATCTCTTCTCTTTGCTTAGATTGAAATCCTAGTTAGAAATCGTCTCTTAAGGTCATCTCTATGTTCCTAGGTTGTTCTTCAGTTTTTGCGAGTTGCATTGTCAATTAGCAGTCTGTTTAATTGTCAACCGAGTCAGCACAGCTTTTCTGCTCGAAAAAAGAATCTTAGTCAAAATGAGCTCAGATAACCCAGACAAAAGAAGTCTTCTTGGGAAAATTGCTGATAAGGTCAAAAGGAAAAAGAAATCAAGAACAGATAGCTCTAGTCAACAGCAATCTGGTGGAGTAGTAAAGAAAGTAACATCTAAACCACCAAAAAGGGGGAAACAACCAGTGCCACATGATTCCCCTTCTTCTTCAGATGACAGTGACTATGAGCCTAGTGTAGACATATCTTCTGATGAAGAAATATAGCTTGCTGGTGAAATTGACATGATTGTTGGGAATGAGCTAGCTACTCTGGGAGGAAAGAAACTAAGAGCTGCTAGATTGGTTCCAGAAAGGGTTTGGTTTCCTTTTGATAGACCTCCCTTTAATGAGCAATTCATCACCACATTCCAGAAAAACATATATATGGGCTACAAGATCAGGAAAAATAAGAGTGGTAAACTCTTGTCAGCTTTGTGCAAACAACAGTATGTGGACTGGAACCAAATTAGTTCAGTTCTAGTCTCAAACAGAATTTTGGATTGTGTAAGATCAACCCCTGGTCTTGCTGCTCTTATGTCTTCTGCTGGGCCAGCTTGGAATGAAAGCGGAATATTGGAATTCTATGCATCTTTGTTAGTGAACAAGAATATGCACTATATTCTGTTTACTATTGATGGGAAAAAGAGAAAAGTGAGGTCACCTCAATTTGAAGCTGCCATTGGTGCCTCAAGTCCCTTACTGAATAGAACCAGAATTCATAACAGAATGTTTTCTGGCAATAGATGGAGGCAAGTGGGTGATATGCCAGATTTGCAAATATGAGCCCACATTTACAGAAACATCAATGAGGCTGGGTTTAATGCAAATAGGGTTAAATATTTGTCTGCTGAGGCCAAAGCTCTGCTCCTGATACTTAGGCATACAATTTACCCTAAGACTGGATACAAAGAGGGAGTAACTCCATGTCTTGCTTGGCTGCTACATTTGATTTTGTCAAGACAACCCATTGATCTGACAAATTACATTTTTGGAGAAATGGAAGAAGCCATTTGCAGAAAAATAGGCAGTCCTCTTCCTTTTGCCATGCAGATCACTCAAATGCTATTGGCTCAAGGAATCATCTCCCAACAGGAAATGAATAGGGACTTCAATTGTCGACCTAAACAATACAAGATGCCTAAGCCAACAACTGATGCAGAAAGGCCAGTCAGACATTCTACTCCTCCACTTCCAGTAATACATGAGCCAAGTGCTCAAGAAGGCACTGAGATAAATGCCAGTTCAGATGATGATGGCAGAGCTCCAAGTCTCAGTTAGCATACTCAGGAACATTTTTCTCCAGCCCATCCACATACACCTAGAGAAGTTTTGGGCTATGGCTCTGAGAGTCTGAGTTATCAGATTTTTGGATATCATGAAGGCACTGAGATTCTTGTCAGCTCTGAATCTCATCATGAAGATGAAGAAATACACAAATTGCAAGAACTAGCAGCTGCAGCTAGATTCATGGAAGCTCAAAGATTTCCATCAGCAAACCATGAGCATGAAGCAGGTGGTTCTAGGCCACCTTCAGGGACATATGCCAACCTTTACTCAGCAATCTTCTGAGGACTCTCACCATTCACATCACTCTGAATTTGCTAAGCCTAAATTTTCACAAGATTATGGTCAGCAACCATCTTGGTGGGACTCACAACCAGGTTGGTTCACTTCTTTTGAGCAACAATACAACTCTGACCTCAGACATGCTCAAGAGAGTTTTGAAGAAGAAAGAAGGTTGGTAGCCCAGAGACATAATGAGCAAATGACAGCCATTCAACAACAGCAAGAAATGTTGCAAAAGATCTATCAAGACCAAGCAAATTTCAGAGATGAAACTTATAAAAGGTTTGATATGATCAGAGGAAATCAATGGGATATGAGGAAGTGGTTAGGTGAAATCAAAACTGAACAACGGTGATCAAGGATAGAATGTATGATCTCAACAAAAAGCAGAATGCTCAAGATACAAAGATTGACAAGTTTGCTCAAACTGTGTACAAGAACTTTGAGAAGACTGGTAGCTGCTTGGATTGGCAAGGAAATCAATTGGATTATCTTAGGGACTACACTGAAGATGCTAGAAATAACTTGGTGTCCAATAGGAACAAATTGCACAGCTAGTGTTGGATAAGTCTGATGAGACTCAAGAGCTGATCAGAGATGTCCAGCATGATTTCAGTGAACTCACGTTCGATCATCAGTCTGGTGATCCTGATTATCCTAGTTGGCATAATCAAGCAATGGATACTCCTCACTCTGACAATGACCAGGAGCAATCATCTCCTTCTCCTCCAAGAAGAAGCACTAGTTCCAGGATGGCAAGTATGCTGAACAGGACTTTTTCAAAGTGCAAGAAGTAACCTTTTTTTGGCTATTGATGCCAAAGGGGGAGAAGAATAGAATAATTAAGAATGAATTAGTTTAAGGGGGAGAAGAATAAAGGGGTTAGGATTAGAATAGCTCTCTAAGCTTGTTATAGAGAGTTTATTATAAGAAAACTCAAGTCTTTTATGAACTTTGCTTTATGCATATGCTTCTCTTAAATCTACTGATATTTGTGTGATCTTATCTGAAAAACCCCGTCTGAATGATTTTGATATTACTTCATGTGTTCAATTGAAATTCATCTCATGCATTTATTCAGGGGGAGTATAAAATTCTTAAGTCATTTAAACATTATCTGTTCTATCAGACTAACTTTTATCTGCAGGAAAAGTAATCCTTTTTATAGCTCTCTGAGTATAATATCAAAAATATTGTCATCAATTACCAAAAAGGGGGAGATTGAGAGCATCTAGGCTCCCTATTTTTGTCAATTATGCTTATTATGTAGGTTTTGATTTTGATGATCAAAAGGATACTAAGAAAAAGCCAACAACAGCTGTTTTTGAAGATCAAGGCTAAGGTGTTTGTTTTTAGTTTTGGCTTGAAATTGTTTCAAGTCATATAGCTAGACTCACCGTACTATTAAGAGGGATTATATATAAGAAATGATCTTGGTTCATATGCAAAATCACTAAGATTACTTGGAGCATAGGACATTTCAAATTTCTCATTCAAAATCCAAGTCTTCTCTGTCTTAGCCAAAAAGAATTCTCTCTCAGACCAAACATCTTTTTGGCGCTCAAACCTTATCAAAGTTCAATTCCAACCGAGACCGATATTTTCGGTCCGGCGCTAAGGGTTCTCTTCACCAAGCGCACTCCATGTACGTCAGACCAACTTTTTCAGTCCGGCGTTAAGAATTCTTCTTTGATAATTTTCAACAAGCGTACACTGTTCACGTCGGACCAATCTAAATTCTTTCTTAAATTTAGTCCGGCATAAGTTATATTTTCATTCTAAATAAAATTCTAGTCTGTGTTAAGAATTATTTTGCTTAAATCTTAACCAGAAATATGAAGTTTGATGCGGACCAGAATTCTATGTGTACGCCGGACCAACTTTTTCGCTCCGGCGCAAACATACTTCTTTCAGATAAAACCAGCCATTTTCCCAGGTACTCCGGATCAACTTTTTCGGTCCGACGCAAATGTTATTCGCTGGTATTCAAATAGAACAAAACCATGTGTACGTCGGACCAAATTTTTCGGTCCGGCGCAAACTTTGTTTTGCTGTTATCAATATAAATCAAAGTATGTGTACATCAGACCATCTTTTTCAGTCCAGCACAAACTACCTTGACAAGTATATTTACAACGGACCGATATTTTCGGTCCGGCGCAAATGGATCACTATGAGTATAATAATGCTTCTCAAATCCTATGTATCTCGGACTAAAAATTTTAGTCTGACGTATGAGTATTTTGACTTATGACTCATACACCTTAAAATGCTTATAAAAAGGTAGTAGTTGACCTACCCTATCTATCTTACCAACCCCCAACGGGCAAATGGCAGATACAACGGTTATTTCTGTTCAGGCTCTATATATACAGTGCTTTGAGCTCACAAAAATATAGAGCTTTTGCACATATACATCCTTGACATCCTGAGCACCATTGACATCTTTCAAATCATATACAACTCTTTGATTTTTAGAATTCCTGAGCTTCATTTCATCAAAGAGTTTGAACTCCAACTCAAAAACAGCAAATATTCATTCTGAATAGTTAGAAGTTCTTGCTCCATGCTAAGTCTAGTTTGCATCTAGCTACTGAACCAAGAGACAGGGCTTGTGGATAGTCTATTACTCTTGGAACTAGCTGTTCCTAGACGGTTGGAGAAGTTGTTGGTGTGATCTATCCAACAGAGATTGTGGAAGGCCACCATTACTGTAAAAGGTTGAGACTCACCTCACTGGAGTGGTGAAAGAGTCAAGATTGTGGAGGTGGAGCAATACATCTGAAGAAGTGCTTTTAGTTAAGCTATACTTCTGAAGAAGTGCTCTAACGGGGACATAGGAGATTGAGCTCTGAACCTCGGTGAAAAAATCTTTGAGTCTCCCTATTATTGATCTATCTTCGTTTTGCTGTTCTTATTGTCAAATCTATTTCAAATTCTTCTCTATACAAGTCTTACTGAATCAAAGTTGTGCTAAATCCTTACAATATTTTTTGTTGTTGCTGTTTTATTGAGAAAAGTTTTTCCATAAATTTTAAAGTTGCCTATTCACCCCCCCTCTAGGCCAACTTGATCCTTTCACTAGCCCAGAGTCAAGCGCAGCCCACTGGAAAGCCAAGCATGCACTGGCCTAGATGCAGCTAACCCCAAGCTGGTCTATCTCAGGTTTATGCCAACAAAATGCTTCTGTTTTGGAGAATTACTGTAATAGCTTTTTTTTCATGTATGTTACAACAATGTCATGCCACAGAAATATATAATTACTGCACTAGCATTTTTATACTCTTTTTGGTTGTTTCTTATGCAAGTTTTGTATCAATTGAATTTTGACAGTTATTATTTATTTGTAAGAACTTGTGTTAACAATACAGTCAGGATATATTTGTAGTTGAGTTTACACCATAAGTAGTACATTGCTTTGTGAATCTTTATCTATTATTTCACACGGACTTATTTTGAAAATTTTCATGCTGTTTTGCAGTTGGAAGAACTAAGAAATGATATTGTTGACTGAAAGAGATGTCTGAGAGAACAAGTGGATCTTCTGTTAGCTGAGTTTGGGTGATCGTAGGAAATTCTGTCTTTCATTTCAAAGACCTAAGTGCATCCTAATTATTTAGGCCTACATGTCTTACACAACCTAGATGGCTCGTGAGCCAACAAGTCGACTTGAGCCTCCAAATGAGCCGAGCCGAGCCAGGTCCCTAGCTCGTTCTCCTAACGAGCCGAGCCAAGCCAGGCCGAAGTTTCAGCCAAGCTCGAGTGAGCCTGGCTCGAGCCGGCTCGGCTCGGCTCATTTCCACCCCTACTTGTGACCTCCGACGATCTCAAGGCGCACTTGCAAGGGAGACGTCAAAGGTATTTAAGGGTGTACGAACTAGCCGACCACCCTTCTGCTACAGGTTTCTCTTGAAGATCTTACAGGGTACTAATGCTGCCCGATAAGTATGCAGAGCATATTAAGGTATGTTATTTCATATTTGTTCACCTTACTAATCTTTTAGCGTTATACATAAGTTCACTACTTCATATGCTTGTCTTGTGTGTTAGTCATTCCCGGAGAATGAAGAGTTATTGAACAAAGATATCCCAGAATTCTTAGCGATGTATATGCTATTCGGCGGGGGTGTGATGCCTGGTTCGCGTAGAATATGCAGAAGAGAATCTAACTAGAGGGGTAGAGGTCGACACATTACTGCTGCAGTAGCAAGTTCAAGAGGACATTCAACCACCACCGGAGGGGGCTTGCTCCTAACTATGCAAATAACGATGACGATGATGATGACGATTTTGTATCACCTAGACCTCGACATTCAACCACTACCACAACAGGCCGTTCAATCACTACTACAGCAGCCCGTTCAAGAAACAACGCAAGAGGACGTTCAACCAGCACTAGAGGCGGGCTAGCTCCTAACCATACAAATGACGATGATGATGATGATGATTTCATGCCACATAGGCTAGGAACCTTGCATCCTTGGAGTCCTCCCAATTCTGACGATGATATTACATTAAGCCCTATCAGCAATCCAAGTGTAATACCCCTCCAACCACCAATAGATAACTTTCCTTTTTTTTAACCATGCCTACCGACAACCATGGCCATAGAATGTATGGTTTTGTGACTTATGTTGTATCCCAGTTGTATGAATTCGCTAAGGCATGTATGTACCTATGTTATATCCCAGTTTTATGAATTCTCTAAGGCATGTACCTATGTTCTATCCCTGTTTGTAACTTAGTCCTGCACTTTGCAATATCAATGTCAGGTTTTATTCAATATTTAGAATATTTTACTATGAATTGTCGTCAAATTTGGAAATATGGTGAACAACGAATTCCAATTTTTTTCACAAAATTTAGTATAACAAATAATTTTGTCCAATACTACATGAATTATCACTGATAAATATGAATTTTTCTAAATTTATTTGACTCTAGTTTGAACTGTAAAATTGTAAAATACATGAATTATCACTGACAAATATGAATTTTTCTGAAATTATTGAAACCTAATTTGAGCCGTAAAATTGTAAAATTCATTCAGGGACTCAGTCACAATTCCAAATTGCGACAGAGTCTCTGTCGCAATTTGGAATTGCGACAGAGAGAAGTCGCAATTTCAAATTGCGACAGAGAGTTATCGCAATTCAAAACTGTGACAGGTGTGTAAATCTATTATTTTTTTGGCATACTATTTCTGTAATTGTTTTTTAAAAATATATTATTTAAAAAAATTTCAAGGAACCACTATACCAAGCTACTATGTGAAAACAATGAAGTTCATTTAATCATTCTAGTAAAGAGTATTACCTGTAACAAAGCGAAGAAGCATTTCTTGACCATAATCATTAGGATCGACAAAAAATATTCCACCAAGCCCGCGTCGTTCATTACGATGTTGCATTGGAAGGCAAACTATGATCACATAGAAACGCAAGGTCCAAAAACCTTCACGAAAAAACCATTAATTACTTCATTAAAAGTCTGCCTAATAGAAAATTATCATCTTCTTCAGGATTACCAATTTACCATAGCCACCACACAGACCCAAGACCAATTGCCCACTACAGTTATTATACAGCAATATTATGAAGATTCCATTCCTTTTTGTGGAAAACCATAGGTGTCTAAACCAAGTGTTGACGTCAAAAACTTGAAGTAGGGTTTCTGACAACAGCACACTAGACGAACACCTGGTTCAGAGCGTGCCAGTCGATTTGACCTGTAATCGACAAGGTAAAAATATAAAATTCACTCAAAGCCGATCGTGATGATCAATCGGCTTAGGCTTAATCAGCTTGAAGCCGATTAAGATCAAGGTAACAGGGTAAGTCTAACTAGCCGATTAAGGCTAATCAGAGGATAAAGGTAGATTGATTATGAAGAAGGTGATGCACAACAAAATCAGAATGAATCAAACCTGGGGCATAATTTGAAGAAGATCAACAATCGGCGATGCGCAACTTTATTGATCAAGATCGAATTACAAAGACTAAATTACAGAAACTACTCCTAGTCGACGGAAAAGTAGATGAAAAGTAGACGCGAATTGGTTGATTGGCTCTGGGCAGCTTTTCTAATCACCTCTAGACCTCTTTTATACCCATTGGCCGATAGAGTCCTGGTACAACACGTTAGGAGTAGAATCCGTATCGGCATCTATTTGAATGGTGCTTTCCTTAACAACCTGTTCTGTTTCCAAATATCTTCAATCTGTATCCTGATCGTATCTTGTTGATCTTGGACTGCCGATTCTGACCCTATCTGCCAATTTTGGGTGCAAACATATGCCCCCCATTTTTGGGAGATAACATGTTATCTTCCAAAAATTTTCATCATCGGCTTGAACATATATTTTCTTATCATAGCCAAAATTTTAACTACATCGAGTTAATTTGGCTTTCAGGTCGATAATCAGCCAACTTGTATATTCGTAGTTGAGTTTTAGCCAATCAAGATCGATCCAGTTCCTTAGACAAACCTATGCACACTACACGATCCCACGTTGATCGCTTACCAAATCGGCTATCTTTCGAGCCGATGGGTGGTATGGTTTTCTAGACTAGATCGGCTTTGTCGAACTAAAATCATTGGCCGAATCCATTTTTTCTTCCTCCACTCTTTTCTCGCAATCTTAATCGGCTTCCCTCATCTCTTGGGTCCTTAGCCGCTCAAGCCTTCTTCTTTGTGATCGGCTTAAACCTGGAGGACACCATCTCGGCTTTGGTTCAATCGACTTACATATTTTTCCTACCAGATCCATTCTAGCCACAGTGCTAGACCCTTCATCTTGGTCTCGTTTCTGACTTATGGTCGGCTTAGAAATTCTATCTTTAACCGACCATCGCTGCCTATCACCTTGACATGGGTAATACTGCATCGAACATGTGTTTGGTGATAGCAAAGCTAATCCCCTCTCCCAGCAAAATTGCCAAAAAGGGCACCGTTGGTGAGCTCTTTCAGGGCTGCTTGGCCAATATTCATTAACTGGCCGATGTGGAGGACTTCGTCGTGGCCTTCCATTCCTCCTTTCATATTTTGCTAGTAGTTGGGAAAAAGTGGGCTTCGACTTCTGTATCTTGAAGCCGACAGTTCTTCAATGCCCCAGGAAACACTTGACTTGTATAAAATTTTCATTTCTCCTTGCATTCTCGACGCTGGTCTCCACACAAGAAATCGAACATACCAGCCGTCATATGAATTCTATCATTTGTCTGTTTATGCAAGACAACTGGAATTTGGTCAAGTAATCCCAAGTTTCCAACTTCTTGATCGGCTTCAGCCTAGAGCCAGAGTTCGAAATGTTGCATTGGCCGAGATTGTCCTAGAAGTAGCCGATGACCTTCAAGTCCAATCTTTGCCGCATTTTTTCCTGACCGTCAGACGAGCAGGGGGTTATACTACATGGTGGTCAATGTCGAGACCCGGATTTGCAAATCCAAAACCCTCTGTGTATACTGCACTAGTCCAGGATCACGCTAGTGCACACAGTGGAAACATAGATGAAATATCATTCCATACAACGAATTAACTAAGAAGAAGCAAATTATTATTGAATAAAACAAATGACCTTATGGTCAACGTTTACACCATTATGCCTTAAGGGCTTAAGAAACAAATACTATTGCAGCGGAAAAGATAACTTGAGCCATTCGATATGCCATAGGCAATGGTCGGGGGAACGCCTTCCTAATCCACGTAGTCTTCATAGAATTCCTCCTCATGATACTCATTATCTCCTTCAGCAACTGATCAACTAGGGCATAAAGTCGTGAGTACAAAAAGTACTCAGCAAGCCGTAGGGAATTGATGCAATATATTCATGCACGGCTTGACAAGGATGGCTATATGTTTCATTTGCAGAAAGCAATAACTTGAATTGAAATACAATAAATAGATTGAAAGCATATTTATGAAAATATAAATAAATAATTGATAGATCAATGATAGACAACAAAACAACAGTGAACTCCCCGTTCACATCCCAACAATGCCACATTCCACATTCATGAAATACTCTATACCCCGTGTGAAATTCTCGGGCTTTGTCCATGACCACGGACGCGGCTATTCGAATAGTTTTACACTCTGCAGAGGTTGTACAACTTTACCCACAAGACATGACCATCTCTTTGTACAATCGCTTAACACACTTCCTTTGGTGTGTCGCAGAGATATCATGACAAAGCCTTTATAATGCACTGTCTAAACTCGGTACTGCCCGCTAAGGTTTCGCCCCTTAGGGCCCCCTCTTGCGCCTTGCGAATCTACCCGTCCATCCCGAAACCCACACCACCAATTGGCAGTACTCAAGACTAGACATTGCAAGTTAATCAGCTAGGTCTGTCCCATACCAGACTTGTGGTAGTACGGCTAGGCTCATTTCAATGGCGCATAAGATTAAGTCCTTAAGTTGTCTCAGGCAAGACATCCACATCCCAATGTGCTAGAAAGCACCCCCTTTACTGCACGATCACTTGTCCGAGGAAAAACAATTCGTTCAACTAAGACCATTGGCAAACCCCGCTATGGTACAACAAATTTTACAAAGTGGCTAATGGCCACAATTCAATATCTCATTAAGTCAAGATTAACATTATTCAATATGTGACGTGAATCCCTTCGTATAACTAAGCATGTCTAAGCATAGCTACGTAACCCAATGTTGGTATAATGATTATGTCCAACTAGTAATGTCCCAACCTAGGTTTAACAATGGATACATGGCATCCCAATAATCAAGGTGGCATAACGTCAACTAGGTATACATCTACTCCTATGAAATAAGCATTGATACACAAAATAGCATGCAATTGTATAAACGTAAATTACTTTTGCAAACATAGGATCAATATGATCAAAGGATTACGACTTGCCTTGCTGATCTAGTGCTGAGTCTTGGTCTTCGAAGTCTTCGTTCGCTCCCTCGGAATTAGCGTCTACCGGAAAAGAAAGCAACAAAACCAAATAAATACAAAACAGAGAGTCAAACAAGCTCAAAATTGAAAATAAATGGCTCTGTAAGATAGATCTTGATTTTAGAAAAAATTAGAAACTTGAATCGCCTCAATCGGAGTTCGTATGAGCGAGAACGGGCCTCCGAAAGATTAAATTCAGAGAAAATACTGAAAATCGGAAAAACAGAATTTCTGGATTTATTTTTATACGGGAAAAGCGATTTATTGCGCAACGCTGACGTCAACAATCAATTTCCCGAATAAAGAAATAAATCAGAAAATCCTATTAGGCTGACAGGTGGGACCCACGGTGCATGGACCGAGTCCACGGATCTGCTGCTACCGTTCACGATGAACGGGTTCACGAAACGAGGCTAGGTGTCGCGTCACACGATGTCATCGGCGACGGGGCAAGACGTGACATCGACGCAACGCACACTTCTTGTTGGCAAGGCCGACGTAGGTGGCCACGCGTCACGCATCTGGCGACATGGCCAGATCGGACGGCCGAGAAGCGAGACCGCGGCGGGGAGACGTGGCACGATCAAGAGCGTCCGTAAAAGATCAGACGGCCAGAACTTGCGACAGGAAATGACAACGAGCGGCGGAGGCGCAAGCTTACCGGACACGAGGAAGAAGCCACGGCCAACGGCAGAACGGCGACGGATCGAGCTTGCGCTGGCGCGGATCCAGAAAAGGACGATGCGGCGAACTCAACGAGACGTGCGGCTGCGGCGGAGAGGCACCGGAGCGGCGAGGTGACGGGGAAAGGCTTCCGCTGTGGCGGCGAAGCTACGGCGAGCTCGCAGCGACGGCCGGCGGGGTCTTGGGCGACGGGGAAAGCGGCGACACACGCAGCGCGACGAGACGAACCTGAATCAAGCGACGGCTCGGCTTTTTATAGCCTCGAGGGACGCGCAACGGACGCGGCACGGACGCCAAGGCGTGAGCGGGGCGGACTCCGAGCGGCGGCGGCGGCTAGGGTTAGGGTTTCGCGGGCACGGCGACGCGGCTGCATCGCATCCACACGCGTGGCGTCGATCGGATGACCGAAGCAACGCGGCTAATTTGAAATTGCTTGTGAAAGTGGGCACCGGGCCGTCGCGTGGGCGAGCGGCTGGGTTGAGGCGGCGGGCTGGAGAAGCGGGCCGGCGGAGGAAAAACGGAGCGGGGCATAGAAGATTCAGCCCGAGAGGGTTTTTGGAAATAAAATTCTTTTTCCGATTAAGAAAAATTTCAGAAATCTAAATAAATGCAAATAAATTAAAATAAAAATCAAATAAATTCAGAAAAATCCCCAAAAATACAGAACAATTCCTTGCAGCATAATAAACCCAACTAAAACTGAAAATCTTTAGTTTGATGAATAGTTTAGTCAAATTAAATCCTTTTATTAATGGAAAATTCAAATTAAGTTGGAATTAATTCAAGAAAAATGCACATGGTTTATTTTTGAATTCAAACATTCCAAAATTCAAATTTTGGGATGTTACAGTCAACCATTGCGGAAGCTCTCTATCGGTCCAAATCTCCGTCGACTATTATTAGCGAATTCTTTCCAAATCTTCCGGAGCCTTCATTATAGTCTAATGCCGATTCTAGCAGTGATGCTACTTCGTCTGGATACGCTAATACGAACGTAGATGTTTCTGGAGAGGTATCGGCTTAGAGTCTAATTTTTCTTTTCACTATTTTCTGATGTATGTCTTGAATATAATCTTGTTTCACTTTCCTTGCAGAACAAAGCTACTGGAAAGAGGGCGCCCTCAGGCCCATCGGGCGATGGTCAGCCCAGGAGACAGCAACAATCGGCGGCTGTCATGGGTTACGCTTCAGGATCTCTAGGTATTCAGAGCCCAACTTTATCAGACTTGGAAAAGAAACAACCAAGTAAGCACAATATAATCGGTTATCATTTCCTTCTCTCTTTATCGAACTGACCATTTAGCAGATTATATTTTCAGAAAAGAAGAAGACCAAATATACCAAAGCTCCTGCAAAGAGGGGATCTAAGCCCTAGGAGCAGAGCGGTGAGAGTTCGCCACATGCGTCGGCTACTACACAGGTGAGTTAATCGTATCTTTAATTGGCCACATGCGTTGGCTACTTATCTCTCAATACGTCGGCTTACTTTTCATTTACTTCCTCTTAGCCGACGCAATCAGTCCAAGTGGCGAAGATTTTGGCTGATCTCCCCAACATTTCATCTGTGCCACTCTCTCTACCACGGCCGACTCCAACAGCTCCAATCACCGACCTGCCGAAGCTCTCTGACCCGACAAATTTGCTGGGCTTCTCCTTGTCCGATCTTGATGACCCAGAGATCATGGCCACCGACGACTACGATGCTGAGATCAGGAAGATCCTTGAAGTGTCGAAGGAAGTGTCGGCTGCCGTTACCTCTGCTCCAGGCATGAAAGAAAAACTCAACAAGCTTTTTGACCTGGTTACGAGGCCGCAATTAGAGATTCTGGCGAACAATCAGCCGATCCGTGATGCTATGGCGGCGGTTGAAGCCGATCTGCCTCCAGAAGCCATGGAAGCTCTTCTCATTGTCTGTCACCTAAACGAGAGGAGGTCTGAAGTGGAGGCAGCGCAGGCTAGAATCAATCGCTGTGAAGCTCAAGAAGCCGATCAAAAGCTCCTGGATGAGTTGGTCACTAACGCCAAGGCGAAGAAGCGCAAATTTGATGCTGATGCACAACAATTGAAGTCGACCAAAGAGTCCCTCTCCAAGCTCGAGAATACAAAGAAATTTCATTTGGAAGATTTGGCTAAGATTGAAAAGCAAATTCAAGAAGGCCAGCAAACCATGGAAAAAACTGCATCGGAGATCAAGGACTAGAAGCTTGGTATCGCCATGGCCGTGGTGAGTGTAAAAAAGCAATCGGCCAAAGTAGTACCGGTGCCAGGATATGCAAAGGAAGACGATCGCATCATTGACGAAGTTCAATGTGTGATCGCGAAGGCTGCTAGCGCTCTCTCGGCTTTGGGCGCAACTCTCCCAGGCTCAGGCATTCAAAACTAGTCTTTAAAGATGTAAAACTGTGTCGGCTATTTTTTTTTGGAAATACTTATCTGCATACTTTGTAACTCTTTATAATCAGCTGTTTAACCGATTTAAGTTTACCTCTGTAATTTCATCTTTTATAAGTCTGCAATCTTCTTTAGCCGATTAACAGCACCGTGTTAACTTGGCTTTTAACGCAATTCTCAGTCGGCTAGGCTCCAATCCAAACGCTAGGATAGTATTTCTTCAAATATTTCCCGTTAATAGCCTTGGGCAAAACGTACCCCTCCAACGTTTCCAGTATATACGAGTTTCCACCGACTAGCCGATTAACCTTGTATGGCCCTTCCCACGTAGGTGACCATTTTCCAAATCGGCTATCTTTCGAACCAACAGGTAGTATCGTTTTCCACACTAAATCGGCTTGATCAAAAGATTTAGACACGACCTTCTTATTATATGCTTTTGCAACTCTGACTTTATTCTTCTTAAGCCCATCAAGCGTAGACAAACGCAACTCTGCTAACTCGTCCAAGTTATCGATCATCAAATCGTTATACTCCTGAGCCGACAAACCATTTTGCCTGGCCGTTCGTATAGACTCGATGTTAATTTCCACGGGTAAAACGGCTTCCTGACCATATACCAACTGGTAAGGTGAGAGCTTCGTTGCTCCGTGATATGCTAGCCGATAGGCCCAAAGTGACTCCGATAGGGTTGAGTGACAATTCCTTGGTCTTTCATCGATTTTCCTTTTGATCAACTTAATTAACATTTTGTTGGACGACTCGGCTTGTCCGTTAGCCTGAGCGTAATATGGGGAAGAGTTCAATAACTTAATTCCCAGACTTGTCGCGTAACTCTGAAATTCATTAGACATGAACACCGTACCTTGATCGGTCGTGATTGTTTGTGGTATCCCAAACCGATGGACAATATGTTCATTAACAAAACCGATTGCTTCAACACTGGTCACTTTCTTAAGCGGTATAGCTTCAACCCATTTAGAGAAATAATCAGTCGCGGCCAAAATAAACTTGTGGCCTTTATTCGAAGCAGGAAATATTTGGCCGATTACATCTATTCCCCAACCTCTAAACGGCCATGGCTTGATAATTGGGTTCAAGGCCGATGCTAGTACTAGTTGTATACTGCCAAATTTCTGACAAGTCTGACATCTTTTATAATATTTGAAACAATCCTCTAGCATTGTCGGCCAAAAATAACCCGTTCGTCTAAATATCCATCTCATCTTATGAGCCGATTGGTGAGATCCGCAAATACCTTCATGTACCTCGCCCATTGCTACCCGTGCTTCTTCGGCTCCGAGACATCTCAACAGCAAGCCTTCCATCGTCCGATAATACAATGTATCATCCATAACAATGTACTTTAAAGCTTGTTGCCTAATCTTGCGTTCTGTCGGCTTATACAGATCGATAAGGTAATTCTTTATTTGTGTTCTCCAATCCACAGTATCTATGCACATGACAGCTTTATCTACTAATTTGGTTACCTGGTATCGACCAAAGTCTTTATACCCTGATGCCGGTTGAGCTAAGGCGTTAGCTCTATCGTTCAATTCTCGAGGGACATGACCGATAGAAAATGATGTAAATGAGCTGATAATTTCGAAACATTGTTCCAAATATTTCAGCAGTATTTCGTCTCGGCATTGGTATTCCCCTTTTATTTGCTGCACAATCAACATTGAATCCCCGTATGCCTCAACAGCATTTACTCCGATGTTTTCCAACAATTGCAAACCCTTGAGCAATGCTTCATACTCTACCTGGTTGTTTGAGCATCGACTGTTTAATCGAAATGCAAATTCAAAATTATACCCTTTGGGTGATATGAGTACAATACTGATTCTGTCACCTTCTTGCACACAGACTAGTCAAAAAACAATTGCCAAGAGGCTACAGATACCAAATCGGTAGCATTATCATGTCCTATTATAAAATCGGCCAGAACTTGTCCCTTAACTGCTTTAGCCGATTCGTGCATTAGGTCGAACTCTACCAAGGCATAAGCCCATTTGCCAAGTCGACCTCGTAAAATCGGAGCTGATAACATATATTTTATAACATCGGTTTTACAGACCACCTTACAAGCCGATGCTAAAATATAATGTCTTAGCTTTGTACATGATAAATATAAAGACAAGCACAATTTCTCAATGAAAGGGTACCTGACTTCAGCGTCAAGAAGGCGTCGGCTTAAATAAAAGATAACCCTTTCCTTAACATTGATTTCCTTTGCTAAAACAGATCCGATAGTTTCCTCCTCAGCCGATATATATAGTCTGAAAGGAATCCCTTTTTGTGGCGCGGACAAAACCGAAGGATTATCTAGATATCCTTTGACGACGTCAAAAGCCTTTTGCTGATCGATTCCCCACACAAATTCTTCATTATCCTTTAATTTCAACAGTGGGGTAAAAGCACGGATCCGACCGAAGAGATTTGAGATAAACCTTCGGAGATAGTTAATCTTGCCGATCAACTTTTGTAATTCATTTTTACATGTTGGCGGCATTGTTTCAACTATGGCTTTAACTCTTGCTTAATTAACTTCAATACCTCTTTCATGTACCATAAAGCCCAAAAATTGCCCAGCCGACATGCCAAATGAACATTTGAAAGGATTCATCTTCAAGCCATGCGATCTTATGTTCTGGAAAACTTTTTTTAAATCGGTCAAATGTTGCGAGTCATCTGCAGACTTCACTACGACATCATCGATATATATTTCGATGATGTGACCGATTAAGTCATGAAAAATCAGATTCATGGCTCGCTGGTATGTTGCCCCAGCGTTCTTTAAACCGAAAGTCATAACCATCCACTCGAATAAACCTATGGCACCAGGACATCTAAAAGTTGTTTTTGGTATATCGGCTTCTGCCATGAATATCTGATTGTATCCGGCATTCCCATCTAGGAAACTTATGATTTTATTCCCTGATGCAGCATCGATGAGCATATCGGCTATTGGCATCGGGTATTCATCTTTTGGTGTCGCCTTATTCAAATCTCTAAAGTCGACACATACTCGAAGTTTTCCATTTTCTTCATGACTAGAACAATGTTGGAAACCCATTCCGCATATCGGCAAGGTCTTATAAATTTTGCTTCCAACAATCGTTCTATTTCCTCTTTTATAATATTATACAGCGCCATATTAAAACGCCTAGGGTACTGTTTAAACGGCCGATATCCTGGTTTAATAGGTAGCCGATGTTCTACCAATTGTCGGCTTAAACCAGGCATCTCATGATACTCCCAAGCAAAACAATCTTTATAATCTCTAAGAATTTTGATCAACCTTTCTTTGTATTTTACATCTAATTTTGCGCTAATAAAAGTTGGTCTTTTCCTATCACCGCTACCTATATCGACTTCTTCAAGCAGATCTGTGGACATGAAGCCTTGACCCAACTTTTCAATCTCTTGAAAATCTTCTATAGCCTCATAGCTATCTGTTATTTGCCGATAGCTTTGCATTTTATCGTGTAATGCCTTCATTGCTTTTCCTGCCCCCATCGGCGCAATACTTCATTTGTCCGATCAAATGTGCCAAGCTTGACACTGATCGGCATAAGTCCTGACTTACTTACGCAGATGAAGTCGCAGTCATCCAGTGTTTTCCCGATATACACCCAGCTTCTTCGTGTTGCCAATTCGCTTCAGAACTGGCCATGGCGATGTGAGCCGATGTGTCGGCTGTAACAACTTCAACTTCCTCTCCGTTCCATTGGACAAGCGCTTGATGCATCATCGATGAGATGCACCAGTTGGCGTGAATCCAATCTCTTCCAAGCAGAACACTGTAATTTCCTTTGGCGTCAATGACAAAGAATGCGATCGGCAAAGTTTTACTGTCGAAAGTCAGTTCTGTAACCATGACGCCTTTGGCCTCTGTGGGATCGCCTGTGAAGTCGTTTAAAACCATATTAGTTTTAATCAAGTCTTCATCGGACTTACCCAGTTTCTTGCAAGTCGTATAGGGCATTAGGTTTACTGTAGCTCCACCATCTACCACATTCTTGATATCGGCTTGCCATTTATGTACCCTTTGAGATACAATGGTTTTAGATGCCGATGATCATCCCTTGGTTTCTCGAAGATTGCATTTTGGATGCCTGAAAATGACTGAGCAAGAGTCTCTTTAGCCGACTTGGTTTTGATTTTGAATTTGGCAGGTAATGTGAACACCATATTGATATCCATCGGGGGTGTATCGTCCCTAATCATGGGAGAATCCAGATGATCCGCCGACTCAAAATCTTCCTCGACCAGTTCCTTTTTCCTCCATTCTTTCCTAATAACCTTGATCGGACGAAGCTCATTGAAAGTCTCATCCCTTTGTTTTTCTGCGTCGGCTTCTTGGATCTCTTGAGTCCTTAGTCTCTGAAGCCATCTGCGCTGCGATCGGCTAAGGCAAGAAGGACACCACCTAGGTTTGGGCTCTACTGGCTTTCGTATATGGCCAGCCAAATTTTCCCGATCTGAGCTAGGCCTTTGTGTTTTGACCTGATCTGGTGCCTGATTTGGTTTGGATATTCTTTCGTGAACAGGCTTTCTGAAACTTTTGCCATGATCTCGAATCGGCCCAGACATCCTATCTCTAGCCGATTGTCTTGGCCAATCGTCTCGGGGATAATGCTCCATCCGGCATGTATACGGAGATGGCAATGCTACTCCCCTTTCCCAACAAAACTGCCAAAAAGGACACCTTCTATGTGCTCTCTCCACGTTTTCGGTGTGATATAAATTATCCGACCGACGAGTAGGATATCGTGGTCGATTATTCATTCTTTCATATTTCTCCATCAACTGAGAAAACGTCGGTCCTGGTCTTTGTTAGTGTTATGCCCTTGAGGCAATCATTTAGATGATTGTAACATGACTATGTTTATGAATAATAATATGATTATTGGTCCAATGAATGTATATCATTGTATTGATTACCAAGTATGTGACTTGCTTATAAAGCTCTTTACTTATTGATGTAATTCGATAAATATCTCTGATCAGATATCATCGTATAGGACAACGATGAATAGATCAGCACATGTAGTGATCGATGATCATGCTTCATAGATCATTGGATATGGAGATATCATCTATACATTGTGGACGCATGTTGAAGAACATGAGTTAGATATACCCGCAATGGGACACTGCGAGAATGTTTCATTCTTATGTGTCATCAATGTATCACATACATAGTAGATGTATGATCCTTAGACTTGAGATTGTCATATTCCCTACATGTGTAATAGTTTTCCTTGGGGCTATCAAACACTACTTCCTAACAGGATAGTTATAAAGGTAGCTTTCATGTTTACTATAAAATGTGCGAGGGAAGTGAGCAGTCAAGATTTGATGACACATACTTGGCAAAGGGATTATTACATGAGTACTTCTGATAGGTTCTGTCCGATTTGATCATAGTATGTTTGGGAGTTGGCATACTTTGCAACGAGTCGCTACCAACTATTGGATTGAAAAGGAGTTTTCTGAATCCATGTCCAAACGTACGTGAACCTGCAGGGTCACACACTTAATGGGCTGGGACGCATTAATTTGGATTGGATCCATAATTAATGGACCTTGTGGGCTTAGCACACTAATGGGCTCTGGTTTAGGGTTTCATCTCGTGACTATATAAGGAGGGCAGGAGGGTGGGCGTGGGGGTGCTTTCCCATGGTTTAGAAGTGATTCACCCGAAACCCTAGCCTCCTCCTCTCGCTGCCCCTGCCGAGCGACCAGGTGCTTGCACACCGACGCACGGCGTTCCATCCCTGGACGTGTGGACAACTACGGTGACACTGCTGCGACTGCGGCGTGGAGGACGATCCACTGCGAGGCGAGGACAATCCACTCCATCGACGCAACAACTGCGGCGAGGACGATCCACTACATCGACCCGCGAAGGATTCCGCAACTGCGCGTCTAGTGGTAATCTAATCTGTGATCCCCTACTTGCGAGTAGCTTTCTGGTTTTGCGGTAGTTTTTTTTTTTTTGCTAGTGTAGCATACCGCGTTCCTCTTCAGTGGGATCAGAGCCATCTCGTATAGTTTTGTGATCTGGATGTTGCACATATGATATGTGAGGTTAGTAGATTGTATCTATTACATGTTCAGCCGGTTCATGTCATGAATTGGTGATAGAACTAGGCGTCCCGATCTTTCGATGAGAGGAGGTAGCGTCGATCTGGTGGAGGGCGAAGTTGGCGGCCCGACTACAATGAACCCGACGTTGTGCCTTAGCGACCGGTACACCACCCTCCTGAATGTTATTGATCCCGCGGGAAGCGCGACCAACCTGACCACGAAGGTCTTTATTCCTGCGAGCAATCGAAGAACCAGCAAGAACAAGAGATTACAAGCAACTCAATGGCAAATATGAATTCAGATCGGTTCTGAAACAAAAACACTCGAAGTTGGGGTTCCGATGAACAAGTAGACGAGCAGAGCCTAGTCGGCATGCGCGAGTACAAGCAGTAGCAATGGCTAACTGAATCAAACAAAACCCAAACCCTTATTATGGTGGCGGCTGGCTAATTATAGACCAAGGGCGTGCAGCACTAGGCCTTAACATGGGCCTACTGATTACAACTCGAAATAAAGACTAGAGCCCAATTAGACTCGGACTGGAAAAGTGTTCTAGATTGTTTTACGTATTCCTGTTGACTCGGAAGGAATTTGGAGGTGATCTCAGATCGGGTAGAAAGAGGACGACCAGAGCTTTCGTTCTTGTACTCGTAGGCCTCCAGAAGCTTTCTGGATCAAAAGTTATGGCCGTTTGAATTTGACCATCTCTGAGAGTCCGAATCTGATTCCAATTTGCTCTTCCCTCCGGACGCGAACTCCTTTGTGCGTTGTGGGTCTTCCCCATGGTTCCTAAGAATAATCACATCATCACAAAAATTAAGTAGCATCCCATTCATTGTATCATTAATTGGAATACTTAGGAACGCCTTCACCTGATAATTTAGTTGACGTGCACGGGCTCAAGTGAGTGGTCCTTGAAGTAGTGGTTCATCCTGGTGAGTGGAGTTAGAGCTGGTTGTATCCTTTGTGGAGATGTCCTCATCATCCTCCCTCTCTTGAAATGGAGTTGTCCTCGACTCAAGCTCATCTTCATCACCCATGTACGGCTTCAAATCAGCAACATTGAAAGAATTGCTTACACCGTAGTCTGTAGGCAAATCAAGCTTGTATGCATTATCATTTATCTTAGCAATCACTTTAAAAGGACCATCAGCTCTAGGCATCAATTTAGACTTTCGCAAATCAGGAAACCTATCCTTTCTCAAGTGCAACCAAACAAGATCTCCAGGTTCAAAAGGTATTTCCTTCCTACCCTGACTACCAGCAGCTCTATATCTAGCATTCATGCGCTCAATGTTATCTTTAGTAGTCTCATGTAATTTTAGCACAAAGTCAGCACGTTTAACAGCATCTAAGTTTACTTTTTCAGAACATGGTAACGGCAAAATATCAATGGGTGCACGAGTTGAAACCATATACCACACGAAAAGGAGTCATCTTGGTAGTAGAATGCAATGGCGGTTGTAGGCAAACTCCACATGAGGTAGGCACTCTTCTCACATCTTCAAATTGTTCTTCAAAATGGCTCTCAACATTGTAGACAACGTTACATTGGCGACTTGATCAGCCATCGGTTTGAGGTGACATGTAGTAGAAAACAAAAGCTTGGTACCAGTTTCTTCCAAAGCGTCCATAAAAATGACTCAAAATTTTGCATCCCGATCGACACAATTGTGGAAGGCACTCCATGTAGGCGAACTATCTCCCTGAAAAACAAGTCAGCAATGTTTGTAGCATCATCGCTCTTATGACAAGGTATAAAATGTGCCATCTTAGAAAACCGATCCACGACAACAAATATGCTATCCCTCCACCTCTTTGTCCTAGGTAGGCCTAAAACAAAGTTCATTGAAATATATCCTCCCATGGAACACTAGGAACAGGAAGAGGCATATATAAACCATGTGGGTTCAGTCGTGACTTAGCTTTATTGCAAGTAAAACAGCGAGAGACATAGCGCTCCACATCGAGCCTCATCTTTGGCCAATAAAAATGATTAGCCAACACATCCTCTGTCTTCTTCACTCCAAAGTGGCCCATTAGTCCTCCTCCATGTGCTTCCTGAAGCAACAACAAACGAACAGATCCAGCTAGAATGCATAGCTTGTTAGAACGAAACACAAAACCATCATTAACGATGAACTTATTCCAAACTCTTCCTTACAATTTAGCAAAACATCTTTAAAATCAGCATCAAGCGCATATTGCTCTTTAATCGTTTCCAAGCCAAAGATTTTAGAGTCTAGTTGTGAAAGCATGGTATATCGTCGAGATAAAGCATCAGCAATAACATTATCCTTCCCCTTCTTATGTTTGATAACATAAGGGAAAGACTCAATGAATTCTACCCATGTTGCATGCCTACGGTTCAACTTATTTTGGCTACGAATGTGCTTCAAGGATTCATGATCAGGGTGTATAACAAACTCTTTGGGCCACAAATAATGTTGCCAAATCTCTAATGTTCGAACTAGTGCATACAATTCCTTATCATAAGTTGAGTAGTTCAAACGAGGCCCAGATAATTTCTCACTGAAATAAGCAACTAGCTTACCTTCTTGGATCGACGCCTCCAATCCCAATGCCACTAGCATCACACTCAGGTTCAAAAGTCTTACCAAAGTGCGGGAGTTGGAGCGGTGGTGCATGGGTCGACTTCTCTTTCAACAAGTCAAAGGCATCTTCATGTGACTTGCCCCATTGGAAAGCCACGCCTTTCTTGGACAACTCATTCGTGATGCGACAATCGTCTTGAAATCTTTCACGAAGCGATGATAGAATCCTGCAAGTCCAAGGAAACTCCGAACCTGTGTGACCGTTTTAGGAGTCGGCCAACTCTGAATTGCCTCAACCTTGGCTTGATCAACTTCAATTCCCTGTGGAGTAAAAACATAGCCAAGAAAAGCAACTCGATCGGTGCAAAATGTGCACTTCTCAAGGTTACCAAATAAACATGCAGCTCGTAAGGCATCAAAAACAGCACGCAAATGAGCAAGATGTTCATCTAATGATTTGCTATAGATCAAGATATCATCAAAATATACCACCACAAATCTACCAATGAAAGCACGCAAAACTTCATTCATTAGTCTCATGAAAGTGCTAGGTCCGTTAGTCAATCCAAAAGGCATCACTAGCCACTCATATAAACCAAACTTAGTTTTGAACGCTGTTTTCCATTCATCACCTAATTTCATGCGGATTTGGTGGTAACCACTACGCAAATCAACCTTAGAGAACAAAGTAGAGCCACTTAATTCATCAAGCATATCATCTAACCTAGGAATAGGATGACGATATCTAATGATAATGTTATTGATTGCTCTACAATCCACACACATGCGCCATGATCCATCCTTCTTAGGAACTAAAATGACCGGAACGGCACAAGGACTAAGAGATTCACGCACGTACTCTTTGTCAAGCAGTTCTTGCACTTGGTTTTGTATTTCCTTAGTTTCTTCCGGATTAGTCCTATATGGCGCTCGATTGGGCAAAGATGCTCCAGGAATGAGGTCAATCTGATGTTCAATCCCTCGAATTGGTGGCAAGCCTGGAGGAGCGTCCTTGGGAAAAACATCAACATATTCACGCAAAGGTTAGTCACGGCGGGAGGCAAAGCGGCAGTATCTCCTCAAATGAGAACAAAGCATCCTTGCAAACTAAGGCATAGCAAGCAGATTCATCAACAACGGTTCCTTCACATCAGATTTGGTAGCGAGAAAACATGCACCTTTCAACTTAATCTCATTTTTGTTATCACAAACAGAACTAGAATTTTTCTTTTTAGCACTTTCATCAATCTTTTGCTTACTAGCTCTAGCAATATCCTCTTTAAGAATGGAATCAGGAGTCATAGGATGCAATATAATCTTCTTTCCCTTATGCACAAAGGAATACTGGTTGGTTCTACCATCATGCACAGAACTTTTATCATATTGCCAAGGTCTACCTAACAATATAGAACATGCTTGCATGGGTACAACATCACATTCAGCAATATCATGATAGGAACCAATAGCAAATTGTACTCTCATCAAGCGTGTAACCATAACCTTACCAATACTGTTGAACCATTGAACATAGTAGGGCTGGGGGTGCGGTCTTGTCTCCAACGAAAGCTTCTCCACCATGTCCAAGCTTGCAAGGTTGTTGCAACTTCCTCCATCAATGATCACACGACATGATCGCTCCTTGACGACACATTTGGTTTGGAACAGGTTGTGCCGCTGATTTTGGTCGGACTTTCCAATCTGGACACTCAATGCACGCTGTACAATGAGGCTCTCATAATGGTCAGCATGGTTGGCATCAATGTGCTCTTCCTAGTCATGATCATCTTCGCTCCCTGCATTGTCAGCTGCAAGCATTGCATATGTTTCTTCATCCAAATCACTAGCAGAAGAAAACTCACCATTGTCTCGCACAATGAGCACACGCTTGCTCGGACATTGACACCTCATGTGACCATACCCCTTGCATTGATGGCATTGCACATCCCTCGTCCTCCCAGTTTAAGCAACCGAAGCAGAGCTCTTGGTGGGCTCTGGTGTAGAAGTTTTTGTTACCTCCGAAGCCTTGGAAGTCGGCGCGGAAGAGGAAGGTCGATTCTTGTTGTTGTTTGAGGACGGTGCAGCCGGTTGCCTTGTGGCTGTAGGTGGAGCTCGTGTTGACCAAGTGTTAGCACGACCTGCAGAAATATTAGTCCTCGTGCTAAACCATTTGCGTCGTCCCTGCACTTCTCTTTCAGCATGGCAAGCGAGATGAAACAAGCGAGTGATTGAATTATATTCCTTGTAATTAAGAATGTCATAAATCTCATGGTTCAGCCCACCCATAAATCTAGCCATAGCACCTCCTCGACTCCTCTATACCACAACGCAACATGCCCATTTGTAATTCCCGATAGTATTCCTCTACACTCTTACTATCTTGCCTAGCGGTGCGACTTATTTATCAAATCACACTGGTAATAAGAGGAACAAATCTAACTCGCATGATTCTTTTCAAATCAGCCCGTTTTATGCGACATTGGGATTCTTACGTCGAAACTCACTCCACCAAGCAGAGGCAAAATCGGTGAACCCACTAGTGGCGGCCCTAACTCTTTTGTTTCGGGATACTCATGACATGCAAACTTTTGTTCTACAGCTAATTCCCATGTGAGGTATCCATCAGGATCATATTTTCCATCAAAAGGTGGAATACAGAATTTAATTCTGCCAAGTGTGTCATCATCAGCGCGTCGTACCTCACGTGGCATGCGCAAGGGAGGCATGCCGAAGCGATTGCGGCGCAACTGCCGTCGCAGATGGGCTCCCTCGTTGTCCACCTCCGTGTCAGCAGAGTATTCATCAACATTCTCCTCCACTTCGCTGCCCAAAGCACCATTGTTGTTGTGATGTCGACGAGGAGCAGCGCCGTCTCCTGAAGGAGCTCGCCCGAACACACGTTTTCTCAGTTGATGGAGAAATATGAAAGAATGAATAATCGACCACGATATCCTACTCGTCGGTCGGATAATTTATATCACACCGAAAACGTGGAGAGAGCACATAAAAGGTGTCCTTTTTGGCAGTTTTGTTGGGAAAGGGGAGTAGCACTGCCATCTCCGTATACATGCCCGATGGAGCATTATCCCCGAGACGATTGGCCAAGACAATCGGCTAGAGATATGATGTCTGGGCCGATTCGAGATCATGGCAAAAGGTACAGAAGGCCTGTTCACGAAAGAATATCCGAACCAAATCAGGCACCAGATCAGGTCAAAACACAAAGGCCTAGTTCAGATTGGGAAAATTTGGCTGTCCAGATACGAAAGCCAGTAGAGCCCAAACCTAGGTGGTGTCCATAAGGCCTTAGCCGATCGCAGCATAGACGGCTTTAGAGACTAAGGTCTCAAGAGATCCGAGAAGCCGACGTAGAAAAACAGAGGGATGAGACTTTCAATGAGCTTCGTCCGATCAAGGTTATTAGGAAAGAATGGAGGAAAAAGGAACAGGTCGAGGAAGATTTTGAGTCGGCGGATGATCTGGATTCTCCCATGATTAGGGACGATACACCCTCGATGGATATCAATATGGTGTTCACATTACCTGCCGAATTCAAAATCAAAACCGAGTTGGCTAAAGAGACTCTTGCTCAGTCATTTTCAGGCGTCCAAAATGCAATCTTCGAGAAACCAAGGGATGATCATCGGCATCTAAAACCATTGTATCTAAAACCATTTTAATTTCTGTTTTACCCCTGGTATTTTTCCGCAAAAGTGCTTGTGACAATTGGTGTTCCGGCCGATGGTTTAGGATTGGCTATCATTCTCTGCGTGTTTTGAGCTACTGAAAAGACAGGGTAATTTGGCAGAGCTTGTAATGGGTCAAGCAAACTACCGAACGAGGCCAATTCCTGGGCGATAGTTTTAACACTATTTGCTATCATCGGCTTAAGCGTGGTGACGAGAGCCGATGATTGATTTATTAAAGCGTGGTGCACAGATTGATTAATCATAGCCGATAATTCGGCTTTAGCAGGTAGATATCGGCTTACCGGTTCTGTGACACCCGCATCTCCCAGGGCGTTGACCATCGACAGGGCGAATTTTTTAGTGACGCCACGTCTAGTTTTCTGATAACAGCTCAGCATCATCTCTTCTAGCGCAGTTTTCCGATCTTCGATTTCTTGACGTTGTTCTGGAGTCAAATCGTCCATTATTGGGACGATTATAGCTTCTGTATTGAGATCGGATGGCGGAATCGACTTTTCTAATGAAGACATTGGTCCCACCGGGCATGCCAAGAGTGTGTTGACGTCAAAAACTTGAAGTAGGATTTCTGACAACACACACCAGACGGACACCTGGTTTAGAGCGTGCCAGTCGATTTGACCTATAATCGACAAGGTAAAAATATAAAATTCACTCAAAGCCGATTTTGATGATCAATCGGCTTAGACTTAATCAGCTTGAAGCCGATTAAGATCAAGGTAACAGGGTAAGTCTAACTAGCCGATTAAGGCTAATCAGAGGATAAAGGTAGATCGATTCTGAAGAAGGCGATGCGCAACAAAATCAGAATGAATCAAACCTGGGACGTAATTTGAAGAAGATCAACAATCGGCGATGCGCAACTTTATTGATCAAGATCGAATTACAAAGACTAAATTACATAAACTACTCCTAGTCGACGGAAAAGTAGATGAAAAGTAGATGCGAATTGGTTGATTGGCTCTGGACAGCTTTTCTGATCACCTCTAGACCTCTTTTATACCCATTGGCCGATAGAGTCCTGGTACAACACGTTAGGAGTAGAATCCGTATCGGCCTCTATTTGGATGGTGCTTTCCTTAACAACCTGTTCTGTTTCTAAATATCTTCAATCTGTATCCTGGTCGTATCTTGTTGATCTTGGACTGCCGATTCTGACCCTATCTGCCAATTTTGGGTGCAAACACCAAGTCAGAATATATTGATTTAAATTCATGCCACTGCAAAAGGGATTGAACAAAGCACTATGAATTACACCATTCATTCCAATATTAATTTATAAAACAACGAATGAGAAACTGAGCACACCTTAATATAGAAATAGTCATCACACCATTTCTGAATCTTGGGTAAAATCTTGGATCAAACTCATCACAAGCTTGTGTTCTAAGCGTGAAATTAGAGGTCAAAACATGAAAAAATAAGTCATTCAATGCATATGGGGCGCCAAGGGGCAGTCCGTCGTCGGCCAGGCCGGCCCAGGGGTGGACGAGGGTGAGCCTTGGAGTTGGACTTGGAGAGTTGGAGGCGCTGGGCAGGGCAGCAAACTCACCTAGATGTGGCGCAGTGCAGCGGCAGCACCGGCACAGCCGCGTATTCCGCGGGCCTCTCGGCTCAGTAGCCACACAGGCCGCAGGTTCCTCGGTGCCGTAGTAGGCACCTTGCGTGCGGGTTGCGACCTGCCGGGGAAAGGGGAGCAGGGTGGCTGGCGGGAGCGAGCCGAGAGGCTGCCGGACGTGCCGCCGTGGGTAGGATCTACGGGGCGCCAGGGCGGAATGTCGGGATCTCTCTTCCAGGCAGCGGTGGACGAGGTGGGGGTGGCGGCCGGCTGGCGGGTACGATCTGCGACGGCCGTGGGATGAGCTTGAGGATCTGCGAGGTGGGAGTCGGGGCTGGTGGGCAAGGCTGGGGGCAGGGGCGGGATCGACGGCCGGCGGGAGAGGCGGCGGCGTGACGCTGTGACAGACGGGTTGATAGCGTGACTGCGTGAGGAACGAGGGAAGACTCCGCTCGGAGCTCAGGCGTGGGCATGCACCGATGCGCGTGCGACTGGCCATCCTCTGGTCGGGTCAAGAGGAAGCCAAGCCTGGGCTGGATGAGGCATGGACTGCCAGGCCTCAGGCCCAATTCGAAAATGAACGGTATTGCTCCACTGTTATTGGGGCTAGGCCTCGGGCTGAGGCCCAGCTCTACCACTGCTTACAAGGAGGATAGAGCTTATGTGGGGTCCATGACACGAGCTAGGGCAAAGAAACTACAACGACACGTGAATCTGTTCATAAGTAATTCACATAATGTTATTACGAAGAATAATATACTACCTAGTTATTGTTTAATTTTTCTCAAGTTTGCATGAGAACAAGCTCTACAGGATGTGGAATTGTGGAGAATAACAATGGAACTGCTGAAGTATAACATTGTCTGATGGCGCATACACTTGTGCTGGAAACGAGGACGAGGCTAGGGCCAACGCAATGATTGGGAAGGAGCAGCGCCCTGTAGTTGGGCTGCCTACATGTGAAGTTGGCGCACACATCAAGGAAAAGGGGCCGCAGAAGATTGTTTCGGCCGAAAACAAATGCACGTGGAAACTTCTCAAGAAAACCATGTTAACCGAAGATCCTATGCAACAAAAACTAACCAGATTGGTTTATTTGAGAGGTGTCCGAATAGACTAGCTACTAGGGTCTACGTACTTCCTTTTCTGGTCGAATCCGCCATACACAGTTTCTTTATTAAGTCCGTAGCCCACTCTTCTATTAGATGCTTGAGTTTATGTGGGATCGACTAAGGTTTCAAATTTTGTTCTTGAATCACATGTCGGAGATGGTCGAAATCTGAAATTTCAACGAGATTTCAGAATTTCGGTTGAATTAAATTCAAAAACATAATTTCAAATCTGTAATTTTTTAGGCTTAAAAGATCAAAATTTTGGCGAAATTGACCAAAATTTTAGTGAATTTCAACCCCTGCGAAATGGTCTTCCGAGGCTAGAAAAAAAGTGGGAAAAGGTACGAAAAAATCATGCAAGCATTTATGTATATTTCCTATCTATTTGAATGCAAAATATTAAGTATTTTCACATAAAACTAAGAATCTATCCGAGTAAGGGCGAGAAGTGTTACAAGTTTACAGGCTATATGTTCCTACCGGTCAATTTGATTCTTTTGTTTCATTTGCTGTAAAAGCAGCTTCTGGGTTGCATCCTATCTAATGCAGCAAAGTCTGCTATTACAATGCTTACCAGGGTCCGGTGTAGTTTAAAGATCCTCTACCACAACGTGGGAGATGATGCGTCCAATGCCGTTGCTAGAAAACAGCCAAGCAATGCTTTGTAGTTCCTTTATGTGTTTTATTTATAAAGCCACAATCTCTCAAATGCACGGACACCATCTCGGGAGTTGAAGATATGTTAACTGCTTTGCAAATTTTCTCAAACCTTGGTTCGAGTGCCTTGTTGTTAGCCGTTCGTATCCTTTCCTCCTTGCATGCACAATTAGAGGGATCAGTACTACAGAACGGCACATCACTATCGCTCTATCCGTGTTGGTTCTTAAGTTTTTAGGAAAAAACGATTGTGATAAATAACTTCGGAGAGATGTTAGTAATAATCGCTATCGGTTCTGAGATTAGAAGTGATTGTGATGTAACATTAGGCATATCACTATCGGTTCTAAACTCAAAAGCGATAGGGATGTGAACAGTCATCACTATCGGTTCCAACAAAAGAAGTGATAGTGATGATCACGTCCACATCACTATCGGTTCTTTTAATAGAAGCGATAGTGATGTGCATATATATCACTATCGGTTAAGAGAAAAGCGATAGTGACAGCGTGATCATCACTATCGTTTTATAAAAAACCGATAGTGATGATTATCGCACATCACTATCGGTTCTAAGAAAAAAGCGATAGTGATGTGCGCGTGATCATCACTATCGATTCTATAAAAAGAACCGATAGTGATGAATATCGCACATCACTATCGGTTAAGAAAAAAGCGATAGTGATGTGTGCGTGATCATCACTATCGCTTACATAAAAGAGTCGATAGTGATGGCCGCAAGACATCACTATCGCTTCCGAAAAGAACCGATTACGATATCGGCGTGCTCATCACTATCGACCTCTAAAAGAACCGATAGTGATGACCGTTCACATCACTTTCGCTTCTTGAAAAGAACAGATTCTGATGTGCCTCGCTAGGTCATATATAACACTCGCGTTGAACTCTTCTCTATTGTTGCTCCAGAGGAGATTTCTCCGCCCCCACCCGGGAAAACATCTCATATTGTGTGGTTGGAAGCAATACTTGGGTGAGAAAATTTGAAGTCCTCATGGGTGAGTATTAAGAGGCAAATTTGAAACCAGTTCCCTCTTTTGCCCTCATTTGCGGTTTTCTTCAAAATGTGAGCAATTCTTTAAACCACTTCAATTTTGCACTAGGTAATTTCGATATGTCGTGAATAAAGTTTAGGTTGCACTAGAATTGTGTACGTGCGTTCAGATTTCACACTCTTTCTTTGACAAGCACACATCTATTTAATTATTGTAGTGCTCTCGTGTTAATATGGAATTATTGTTGCTATTATGTGATAAATGTTAGAGTTTAGGCTGCGAAACCTACGTCTCCCGTTCGAGGATGCTTATTTATAAATATGCCAAATGAAATGGCATATTTATAAGTGAGCAGTCTCGAATTGTCTATGTTTTTTGGACAGTTCGAGGATATGTGGTTGGGCAAGTTCTGGTGTGTTGTACAACCAGAGTAGATTTGGTAGCGTCTCCTGGTGTTCTCCATATGCACACCCTCTTGACCTATTGTCGAGGCGTGTATATGGAGAACAGTGAAGATCTTCAAATTTTCTTTGAGTTGTACAACGTTTAGAACTTGCCCGAACCACATATCCTCGAATGGGATTAACACCTAACCTATTTAGAGATTAGGAGTCATCGTTGGTACCCTTGTTTTGTTTCGTTGTAGTAAAAGATTTGCAAGCTCTTGCACTAGCTATGTAATTAGATTATTTGATATCATTGTTGATTTTAAAAATTTATGTCTCCTATTTAGGGAATTGGAAGCTCTAAACCAGGGAAGAAGCTATGTATCATCGGGAGTACATTTATATATCTTGGAACCTGTCCTCTATTTTGCAAAGGTAATATTAATTGAAATGATGTCTCAATATTTACAATAGCTAGTTAGTTGTCGCTCTAGTTTTTCTTTAATTTATTGTGCGAAATTTAATTGCAGATGGACCGTGAGGAATGGATGTATCAGAAAAGCCGTGTGAGTGCGGAATTTCAGAGGGGTGTTAAGGAGTTCAAAAAAATTGCAGAAGAGGACATGGTAGGGGTGTAAACTTCATATATTGTCCTTGCATTGATTGCACCAATCTGAGGAGATTTAACAACTCAGCTCAAATTGAGGACCACCTGATTCGACATGGCTTCGTGAGGAATTACACATGTTGGATTCATCACGGGAAAGCAGGTAGTACCCTTCCGGTATGCAACGAAGACACAGTAGAACCGGATGACGAGTTGCAGCTTGATATGTTTGAGGAGGATAATTTAGAGCAAATGTTGCGGGATGTGGAGGGCAATTACACGGAAAGAGAGTTTGAAAAGTTTAAAAGCTTGATGGAAGACGGTGCCAAACCGCTGTTCATAGGTTGCAAAGGGGAATACACCAAGCTGGGTTTGGTCCTTGCATTGTTCGAACTGAAGGCAAAACACCGTTGGACAGATACAAGTTTCAATGCACTTCTAGTTCTTCTATCGGATTTGCTTCCAGAGGGAAACGAGTTACCAACAAGCATTTATGAAGCGAAGAAGCTACTAGTCCCATGGGAATGGAAATAGAAAGGATACATGCATGTCCAAATGATTGCATCTTGTACCGTAACGCACATCAGGAGCTGCACGTGTGTCCAGTTTGCGGTGTGCCCCAGTACAAACAAAAGGAGAAGCGTAATGAAAACAAGCGTAAGAGTCGGGGCAACAACGGTGAAGAGGTCACTAAAAGTGCACCGGCTAAGGTATTGTGGTACTTGCCCATCATTCCCCGTCTGGAGCGGTTGTTTGCAATCATTCGGACAAAAACTTGAAATAGGGTTTCTGACAACAGCACACCAGACGAACACCTGATTCAGAGCATGCCAGTCGATTTGACCTGTAGTCTACAAGGTAAAAGTATGAAATTCACTCAAAGCCGATCGTGAAGATCAATCGGCTTAGACTCAATCAGCTTGAAGCCGATTAAATCGAAATAAAAGGGCAAATCTAATTAGCCGATTAAGGCTAATCAGAGGATAAAGATAGATCGATTCTGAAGAAGGCGATGCGCAACAAAATCAGAATAAATCGAACCTGGGGTGTAATTTGAAGAAGATCAACAATCAGTGATGCGCAACTTTATTGATCAAGATCGAATTACAAAGACTAAATTACAAGAACTACTCCTAGTCGACAGGAAAAAGTAATGTAAATTGGTGTGTTTGATTGTGTTGGATGTTTTGCAGCTTGCTTTTGGCCCTTCTTTTATACCCGTCGGCCGATCGTGTCCTTTTACAACACGTTTCAAAATCTGACCCGTATCGGCCTTATTTCGGATAGCTTTTCCTCAGATCTCGCCATTGCCAAATATCTTCAAATCTTTCCAAATCGTCTGTTAGTTTCCGTATGTTTGACTTTCTTGCCGATTTTGACTAAACTTGCCAATTTCTGGTGCAAACATATGCCCCCCATTTTTGAGAGATGACTTGTCATCTTTCAAAAATTACAATTGTCAGCTTATTCTCCATCTGCTAGTTGGTAACTTTCGCCCAGTAACCGCTACTTTAATTATGCCATAATTTTCTGACATATGTGTAGTGCGCTTTAACTGCTTGCGTCTTTTGAGATTCATTTCTAAGGGCGAAGGTTGGGCCAAATATATCGGAAACAATAATAAGGTTAATGGCCTAGTATCGGACGAAGAACATGTTGCCTTTCTGAACCTTTGGCTAGATCGCTTTTTATTTTGTGGGGCATCCATTGGGCCGACTCAAGTCCACCAAGTAATAGCAGAAAAGCTTGTTGAAGGACGTCGGCTAGCACTAGGAAAAATCTTCCTCGGCGCTGTGTATCAGATGCTTTATGTGATAAGGAGTCGGCTTTTCACTGGCCTTGGGAAATTTACCGTTGGTAACGTAGGAGGTCCGATGTGGTTTGTGCAAATATGGCTGTACTGCCTATTCAGCCGTTTTTTCAATTTGGACTTAGCCGACGAGACTCCTTTTCCGAGAGAAGACACACTAGAAGGAGCACCTATCTAGTTCAGAGAATGCCGATCCTTTGGCGAGAGGTTCATAATGTGCTCCAGTAATGAGACAAGAGTTTCACCCATCGGCTGCAGAAAATTCCTGTCCTTCTTTTTGCAATTAGATACTGAAGACTTCAAACAGCAAGACTTCTTTAGTTATGGCGCTACAGCCGATTTCCCTTGGCCTTCATTTCTGCATTTGGAAGCCGACAGCTCTTTAATGCCTCAGCAGACCTTAGATTTGTATAGAATTTTCATATCTCCATGCGTCTTCCATGTCGACCTTCATACCAGGAATCGGACATTCCAACCTTCATACGAGTTTTACCACCCCTCAGTCTATGCAAGGCAGCTCAGCTTCGGTCAGGTGATTCCAAGCCTGCCACTTCTTGATCGGCTTCAACCTAGAGCCAGGGTTCGCAATGCCACTTCAGCTGGTCTAGTTCTGGAGTTAGCGGATGAGCTTCAACTACACAGCCTTCCTCACTTCTTCTTGAATGCTCGCCGGGCAGGAGACTTTACATCATGGTGGTCGGCTATCGCGGAGTGTATATATATGGATAAGACTCCGTCGCTCATAATCAAGGACTTTTTTCCCGATCTGCCAGAGCCATCTTTAGTGTCTAACAACGATTCTAGCAGTTAAGCTAGTTCATCGGGTTACACTAACACAAGTCTTGTAGATATTGAGAAGGTATCGGCTTGAATAATTTCTCTTTATACGTCAGTTCTTTTGCCACATACATCTTCTAATCACCTTTTTGTCGCAATGCAGACTAAAAGGTCGCTTAAGAAGAAGCTCGCCTCCGCCAATCGGCGATGGCCAAGTCAAAGGCCACTCGGTCATTGAGTCTTCTTGGGTATACCTCGGGTACCCTAGGCATTCAGAGTCCGTCCTTATCAGACATCGAGAAAAAACAACCAAGTAAGCATAATACAATCGGCCATTATTTCTCTTTCTCTTGATCCAACTGACCAATTGCCGATTATATTTTCAGAAAAGAAGAAAACGAAATATACTAAGGCTCCGGCTAAGAGGGGATCTAAGCCCGAGGAGCAGAGCGACGAGAGTTCGCCACATGCGTCGACCACTGCAGAGGTAAGTAATCGTACTTTTAGTTAACTCATATTTCTCAATACGTCGGCTTACCCTTCATCTGCTTCTTTTAGCTGACGCAATCAGCTCAAGTTGCGAAGATCTTGGCCGATCTTCCCAAGATTTCATTTGCGCCACTTTCTCCACCACGGCTGACTCCAACAGCTCCGATCGCTGATCTGCCAGAGCTCTCCGACCCGACAATTTTGTTGGGCTTTTCCCTGGCCGATCTTGACGATCCTGAGATCATGGCCACCGACGACTACGACGCAGAGATCAAGAAGATCCTTGAAGTGTCGAAAGAAGCGTCGATTGTCATCACCTCTGCTCCAGGCATGAAAGAAAAACTCAACAAGCTTTTTGATCTGGTTATGAGGCCGTAATCGGAGATCCTGGCGAACAACCAGCCGATCCGTGATGCTATGGCGGCGGTTGAAGCCGATCTGCCTCTTGAAGCCATGGAAGCCCTCCTAAACGTCTGTCACTTGGACGAGAGGAGGTCTGAAGTAGAGGCAGCGCAGGCTAGAATCAATTGCCGTGAAGCCCAGGAAGCCGATCAAAAACTCCTGGATGAGTTGGCTACTGATGCCAAGGCGAAGAAACGCAAATTTGATGCCGATGCGCAGCAGCTGAAGTCGACCAAAGAGTCCCTCTCCAAGCTCGAGAATACAAAGAAATTTCTTTTGCAAGAGTTGGCCAAGACAGAAAAAAAAATCTAAGAAGGCCAGCAAACCATGGAAAAAACTGCGTCGGAGATTAAAGAACAGAAACTTGGTATCGCCATGGCCGTGGTGAGTGTGAAAAAGCAATCGGCCAAAGTTGTACCGGTTCCAGGGAACGCAAAGGAAGACGATCGCATCATTGAAGAAGTTCAATGTGTGATTGCAAAGGCTGTTGGCGCTCTCTCAGCTTTGGGCGCAACTCTCCCAGGCTCAGGCATTCAATACTAGTTTTTTAAGATGTAAAACTTTGTCGGCTATCTTAACAATACTTTGTTCTGATGTTTTTGCAAATCTTTCCTGTTTACAATCGGTTGTTTAACCGATTTAAGTTTACCTGTGTGATTTTATTTTTCCTTTTCGAATCTGCAATCTTTTTAGCCTATTAACAGCACCGTGTTAACTTGGCCTTCAATGCAATTCGCAGTCGGCTAGGCTCCAATCCAAACGCTAGGATAGTATCTTTTTAAGTATTTTCCGTTAATTGCCTTAGGCAAAACATGCCCTTCTAATGTTTCCAGTATGTACGAATTTCCACCGACTAGCTGATTAACCTTGTACGGTCCTTCCCACATAGGTGACCATTTTCCGAATCGGTTATCTTTTGAACCAACAGGCAGTACCTTTTTCCAAACTAAATCGGCTTGATCGAAAGACTTAGGCAAGACTTTTTTATTGTATGCTTTTGCAACTCTGACTTTATTCTTTTTAAGCCGATCAAGCGTAGATAAACGCAACTATGTTAACTCATCCAAGTTATCGATCATCAAACTGTTATACTCTTGAGCCGACAAACCATTTTGCTTGGCCACTCGTATAGACTCGATGTTAATCTCTACGGGTAAAATGGCTTCTTGACCATATACTAACTGATAAGGTGAAAGCTTCGTTGCTCCGTGATAAGCCAGCCGATAAGCCCAAAGTGACTCTGATAGGGTTGAATGCCAATTCCTTGGTCTTTCATCGATTTTCCTTTTGATCAACTTAATTAACGTTTTGTTAGACGACTCGGCTTGTCCGTTAGCCTGAGCGTAATATGGGGATGAGTTCAACAACTTAATCCCTAGACTTTTCGCGTAACTTTGAAATTCATTAGACATGAACACTGTACCTTGATCGGTTGTGATTGTTTGCGGTATTCCAAACCGATGGACAATATGTTCATTAACAAAACCGATTGCTTCAACACTAGTTACCTTCTTAAGTGGTATTAGCTTCAACCCATTTAAAAAAATAATCAGTTGCAGCCAAAATAAACTTGTGGCCTTTACTCAAAGCAGAAAATATTTGGCCGATCACATCTATTCCCCAACCCCTGAATGGCCATGGCTTGATAATCGGGTGCAAAACCGATGCCGGTGCTAGTTGTATATTACCAAACTTTTGACAAGTCTGAAATCCTTTATAATATTTGAATCAATCTTCTAGCATTGTTGGCCAAAAATAACCCGTTCGTCTAAGCATCCATTTAATCTTTTGAGCCGATTGATGAGATCCGCAAATACCTTCATGTACTTCACCCATTGCCACCTGTGCTTCTTCGGTTCCAAGACATCTCAACAGCAAGCCTTCCATCGTCCGATAATACAATGTGTCGTCCATAACAATGTACTTCAAAGCTTGTTGCCTTATCTTGCATTCTGTCGGCTTAGATGGGTCGATCAGGTAATCCTTTATTTGCGTTCTGCAATCAACAATGTTTATGCACATGACGGCTTTATCTATAAATTCGGTTGCCTAATATCGGTCAAAGTCTTTGTACCCTAACCCTGTTGAGCTAAGGCGTTAGCTCTATCGTTCGATTCTCGAGGGATATGACCGATAGAAAATGATGTAAACGAACCGATAATCTCGAAGCACTGTTCTCAATATTTTAGCAGTATTTCGTCTCGACATTGGTATTCTCCTTTTATTTGCTGTGTAATCAACATGGAATCCCCGTATGCCTCAACAGCACTTACTCCGATATTTTCTAACAATTGCAAGCCTTTGAGCAATGCTTCATACTTTGCCTGGTTGTTCGAGCATCGACTATTTAACCGAAATGTAAATTCAAAATTAAACCCTTTGGGTGATATGAGTACAATACCGATTCCATCACCTTCTCTGCACACCGACCCGTCAAAAAACAATTGCCAGAACTTGTCCCTTAACGGCTTTAGCCGATTCGTAAATCAGGTCGAACTCTATCAAGGCATAAGCCCATTTGCCAAGTCGGCCTCGTAAAATTGGAGCTGATAACATATATTTTATAACATCGGTTTTACAGACCACCTTACAAGCCGATGCTAAAATATAATGTCTTAGCTTCGTACATGAAAAATATAAAGACAAACACAATTTCTCAATGAAAGGGTACCTGACTTCAGCATCAAGTAGGCGTCGGCTTAAATAAAAGATAACCCTTTCCTTACCATCGACCTCTTGTACTAAAATAGCTCCGATAGTTTCCTCCTCAGCCGATATATACAACCTGAATGGAATCCCTTTTTGTGGTGCGGCCAAAATCGGAGGATTAGCTAATATTCTTTGACGTCGTCAAAAGTTTTTTACTGATCGATTCCCCACACGAATTCTTGATTATCCTTTAATTTCAACAGTGAGGTAAAGGCACGAATCCGATCGGAAAGGTTTGAGATAAACCTTCGGAGATAGTTAATCTTGCCGATCAACTTTTGTAATTCATTTTTGCATGTTGGCGGCATTATTTCAACTATGGCTTTCACCCTTGCTTGATTGACTTCAATACCTCTTTCATGTACCATGAAGCCCAAAAACTGCCCAGCCGACACGCCAAATGCACATTTGAAAGGATTCATCTTCAAGCCATGCGATCTTATGTTCTGGAAAACCTTTTCTAAATCGGCCAAATGTTACAAGTCATCTGCAGATTTTACTACAACATCATCGATATATATTTCGACAATGTGACCGATTAAGTGATGAAAAATCATATTCATGGCTCGCTGGTATGTTTCCTCAGCGTTCTTCAAACCGAAAGTCATAACCGTCCACTCGAATAAACCTATGGCACCAGGATATCTAAAAGCTGTTTTTTGTATATCGGCTTCTGCCATGAATATCTGATTGTATCCAGCATTTTCGTCCAGAAAACTTATGATTTTATTCCCTGATGCAGCATCGATAAGCATATCGGCTATGGGCATTGGGTATTCATCTTTTGGCGTCGCCTTATTCAAATCTCTAAAGTCGACACATACTCGAAGTTTTTCGTTTTTCTTCATGACTGGAACAATGTTGAAAACCCATTCCGCATATCGGCAAGGTCTAATAAATTTTGCTTCCAACAATCGCTCAATTTTCTCTTTTATAACATTATATAGGGCCAGATTAAAATGTCTCGGGTACTATTTAAACGGCCGATATCCTGGTTTAATAGGTAGCCAATGTTCTACCAACTATCGGCTTAAACCAGGCATCTCGTGATACTCCTAAGCAAAACAATCTTTATAATTTCTAAGGATTTTGATCAACCTTTCTTTGTATTTTACATCTAATTTTGCGCTAATAAAAGTTGGTCTTTTCCTATCACCACTACCTATATCGACTTCTTCAAGCATATCAATGGATGTGAAGCCTTGACCCAACTTTTCAATCTCTTGAAAATCTTCTATAGCCTCATAGCTATCTATTTCTTGCCGACAGCTTTGCATTTTATCTTGTAATGCCTTCATTATTTTTCTTGTCCCCATCGGCGCAATACTTCATTTGCCCAATCAAACGTGCCTGGCTTGACACTGATCGGCATAAGTCCTGACTTACTCACGCAAATGAAGTCACAGTCATATAGCGTTTTTTCCGATATACATCCAGCTTCTTCGTGTTGCCAATTCGCATCAGAACTGGCCATGGCGATATGAGCCGATGTGTCGGCTGTGACAACTTCAACTTCCCCTCCATTCCATTGAACAAGCGCTTGATGCATAGTCGACGGGATGCAGCAGTTGGCGTGAATCCAATCTCGACCAAGCAAAACACTGTAATTTCCTTTGGTGTCTATGACAAAGAATGCGGTTGGCAAAGTTTTACTGCCGACAGTCAATTCTGTAACCATAACGCCCTTGGCCTATGTGGGATCGCCTGTGAAGTCATTTAAAACCATATTAGTTTTAATCAAATCTTCATCGGACTTACCCAATTTCTCGCAAGTCGTATACGGCATTAGATTTACTGTAGCTCCACCGTCTACCAGCATCCTTGATATCGGCTTGCCATTTATATACCCTTTCAGATACAATGGTTTTAGATGCCGATGATCATCTCTCGGTTTCTCGAAGATTGCATTTTGAACGCCTGAACATTACTGAGCAAAAGTCTCTTTAGCTGATTTGATTTTGATTTTGAATTCGGCTGGCAATGTGAACACCATATTGATATCCATCGGAGGTGTATCGTCCCCAATCATAGGGGAATCCAGATCATCCGCCGACTCAAAATCTTCCTCGACCTGTTCTTTTTTCCTCCATTCCTTCTTGATAACCTTGATCGGACGAAGCTCATTAAATGTCTCATCCCTCTGTTTTTTTGCATCGGCCTCTCTGATCTCTTGAGTCCTTAGTCTCTGAAGCCGTCTGCGCTGTGATCGGCTAAGGCCAGGTGAGCACCACCTAGGTTTGGGCTCAACTAGCTTTCGTATTTGGCCAGCCAAATCTTTCCGATCTGAACCAGGCCTTTGTGTTACAATCTGGTCTGATGCCTGATCTGGTTCAGATATTTTTTCGCGAACAGGCCTCCTGTAACTTTTGTTATGGTCTCGAATCGGCCCAGACAACCTATCTCTAGCCGATTGTTTAGGCCAATTGTCTTGGGATAATGCTCTATCGGGCATGTGTACGGAGATGGCAATGCTACTCCCCTTTCCCAACAATATTGCCAAAAAGGACACCTTCAATGTGCTCTCTCCACGTTTTCAGTGTAATACAAATTATCCGACCGATGAGTACGATATCGTGGTCGATTATTTATTCTTTCATACCTCTCCATCAGCTGAGAAAACGTCGATCCCGGCCTTTTTGCTGGCTGTCTTGATGGCGATTTCTCGGCCCTATACCATTTACCCACCTGAGGATTTCCTTTGGGTTTAATGGTTCTTGAATTCTTCCCTTCATAATCGGCTTCTATTAGTAACGATCCGATCGTAATCTTCAAAATCTGACCACCACCTGAGGTCGACTCAATGTCAACTTGCCGATCCCTTTTTGGCTCATCATGTATCGGTTCTTTCCCTTTGCTTGAACATTGGACCATGTTAATAGGGAATGGATTAGCATCAACTTGCATGGTTGGCTCATCAGCGAATTTTAATCGACCATCCTCGATAGCCGACTGGATCTGTTGACGAAAAATATTGCAATCATTAGTATTGTGAGAAAAAGAATGGTGCCACTTGCAATAAAAAGAATGGTGCCACTTGCAATACCTGCGCTTCTTAATCTCATCAGCCGATGGTATGACGTGTCCTTCGGGCAACTGTATTATCTTTTCTTGTAACAATAAATCAAAAATACGATCACACTTGGAGACGTCAAAGGCGTATTTAACTTTCAACTTATTTCTAGTCGGCTTGAGCCAAGAACAGACTAAGGATTTTTTGGACCCTTCTATCCATTCGGCTATGTTTATCTCTTCTTCATCGTCTTCTGAAGAATCAGTCGGACAATAGTCGACCATATTAACTTTGGCTTAATCCTTTTCTTTATTACTACTATTTTTAAATCTATCTTTAAACATTTTATTATCTGGGAATCGGCTTTCCTGAGCCGACACACGATGAAGAAGATGACTCAGATCGGTGAACTCCTGTCCTCCAAACTTCTCTCTAAGTGGCGGAATTAACCCTTGAAAAGCTAAATCAGCAAGTTGGTTATCGGGTAATGTAACACTAAAACATCGGTTTCTTATTTCTCTAAATCTTTTGATATAATCGGTCACCGATTCTCAAAATTTATGGCGAACAGAGCTTAGGTCAGAGATCCTGAGTTCTAAACTGCCTGAGGAAAAGTATTCGTGAAATCGGCTTTCCAAATCGTTCCATAAGTGGACCGAATTTTGAGGCAAACAAGTGAACCAAGTAAAACCTGCTCCGGATAACGACAACGGGAACAATTTTATTTTTAGTCCATCGGACTGAGCTGCTTCGCCGCATTGCGCGATAAAGTGTCCGAATGCTCCAGGGTAGTAATCGAGTCGTCACCAGAGAATTTTGCAAAATCTGGGACATTGAAATTGTGAGGGTAAGGCATGCGATCTATGTAATCAGAATGCGGCTTTCTGTAGCCGATAACCTTTCCTTTTGGCTGTATGCCGAATTGATCCCTCAAGACGGCAGAGATTTGATCGGCCCAGTTCGCATTATCGGCCACTGGAATAGTAGGCCCTTGATAATGTTGGTCATAGTTGGCATTCTGCCCCCCGAGTGCGAACTCGGGCTGCCAATTAGGTTGAGTCATTGGTAGACGAGTGTACTGATCGTACCTATTATGTCTAACTTGGGGCTCTGGTACTAGGACAAAGGGTTCTGAATAAGTCACTACCCTATGCGGACCTGGATTTCTAGGCAGGGTAGGATCATGTGGGTATCTCTCAGATCCAATCAGCTGTGAAACCGATTGCGGAAAAGCATAGCACGAGGCCGACGGTGGCAGGTTTGTCGACGCATCTAATTTGGCAGCGTCGGTGTAAGCCTGGTAATGGCTCACCCCACTTGGCCGAGGGTCTCTAGGCAATATGATAGTGGGTTGAGTTGGCATCATGGTAGGGGGTGAGGTTATAGCCGATGGTATAGGATCGGCTAGTGTATTCTACGTGTTTTGCGCTACTGAAAAAACAGGGTAATTTGGCAGAGCTTGTAATGGGTCAAGCAGACTACCGGACGAGGCCAATTCCTGGGCGATAGTTTTAACACTATTTGCTATCATCGGCTTAAGCGTGGTGACAAGAGCCGATGATTGGTTTATTAAAGCGTGGTGCACATATTGATTAATCGTAGCCGATAATTCGGCTTGAGCGGGTAGATATCGGCTTACCGGTTCTGTGACACCTGCATCCCCTAGGGTATTGGCCGTCAGCAAGGCGATTTTTTGAGTGACGTCACGTCTAGTCTTCTGATAACAGCTTAGCATCATCTCTTCTAACGCAGTTTTTCGATCTTCGATTTCTCGACGTTGTTCTGGAGTCAAATCGTCCATTGTTGGGATGATTATAGCTTCTGCGTTGAGATCGGATGGCGGAATCGACTTCCCTGATGAAGACATTGGTCCTACCGGGCGTGCCAAGAGTGTGTTGGCGTCAAAAACTTGAAGTAGGGTTTCTAACAACAGCACACCAGACGAACACTTGATTCAGAGCGTGCCAGTCGATTTGACCTGTAATCGACATGGTAAAAGTATGAAATTCACTCAATCGGCTTAGACTCAGTCAGCTTGAAGCCGATTAAATCAAAATAAGAGGGTAAATCTAATTAGCCGATTAAGGCTAATCAGAGGATAAAGGTAGATCGATTCTGAAGAGGGCGATGCGCAACAAAATCAGAGTAAATCGAACTTGGGGCGTAATTTGAAGAAGATCAACAATCGACGATGCGCAACTTTATTGATCAATATCGAATTACAAAGACTAAATTACAAGAACTACTCCTAGTCGATAGGAAAAAGTAATGTAAATTTATGTGTTTGATTGTGTTGGATGTTTTGCAACTTGCTTTTGGCTCTTCTTTTATACCCGTCGGCCGATCATGTCCTATTACAACACGTTTCGAAACCTGATCCGTATCGGCCTTATTTCGGATAGCTTTTCCTCAGATCTCGCTGTTGCCAAATATCTTGAAATCTTTCTAAATCGTCTGTTATTTTCCGTATGTTTGACTTTCTTGCCGATTTTGACTAAACTTGCCAATTTCTGATGCAAACAGGAGGTATTTCAGGAAACCTCAAAATCTAGCTCAACGGTGATGAATCTTGGTGGCTGTGGCTGGGCTTTGGAAAAAGGACTCTGGCAATGCTGGTGCACTTTTTTTTTTCATCCCTGCCTCACAGGATTCGGCACGGATTCAACTGCGTGCTTGACATGGACTTGGAGTCCAAGTTGAAGACGATGAACAACACGCCTAAAAGGTACGTTCCACTTGTCAGCGACACTGAGTGATGCACGTGGTGAAATGGGTTGCGGCGTTGAGTTGGGCTGAGGCAAACCGGGCTAGCGCATGAGAGAAGCGGACCGGGCCAAGGGGATAGATTGGGCCGGTGGGTTGGGTTTCGGCACACGAGCTTTTTCTAGTATTTTAATTAGTTATTTTTTAAAACATACAAAAGAGTTCAAATAAAATAGCAAATGCACTCGAAAAAATATCAGAAAATATGAAAAATACTTTTAAGTACAAAAAAACCTAAATAAAATAATTTTAATAATTTTTCACTTACGTATTAATCATATTAAATCATTTTGGAGTTTAGAAAGTCATATATTAAGCTTTAGGAAAAATTCCAAATAACACCCTAAATTTTGCTCGAAAGTCCATCTAGTACCCCGAACTATAAAACTAGATATTTGATCCCTAAACTTTACTATCAAGGTTAAATAACACAATGACCCAGTTTCACATAATGGTATTGCCCACGTTGCGTAAAAAGTAAAGTGGTTTTACCACGTAAAATGACACACTAGCGAGTTTAGGTGAATGACAGGTAAGACTCACAAAAACTTCTCTTCCAAATCTAAATATAAATGGAGGGAACTGCAGAGGCCGACAGCCATAGAAGCATGTTTGGGAGATCAGCGAAGAAGAAGCCACGTGAGTCCCAACTGTCATTAATCTAACTTGACTGACATGTCATCATACATAGCAAAACCGCTCACTCATTGAGCTACATGGGCCATATCACTATGCGAAACCAGGGTATGGTGTTATTTGAACTAGATTGTAAAGTTCAGGGGTCAAATGTCTAGTCTAATAGTTCGGGGTGATAGATAGATTTTGATTGAAGTTTGAGGTGTTATATAGACTTCTACCTAAGTTTTAATTAGCAAATAAATGGTGAAAATTTTTAGAGGGTATAACTACTCAATTTTTTTAGAGATGTAAAAATTAAGATGTTACAACTTTATTGTGAACGTTTACAATTTGAAGGTAGATCTGTTTTGAACTTCAGCTAAAGCAGGACCGGGTAAAATGAAAGAGCCAATCCAAGCATTCAAGTGCAGGGGGCTCATTGCTATTTCACGGTTTGTGCCGGCCAGCAGTGAAAAGTTCTCCCCATACTAAGGGTGCGTTTGGTTGGGTGAACGAGGATGAACAAGATGGGATGATACAGGATGAATGGGATAATCGTGGATAAGATGGTACGAGAAGGGTGTTTGGTTGTCTGAATGGAATGATATATGATTTTGTTTGGTTGTTTGGATGGAATGGTACGGAATGGTACGAAATGATGTTTGGTTGGATGAATGAGGTTAGTATGGTAAACTTTATCACTAGTGGTACGGGATGATACAGCATATTTGAATAATATTCCTAAAATCTGTACCACTTCGTCTCGTACAAGATGGTTCTATACACTCAACCAAACGCATGTATCAAAATCTATCATGTACCATCCTATCCCGTTGATGCTAGTTCATCCAACCAAACGTACCCTAAACTGGGCGTGAGGTACCTAAGCTTCCCCGAATCTCAAAGCACGTGGCCTAACCGAGCCGCTATATATAACGGCGCCCACTCTAGTAAGGGTTTTCCTCCGCCGCCATTACGCACCCTTTCTCCTCGAAAGTTCTCGTCGCGCAGGCCTTCGCTTCTCCTGCCACGATGGCGGTGGTAGAAGCGCAGCCGCAGGAGGTCAAGCTCTTCAATCGCTGGTCCTTCGAGGACGTCCAGGTATTCCCCCTCCCAGCCTCGCCTCCTCTCTTCTCGGAATCGTTTCCCGCTACGATTTTGCTACAAACGTGGTCGGATCTTTTCGATTGCGTAGGAGTGAGATTTTGGTAGCGCGTTGAATGGTGGGGTTGGTCCCGTGTTTCAGGGTTTAGCCATACCTGTTCGTGGTTTTGGTATGAACAATTGTACACGGGGTATAAAGAATTGGATTTTGTGGGCGTCGTCTAGGTTTTTTTTCAAGTGTTTTAAGGCTTCATTTCGGTGAAGCTGCGGTAGTTTGTTAGCTATTGAGCTTGCGGTGCAATATTCTATACCCCGGAAAAAAAATGGTGACAACTATCTTTGGGCGAATGGATGTGCCAGATGAGTATTCAGCGGGTTAGTTGAGTTTTGAGGGTTCTCTACGACTTGTTTGAAATGCCATATCTTTTGATTTTATTGGATTCTATGGACTTTTAGGAAAGTTGCTGATTTTATTGATGTTAGTGTTTGTCTGATTGAATTGCGTTCTTGCGATTTGACTGAATTCTTTCAGGATCCTGAGTACTTGAGATTTGAGAGTGGGGATTAGTTGGAGTTTATTAAGATCCATGTTAGTCATTTTGATTATTTTTTAGTAGATACATTTTTTTAGTTCACAGGTTATATCAGATGATAAAATTCGCTAAGCATAACAGGAAAACATGCATGTTTACTGCTTACATGTCAATTAGCATCTGCTTGGGATTGGGGTTGCTTTTGTTAGCATTCATGCCATTAGTTTTGTTTTGTCCTAGGCTTTCTCAGTTGACCTAACAAAACTGTAGACATGGCATTGTTGCTTCTGCTATAATTAATTAGCTTGTTCCTGTGGACAATCTGAAGTTAATAGTGCCATCATTTGTCTGTAGCACTGTTTGAAACAATTGTGTCATGGACATCAGGTTTAGTGCATATACTTGGTGAAGGTCTACTAGAAGCTGATAAATTTCTGCAACTCCAATACTTTTGTGATTCAGCTGTTCACTTGTTTGTTTGTGATTCAAATAATTGCTCAGATTGGTCTTTGGATGATAAGATACTATTTTTGAAATTTGTTTGTTTAGCATCTTGGCAAATGTTGAAAATTGTGTTGAAACTCCCATTTTGATATTCTGTGTTCTCCATGAAAGTTGACCCTGATAAGAATGCTGCGTATTCTGTTCTTAAATTTCTCTTGTTATGGTGTTCTATGCTTGTAGATGTTTCACATGGCACTTTTGTCTAATATGTTGATCATCACCGTTAGAAATCTCATCACCTAAACTTCTTTTGCAGATCAATGACATCTCCCTGAATGACTACCTTGCTGTGACTTCTACAAAGCATGCCATATACCTTCCCCATACCGCTGGGAGGTACTCAGCGAAGAGGTTCCGCAAGGCTCAGTGCCCAATTGTTGAGAGGCTTACCAATTCTCTAATGATGCACGGGCGCAACAATGGCAAGAAGCTCATGGCTGTCTGTATTGTGAAGCATGCCATGGAGATTATTCATCTGCTGACTGATGCAAACCCTATCCAAGTTATGGTTGATGCTATCATTAACAGGTCTGTTTTAATGTAGTTCTGAATTCTTGATATTAAACTGAATATGTTTAGTTCTTTTAACATGATGTTTATATAGAAATTCTTGCAATATGAGATTGACATTGGAATAGTTGGTCCAAATTTGTTTTTAATGTGATTGTAGGGACTCACACCGAATTATTGTAAGGCTCTTTTGCTGAATATCATGGTAGAGATTCTGAGGATTTCCATATTCTTATTTTCTAGTATTTGCTAAAGCACAAACCTAGTACGCTATTAAAATAATTTGTATTTTTTATAAAAATACATGTTATGTTACACCTTAAAAAATAATGGCCATTCAACGTCAGGTTTCACTAAAAACTGGCCTAGTGTGAGGTTAGGACTGCTTACTGTTAGGAACCTTAACAAAGAGGGTTTCTCATATCCTGATTGCAACATCAGACAAAAAATTGTTCTATATTCTTTGTAGTAACTTTTATGTTTCTTATCACTAACTGCAGTATATGACAACTATTACTTCCTTTGGAACCTTAATTGATGCGTCTCTTAAGAACATTTTTTGATACTAGCAAAGTAGCAATCATATGAAACTGTGGAACTGTATGTTGAGCTACTGGTATTGTCTCTTAATCACTACTTAAATTTCTTTCAGTGGGCCGAGGGAAGATGCTACTCGTATTGGATCTGCTGGTGTTGTTAGAAGGCAGGCTGTTGATATTTCACCTCTGAGGCGTGTGAACCAGTCAATCTACCTTCTTACCACAGGAGCTAGGGAAAGTGCATTCAGGAACATCAAGACCATTGCGGAATGCCTTGCAGATGAGCTTATAAATGCAGCCAAAGGTTCTTCAAACAGGTAATTAACTTTCTTTCTATCCAAATCTGGTGTGCTGACATTATCAACCCACTGTCCAGTGTTTCTGCTGTACTCCCTTCGTCCAAGTTTATAAGGCCTATTTCTTCGTGGCACATAGACTAAGAAGTATTGAAAATGACTAGATTACCCCTAATTATTATCACTAAGCACTATATTCAATGCATGCATGTAAAAAATATGAAGCAAAGATGGATATTTATTAGGAGTATATAGGGAACATCATACTAATTTTGCACTGAAATATGAAATACACTTTATATTTATGAACATACCATTCAAAAATAGCCTTATAAACTTGAACGGAGGAAGTAAACTTGAACGGAGGAAGTAGTTTATTTGTTTTGGCATGTGCTGCATGGTTCTCTAACAATGCAGCGGATAATTTATTTGTTCTGACACCTTTTAATGTACTCTAATGGTGGAAATAGTCGAAATATACTGGATTGAGCATGAAAATCCAACAGCACAACATGAAATTTGAAAGCAGTGTCCTTGATTGAGCTATATGTGATGTGGTGTGAGTGCAGATTTATTTGTGATATACCTTTGGCACTATCTTAAAAAGGTTTGTATCTATCTAATCATAACCCGTAACATTTATAAATGTCATATTCAAACCATGCAATAATGTGAATTTCTTAGGCAACAACAGTAAATTTCTGTACTGTTTGTTGTTTTTAGAGATAGCACAAAAGTTTGAAGTGATGATTATTATATAAAGGGCAACATATCTAGTGAAATCGGGCTTATGGTGTTACCATGCAACTCACGATACCAGCCATACGATCCTAAGCCAGCTGCTCATACTGGTGGAGGGGTAGCGATGAGGGGTGGATCCGTGGGAGTGGAGCTTGTTGGAACTACCAGGAATTTTGCCGACGTTGCCAACGTAGCTCGCATCGTTTTTTCTGTTTATTCCTTGGTTTATATAATCAAGCTAGATTACAAACCAACTCAATAAATTAACCAACTAAATCTTATCTTTCTAAACAAACTAAATCTTATCTCTTAACCAATTATTTTAACGTGATATCTAACATTTTCCCCCTAATCTTGACACACCGACTCTTACTCATTGAGGTAATCGGTCTCAACTACGATTTGCGCAAGTCATACTCGACACAGGACGGAGAACACATCTCGGATTCATCTTCGACGAACTTGACTTTGGACAAAGAACACATCTCCTCAACGTCGCGGACTCAACTTCGACAGACTCAACTTTGGACAGTGAACACATCTCTTTAACATCTCGGACTCAACAACGTGTTGCAAGCGCACTCAACTTCGACTTGCACTATACACACAAAACCTGCAAGATGGCGTTCACAACTCATCAAACATCTTGGATAATTATTGCATGCACGCACACAATTAGGACAGCGGCCACAACTCCTCAACGTCTTGGACTCCCCTTTCATGGACATGATCCAGGATAGCGAACACAAAGAGAACACGGAAGAACTTTTTCTTTTTCTTGTGCATTGCCTCTTGGGACTTGGCTTCGCTTTGCCAACCGCCATCGCAGCTGCCGTGCTAGAACGCGCCGGCTCCAGTCGCACGTGACGACGTTTCCCCTGCTGGCCTGGCCTCGCACACTGCCATCTTGCAGCAAGGCACCCCACATCCACACGCGCTTCGTCTTGCCGTCGCCATGCCGCACAGCACTGATGTCGCCGACCGGAACGACGTTTCTTTGCCACAGCCGCTTTTTTTTTCTTGGCTGCATGCCCGCTCTCGGGAGTCTCCTCCCGGGGGCAGCGGCTCGAATCTTGAACCCTAATCCCTGATACCAATTGTTGGAACTACCAGGAATTTTGCCGATGTAGCTCATATCGTTTTTCTGTTTATTCCTTGGTTTATAGTCCAGCTAGATTACAAACCAACTCAACAAACTAACCAACTAAATCTTATCTTCCTAAACAAACTAAATCTTATCTCTTAACCAATTATTTTAACGTGACAAGATTATCTCTAACAGAGCTGGGGGATCAAGTCAGCATGAACTCGATCCAGCGTCACGGAGCAGCTAGGGTGCTTGCATCGTGGGGAGGCACAAGAGCTCGACATGGATGACGGTGCTCAAACCCTAGGTTGGAGGATGGAGTCGCGACAGTGTGGAGGGCGTCATTAGGGGAGGAGTAGGGCGCTGACGAGGGGTGGAGGCTCCTGAACCCTAGGGATTTTGGGGAGACCACCATGGCCTGGTGTGAGAGCTGAGGAGAGGATGGGAGGAGGAAGCCCCCTTCATCTTTGCCTTAGAATAAAGATAGTTTGCTCATGGGTCCAGGTTGCACAAAAGAGGCAATTTCACTAGATATGTTGCCTATATAAAGTGATATTTCAGTTGTCAAGTATCTGCCTATAGATTTGACGTGGTTTACATGTATCTTGCCTAATAGGTCTTGTTATTTCCTAGAATATTTGAAACATGGAAGACAGTTGGATACCTTGGCACAAATTATTGCATACTGTGATTATCTAGGATTTTTTAATCATCTCCTTTATTTTAAATGCTAAGTATGTGGTTCCATGAGGTTGAGTGCTTCGATCCATTGTGGCATTTGTTTTTGATTTACGATTTTATGACTTCACAGTTGTTTGATATGATAATTTACTTACATTTTGTCATTCCGCAGCTATGCTATCAAGAAGAAGGACGAGATTGAGCGTGTTGCCAAGGCCAACCGCTGAGCATGCTTTCACAAAAGGAAAGTGAAATTATATGCAAGATGTTGGATTATCTATCAGTTCTCTTCAAATTCACTTTGCTTTAAATATTAGTTAAGATGTGCCCCTTTTATGAATGAAGTTTTGTGATGGTTGTAACTCGAAATGTCTGATTATTGTGGTGTACTTCTGTAAGGACCCGAATCCACTGATTCGAACCCACTGTGTTTACCGCACTATTCCCAGGATCAACGCTAGTGCACACAGCTCAACATTGGTACATATCACATCATACTCAACGATAATAGAATAATAGTTCATTCATTGATATAACTAAAGGTATGATCTTATGATCAACTTACATTATTAAGCCACGCAGAGCAAGACTGAAAATATAACTAATGATTAAGCAGCGGAAAGTAGAAACGTAGATAGCTCATCAGTTCACCACAGGCAACCGACAAGGCTCGGACCCTAATGACTCGTGTCTTCCTGAACTTCCTCTTTCAACACAGGTGTAGATTCTTCAACTGTTGATTATTGTTGTTTGGCAAGGGTGAGTACTTAAAGCACTCAACAAGTTGTGCACAAAATGCAATTCTATGTATCTATATGTAAGGCTTATTCCAATGGATAGGCTATCATGGCTATTTTGCAATAAGCAGCATTTTATGAACAAATACAGTAAATAGATTGTAAAGAATGTAAAACAAATAACAATAGTAAATAAATTCAGGATTTCTCAAGTAAACCAAGTTTCCAATCCTAAGTCAAATTTCATCTTTCATATGGCATTCCGCCATCCCAACCATGTTGTCCAATTAATTAAGCTAACCCTTAACTGTAATTCTCGAGCATTGCTCAATCTGCGAGCACGGCTATCCGAATAGTTTCACACTCTGCAGAGGTTATGCACTTTACCCACGTGATACAACCAAACACCACCAAGGCGAGTGATTATAACAAAGCCTTTACAATTGCTCGCTTAACCCGATACTATCCGCTAAGGTTTCAACTTTGGTGGGATGGTTACCACATCCGGGCCCCCTTTGCGCCATGTGAATTACACCATAACTCGGGAACTCACACCGTCCACGATAGTACCAAAATCAAGACATTGCAAATTACTCAGCTAGGCTGGCCCATACCAGACATGTGGTTGCATGATTGACTCAGGTCAAAGGCTTGCAAGGTTAAGTCCTTAGTGTGATCAAGGCAAGACATCCACATACACTCTGCCCATCGGGCCCACCTTGGCCTCCTCGCCCCTTGCCACTTGCCCCAATCTAAATTATCATCACCCAGTTGATTACCAAGCACCACGTGCCATAACAATTCAACATCGTTGCGTGACATGACTCGCCATAACAACTCAATCTCATCGTGTGATCCCACATGACACACAAGTTCATAATATCGTTCCATATTCCATTAATCAAGATTAATTTATCAATGATTCTGATACATGTGATGACGTGGCAAAGCTAAGCAACTAATACGGTCTAAACCTCCAATGTTGATTATAATTATTAACCAACTATATTTAACCAATCTAGGGTGACAATGGATCATGACATACAATGACAAGGTAGGGTATAGATCAATCTGGTATATTAGCTAATCCCAATCTAATTTGAAACAATTGTATATTTGAAACATATGCAATAGGGTAAAACAAATATAGCAATTTTATAAACATGGGTTCAACATGATCAAAGCACAACTTGCCTTGGAATAGGTCCTGATCTTGATCTGAAGCTTGCTCTTGGGTTGCTTGATCTTCCTCCGAAGCGTCACACAATTCAACGTCTACGCGTACCGAAGGAGAAAAGCAAATAAATACCAAAACAGAGAGCAATTGAACTCCAAAAATCAGATAAAATTCACCATTAAATAGATCTCAATTTTACAAATTTTTAGAAATTTGAATCACTCAAATCCGAGTTAAATTGCAAAAGATATAGCCTTTTGAAGTTTGAAATAAATACTGAAATTAGAAAATCAGAAATTCAAAATTAACAGATTTATTTTTATTCTGAAAAACCGATTTATTGCGCAAGCCTGACGTCAGCATGACGCCAGTGCTGAACCGGACCAATCAGAAGCCGACGCGTGGCCTCGGTGCATAGACCCGATCCACGGGACCTCCTCCGTCCACCGTGAACCCGCCGATGACGCCTCGGTACCCGCGACCGACACGCGTCTTGTTTCGATTGGTTGCGCGCCGCCCCGCTGATGCACGACACGCGGCATGCATCCACGGCCCGATCCGATCGAACGGCGACAGATGCGTGCAACGCGGCTCGATCCCCTCCGTTCATCCGGATCTAACGGCCACAAGCTTACCCGAGACTAATGGCGAGGCGACGGTGAAGAAAGTCACCGGAGACGAAGAAGAGGCCGGCGGCGGCGTTCGGCGGCCCCGACGAAGAACCGGCTTAGTCGACGCGCACACCTCGGCGAACCCGGATCTGGGACCAAAACACCAAAAACCGAGCGATCTGGCGGCAAGACTTGAGCAAAAACGCGGCGGTCCCACGCTTCAACTCCGGCGAGCTTGCGGCGGCGTCCTACGATCGCTCTCGCGAAAACTCTTCGACCAAGAGATGCGCGCACACAGACGAACCCTGGCGCTACCCCTCCTTTTATAGCCTCGCTAACGCGCTAAAAACGGAACCCTAGCTTCCCCGTGGCGAAGTCGTGTCGCCGGGACTCGAGTCCTTCGCGGAGACGACAACCCTGACCATCCGATTCGCTCCAACGGTCACGATCACATAGCCATGATCTAATCCTATCCACCCGCGATTTCTTTCCAACGGCGACGATCAGTCCGAGACCCGAACCGGTACGCTTCATCCATGATCATCCGATCTAGATCCAACGGCGTAGATTCAACCGCCCTAGGGTTTACCCGAGATGGGCCAAATGGGCCGCGATTCTCCGCCGACGCAAGACAAGATACCGGGCGGGCCCATTATCGTTCCGGATTTTTCAAAGGTTTTCTCAATTAAATTAATTCCAGAAATTCATTTAATTTGTTTTAGGCAATAAAATAATCAGGAAAAATAAAAAAAAATCTCAAAAATACTTTGAGACATTCGGACTCAAATAAAATATTTTTACCAAAACTTTATTTTAACTTTGCACAGATTTAAATACTTTTGGATAAAAAGCAATAAACTTGAAATAAGATTTAATTCAAATAAATCGAGAAAAATCTAAATAAATTCGAGAAAATCACAAATGCACATTTAAGCAATAAAATCTTAATTAGGCCAAATTTTGGGATGTTACAAACCTCCCCTTAATGAATCTCGGCGAGATTCTGGGCTAACTAGAGAATAGGTTCGAATTCGACTTCAAATCTTCTTCTCGCTCCCATGTGGCTTCACTTTGAATGATTGCTCCATCGAACTCTGCAAAGCGAATAGACTTGTTTTCGGTCTTGCGTTCCATAACATCCAAAATTCATTGGTTGCTCTTTGTAAGTCAAATCTTCTTGCGACTCTATTGCATCTAACGGGTTTGCTCGTTGGTACTCTGAGACACTTCTTAAGCTGCGACACATGGAATACATCATGCACTCGCCAAGGATCGAGGCAATTCTAAGCGATAAGCTACCTCTCCTCGACGGCTCGTAATCTTGAGCGGACCAATATATCTTGGCGCAAGCTTCCTTTAACGTGAAATCTTTTAACTCCTTAAGAGGGTAACCCGAGATACACATGATCTTCGGTTCAAACTCAAATCTCGATGACGGTTTATGCTTAGCTTTTCTGTCTTGGATGCTATCTTCAACCTCTCTCGATCATTGCGACTTGACTTTCGGCTTCCTCGAGAATGTCCGCCCGAAAACCAAACGTTCTCTGTTTGTTCCAATTCAATGGAGTACGACAAGCACGCCCATACAACGCCTCAAGCGGTGACATCTGCAGCTAGCTTGATAACTATTATTGTAACTAAATTCGCATATGGCAAACACTTATCCCATGTCGCAAAGATAAGCTAAAGCACAAGCTCTCAACATATCCTCTAAAATCGATTTACTCTTTCGATCGACCATCCGTCTGCGGGTGATATGTCAGACTAAAATTCAGACGAGTTCCCATGGCCGTGCAACTTATTCCAAAATCTCGAGGTAAATTGGGTCCTCTGTCTGCGACACAATCTTCTTGGGCACTCCATGCAAACATACAATCTCGACATGTACAACTCGCTAAACGATCTCCGAGTAAGTGGTCTTTCTATCGATAAAATGGGCGACCTTTGTTAGACGATCCACAATAACCCAAATGGAATCGTAACCTCTCCGAGTTTTAGGTAAACCGTGATAAAGTCCATTCCGATTTCCTTCCACTTCCATTCCGAATTTTCAACTACCGCAACAAACCGGTGGGTCTTTGATGCATAGCTTTTACCCTCGACATACGTCGCATAAAGCAACATGCTCACCACTTCACGCTTCATGTTAGGCCACCAAAATCTCTCTTTCAAATCTTGGTACATCTTGGCACTTCCTGGATGAATCGAGTACTTAGAATCATGAGCCTCCTCAAGAATCAATTGCTTTAGTTCCTTTTATCCAAGCACACAAATTTGGCCATTGAAGAACATGGTTCCTTGCTCGTCAGAGTGAAATCTACAGCTAAGCCTTCTTCCTTTTAACCTTGATCTTAGAAATTTTATCGTCATCCTTCCGACCTTTTCTAATCGATCTTCCGGCGTTGGCTTTACTTCAAGTGCGACTACCATTCCTTGAACGACTTCCAACCTTAGTTTCAAATTCCTTGCATAATTCTCGTTGATCCTCCATTGTCAATGTATTTGCGCTATGGCTCTTTCGACTCGAGCATCCGCCACCACATTGGCTTTTCCGGATGATAATGGATTCCCACATTATAATCCTTAATTAGCTCAAGCCATCTTATTTGTCTCATATTCAGATCCGCTTGAGTGAATATGTATTTGTGCTCTTATGATCCGTATATACCTCACATCTATTTCCTATGAGATAATGACGCCATATCTTTAAAACATGCACTCTGACTAATTCCAAATCATGCGTTGGGTAATTCACTTCATGCGGTCTTAAGCGTCTCGACGCATAAGCAACAACTTTGCCTTCTGCATTAACACGCACCTAAGCCTTGCTTTGAAGCATCGCAATAGATATCAAATCCATTACGCACATCCGCAACACTAATACGGGAAATGTTGTTAAACGCTTCTTTAATTCCATGAAACTTGTCTCGCACTCTGGCGCCCATGCAAACTTCTTTTCTTTCTTCAACAATCTGCGTAAGAGGTTTAGCAATTGTCGAGAATCCTTCTATGAACCGACGGTAATATCCCGCCATTCCCGTAAAACTACGGATCTGGTAATGGACTTGGTTGCTCCCAATGCAACATCTGCGTCCACTTTGCTTGGGTCAATGCTACTCCTTTAGTAGTCATTACATGACCAAGAAATTCTACTTTCTCCTTCCAAAATTCACACTTGCTAAACTTAGCATACGGTGATGCTCTCATGACCTCTCTAGAACCATTTCGAGATGTTTCGCATGCTCTTCCTCCGTCTTCGAGTAAACCAAGATATCGTCTATTAAGACTACAACAAACTTATCCAAATATTCCATGAAAACCTTATTCATCATGTTCATAAAATATGCCGGGGCATTAGTCAATCCAAATGACATGACTGTGAACTCATAATGTCCATATCGCGTAGAAAACGCAGTCTTAGGCACATCCTCCGCTCGGATCTTCAACTGATGGTATCCCGAACGAAGATCTATCTTGGAGAAAACTCCAGCTCCTCTTAATTGATCAAATAAGTCATCGATCCTGGGCAACGGATACTTATTCTTGATCGTTACTTCATTCAGTGCACGATAATCGATGCACATTCTAAGACTTCCGTCCTTTTACGAACAAACAAAACCGGGCTCCCTACGGTGATGAACTTGGTCTAATGAAGCCTTTCTCTTGCGGTTCCTCAATCGCTTCTTCATTTCCACTAACTCGTCGGTAGGCATCCGATATGGTCTTTTTGATATCGGTCTTTGTGCACCGTGCTAACTCGATCACGAACTCGATATCACGGTCGGTGGCAATCTGGCAAATCTTCCGAAACACATCCGGTATTCCCTCGCCATCGCACATCTTCCATGCTGATGGCTTTCACGCTGTTGACCATTAACTGCCCATCTCGAACTGCGGTCGCTTGAAACTCTACTTTCTTGCCACTAGGGCCTTCCAAAGTCACGATCCGTCGGCCACAATCCAAAACGGCCTTATGCTTAGACAGCCAATCCATTCCAAGGATGACGTCTAGGGATTGCGCATCTATCAAGATAAGATTCGCTAGAAATTCTATCCCATCCATAAGCAACTTAGCTCCCAAACACCCAAGGCTAGATCTAAGCTCACAGATCCTGGGGCTTGGACTAAGAGCACACACTTAAGATTCACCACTTTAAATCCATTCTTGGTTGCAAAACTTTGAGAAACAAACGAATGCGAAGCTCCAGAATCAAACAAAATTGTAGCAGGTACTGAGTTGACCAGAAACTTACCCAGTACGACGTCTGTAGCTTCCTGAGCTCCATCTGCGGTGATGTGGTTGATCCTTCCACGCACTGTTGATTGCGGGGTTGCTCCAGCTTGACCTGGCGCACGATTTCCTCCTGAGGTTGGTGCCTTGGCCGGTGTTGTTCCCAAGTTGAAACGAGGCGGCGTGATGCCTCCTTCTGTGGACACCTATTAGAAAAGTGCCCTGGCTCGTTGCAGGTATAGCATCTTTTCACGGCAGACTGTTGATTTCCTCCTGGTGCATTGTTGCCCTGTGCTGGGGTTTGAAAATTTTGATTGGCAGGGCGAGGTACAGGGGTTGATGTCCTGTTCACAGCTGATGGTTGGAATCTAGCAAATTGTTGTGGTGACATCCTCAAACGTAGATGATTTGGACGTCCACCCTGATTAGTCATTAAGCGCTTACGGTTCTCACCCAGCTCTTTGCGCTTATCCTCTAGGATCAAAGCCTTATTCACTAGCTCCTGAAAATCTGGGAAATTGTGGGTAATCAGTCCCACCTACAGTCCTGAGTTCAGTCCCTTCATGAAACGAGACTGCCTAGCTTTATCTGTCGCTACGTCTTCAGGGGCATAGCGAGCTAAGCGAGTAAATTTATTCGTACTCGCCTTTGGTTGGCCTCCTTGTTTCAAAGCCCGAACTCTTCCTTCTTAAGGTCCATCATTCCTCCGAACATGATATGGCGGAAAGCATTAGTAAACTCTTCCCAAGTGATCTCTTGTGGGGCTCCATGAGCGGCACGAGAATTCTCCCACCATTCTCGCGGCGGTTCCTTCCAATTGATGAGAGGCGAGAGTACCTTCTCATTGCCTTCACATTGCGTGATATGCGGCTTCTTCTCAATAGTTCTAAGCGGTCATCGGCTTCCAAAGGGTTCACATTTCTGAAAAAGTTGGTGGCCTAGTCCTCATAAAATCGATAGCTTTGAGTGAGGTCGGGTCCACCATGGTTGTTCGAGCTGAGGTTGTTGTTCTTTGCCGGTTGCGTTGGTTATTTGTTGCATCTCTTTGATCATAGTCGCATTAGTGAGTCTCTGCTGCAAGAAATGCTCCTGTGTTCTCGCATGTCCACCGCGGTGGTTGAGGGCTGCCTCTGTCGTTGGTGTTGTCGTTCTGGCGTAGTCCACTTCCTGAAGCTCCGTTGTTCCCTCGAGTATTCACCATCTGATGATTGCCTTTTAGGTTAGGGACGGTAGATGTAGCATAGATAAGAAGTAAGAATTTCTAAAGCGGGAGATAGGTTATACCCAACTGAAATAATTCTTTATTATTCTTGGTATGGTCGCTTATTTAAGCCTACAAGCTTTGCAACACATAACGCACACTCAAAGATTACAAAGAAGCAAACTAACATGAAACCTTAACGTCAACTAAAAAGGTAAAGACTAACTTAAAGACGCGACTCACACTCGAGTCTCAACACAAAGACCAAGGTCGACACTCACTCGCCCACCACCCGGCCGAGGTCGATCCGCGCATACACCGCGGTGAGTGGCATAGGAGCGAACCTATCCCGATGACCTACTCTGGGTCCTCTGCAACCACGGGTGCTCTGACGGCTCCCACTCTCGCTCCTCGGGATCCTCCTCGGACTCCTCTGCTGGCTCTGAACTTCTCGAGTCACGCGCTCGGCTCGCCCTCGACCGCCTCGTGGCCTCTCCCAGCTCGGTGATCATCCCGATGGTCAAGCACGGTCACCTCAAGCTCTGCTCGCCACTGAGTGCCTCGTACACGATCTCCGGCTCTGAGTAGTCTCTCTCATATGATCCTCCCAGGCAAGGGCGAACTCCGCAAGGTGTACCGCAGATGGCACACTCGTTCTCCACGATCCGTCGGCGTCGCATGCTTGAACGTGCGGGTGAAGGCGGAACACCGAGTCGTGAAGCTCGTCGGCGTAGTCGCGGCGAACACGGCGAAGAGCAAGTCGGCGACCTCACGAATTGCAACCTCGTACGAGAATCTTCTGGCAGAGATGTTGATTGGCCTGCTAGCTTCCTCATTCTCCCGAGCGTAAATAATCAGCTTGCAAATAAATCCCCGGTGTACACCAATAACTGACCAGCTGCCTCCTCGGTAAAACGGACGATAAAAGCCCCCAAGCGTCTGAAGTACTCTCCACAGCTCCATTGCGTAGCCGCTGAACCTCGAAGGTCGGAACGATCGGCATCTCGCTCCACAAGAACTTTGAATAAGTTCTCCACCCAAAACGGCAAGTAAAGCGGGTAAATTCAGCAAATGCTAGAAGTAGAGAATGAGATGAGTCGAGAGTGTTTTATTAGTCAAGTTTAGATTTTCTTTTAGAAAATAGTTTGGACACACACAAGACACCTCCATACTATCTAGGCCAAGACCTACAATCAAGATGCTCGATACCACCTCTGAAGGACCCGAATCCACTGATTCGAACCCACTGTGTTTACCGCACTATTCCGTGATCAACGCTAGTGCACACACTCAACATTGGTACATATCACATCATACTCAACGATAATAGAATAATAGTTCATTCATTGATATAACTAAAGGTATGATCTTATGACCAACTTACATTATTAAGCCACGCAGGGCAAGACTGAAAATATAACTAATGATTAAGCAGCGGAAAGTAGAAACGTAGATAGCTCATCAGTTCACCACAGGCAACCGACAAGGCTCGGACCCTAATGACTCGTGTCTTCCTGAACTTCCTCTTCTAACACAGGTGTAGATTCTTCAACTGTTGATTATTGTTGTTTGGCAAGGGTGAGTACTTAAAGCACTCAACAAGTTGTGCACAGAATGCAATTCTATGTATCTATATGTAAGGCTTATTCCAATGGATAGGCTATCATGGCTATTTTGCAATAAGCGACATTTATGAACAAATACAATAAATAGATTGTAAAGAATGTAAAACAAATAACAATAGTAAATAAATTCAGGATTTCTCAAGTAAACCAAGTTTCCAATCCTAAGTCAAATTTCATCTTCCATATGGCATTCCGCCATCCCAACCATGTTGTCCAATTAATTAAGCTAACCCTTAACTGTAATTCCCGAGCATTGCTCAATACCGCGAGCACGGCTATCCGAATAGTTTCACACTCTGCAGAGGTTATGCACTTTACCCACGTGATACAACCAAACACCACCATGGTGAGTGGTTATAACAAAGCCTTTACAGTGCTCTGGCTTAACCCGATACTATCCGCTAAGGTTTCAACACTGGTGGGACTGGTTACCACATCCAGGGCCCCCCTCTTGCGCCATGTGAATTACACCATAACTCGGGAACTCACACCGTCCATGATAGTACCAAAATCAAGACATTGCAAATTACTCAGCTAGGCTGGCCCATACCAGACATGTGGTTGCATGATTGACTCAGGTCAAAGGCTTGCAAGGTTAAGTCCTTAGTGTGATCAAGGCAAGACATCCACATACCCTCTGCCCATCGGGCCCACCTTAGCCTCCTCGCCCCTTGCCACTTGCCCCAATCTAAATTATCATCACCCAGTTGATTACCAAGCACCACGTGCCATCAACAATTCAACATCGTTGCGTGACATGACTCGCCACAACAACTCAATCTCATCGTGTGATCCCACATGACACACAAGTTCATAATATCGTTCCATATTCCATTAATCAAGATTAATTTATCAATGATTCTGATACATGTGATGACGTGGCAAAGCTAAGCAACTAATACGGTCTAAACCTCCAATGTTGATTATAATTATTAACCAACTATATTTAACCAATCTAGGGTGACAATGGATCATGACATACAATGACAAGGTAGGGTATAGATCAATCTGGTATATTAGCTAATCCCAATCTAATTTGAAACAATTGTATATTTGAAACATATGCAATAGGGTAAAACAAATATAGCAATTTTATAAACATGGGTTCAACATGATCAAAGCACAACTTGCCTTGGAATAGGTCCTGATCTTGATCTGAAGCTTGCTCTTGGGTTGCTTGATCTTCCTCCGAAGCGTCACACAATTCAACGTCTACGCGTACCGAAGGAGAAAAGCAAATAAATACCAAAACAGAGAGCAATTGAACTCCAAAAATCAGATAAAATTCACCATTAAATAGATCTCAATTTTACAAATTTTTAGAAATTTGAATCACTCAAATCCGAGTTAAATTGCAAAAGATATAGCCTTTTGAAGTTTGAAATAAATACTGAAATTAGAAAATCAGAAATTCGAAATTAACAGATTTATTTTTATTCAAAACCGATTTATTGCGCAAGCTGGCGTCAACATGACGCTTGATCTTGAACGGACCAATCGAAGCCGACGCGTGGCCTCGGTGCATAGACCGATCCACGGACCTCCTCTGGTCCACCGTGAACCCGGCGTATGACGCCTCGGTACCCGCACCCGACACGCGTCTTGTTTCGATTGGTTGCAGCGCCGCCCCGCCGATGCACGACACGCGGCATGCATCCACGGCCCGATCCGATCGAACGGCGACAGATGCGTGCAACGCGGCTCGATCCCCTCCGTTCATCCGGATCTAACGGCCACAAGCTTACCCGAGACTAATGGCGAGGCGACGGTGAAGAAAGTCACCGGAGACGAAGAAGAGGCTTCGGCGACGGCGTTCCGGCGCGTCCCCGACGAGAAGAACCGGCATAGTCGACGCGGCACACCTCGGCGAACCCAAATCTGGGACCAAAACACCAAAAACCGACGATCTGGCAGCGCACTTGAGCAAAAACCGCGGCGGTCCCACGCTTCAACTCCGGCGAGCTTGCGGCGGCGTCCTACGACTGCTCTCGCGAAAACTCTTTGACCAAGAGATGCGGCGCACACAAACGAACCTCGGGGCGCTACCCCCTCCTTTTATAGCCTCGGCCAACGCGCTAAAAATGGAACCCTAGCTTCCCCCGGCGGCGAAGTCGTGTCGGCGGCGGACTCCGAGTCCTTCGCGGAGACGACAACCCCGACCATCGATTCGCTCCAACGGTCACGATCACATAGCCATGATCTAATCCTATCCACCTGCGATTTCTTTCCAACGGCGACGATCAGTCCGAGACCCGAACCGGTACGCTTCATCCATGATCATCCGATCCAGATCCAACGGCGCAGATTCAACCGCCCTAGGGTTTACCCGAGATGGGCCAAATGGGCCGCGATTCTCCGGGCGCGCGCAAGACAAGATACGGGCGGGCCCATTATCGTTCGGGATTTTTCAAAAGGTTTTCTCAATTAAATTAATTCCAGAAATTCATTTAATTTGTTTTAGGCAATAAAATAATCAGGAAAGATCCCAAAAAAATCTCAAAAATACTTTGAGACATTCTGGACTCAAAAAAAATATTTTACCAAAACTTTATTTTAACTTTGCACAGATTTAAATACTTTTGGATAAAAAGCAATAAACTTGAAATAAGATCTAATTCAAATAAATCCAGAAAAATCTAAATAAATTCCAGAAAATCACAAATGCACATTTAAGCAATAAAATCTTAATTAGGCCAAATTTTGGGATGTTACAACTTCAGAATTATGACCCCACAGGGCCCTTGTGTTGGTAACTTGGCATGAGCCAGCCCTGTGGAAGTACATTTAGGTTCTAGCAAAGTAGTCAGAAATTGAATGTCAACATCATGGTTTTCTTCCCCTTGCGGCGGTGCCAGTTAGTGATGGTAAAGTGGGTTAATTATGCGGCTGGGCACTTGTATTGCTCCCAGTGCTTCCCATACATAAATCATTACCATTCTGATAAAGTGCGTCCATTTGAACGTTCCCTATATGAGATGGATTATTCTAGTGTTTTTATTTTTTATTTTGCACTAAAGCATTAAATGCAGCAGGAAAATAAAGGAAGAGAGGTGCTTCCATACTTTTCTTTTTAACAGTTGCACAAATATTAAAGCATGAATGAAAGGTAGATGCTGATTATTTACCTTTTTGCTTGCTTTAAGATATGTGCAACTTGTATTGGAAAGGAAAGCATTGAAACACTGCTCATAAAGGAAAAGTATTTCACAGGACGCACAATTTCCAATGGTCTAAAACTTAACAACCTATGGCTCACTCTTTCTCTCAGCATCAGCCCAGCCGAACGTGCTTGACCTAGCCATTGGCTTGCCAGGTTCACCTTGAGCCCATGCAGACGCCTCCCCTCATAACCTAACCCAACCTTATTATTAGGGGTGGGTATTTTTAAACCGAATCGATTTAACTGAATATTTCGGTTTTCAGTTTGGTTTTTATTTTAGTTGTGTTAGGTTTTCGGTTGTCGGTTCGATTTTCGGATTCTGGAAACTGACTCCACCGAAATGCCGAAATCTTGTTGCCCATTCAATTAGCAGTCCTTCGGTTCGGGCCGCTCGGCAATCGACGCTTCGGCCCATTAGCCCAGGCGGCGAGGATGCGAGGTGATGAGGTCCCCAACCCTCGAAGCCCGAACCGAAAGACCTAAACCTAATCCCTATTCCCCAATCAGATTGCCAAATCCTCCGAATTTTGATCCCCAAATCCTCGTCAGTCCTCCAGCGGCGTTGCGTCGAGCCCCGACACCACCTCCCTCGACACCGTGGCCGCCGCCCCGAAGCCTCAGCTCCTCCCTCGATCCTTGGCGCTGTGGCTGCCGCCCCGACGCCTCCTTAGCTCCTCCCTCAATCCTTGGCGCCGCCCCGACGCCCCATATGTCGCCTCGGCTTCTTCCTCGGCGCCACGCCCGCTGCACAGACTCCTCCTCGGAGCCGAAGTCTGCACCACTTCCATCGTGACCTCGCTGGCGGGCAGACGTGCAGCAGCGTGATGGAGTCACCGCCGCGGATGACGTTGCGGATGGCCCACTGTAGTCCAGGCGGCGCCGAGGGAGCAGGACGTGGAGTACATCAACTCCGAGGACCTCCAGGCGGCGCCCAACCCCAAGGCCAAGGCCGCCGGTTTGGTCGCGAAGCTAGACTCCATCACAAATTCACCTTAAAACAATAACAGTTCCAGGTATTAGTGTATTACTTATGAGCTTGCATTCGACCAGTCTTCAGAATGAATTTTGAATGGAACATGATTCAACAATCCATCCAAGCCTACACAACTGTATATACATAGAAAACCTAATTAGCAGTTTTCAGTGTATTTTTTTTCCTTTTAACCGTGTTCAAACAGGAAACTAAAAGCTAAATCAAAGTTACATAAGTTGTTAGAGAAGTTATGCTGTGTCAGTTGTACCACTGCTTGTGAATTCTGGTTTTGAGCACAATTCCACTATCGCCAATTAAACCATGCTTCCGAAAACAAATATGACATAAGTTAGTCTAGGGCCATGCATATGCCCATGCCAGAAGCCCGGAATGCAGCTTCAGGTTAATTCGGTTAACCCGAAGACCGAATTAATCGAACCGCCTTGGTTCGGTTAATTCGGTTCGGCTTTTAGAGTTGTTCGGTTTCGATTCGATTGGCAAAATCCAAAAACCGAGATTTTTAAACACCGAAAAAACCGAATGCCCACCCCTACTTATTATCTTCCCTCCCCCTGTTAGGTCGAGGATGCCGACTAGAGGGGGGTGAATAGACGGCTTTTAAAAATTTCCCCGTTAATTTCTACAAAGCAATTCACCCTTAACTATCCTAATACCAAAACCTTAACAAATATTAATGCGGAAGCGATAAACTAAGGTTTTGACAATTAAAGCCTAAATCAACTAGGCTCACTATGTGCACTAACTAATTATGTCTCTAACAATAATTGCAATTCTAAAGACAAGCAATCAATCAATTTAATTCTATGAATATAAATTGCTTGAATATAAATAATGAAAACAATGCAAGCACAAGAGACACAATACTTTTTACCGTGGTGTTCGGAGACTTGCCGATCTCCCCTAGTCCACGTTGAGGTTAGCCCAAAAGAATTGGACCGGCTCCACGAATTGAGCACCCACCTCGAATTCACTAGTGGTAGCTCCTTTTCCCTCTCGGTTAGGCGAGCTCCAACCTTCACAAACTTTGCCGGGGCTTCTCACAACCTCTGTTGAGAGCTCCCACGCACGACGTCGCTACGCCGTCTAGGTGTCGGCAAACACCAAGAGTAACAAATCAAGCCCTTCCGCTTGAACTTCACCTAGTGCAACACATGCACTTCCGGTGACCTCCTAAGTGCAACACATGCACTAGGATCCTCCTCAAGTGCAACACATGCACAAGAGGCTCTCAATCCACTTCCTAATTGCAACACATGCAATTAGGGCTCACTCTTAGATCAAGAAGCAAATGGAAGAGGGCAACACATGCACTCAACTCCTACAAACACCCAAATTCTCTAGCAATAGCAACAACTGCAGCCCTTGCTCCCCAAGGCCTCCTTTTATAGCCTCCAAGCCAAAACTAGCCGTTGGGGACGAATTGGGCAAAAGTCCAGCAAACCCGGTGCTACCGCCCTACTAGGCCCGGTAGCATCCGCCTCCTCGCCAATGGCTACAAAACTAGATGTTGCAGAAAATCCGGTAGCACCAACCAACTGGGAGCGGGGCTACCGCTCGGACGGTAGCACCAGCCTTCACCTCGGTAGCATCGGACCCAAGCCGAACACAAAAACACCCCCTCTGGATTTTTCACCGCTTAGAGGAGCGGTAGCATCGGACCTCCTCGCCAACGGCTACAAAACTAGCCGTTGCAGGAAATCCGGTAGCACCGGCCAACTGGGAGCGGTGCTACCGCTCGGGCGGTAGCACTGGACCCAAGCCGAACACAAAAACACCTCATCTGGATTTTTCACACCGGCCAGAGGAGCGGTAGCACCGAACCTCCGGTGCTACTGGGCTACCATGGGCGGTAGCACCGGACCGACCTGCAGTACATGCTCCCATAAATGGTACTACCAGCCCTACATGGGCGGTATGACCGGCCATAAGGAGAAAACACGGTTTTTCACAAAATTTTTCTCCAAACCATTAAAGATTTATTCTTTGAGCTATGTGAGGATCAACACATGATCACAACATTATGCAAAACACATTTGCACATGTTAATCACATACTCCAAAGAATCTCATTAAGCACAACTTATTTGCAAAACACATTTGCCAATAAACCAAGAACTTATGAGATCAATCCTCTTAGCCATGTGATGATCAACACATGATCAAGTCAATTTGCAAAACACATTTGCAAACCCTATTCACATGCTCTAGGATCGAAACCCATAATCTCAAGTTCATTTGCAAAACACATTTGCAAATAACAACTCCAACTTATTTGCAAAACACATTCGCAAATAAACCACGAACCTATAAGATCAATCCTCTAAGCCATGTAAGAATCAACACATGATCCCGATACTTTGCAGAACACATTTGCAAATGCCAACACATGCTCTAGGATCGAACCTCATAACTTCCAGCTTATTTGCAAAACACATTTGCAAATAACAAGTCAACACTTTGCAAAAACACATTTTGCAACTAAACCAAGCTTAGCCTTATGATGATCAACACATGACCCAATCACAAGCTAAAACACCAAAGCATGAGCTCTCTATTTGCAACACATGCAAATCTCTAGCACCATGCAAACAACCACAACAAATTCAAGTGCATGAGCTCTCTATTTGCAACACATGCAAAACTTAGCTCCAAGCAAAAACCAAATCAAATAAGATTCAATTAAGATGCAAGCATGAGCACCCTTATTTGCAACACATGCAAATACTTAGCTCATACAAAATCCAATGCACAAGCTTCACCCATTTGCAACACATGCCAAATGGTTAGCTTCATGCAAACACCAAACAAGAGAGTGAGCTAGAGTGAACCGGATTGAGTTCATCAACACATGATGATGCTCAAGCTAAAAGATTCAACCCCTCTTAATAGTACGGCAACCTAACTAGCAACCCGGTCTTTCATTTAAACACCGAGACCGGTAAAAGACTAGGAACACATCCTTAGCCCTAGATAGTTATACCTTTGCCTCTAGCGATCCACTTGGAGCTTTTATGATTTCCAATCATCTTCTCTCCAGGATCTCCTCTTCTTCTTATTGGTCATCAACACATGATGAACTTTCTAGCTCTTCTCTTTACTTCGGGATCACCTCTTGAAGCTCATCAACACATGATGACTTCTTCTTCTTCCCGAATCTTCATTATCTTGGACTCAACCTACTTCACAACTTGTAGAAGATTGTTAGTCCAACAAATACGGTTATCTCAATCATCACCGCACTCCATTAACACATAATGGATGCCTCCAAGATCGATTGTGCACAACCCAAATCAATTTGAATGATTAATTGTTGTCTTGAGTACTTTGATGCAACTAATGCTTCATTATACTCAAGAACTTTTTGCTTGTCTTTAATCAATAAGGAACACCATCAACACATGATGAAATGTCCTTTTATTGATTGAAAGACAATCGAACTCAATTTAAATTTCATTTAAATTGATATGAGTATATATATAACTACACAAGTTTCATATACTCAAATGATTGTTTCAAAGTCTTGATCCTTTATATGTTATTTAGCAATAAGACATAGATCAATACTATTGAAACAACAAGTTAAATTATAAACTCCCCCTAGATGTGTGCATTCATGTAGTTTATGAATTAGGAACATAATGCACATATTTGGACTAAAGCAATGGAAGAGTTCATACTTTAACTTGAATCCTAAGTATGCATTAAGTCAATAGAGTGAATACATGTGCATACCTTAGGTTTTCCATTTTCCATCCAAATATGAGACTAATAAGAATAAGGCTCAATTAAACATGTTAGTCTCATAATGATTAGATTTGTCATTAAACAATGATTAAACATTAATATTAAACCAATCACCAAAACTAATGGAGCTTGAACTTACAATCTCCCCCTTTTTGGTGATTGATGACAAATCCTATATTAATTCCACATTTGGATGAAAAACAATGCATGAAGGGGTTTTGAAGATTAAAGATCGAATAACACAATAAAATTTTTAATTTTGCATCTTCCCTTTTTGGTATTAAAATTAAACTCTCTTTTTTGACAAGTAGAATAATTAAAACATACAAGAGGAAATTTAACCATTAAGCTCTTATACCACTTACCCAAACCAAAAAGAGCTCTTATACCACTTAACCACTTATAAAAGGATCAAAGATCCAAGCTCTTATATCATTTGTTAAATTTCACCAAGGAAAACAAATTTCAAATAGGCACACATCAATTTCTCCCCCTTAATAGGCATTTAAACTCAAGGATCCAAATGAGGGAATTAAGCTCACAATAATTCTCCCCCTTTTGGCATTAAACACCAAAAATGGAAAACCAATCAAAAAGGAGGTTGTACCACTTGAAAACATTGAGAGCTAAGCATCACTTGGAAGAATATGTGCCAATTGAAAAAGAGTACAGAGCTTGGTAAGAGAAGCAATCGAATATAGGTCATAAAAGGTTTGAAATGAAATTATATGACCATTGCAAGGAATTTAGAGTTAAAGCTCAAAAAATATTATTTGAAACTCATTCAAATAAAAATCCTCATTTTATTAGGCTTTTTATTAATACATCATGACTCACTTGAAGAGTCCATAATTTGCCTAATATGGCTTAACCGAGGAATTTATCGAAAGAAAGCCTGATACCAATTTGTTAAAAAAAATTTAATGGAATCACGTGAAATAAGGATTTTTGAAGAAGCATCACTTGTAGTACCATTTTGAAAAGAACAAAAAACTTGTACTACTTGTAATGCTTATTTTTCAATTTTACCACATGTAAATATTTCTTTAAGTGATACTTATATAAAGTGATACCACTTGTAAAGATCATTTAGCATGAAGTAGGCATTGCCTGAAGAAATACTTGTAAGATAAGCAATGTCCAATAAATTATTTTTAAAAATGCATTTTCATTTAATGTAAACTCAACATGAGTTTATCCCCTTTAAACATTTCAATCATACAAAGGATCTCACACAGAGAGTCCTCGAGAGATTGAACTTACAATTAAGCTTCAAATGGGGAATTCATCAATATGAGTTTGAAATACCATGAAAGCTCATAAAAAAATGCATAAGAGGTAGATGTGGATACCATTTGTAAAAATCCATAAAGCAAGGAATTATATGATACCACATGAAAGAAATCAATACCCCTTAATCTGATTTTAATTTTTGAAAAAGAACTCTCAAAGATTTAGAGAAGATTGAAGGTATCAGAGCAATAACAATAAAGATAACATTTTGAGATAAAAGCACAAAACTTGACTAAAATAAGCTCCCATAGGATTCAGGAGATGAGACATAGAGCTATTTGCATTTAGACATACACAAGTTTTGGTTTTGAAATGATTTTTCAAAAAGAACCCAAATGGATACCACTTAAAATATATCAAGGTGAACTTAGTGGATACAATTTTAAACTAAGCCAAATAATTTTCAAATGATTTGAAATTTTGCAAAAAGATACTTGTCGGGACCCAATTCTGAGAATCTGGACCCTCTGTGTATTCTGTGCTAGTCCAGGACCACACTAGAACACACAGTCTTTACAGGGTTGAACATCACAGACATTCACAGCGATATGATAATAAATAGTGCAAACATTTATATAAACTGAATTGTACGACCTTATGGTCTCCTTACATTAGATCAGCCACGCAGGGCTTACATTATCAGAGGAAGAAAGAAAACAGTGGAAAACAAATAAACTTCGTGGAAGCCTTCATCTTGCCACAGGCAACTGACTGGGCTTGCCCCCTAATTGTCCGGATCTTCAATGTACTCCTCCTCCCAGGCTGGCGTAGACTCCTCCACTGATGTTGGGGTTAATAGGCAAGGAGGGGTGAGTACTCAAGGCACTCAACAAGTAATGCACAGAATGCGGTACTATTACTACATGCAAGGCTTATTCCAAAGAATTGGCTTACTTGGTTCTTTTGCATCAAACAACATTTTTAAACTAGCATCTTATTTAGATTGAAAGCAGTGAAACAGTTATATATATTGCTAAGTTCTTCAAACAGTTCTTCTTCAAAGATTCTCGGCACACATCCCTAAACAGTTCATTTTTAGCATTGGCACACAGCCACCCTTCCCACATTATATTTTTGAAGATCTACCCCTTGACTGTAATCCCCGAGCAATGCTCAGTACCGCGAGCACGGCTATTCGAATAGATTTGACACTCTGCAGAGGTTGTACACTTTACCCACAAGATACAGCCGCTCACCACACAGGTGATTGCCTGTAACAAAGCCTTTCAGGAACCTCTACCTTAACCAATGAACCTCTCATGTATTACCTTCACTATCACTTCCCTCACACAGAGCCGAAGTATAGGACAGGACAACACCGTTGGATGGGTACCAAGCCGCAGCACAAGTACGCTCCCCCACACAGATACACCCCCGTTTACTGTCATCCCGAGGTATCAGAGGAAAGATATCAGAACCCTAATCAACTAGGCCTGTCCCATATCAGACATGTGGTTGTACGGGTGACTCAGTTCAAAGACTTGCAAGGTGAGGTCCTTAGCTGACCAAGGCAAGACTTCCAACACTCAACAGTAGCACACAGCCCAATGTGGCACACAGACTCACATCACTCATCAGGCCATTGCCACACAGGCCCACCTAGCACACAGCCTCTTGCCATTTGCCCCAGTCTAAATCATTTCCCACCCGGTTGATTATTGTGCAACACATGCCAGTAATAACTCAACATCGGTACGGAACCACACAGGTCTCGTACTTCAATTTCATCATGCAGCATCATCACACTACTTTTCATAATACATTCAATATTTCATTAGTCAATATTGTAGTATTTCCGAAAGATCATTCATGATTCGTTGCAAGGCTAAGCATCTATTCACGGTTTAGCCTCCCGTGTTGGCACAATATTATCATCCAACTAGTACAAGCAACCTAGGGTGACAATGATTTCAGGGTATACAAGTAATAATTTCAAGGTGACATTAACAATATGGGTTTATTAGCTAAATTACCCAAATTCATTTAAATATATTTTAATCAATTTAGCATGCATAATTTTAAAGCAAAATATATATTTAAAAGAAACTGGGATCAAAATGGTCAAAGCATCACTTGCCTTCAAAGAGTTGCTGGTCGTGGTCCGAAGCTTGGTCTTGAGCGATGAATTCTTCTTCGAAACTTTCCGGCAAATTTGCGTCTATGCATAAAAATCATATAAGCAATAAATAACCAAAACAGTATACTAGAAGACCTAAAAAATTCAATTAAATTCATAAATAAAAAGATCTCAATTTTACAAATTTTTAGAGACTGGAATCACCTCAATCGGAGTTAAAATGCAAAAGTTATAGCCTTTCAAAGTTTTAAATAAAATATAAATCAGAAAATCCAATTTGTTATAATTATTTTTATACAGAAAATTGGGATTTATGAAATCAGCATGACCTAATGATGCCGTCAGCACAGAAATGAGATTCGGCAGAATTATTTTTATATACAAAAATATTTATGACGTGAGCGATGACGTCAGCATGACACGTGGCAGCTCCTAGTGTAGCCACGTCACCTCTGTCTATGGACCTAGTCCACGGCTCAGGTCGGTCCACCGTGGACTCGGTCAACAGAACAGTGCGCTTGGCCCCCACCAGATGATGTCACTGCTGACGTCAGCCGATTGCCCCGAGATTCGTGCACGACATGCGTCACTATCTCGGTTGTTCCCAACCGACGGCCAGATCTCAACCACGTGGCGCAATCACGGCCGTCAAAAGATCAACGGTCAGATCTCCTGCGCGCGAGCTCGACGACAGTTCGCATCTCAGTCACACGCGTCGATCACCCAACGGCTGGATCCCGCGCGCGAGCTCGGCGACGCCTCGGGCTACGCGGCAACACGTGGCACGATCGCGACGGCTCGTTTGAAATCCACAGCCGAGACTGGTCTGGTCCTCGGTCAAAGATGCACACGCGATTCGGCGAGGGCGCGGCGTCATCTCCGTCGCTCGTGCAAATTTGAACGGCACGAACCCTTACGGCGTTTCCAGATCTAAACTCAACCGTTCAGATCTAATCCAACGGCGTGCGCTTAAGGAGTTGTTTACTGTGTACTTGACTACGTGGCTCAATCGCTAACGTTCAAAAACAAACCAACGGTTCGGATCTAATCTAAGCACAGACACTAGATCTAATCCAAGCCGTTCAATCTAAATCTAACGGTCAAGATCCAACTAACGTGTAAACCTTAGAGCTAATCTACACCGTCCATAACAGATCTAACGGTACAGATCTAATCTAGATGTAAATAGAGAAGGGCGACGTGGACTCACTAGAACCGAACGATACGGATCGGACGGCCGGCGAGGGTTGGAGGGTCGACGACGGCGCGGAAGAAACAGGTCGCCGGAGCTGGGGAAGACAACGCAGCCAACGGCGCTACGGGCCTTCTCCGGCGTGAAGAACTGACCCGTTCGACGCGGCTTACTTTGGAGATGTCGGAACTGGTTCGAGCGACGGCGGAGAGGGACCGATGGCGAAAAAAACGGCAAAGAACAGCGGCAGCAAGGAGGTGCAACTACGGCGAGCTTGCACGGGCGCTAGAGGAGGTCTCGGTGTGCGTGCAAGGAGTCAAAAGACGCGACGTGAAGATCTCTGCACGGCGCCCTCAACGGGGACTTAAAGGCTGCCTCGACGTGCGCGCTACAGGCGGCGAAACTCACGGGCTTCAATGCCCACGCCTCTCCGGTGATCCCACAAGGAAGAAGCGACGTGGCGCTCTCCTGGTCGTCCGCGCAGCGACGATCTGATGGCGCACGCGTTCGGGCGACGTGGCGCAATGGTAGCCGCTGGATCTCAATCGGACGGCTCGAGCGCGTGGCGGTTAGGGTTTGCGACGTGCTTGGGCTGGGCTGAGCACAGTACTGGGCCGGACCGGAGGGTTTTGGCCCAACACTATTCGAGCATTTTTAAAACCTTTTTGAATTAAAATAATTCAGGTAATTAGACAAAGCCGAAATAAATAACAAACACACGTGGAATATTCTAGAAAAATTCTAGAAAATACTTTGGGATATTTGGAACTCAAATAAAATATTTCCTAAAGAACTTTGCATAAACTTTTGCAATATTTTAATTGATTCCTGAAAGGCCATATTTGAATAAATCCAAATGAATTCAATAAATTCCCAAAAATTCTCAAAAATCTAAAATACTCCAAAATTTAAATTAGGGCAAATTTTAGGGTGTTACAATACTTTGGGATCATAAGAAGTTTTTTTTAAATAATTTTTGAAAAAGGAAGTTCCAATCAAAAGATATCCCAAAATCAATTTCAAAAGTCCAAATTGAACAGATCTGCCAGGTAGTACTACCGCTCTCACATGGTCGGTAGTACTGCTCGTGTTATCATGATTGAGGCGGTGCAACCGCTCGATAGATGAAAAACTAATTTTTTGCAAATTTTTGCAAAAACAATTCAAATGAAGTCCAAATAATTTGAAACTTTTCAGAAATGAAATTTGGACTATTTAGATGGTTTCTCAAAAAGAGTTTTCAAAAAAAGAATTTTATTTTGAAAGATATGGCAAATTGCGCTTTGAGGCATGAAAATGAGATTAAAAACATAAAGGGTCTCAAGGTGCAACTTTAATTTCAAACTTCATAGAAATTAAATCCTCATGGCTTGTAGGATTTGAAATACTTTTAGAAACCATGATGCCACTTGAAAATATAATGAAATCCAATTTGAAAGCCAAGATTGAGCAATATGCTTAAATAGGCTATTTTGGATCAAAACAAGAATTTTGGCCAATTTTGATTTCAATATAGAATTTTCATTTTGAAAGCTTGTAAAACATTTGAAATACATATTAGAATACTTTTACAAAGCTTTTTACAATTTTGGGCCTTTTAAACATAAGATTTGACTTTTGACCAAAATGGTCCTTTTGAAATAGCTATTTGTAAAACAAAGCAAAATATTTCAACACAAGATTCAAATGAAGAATAAGATGAGATATAGAGATTTGAATTTTGTGTATGAGTCTTAAATATCATTTTGAACTAAGATACTACACAATATCTAGTCCAAATGAAGAAACTCACAAAGTGCAATAGTATGACCATTTTGGGTCAAGTATAGTTTTTGGGCGAGTTTCAAAATCAAATAACTTTTGATTGGTTGGTCTTTTGAAAATATTTTGAACACGAAAGTTGTTAAGAATGACCAACACTAGGTTTTTCGTTTTGGAATTATTTTCAAAATCATTTTACATTTAATTCTATGGAAATTATAAATTTAAATCCAAAACAAGATACTAGAAACTTAATTCTGGGCATGAAACTCATTTTCTTTGTAAAATAGATTTTTGTGAAGCCAAAACTATTGGAAAATCCTTTGAAAGCATTTGTATACATCTTTAAACTAGTTTTTTTCAAAAGATTACTAATAGATACGCAAAGTTTTGAGTTTTGGCTAAAGGGCTTCATTTTGAAAATATATATTAGCACCTATATAAATATGGGCACAAATAGGGATGTAATATACATGGTTATGATTTAGCACTCCCCCTTAATGTGCCACTACCCCAAACTTGCTCAAGATTTCAATCAATACAATTAACAAGCATGAGCAAGAATCATAAGCAAGCAATTTAAATTGATTTTCATTAATAACGTAGCTTAACCTACACAAGGCTAGAACCTATAAGAATCAATTTAAATACTTGTTACCCGAGATGGCATTGGTTCATGATTGAAGTGAATGTCTTCAAGCTTGGCTCCTTTTTGCACATGATGAATCATTCTCTTGATCAAGCCAAAGCTTCCAATGCATCTCCAAGCACCTACAATTCTTTTAGGCGCTTTTTGGTACCCAATTTTTGTTGGGTCCTAAAATGTTAGTTACAACAGATTTAGGAACCCAAATGGCTCTAACATTTATAGTCTTAGATGAACTAACACGACTAGTAATGGATTTACGATTGTTATTACTCCTAAGCGAATTATTGGCATTGAATTGAGGAGGCTTACAAGTTTTAGCAATTTTAGCAAATTCATTTCTAGTTTGATCCTTTCTAAGCACATAATAATCATTATAATGCAAGGGCTTAGAGGATCTAGCATATCTAGCAAATGGTTTGCTATTGTTATTTTTCCTAAGCACATGATCAACATGATTTTTCTTGGTCTTAGGAAATCTAGCATTTTGAGCGAACACATTTCTAGATTTATTTCTCCTAAGCAAATGATTTTCATTATTTTGTAGATACTTGGGAGAATCGACAGACTTGGTAAACACATTGCCATTTTTATCCTTCCTAAGCAAATAGTGATCATTTATAATAATGGGCTTAGGAGTGTTACCTAAGGGACAATCCTTACCGAAATATCCCCTTTCCAGGCAATTGAAGCACGTCACGCTATTTGGCCCTCTCTTGACCGTCTTGACTTGCTCCTTGCCGGTTTGCCTCATGATTGATACTTGTGGCTTGATATCCACTTTGTTTGGGCACACGGAGGCGAGGTGTCCTTTCTTGTTGCAATCAAAGCACTTGATGGTCTTTGAGTGTCTTACGTTGTGCCTTGTCTTGCTATTTTCCTTCTTGGAGATGTAGCCGATCCCTCTCTTGCCTTGCAAGACTCGTTGCTTGCTTAGTATGTCGTCGAGGGTGGCCTTCCCTTTGTAGCACTTCTTCAAGTCATTTTCCAATTTAATGACTTGGGCCCTGAGTTCGTTATTTTCCTCTACAAGGTTAGTCTCACATTGCATAGAGGAAGAAGAAGCAATATTTGAACTAGAGCAACAAGGCATATCAATTGAATCATTGCAAGAGGTGGACATGTCAATTTTTGATGAAATAATAGGATTGACATTTAATCAAGGCATTTCATCAATTAAATCACATGAGATTCCTATATCCACCTTAGGCTTAAAAACTTCTTTGAGAAGGAGGGATTCATGATTTTCTTTAAACACATTATAATTATTTTTATGTGATTCATGTTCAAGCTTCAAAATCTTATATTTTGCTTTCTCCTTCCCAAGATAATTATTGAGCTCCTCTATCATATTCATTAATTCATCATAGGAGGGCTCATCATCCTCATCATTATCGCTTACCTCAATTTTACCTTTAGCCATGAAGCAACGAGTTAACGATGAAAGAATTTGATGATCATCGTCGCTTGAGGCCAAAGTTGAGGTCTCTTCATCACTTGAGGTAGAAGTGGAGGTTTCTTCTACCGATGTCCAATCCTTAATGCAATCATTGTTTGTTGATGTAGATAATTCAAATAATTCTTGAAGCTTGATCCACATTTCATGGGCGCTCTTGAGATTGCAAATTGAATTAAAGGCATCTACGCTTACAAAAATAAATAAAGCATTAGTAGCTTGAGCGTCGAGATGTAGGCATTTCTCTTCTCCTTTAGTTGGAGCAAATTCATTCAACCGAATAGAAAAGCCCACATCTACGATCCACCATATTTGGGGTTCATGGATTTAAAATGAGATATCACAAATAATTTCCATGAAGCATAATTTGAGCCATCAAAGGTATGTGAATCGGTGTAGTTCACTAATCCACTAGTCGTCATCCTTTACTCTCTAGACGGTTAAGTCTAATAAAATGAGAGACCAAGCTCTGATGCCACTTGTTAGGTCAAGGATGCCGACTACAGGGGGGTGAATAGGCGGCTTTTAAAAATTTCCTCGTTAATTTCTACAAAGCAATTCACCCCTAATTATCCTAATACCAAAACCTTAACAAATATTAATGCGGAAGCGATAAACTAAGGTTTTGACAATTAAAGCTTAAATCAACTAGGCTCACTCCGTGCACTAACTAATTATGTCTCTAACAATAATTGCAATACTAAAGACAAGCAATCAATCAATTTAATTCTATGAATATAAATTGCTTGAATATAAATAATGAAAACAATGCAAGCACAAGAGACACAATACTTTTTACCGTGGAGTTCGGAGACTTGCCGGTCTACCCTAGTCCACGTTGGGGTTAGCCCAAACGAATTGGACCGGCTCAACGAATTGAGCACCCACCTCGGATCCACTAGTGGTAGCTCCTTTTCCCTCTCGGGTAGGTGAGCTCCAACCTCCACAAACTTTGCCGGGGCTTGTCACAACCTCCGTTGAGAGCTCCCATGTACGACGTCGCTACGCCGTCTAGGTATCGGCAAACACCAAGAGTAACAAATCAAGCCCTTCCGCTTGAACTTCACCTAGTGCAACACATGCACTTCCGGTGACCTCCTAAGTGCAACACATGCACTAGGATCCTCCTCAAGTGCAACACATGCACAAGAGGCTCTCTTTCCACTTCCTAATTGCAACACATGCAATTAGGGCTCACTCTTAGATCAAGAAGCAAATGGAAGAGGGCAACACATGCACTCAACTCCTACAAACACCCAAATGCTCTAGCAACAGCAACAACTGCAGCCCTTGCTCCCTAAGGCCTCCTTTTATAGCCTGCAAGCAAAAACTAGCCGTTGGGGACGAACTGGGCAAAAGTCCAGCAAACCCGGTGCTACCGCCCTACTAGGCCCGGTAGCACCGGCCTCCTCGCCAACGGCTACAAAACTAGCCGTTGCAGGAAATCTGGTAGCACCGGCCAACTGGGAGCGGTGCTACCGCTCGGGCGGTAGCACCCGCCTTCACCTTGGTAGCACCGGACCCAAGCCGAACACAAAAACATCTCCTCTGGATTTTTCACAACGGCCAGAGGAGCGGTAGCACCGGACCTCCTCGCCAACGGCTACAAAATTAACCGTTGCAGGAAATCCGGTTGCACCGGCCAATTGGGAGCGGTGCTACCGCTCGGGCGGTAGCACCGGACCCAAGCTGAACACAAAAACACCTCATCTGGATTTTTCACACCGGCTAGAGGAGCGGTAGCACCGGACCTCCGGTGCTACCGGGCTACCATGGGCGGTAGCACCGGACCAACTTGCAGTACATGCTCCCATAAGCGGTACTACCGGCCAGGCGGTGCTACCGGCCCTACATGGGCGGTACGACCGGCCATAAGGAGAAAACACGGTTTTTCACAAAAACTTTTCTCCAAACCATTAAAGATTTATTCTTTGAGCTATGTGAGGATCAACACATGATCACAACATTATGCAAAACACATTTGCACATGTTAATCACATACTTCAAAGAATCTCATTAAGCACAACTTATTTGCAAAACACATTTGCCAATAAACCAAGAACTTATGAGATCAATCCTCTTAGCCATGTGATGATCAACACATGATCAAGTCAATTTGCAAAACACATTTACAAACCCTATTCACATGCTCTAGGATCGAAACCCATAATCTCAAGTTCATTTGCAAAACACATTCGCAAATAAACCACGAACCTATAAGATCAATCCTCTAAGCCATGTAAGAATCAACATATGATCCTGATACTTTGCAGAACACATTTGCAAATGCCAACACATGCTCTAGGATCGAACCTCATAACTTCCAGCTTATTTACAAAACACATTTGCAAATAACAAGTCAACACTTTGCAAAAACACATTTTGCAACTAAACCAATCTTAGCCTTGTGATGATCAACACATGACCCAATCACAAGCTAAAACACCAAAGCATGAGCTCTCTATTTGCAACACATGCAAATCTCTAGCACCATGCAAACAACCACAACAAATTCAAGTGCATGAGCTCTCTATTTGCAACACATGCAAAACTTAGCTCCAAGCAAAAACCAAATCAAATAAGATTCAATTAAGATGCAAGCATGAGCACCCTTATTTGCAACACATGCAAATACTTAGCTCATACAAAATCCAATGCACAAGCTTCACCCATTTGCAACACATGCCAAATGGTTAGCTTCATGCAAACACCAAACAAGAGAGTGAGCTAGAGTGAACCGGATTGAGTTCATCAACACATGATGATGCTCAAGCTAAAAGATTCAACCCCTCTTAATAGTACGGCAACCTAACTAGCAACCCGGTCTTTCATCCAAACACCGAGACCGGTAAAAGACTAGGAACACATCCTTAGCCCTAGATAGTTATACCTTTGCCTCTAGCGATCCACTTGGAGCTTTTATGATTTCCAATCATCTTCTCTCCAGGATCTCCTCTTCTTCTTATTGGTCATCAACACATGATGAACTTTCTAGCTCTTCTCTTTACTTCGGGATCACCTCTTGAAGCTCATCAACACATGATGACTTCTTCTTCTTCCCAAATCTTCATTATCTTGGACTCAACCTACTTCACAACTTGTAGAAGATTGTTAGTCCAACAAATACGGTTATCTCAATCATCACCGCACTCCATTAACACATAATGGATGCCTCCAAGATCGATTGTGCACAACCCAAATCAATTTGAATGATTAATTGTTGTCTTGAGTACTTTGATGCAACTAATGCTTCATTATACTCAAGAACTTTTTGCTTGTCTTTAATCAATAAGGAACACCATCAACACATGATGAAATGTCCTTTTATTGATTGAAAGACAATCGAACTCAATTTAAATTTCATTTAAATTGATATGAGTATATATATAACTACACAAGTTTCATATACTCAAATGATTGTTTCAAAGTCTTGATCCTTTATATGTTATTTAGCAATAAGACATAGATCAATACTATTGAAACAACAAGTTAAATTATAAACTCCCCCTAGATGTGTGCATTCATGTAGTTTATGAATTAGGAACATAATGCACATATTTGGATTAAAGCAATGGAAGAGTTCATACTTTGACTTGAATCCTAAGTATGCATTAAGTCAATAGAGTGAATACAAGTGCATACCTTAGGTTTTCCATTTTCCATCCAAATATGAGACTAATAAGAATAAGGCTCAATTAAACATGTTAATCTCATAATGATTAGATTTGTCGTTAAACAATGATTAAACATTAATATTAAACCAATCACCAAAACTAATGGAGCTTGAACTTACACCCCCCCCGCGCTCTCTCTCTCTTTACTTCACTCTCCTTTCTCACTCTCCCAGTGCTCTCTCTTTCGCTGTGTGTACCCAACCCAAGAGGCACCACCACCCATATCCATCTACTCTAGTAGCTTTTGCACCGACCGACGGTCTCCCTTAGCTCCCCTCTACTCTCTCTATCTTCTCCCCCAACTTACTCGCACTGCAACCACCCAAAATTGTGCCTCCATCGCCGCCGGCGACCTCATCGGCTTCCCCTCTCTTCCCTCTATCTCCCACTGCTCGTGGCTAGTCCTGTCGTTGCTTATCACCGGACCACCGCCAAACCCTAAAGTTGCCACCGCCAGATTCGCTGGATTCAGCTATCTCCTCCGACACCGGCAACTTCCTCGGACCTCCTCTCAACTTCCTCTACCTTCCTTATCGAAGGCCCGCACCGGCTCCTCCTCTGACTCCGGCGTAGTAAAACCCCATCGACAGGACCATCTTCCTTGGCTCTAGAAGCTTTGTCACTAGCCTGGACGTCGACAACGATGACCACCGCTCTTCACTAACCTTTTTCCCCTCCTTCCTCCATCCACCATGCTCGACCATCCACACCACTGTGGCCGAATAACGGTTGCAGTCTACGGAACTGTGGCAGTGTCCTGGCCCTTGTTGCCGTTGCCCTGTGAGTTTTCTTCTCCTCTTCACATGTAACCTCACATCCTCTCTCCCATTCTCCCTCATGGATCTGTGTCTCTTAAGTGTTGGTTTCCTATGTGAAGCCTATCTCAGACTCTGCGACCGTGCTCGATGATGAGGACATCCCTTCCACTGATACAACCACACCTACTGCTCCTCAACAAGATGTAAAGGACCAATCACTAGAGCACGTGCTTGTCAACTTAATTATCATGTAACTTCGTTTCTCGGAGTGCACTCATATTCTATGAACTCTACGATACTTCCTGATGCACGTGATATTATTCTAATTAGGAATCAAGGCCCTTGCATGGTAAGCAATGGAGATGATGGCTACTACACTCAATTGAAGCCACCATGATTCCACAATGAAGGATGGCTGAAATCCCATAGCACTTTGCTTCGGCCACTACTTCCAAACATATAGATTTATTTTTAATTAAAAGTTATGGTGTAGCGCCACCTTATTTAGGCCCATACCCTTATATCCGGTGAGAGTCCAAGGGGGAAAGAGTCCTTTTTAGTTACGGCAAGAGTCCTTTTCTGTTTCCATATTCTGGCTGCACTCCCCTTTTTCCTCTTCCTTTATATGCTGGCCGTAGCCTTAGAGAGAGGTGGGTATTTGTTTGGTTGTAGTTTTCCTTAGTGAAACTATTTGGTATTCTTTTATTCGGCTAGATCAACAGCAATATCATGCTTCAGAACCCTGCATCAAGTACTTCAATTATATTTGAAATTTCATATTGCACTTTACTTTATTCTTGCTTGTTGATGCAGATATACGTACGTCTAATACTTTCCGATTTAATATTTTAATTACTGAAAAGAATTACTAAACCGCATCAAATATCAATTGGTGGATCTTTTCCTTAAGCATTCTTTACTATATTTACATGAGAATTATATACTACCTAATAGTAGGTCCTTGTTTTTAGGTATGAAAGATTTCACAAATTGAAATTGAAGCCAAATTGCGTCAATGTATCGTGGTGGAACCCAGTGGGAGGTGAGAGAGGACGAGAGCCATATGGAAAATACTATTCATGTGTAGTGTTCATATACCTCTCCATCTCCTATATATGACATCAAAGAAGAAAGAAAGAAGGAAAATAAAAAAAAGGAAGAATAGATATTAGCAATCTTCACATAAGGAAAGAGATCAACATGACTTAGCAAGAAGGGATTTCAGAAATCTTCAAGAAAGGAAGATGATCACAATGACATGGCAAGAGGATATTGTTCGCATATTATAGTACAATTTGTTTCTAAACTGATAAGATTGCTTCCAATTAAAAGGAGAGTGTATATAGGAGGTGTGTTACTATTCACACACTGTTCATCTGCACTATCCACGCTCCCCACCCTATATATATGTGTACTCCATCTATTGCAAAGATAACTATGAATTTTCATATTAAATAAATACTCTTGATTCTATGGCTTATACTCCAATACCCCCATTAGAATAGAGAGTTCTAATTTGAAATTATCACCTTTGTTCTTGCAATTTCTTCATAGTGATTGCAAGGAAGCGTACGTCTACTTTCGCGTGGTCAAGTAGACGAGGATCGAAGCGTGTTCTTAGATGAATTCATATGTCATAGGTTATCGTATCGAGACGGTGGTTGGCGCTAGTGTTCGTCAGGGTTCACGGGTCCAAATTATCATATTTATCATCGCAAGATCGAGCCACCCCCCGTATCACTTGTTCTTAGATTTGCTTACAGGAATTGATCTTCGTGATCAGGTCGATCGTGTTTCTAGCTAGGTCGATAACAATCCCGAAGTTGGTTCAGCAATTGCTTGGCATATCAGTCGTGTATAGTTAGTAGCCGGATCGTAAGAGTCGTCTCACAAATCGAATTTGTCCTTCTCAATGAAAGATCAGGACCAACAATCCGCATCACCCTCTCACACGACGGACCCAAGATTAAGATAAATACATCTTACCCTGAATCTTTGGATTGAAGAACACTTTTTCCATGTTGGGCGCAAAAGCAACCTTTGGGTTTCCAGTTGATAGCTTGATATTCTTCTGTATTTTCTTTAATTTAATACATGTACTATTTGACTTGGTGACAGGAATAAAGTTTCAATATGCAATTGAGCTTGTTGGTATGCAGCCACTTTCTTCAACAATTGCAGCTTGGAAGCCGTTCATAACAATTTCTGTTATGGCATTTGTTAAATGCGTGAGCTCAAGAGACCATGATGAAAAGACGGGTGGGGCAAACGAGGGGGAATAGGTGGAGTGCAGTACCTAGGGGATGATGCAAGGGATGTTGTTGGCGTGGGCGAGGGTGACCAACGATTATGCATTCTTATTAATATATTTTTTTATATTTATAATTAATTATAAAAATTTTATTTATTTAAAGATATTGTAAATTATCACTCTATAAAATATGTTTTACATTTCATTATTCATATTTCGTCCAAAAGGTACGTACTATGAACACTATGACACAATATTATAAACTAATTTATCCCACTTAGTGAATAAAAATAAGTTATGTTCGTGATTAAACAGGAAAAACGGATGATTAATCGAAAAACGGCCGATTAATCGGATTATGCGATTAATTAATCATTCGACTACATTAATTGCACTCCGATTAAACTATTCGTGACGGTTTAGTCACCGTCACCGATTAATCGGCCAACTAATCAGTCAAATCGGTCGTTTTCTCACAACACTGATACTCACCAACGGATGTACCCAATTAAGTCCCATAGTGTAGAAACCCCCAGCAGATAAGCTGCTTTGTGAAACATAAAGTGATACGCTTACTTGTGTCATTCTCAGTACTCTTTAAGCTTGTTTGCTCCTGTTAATACTATGTGAGATGCAAGTTTGTGGAATGGGAACAACCAATCATGGAAACAAGTTTGTGGAATGGGAACACCCAATCATGAAAACAACACTACCTTGCTGCCTTTGGAAGAAGCAAATGGTTTGCTCAGAAATTTCTCAACACAGAAAGAGATACGAACTACTAAGAAAGGGAACATCAAGGCTGCAGACAGGTGCAACAAAAATTACTTGTGCATGAACATTTGTTTTCACAGAAAATCCTCCAGTCTCCAAATGTTGTACCAACAATGCACATATTAAAATATTACCAAAGATTTGGTGCAAATAACTTATTTAATGACCGTCACACCTGAACTCCATATTATTTTTCTATCAAGTCATTCAGTGTATTGATCTGACAAGTGTACCTCTAATTTCCACATGATTTTAGATGGCTTACATAGAGGAATTGTGTCAGCACCTCCCAAACTGCCATTCCTATACAGGTAATTGAGGAGAAAACAACACATGCATATATCCATATACAAAAAAGAGCAAACATACCGTCAGCTTTAAAGAAATAGAGCAATACTATTTTTGCAACACACACAAACGCGAGGGGATGAAAACAATTATTCATTTTTCTTTCAAAAAAGAACACTTGCGAGCAATCTTCCAAAAACATTAAAACAAAAAAGATAACAAACATCCCAGATAACAAACATCCCCAGCTTTTATAAAATCTTTGGTGCGGAAAGTTCCTAACTCTGTTTGGTGCAAGCAACAGGATAAAAGATAAAATCCCTCATTTCCAAATAGCTCCTTGGCACAAGAACTACCAGGAAATTATAAAAGGGTAGTGAAGCAATATCTCTCTCTCCAGTTTTCACCCAAGATGGTTTACCAATTAGAAAATTGAACACCTTACCAAAGAGGAATAACCTCACTTGCATTGGGATTTACCACATATACTTACCCTTTTAATAGGCCCATAAGCTTCAAACTCCCAATTAATCCTATGCTCGGATGTCTCATAGCTCTGCAACAGTTTGGCAAAGTCAATAAGCATTAAATTACAAAAAAACAACTTATCAACTGTTTTCATACGAATAAAGGATGCCTGAACGATGCGGCAGATATACTTACAAGTCTGGAAACAAATAGTGTTTTATATGGATTTCCAGTGACATTGGGGTCATTTTTATTGAGTTGCATGCACCAGCCAGTTCACTCAAAAGCTTAAGTTGATGAGGAAAGATGGACAATTCACTTATACTTAACACTCCCCCCTCACGTATAGGCTCCCTCAGGCGACGTGGAATAGAAGTGGGCTACAATTATTTTTTTTAATTGCGCCAACCGAGTCTTGAACTCAAGACCTCTTGGCTCTGATACCATATTGAGTTGCATGCACCAGCCAGTTCACCCAAAAGCTTAAACTGATGAGAAAAGGTGGACAATTCACTTATACTTCAACAATTTTGTGTGTCATCTACATTCAAAAATCAAAACAACAATGCAATTATATCCATCATTGGAAAAAGGGCGGTGCAGCTTTTGAAAAACTAACACTCCTGAAGCTCTTCAGCAACCTTAGCTGCACCTTGCTCAAGCTAAAAGTTGGCGGATTCTAGCTTTCTTTTCAGCCTATATCCATTAAAGATAATACTCAAATAAGAGATGGAGTAGCAAAACCATACAAAAATAAACACCAAGATACAATAAAACTGATAACCTTGAGAGTGTATTATTAACAAGAGGCAATTTTTTGGCAAAATATTTGTTCATACATTTGTAAAATGATCTCAGATTGACAAGATATTCGCTTGAAAGAAGTTCAACAATGCATTCTTGTGGCGACCCGTATAATTAGCCTAGGTTGCGATAGTAACACTGCCACTTCTCTAGATTAATTACACGAATCTCGGCACAGTCACCGGCAAAACATCAGAAAGTTCGATGCTTTATCGGCTACTATGCCGTGTTCAGAGAGTTGCAGCAAAACAATAATTAGAGACTGAATGATAATATATTCATTCCAAGCCACGCAGGGATATATGTCCATTACATAATAATATTACAGCGATCCCTGGATACAACAAAAGATAAAGCCACTGCCTTCACATACTAAATACCTCCTACGAGCATAATATGGCCTATAGAATCTCCTAGCTCTCCTAGTAGTAGTCGGAGTAGTAGTAGCCCTCATGCGAATCATCCTGATAACCCTGGAACTGAGCCTGAGAATAGGCCTCCTCGCCGGCCTCAAAGGCGAATCCATCAGGCTCTCCTTCTAGAAAGAGGGGGACATACAAGAGTGAGTACAAAGTACTCAGCAAGCATTATATCACAAGATGCAAAATGAATTTCTCCCTCCAACAGCACCATTTCCTTCCTTCCAACTCATCTTTTACAGAAATTAGGTTTTTGGTTTTCTTTAAAAGTTAGCAAATATTAATTATTGAAATTCAACTACTAGCACCCGTATATGAGATAGACTTAGCTTCCGTAGCCCCCAATCCAGGAGACAGGCTTGAATTCAAGATTTTGACCCTGCGCAGGTTCGTACCACTTTACCCATAACGGCCTCAACAGGTAAGGCTCCATAACGTTTATCACTAATCCAGTATTAGATCTCCAACCTTGTAGTCGAGGGGAATCCTTATCCCAGGCGATTCACCACTCGCCATACAGTTGTACCCCAATATCCAACCGAAGTAACTCCACCGTGGCTTAAATATATATATATATATATATATATATATCCACATTAATAGCTTTCTCATCTGGGCATTCCGGCATACCCAGACTTTGGCTCTAGTAGCTACTCTTACTCAATGTGGAGATCATAACACTTTCTTAGGACAACCTTTTATGACAGCGATTTATCTCGCTATGGTTGGTACTGAAAATACGCCTAATTGCCCGAGTGTAGGTGTTTGACCTTATGTATTATAGCCTATGTAGAGGGTCCACTGGCAGCGGGTATCACTACACCTAGGCATTACCACACCATCTTTCCCTGCACCCTCTACCCACCATAATTAGCTCTAATATATTATCCACGACTCCATTCGTGGATATCTAAACAACACACACCCACTTCCTTCACCACAACCATACCTCATCAGCAGTTACCAAAACCACATACCCCATTCCATTCATTCACCACATTACCATTCTCATTGTTTCCATTTCTGCCATTCATTCACATCAATTCTTCCATCCAATTTCATCTCGACATTTCCATACCGAAATTAAAATTTTCATGCAGTGATGATATGATTAAATATATATAAAAGCATTTCACAAAGATGCTCAAGGAAATCTTGCCTGGAATTATATTAGACTGATCGACCTCGCTCGAAGGTGGATTCTGGTTGGCAGGACGATTCAGGTCGAACCCTGAAAACAGAACAAATACACTAAGGCCATTTCACTTGGATTATTTTATATTGGCGTCCAACCGATTTTTAACCTGTCGTTCAGATTTTATATTAGCACCAATTAAAGAGATACACGTGGACGATTTTTAGGCGATCCGCGAGTCGATCACAGAAATCGACGCGGTCCGCAACACGACTTATTTTTCTACCTCTCTTTTGTCTTTTCCTTTTCTTTATCTTTTTTTTTCTTCTCTTCTTTTATTCCTTTCGTTTTTCTTTTCTCTGCCTTTTCTCTTTTTCTCCTCCCGGCCGACAGTCATTCGACTGAGCCTCTACTCACTCCTCATTTTCTCTACCTCGGCTGCATCAGTTTCTTGCCGATTCCTCCGGAGCGCCTCCTCTCCTACGCTGCTGGCTCTCCCGCGCATGACGCCGGCCCGGCCTCACCTCGGCGCCACCTCCCGCGTGGTTCAGCCCGCAAGGCACCCGCTTGGCTGCGCGCCTCGGTCCAGAGCTGGCCCGGTGGCTCCTCGCGCACGGCGTCGGCCCTACCCGGCCGCCTCCTCTGGCCGGATCCATCCCCTGCGGCCGAGCCTCCTGCACACCTCCCTCTCAGCTATGCACGGTTCTATCGGTTCTAGGGTTTCTACCCATTTTGATTTTTCTACTGATTTTGCTTTGCTTGCTTGCTGCTTATACTACAAATGTGGGGGGTCTATGATGATGGTTGGGTGGCTTGAGCTAAGCTATGAAAGAAGAACAAGAACATATACTGCACTTATGGTGACCCAACCTACTGAGACCACACGGGGATGACCCGATCTACTCACTACACTACCCCATTTGCTAGCCAAACTCCCGATTTACCCACTGCATATACAAACCCGCATTGTAGCTACTATAGTACTACTGGTATTTGCACCTGGGTTTGATCGGTTGGGTGATGAAGCTAGCTGCTGATGGTGGTGAAGGAGAGGTTGAAGCTGACTTCCTGCTTCAGGATGCCTCCTCCTTCTTCTTTGGGTTGCTTCTGGACAACATCCTTCTTGATGGCTTTTGGATGATCTTCTCCCCTTCTCTTCTGGAATGCCTCCTCATCCTTCTGGCTTCCTTCGGTTGGCTCACTGATGGCTGGTGTTCTTGGATGGAAATGGGGAAGCACTGGCTACTTTGACTTGTGCTGCTTGTGACTCTCGGCTTGCGTGTGAATGGGAGACAGAGGCAATTGAGTTGGCCTCTGGTTGGCTGGAGATGCACTGGCTTTATTGAGCTGGGAAAAAGGCACATGACCCTTTTGCCCTTGGTTTTCACTGTTGGCTATTGCTCAAAAGTGCATTACGGTCATAACTCGCTCATTTCGCTAGCGGTACCCGCATACCGCACCAGGTAAGTTCTAGGGCGCCGAATGATGAACCCCGAACTAGCGAGAGGTACCTGTCTGGGTCCCAGACAGGTCAGGTGCCTCGATGAGTGACACATTCACTGCGGGACTGACGGCACTCTCTAATCCTTACTTTTTATTTTTCTTGGCCTAATCACTTTTATTGCTTTAATTAATTCTTTATTAAACTGATAACCCCCGGGTTATCACACTTGTCAAAGTAGAAACACTTGAATCTAACTTTTGCTTGGATGATAACATACCTGAAGTAATTTCAGGAGAAATTATGGTGTCAGGAAGCTACTTTGTGTCTTATTTCATTGGAGCAATATGAAATTTTGTGTTGTCTAGTGGACATAATTATCAAAATTCAGATGTTAACATTAATACCTTAATCATTCTATGCTCAGCAAGCATTCTGTTCTTTATACACAGATTAACAATATGTACACTTTCTTCCTTGCCACTAAGATGCATAAGTACACCTCCTCAAAAGCCTAATCACAAAGTCTGAATTAGCAAATATTCTATTAGAATCATAGCGTGTCATGGAGCTTGTATTATATTGATTATGAACACACAACAAGGAACAATGATAGCACTGCAGAAGGTCGGCACCCAAATATTTAGCACAAATTGCAGGAACAATGACAAAAAACATAACCTAGTCTCACCCTTAGGGCCATGCGGGGAGTGCTCGGGATCACCGGGCTACGCAGACTGAGACACAAAACCGCGCCATCCCTGCAACCGATCAAAAACAGCCAATCAGCAATGCCCCTCCCATCAATCACAACCAAATCTTTTTATACACCCAAAAACACATGACCGAGGGGAGCACGATTACCAGTATAAGCTAGCAACTTGCGCTTGCCGACAACGAGGTACCTTGTAGGTACCAGCGATGAGGATGACGCGGGAGCACTTGTAGGTGTCAACAAGGTAGCTGGCCTCATCAACTACGATAGTGAGGAGTGGTTTAACCTGAAATTTTTTTATAAGGGTGTATACTTCACATGTACAACTCTATAGTCTTGTACAATGATTTCATACCATTATAAATCTAACATATATATTTGAAATTTGCTAAAAGTATAATACAAATAATTCTAAGGTTTTAAAAATCCCAAACCACCAAAACCAAAACCAATTTAGCCTATTGAAGAGGTGAAATTTTGGTGTTGCTCAATTCTTTGGGGGTGCCGGGTCGGCACCCCTGGTTTCGCACATGATAGCAAGGCAGCGTTTAACCCCAGCGCGAGGCCATGGATGGTGCCGTAGCCTCAGGAGCCAAGCCCGATGCAGCTGAGCCAGTGCGGCTTTTTTTTTGCAGTTTCATTTTTCTTTCTTTCTTTTCTTTTAAATCAAAGGCAAAAAAAATCTCATGTTTTGGAACGAGAGAAAACGTTAAACAGATGACCGAAAAAATGGCAAAAAAAGTACAGCAAACATCCAGAGCTCGGAACTCGGTCTTAGAGGCCGATTTTGAGGGTTAGAAATTGCATAAGATCAAAAGACTTGTGTTTTTTTTCACATGCGCATCATTGTCCTCTTTGAAACAAAAAAAAGTACGCCCCAATTGCAGTCTGTTTGCAAAAGTTATGCCCATTTTATTGAACACTACACAGGGACTTCACTTCTTCCTTTCGGTTAGGGCTGAGCCAACAATAGGATCACGGGTGAAAAATTGGAGACTAGCGGTGCAGGGTAACTGACACAAGGTGGCTCGCGACCTATCTAGGGCTTGCGGAGTGGGATATATAACGCAAGGTGGCTGCAGAGGCAAATCGAGTAGGACTCAGTTTGATTTTGGGGGTTGGCGGTGGTGGGATGACTCACGGTATAAACAAGAACTAGGGCAACGTAAGGTGACAACTAGAGACTAGGATCACAACTTCAAACCAGCAGCAAGATGATGACGATGGACATGAACTCAACAAAGCGAAACTGAAAACAAAAATTGCAAAGGCACAAGGGGTTGTAGGAAGCGAAAACGATGATGAACTTTTTGTAGGGCAATTTTTCTAGACTCTAGAACGATGGCAAAACAAAAGTGGGGATATGAGGATTACCTATAGGGCAACCGTGGCTCTGATACCACTTGATGTGAACGGTGGCCCGACCTTCCAAAAGGTGGTAGTTAATTGATTGATGGAGAACTCAACGTTGACGATCCGGCTTCCAATTAGAACTGATTCAAACTGTGCAATCGCTACACCATGACTCCTTTGGTTATCAACCACGCACAAACACGTTTGACCTCGCCAAGAAGTCTTATCCCTGCATGCAAATCGAGAACACAAGTAAGAACGTAGAAGATGCAATCTGAAATTACGAATAATATTAAGCACACGAGTGGGGTTTCACAAATCGATGTACGGCGAAAAATTGACAAAGTGTCTAGTTGTAATCTAAGCAAAATCCACGTGTTTAAGGCAGCGGCTACTGAGTATATGAGAGGGAGGGATGTGAGAGGGTTGAGCTAGGGTTTGTGTGGCCAAGGGGGGTACACACAACCTGGGCTTGGGCCCACACACACTTACAAAGCCAGAAATAGCCCAAACCATTAATCCAACACATTGTTTTGATGATTTCGGCTGATCTACAATGAATCCGTGGCTGAGACTAGATCCATTAGAATGATCTCATCATTATGTTTCTAAAGAGCACAAGAACTCCTCTATTAGACTCCGTATGAGGGAGAAATGCCTATTTTAATGTAGTGCTATCTGCTGACTCCGAACTGAACACAGAGCCCGAATTGTGGACGACTTTGAGTCCGGCTTGATTTTGGCATGGTAATGGTTGAGTCTAGCTAGGGATGTGGTTGCGTGGAGTTGATGGTGCCCTTCGAAAAGTGTGCCAACTTGGAGTAGAAGTAGCCGGTTCGACTTGACGTCAATCTGGATTATGCCAACAAACTGAGTGCTTGTGGTTATCCTGGTGGTACTCCTCCCATGTTCCTAAGTAGTAAAACATCACAAGTTTTAGTAGCATCCCATCCTCAATATCGTTATTATGAATAGTGAGAAACGAGCTCAATTCATGATTTAATTTACGTGCACGAGCTCTTGTCATTGGACCATGATGTATGCGCGTATCCAAAGGAGTGATGTCATCATTATCCTCCCCCTCTTGAATTGGAGTCGTCCTCGACTCAAGCTCATCCTCTTCTCCCACGTACGGCTTTAAATCTGAAATATTAAACGTGGGACTAACCCCAAAATATGCAGCAACTCAAGCTTATATGCATTATCGTTAATATTTTTAAGTATTTTAAAAGGACCATCAGCTCGAGGCATTAATTTATACTTTCTCAAATTTGGAAATCTATCTTTTCTCAAATGTAACCGAACAAGATCACCCGGTTCAAAAGATAAATGTTTTCTACCCTGGCTACCAGCAATCTTATACTTTTCAGTCATCTTTTCTATGTTCTCCTCAGTTGTTTTATGCATTTTCAAAATAAATTCAGCACTGTTCTTTGCATCTAAATTCACCATTTGAGAAGTAGGTAAGGGCAAAAGATCAATTGGAGCACGAGGATTAAACCCATACAATACCTATGGACTGATAGAGATGAGGGGGCCATCACTATCGGTTCCTAGAAAGAACTGGTAGAGATTATGCGTATCATCTCTATCGCTTCTTAGAAAAAACTGATAGAGATGAGGGGCTGTGCTGTTTTCCAATTCACCCTCATAAAACAGCACATATTACACACAGTATGCACATATCACATTCATACAACATAGATTACACACATTATGCACTATCACTTTCACAGAACACAAACTCTTTATTACAACACATGTATCACATTCGTTCACAATATAGAACACAAACATGCTTAACATTCAGTACACATGCAATCACATTCACATATATAATATTGTTTATATATGGACTAATAGGAGCTTTTAGGATCTCTAAACCTATTGTCCTCCGAGATAACTTCTACCCAGTACCATTGGCATAAGTGGTCTCGTAATTTGTTGAGTTCTTTGCTTTGTAAGCTTTTCTGGGGGATATTGATATTCTACGAAATAGAAATGAGTGTTCTAATTTAAGTTTTAAAATTTCTATATGAAAGGCTAAGTGTATTATTATGCATGTACATATACCTTAGGGAAAATGTCTGCGTCGTCGACCACGAGCATCATGTGATGCATGACGTAGAAGCCGCACATATCATCGCTGACCTGTTGATTACACTGTGAATAATGAAAAAGAAATTAAGAGGCAAAGAATAGATGTCAGAAAAAATTAATTCTATATAAGGTAGGCACTTGTACCTTGAAGCGCATATACTCCAGCTTGGAGCCCTTTTTGTCATCGTGTGTCCCTCCTTCAGCGACGTAGTCCAAGAAACCCCTACATACATTAGAGAGATGTCGTTGAGTAAAAAAAGAATGTAGTTAAATTCAGAAAGTGTTAGGTAAGAGTAGTGCACGTACTTCTCCAAAGCAGGCTTGATCGTGTAGGCAAACTTTGTTGTCACTCAGAGCAGCACGAGTAGAACCCAATGATTGCTTATTAAATGGTATGCAGTGCAAGGAAATAAGTTCACATACGGTTTAAGTGCGTACAAGTAATTGAAGGGTAAAGTACTACTTACTCCTCGTGGTACGGAAATAGAACGAATTCCTTCTTCGACTCAGCTTTCAATGCCGCCTTGATGTAGCCGGCAACGAACTCCAGTTGAAGCCTAGCCATGGTCACGGACACAACCTCAGGGTCGATGAACCCAACTAGTTGTCGACAAGTCACAGCTCGTTGCCTCATTTCCCTGCAACTCGTGTTGAATGTTAAAAAACATAATGCGAAATCTATAAAAGTTATAAGCTCATGTTGTATGGTGCGATACAACGTCCAGGATCATACAGTAGAAATGTCGATGGCTATCAGTTGATACAAACGGAACAGATATTCAAAACTAACGAGGAATGTCACATGGTCGTCGCGATGGAAATGTCCTTTTCTGTACCTCACATTGAAATCGACATGCCGTTCGGCCTCTTTCACTTAGTCAATGTACCATCCGTGGAGCACGCGAGTCCACTTGCCTAGAGGATTCAATTGGCTGGTAGCCAAAAGGGGCTTTCCATGTACGTAGACCTTAAAATCTTGAGGGGTGTTTGTGGCCTATGCTGACTTTCCTTTTTGGGCAGAAGGAGTATCCGAGGTCGGGGCAGGAAGTTTTTCATGTACCTTAGGGAGCGTTGTGGCCTCTATCAGCTTTTCCTTCTTGAAAAGGAGTCTCCAAGGCCTCCTGTGGTTCTTTGGCTATCGTGCTATTCCTTTTATGTGTTAGCTCTGCACTCTACATAGGACTCATCACAGTGGTGGGAGTAGGAGTCGAAGTAGGCATAGGTAAGGTAGGAACCTACGAAGCACGTGCATATGTAACTTATTGTAGTAACACTGGAATGGTAGAGAAGATGCGGGGGATTTTTACGTTGACCAGTACGACACCTGTCGTGGGCCACTTGATCAACGACATCCGTGCTTGCCCGAGAGTGATGATATCTTTGTTGGGGGGGACTCGAGCACATGTGATAAGAAGGCTTCATGGATGTAGTCCACCTGCACTCTCATGTAGCCCTTCCCTAAAAGCTGACCATGCACCATGTTGGTCTCCTTGTATGGAAATGCAACCCCGCGTGCAGCCTCAACGGGAAATCCTTCTTCCATTAGGGTGAGCTGGCACTTGGTAGGCGCCTGCAAGAAGTGTGAAATTTGAGAGAAAACATTGAGGGAGTTACCCTCGTACCTTTAAGTCAAGAAAAAAATAATTATTACCTTCAGCTGGGGACTAGACTTATCATTTTTGAAACCGTAGCTGCTAGGTCGGGGCATAGGCTTCTCTACGAGAGGCGAGTGTAGGGGAACAGGTAGGCTACTCTAGCGAAAAATTAAAATTTTCTACCACATAACCAATGAACCACTACAAATTGTAGATCACAGAATTACCACTAGACGCGCAGACTCGTAGCAGAAATAGAGTCGATACAGCGCTGTGGTGCAGATGTAGTCGTACTAGCCTCACGCCTCCCCCAACAGCTCCTTGTGATTGTCGCAGGTTGCGGATCGTCCTAGCGTTGATGCTTTGCAGCAACGCCTCCTAGGTGTCTACACGTACGGGGCAGGAATACCACGCATCGGAGTGCTAGTGCCGACTGCACAGTTTTGGGCGGAGGAGGGTGGCGGCTAGGGTTTAGTGAATTCTGAATTCCTACTATGTCTCTTAACTCTAAAGCCAGCACCTCCTCCCTTTAAATAGACGCCCCATAATGGGCTCTATATTAAAGCCCCACTAGGAGCTTAAAACCTATCAGAATTCGAATCACCATCCGAATTAAGTCCCAACCCTTTAAGCGTGCGACCCTATCAGTTCACGTATACCTAGACATGGCTCAAGTACTCTTACTCGACCATTAATCGGTAGCGGTCCCTAGCAAGACATGCCGACTCCCGAGTATATGTAAAGATCACATCGGACGAACCTAAACAATGCTTAGATAAATACATTTCCCTTTGCCTCATGATATCAGTCAAACTCAAAGCGAGTACATGCCATCCTTATTTAGTTAGCTTGACTACTCTTCCTCGATCATGTGACTCGGAATCCCTAACTACAGTTAACTCTTTAACCGCGAGTAGCATGGCCATGCATTTCCGGAATCCGATCACTCGAGAAGCCTAGAGATATCTCTCCCGTTGAATAGAGGGGAAAATCCTATCTTGATTGACTATGCTTCGCAGCATGCTTTATGACAAACCCGAAAGCCACCTTTATAACTACCCAGTTATGGAGTAGCGTTTGGCAACCCCTAAGTAAGTCATTATACATCTCGAGTACATGCTCCAACCTCAAGTTTAAGGATATAGCATACATATTGTATATGAGACCAACTGATGATAAGAAGATCACAACGTTCTCGCAGTGTCTCAAGGTGGGGTCTATCCAACTCCATGTTCTCTGACATATGTCCATATTATTTTTTTGATATCTCTATATCTATGACCCGTGAAACATGGTCATCAACCAATACTTATGCTAGGCTATTCATATGTGTCCTCATATGTTTATCGACTAGGGATCACTTTAGAATAATCATCACAAAGTCATATATAGAGTTTCACAAACAAGTCACACACTTGCTAATAAATAATAATGACAATATTCGAGGAACATAAGGAAATATAATCATCTCTATGATTGCCTCTAGGGCATATCTCCAACAGCGAGGGCATCTGGCTCTGACTCTGGGAGATCATCGCCATCATCTTGGCCCTCAGGCGCTCCTCACGTGCCATCATCTTCTCCCTCACCTCCTCCTTGATTTCCTACCTCAGCTGCTCCCTGAGCGTGTCCTTGAGGCGCTCCGCACATGCTTTTCATGATCTTGATCTTGCACTAGCAGTGTCATCTTGGAAGTAGAGCTTCTTCGTATGCCCCACCCCTATGGCAAGCACCCGGCCCTTATGATCGGGCTTCCCGATCGCAAAGGACAGGATGTCCTTTGATCTTTGGTTCAGAAAGGTCCCCTTCTCTTTCTGCTGGCTTTCCTGCTCCTGCAAGAAGCGAGTACAAATTAGATCTGAAATATAACAGGAAGGGTCAACTACAATGTACTAAGTTAGATGTCTTACGATGGTGGAGACGACGTGCACGGTAGTAGGGTTTGGAACTACGAGCTGCCCATCTGCGGTTTTCTTTGTCCTCGCTAGCACCCAGTGATGTGCCCGCTCCTCACATATGTGGGAGTAAGGTATCACTGTCCCAGAGTTCGCGCACTCCTCAACTAGTCGTGCTCACTTTGCCTTCTTCCCTTCATAGCCATCCGAACAGAAGTGATGCGCGTGCGTGTTCTGCCTCTGGATAGCGATGTTCTTCTTTCTCAGCTCCTCCGCCTTGGGCGTACTCTTTATCCTCATGAACTCCTCCCAAACACCGGAAGTCACGAACAAATACCTCTCGAATGGAGTACTACCTTTCAACACGTACTCACTATGCATGAAGGCCCTGAAGTGCCTCAGAGCCACACCCATCCTCTTCAAGACGTACCGCCTCGCATTGTTTTCATCTTCCTTTTCTATAATCAATTTGCCTTTAACCTCGTCCCACAACCGATTCTTCTACTCGGCGCTAATTTCCTTTCTCAAATCCTTAACAGTGATGGGCACTCTCTGCCTCACCAATTGGCCGACAAATGACCGGTATCACCCCTTGTACTTGGGAGGACCCATGCAAACCCCTATGGCATTGAAGTGAAAAACCTACGGCGTTCTCCCTATGGCCCCTTCGTTCGGTCCTCGGGCCTTCCTCACCTTACTCGGCCCCTCAACATTTGGAACCATGCTCGGCCCCTCTGTAAGATCGAGGATGCCGACAAGAGGGGGGTGGTGAATAAGCGGTTTTAAAAATTCTTCTCACTAAATACACACTTTATTTATCTCTATGTCAAAACCTAAACAATAATCAATGCGGAAGCGACAAACTAAGGTTTTGACAAATTAAAGCCTAAATCAACTAGGCTTACTAAGTGCACTAGCTAATTAGGTCTCTACTCAAGAATATACAATTTTAAAGACAATCAAGCAATTTAATTCAATGAATGTAAATTGCAACAATGTAAATAGAGAATTACAAGCAAACATAAAGAGACACACCGATATTTTACCGTGGTGTTCGGAGACCCTCCGGTCTCCCCTAATCCACGTTGAGGCAAGCCCAAACCACTTTGGACCGGCTCCACGAATTGAGCACCTGCCTCGATTCCACTAGTGGTAGCTCTTTCCCCCTCCGGGTAGGCGAGCTTCGACCTTCACAACATTGTCGGGCCTTCTCACAATCTCCTTGAGAAGGTCACCGTGCACGACGCCTCCACATGCCGTCTAGGTGTCGGTAAACACAAAGAGTAACAAGTCAAGCCCTATAACTTGAACCTCATCAAGTGCAACACATGCACAAGGATGCTCAATTCTTCTCTAGATGCAACACATGCAACTAGAGGCTTCTCTCCTTGCTTACAAAGTGCAACACATGCACAATGTAGAGGAGAGGCTCACACTAGCTCAAGAGAAAGCAAATCAACAACAAAGAGATTCTACACAAGAAACTCTAAATCAAATTCATCTCAAATCACTCAAATATGGCTCTATGAGCTCTTGGGGTTTTGCTCTCACAAGAATACCTCAAGCGGGTGCTAGAGTAGCAGCAAAACCCTCCTAGCTTGGCCTCTTTTATAGCCCCTCAAGAAAACTAGCCGTTGGAGGGTAGAATAGGGTAAAAATGCAGCAAACCCGGTGCTACCGCCCTACTAGGGCTGGTAGCACCGGCCTCTAGGCCAACGGCCACTTTCGTGCATTAAAAACACCAAAAGCTAGCCGTTGCTACAGTACCCCCGGAGTTACCGCCTATCTAGGACCGGTAGCACCGGCCATTTCATCGAAAAAACACTTCTTTGGAGATTTTACACCGCCTCTTGGCCGGTAGCACAGCCTCGGGCGGTGCTACCGCCCATATAAGGGCGGTGCTACCTCTGTTCCAGCCACTAAAACGCTCATAACTTTTTACTCTGAACTCCGATTTAGGTGATTTTTGATTCTATGCGAAGCTTATCACGAGGGCTACAATCTCCACCCATTTTCAGGATTTAACCAACCATAGATATTTTTAAATATCACAAAAATAAAGACTCTAATGTAGTCACTCAAGTGCAAAATCTGATTTTCTCGAAATCCCTCACATGGACATGATCAAGAGCATGACTACATGCTAGTAAGAAAGAGTCAATAAGATCAAATCTTATACCACTTGGTGATCAACTCATGATCAAAACAATTTGCAAAACACATTTGCAAATAAACTGAGAACCCATGAGATCAATCCTCTAGCCATGTAAGGATCAACACATGATCCTGACACTTTACAAAACACATTTGCAAATGCCAACACATGCTCTAGGATCAAAACCATAACCTCTAGATTATTTGCAAAACACATTTGCAAATAGAAAAATCATAAACGTTACTTATCCTTGTCATGATCAACACATGATCAAATCACAAGATAAAACACCGATGCATGAGCTCTCACCTTTTGCAACACATGGAAAACTTAGCTCTATGCAAAAACCAAATAAAGATTGAATAAGAAGCAAGCATGAGCTCCCTTATTTGCAACACATGCAAATACTTAGCTCATGCAAGAACCAACTAAGAGAGTGAGCTAGAGTGAACCGGATTGAGTTCATCAACACATGATGAAGCTCAAGCTAAAATACTTAATCCCTCTTAATAGTACGGTACCTAACAAGCAACCCGATCTCCCATCTAAACACCGAGACCGGTAAAAGACTAAGAACACATCCTTAGCCCTAGCTAGTTATACCTTTGCCTCTAGCACATTCACTTGGAGCTTTTATGATTTTCATCTTCTCTCCAAGTCAGGATATTCGTCTTGTTCATCAGCACATGATGAACTCCTATTGTCTTAGCTTCGGGATCCTCTCTTGATGCTCATCAATACATGATGACGTCCTTGTCCCGTTCATTCATCTCAACCTTGCACTTAACCTATTTCAAACTCATGAAAAGTGTTAGTCCAAAACACATGGTTGTCTCAATCATCGATGCACTCCATTAACACATAATGGATACTTCCAAGATCCTTTGATCTTTTCCTTTGATGATTGACCACAACCCATAGACAAATGATTGAAAGATTAATTGTGTCTTGAGTATATTAATGCAACTAATGCTTCATATACTCAAGAACTTTCGATTGCCCTATGATCAACAAAGTGAACCATCAACACTTGACTAGTTCTTTGTTGATTGAATGACAACCGAAAACATTTTAAATTGTATTTAAATTGTTATGAGTATATATTAACTACACAAGTCTCATATACTTAATTCGATAGAATCTAAAAGTAATGATCCAGTTTATATAGAGTGATAGAAAGGGATCAATAGTCTTAAGACCATTAATTATAGAATAAACTTCGTTAGATGTGTGCATGCAAATAATTGAACTTGGATCAATATGTACATATTCAATTTTTGATTGCTTTGGAGTTTATCCTATATTGCCATGAGTATACTACAACTACACAAGTTAAATATACTTAAGGGGCTATTTCAAAGTAATGATCCTTGATATAGAAAGATGAATTAGATCAATACTTTGAAACTTCAAGATTTAAGCATGAACTCCCCTTAAATGTGTGCATTCATGTATATATGGAGTTGAAACATTAATGCACATCTTGAGGTCTAAATAATGGTAGAGTTCATCATTTTACTTGAGTCCAAAATATGCATTAAGATATCGTAAAATGAATACGAGTGCATACCTTGGGTTTTCCATTTTTCAATGAGATGAGACTAATCAAAGATATACTCAATAACAGAGTTAGTCTCATATTTGAATTTATCAATATGATTATGAATATTATATCGAAAGAATGCAACAAGATATGATAATATGAACTCGAATGCATACCTTTGATATTTTCATCTTTTTATCCAAAAGAGACTAATGAGAGTTAAGCTCAACAAAAGATTTCATCTTATAAAAGGTTTGTCATTAATTAACAATTGAAATTAATCAATATTATTATTATCAAAAGAGTTAGTCTCAATGCTAGATTTGTCATTAACACTAAAACCAACTTAATGGAGCTTTGAACTTTTAATCTCCCCCTTTTTGGTGATTGATGACAAATCCAAGCTTAATATCCACATTTGAATGAAAATCGTCATATTGAGATAATTTAATCTATTTGAACATGTAAGCATGTCTTTGAGTAATTTAAGCATTAACAAGTGAGAATGCGTTTGAGAAATTTTTAGACAAATAATTAAAATAATTCTCCCCCTTAACCAAATTAAGCTCCTACAAACTCCTCAACTAAATGAGGTATTAAGCTCCCACAAATTCTCCCCCTTTTGGCATTAAACACCAAAAAATGGAAAACGAGTCCAAAAAGGAGAGTTTTTAGAGTGAAGAGCTTAGCAAGAAAATACCACTTTGAAGAAGAGAAAGCTTGGCAAGAAAATACCACTTTGAAGAAGTGAGAGCTTGGAAAGAAATTCTCTGAAATGAGGTCATAACAAGATTGAAATGAATACATATGACCTATTGAAGTTCACAAGAATTCTTAAATAAAATACCACTTGTAAATATTAAGAATTTTCAATAAGATTCAAGAATTCCGCAAACCTTTTTTTATATGGCCCAAAAGAGTAAACCAAAAGGAAACGAGGTCATATTTTGAGTTAAGCATGAGAAAGATATTTGAAACACATTCATATAAACTCCTCATTTTATTAGGCTTTTCAATTTGCAAACAAACTCACGAAAGGAGTCTTTGAGAGCCTAATAGCGCTTAAGCGTGGAAAATATCCAAATGAGCTTCGAATTTTCATGAAACCACTTGTAGAAAGTTTGAAGGAAGCATCACTTGTAATACCACTTGAAGAAAATATAAAGCTTGTAAATATCAATTTTAAAGTAATACCACTTGTAATGCTCATTTTTCAATTGATACCACATGAAAAGATTGTTAATAATATTATTTGAAAAGGATACCACTTGTAAAAATCATTTTGAATGAGGATACCACTTTTGAGAAAAGCATTGACATTTGTTTTAAAATAAGCTTATTTTCTCAAAGATCAAAACTATATGTCAATTTAAAAATCAACTTGATACAATGACATACACAAAAAGAAGAGCATATTCCAAAACATGAATAAACAAGCTCCAAAAGGATTCTAAGATAAATCATGGAGCTAATATATTTAAATATGCTCAAGTTTTGTTTTGAGAGGTTCTTCCAACTTAAAACCAATTAAAAGATATGAAAACCACAAGGATTTCACAAACTGAAAATTTCAGGTTTTCAGATTTTGACATTTCATTTAGGCTTCAAAAGATAGCTGAAGAACTGCTCAAATGAGGTCCAAAAAATCTGCTAAAATTTGAAATAATAGAAACACTATTGGGGATCAATTTTTACAAAGGTGGTCTCCTCTAATTATGATCTTGTTTGGAGATACAAAAATCACAAATCAGCTCAAAACCATGTAAAAGTGTGAATTTTCATCATTTGATCAAAAAGAGAAAAGCTCATAACTTTTTCTAATGAAGTTCAATTTATTTGAAACTTTGCAGAAACAAACTTTGAGATCATGAAAATCTTTTCGAAAAAGAAGTCTCCAATTAAAAGATATGCCAAATTTTGCTTTGTAGGCATGAATTTTACTCAAAAAGAAGAAAAGTCAAAACTTTTTCGAATGAAGTACAAATGGTTTGAAAATTTTCAAAAATGAACTTTGGAATAGTTAAAAGGTTCATAAAAATAATTTCCTCAAAATAAATTTTATTTTAAAAGATATGGCAAAATGCGCTTTGTAGGTATAATTTTTACTCAAAAGGAAGAAAAGTCAAAACTTTTTCAAATGAAGTCCAAATGGTTTGAAAATTTCCATAAATGAACTTTGGAATAGTTATAAGGTTTCACAAAAATAATTTCCTCAAAAGCAATTTCCTTTCGAAAGATATGGCAAAATGTGCTTTGTAGGCATAATTTTTACTCAAAAATAAGAAAAGTCAAAACTTTTTCAAAAAAATCTAAATGGTTTAAAAATTTCTAGAAATAAACTTTGGACTAGTTAGAAGGTTTCCCAAAAATAATTTCTGGAAAAGGAATTTTCTTCCAAAAGATATACCAAAATACGCTTTGTAGACATGAAAAGAAATTGAATTTCCACGTAATGCTCAAAATGCAATTCAATTTGGATTTCATGGAGATTTGAACTTTCATGGATTTGTATGAGTTAGAAATGCTATTTCAAGTCATGATATACAAAGAAATCCAATTAAAATTGCAAAAATCACAATATGCAAGAATAAGCCGTTTTGGGTCAAATGAATGATTTTGACCAAATTCAAATGGCTATAGCTTTTGAACGGTTGGTCGTTTGGAAAAACTTTGAACTAGAGAAATGCTTGAAATGACCAACCCTACGAGTTTTGTATTGACCACTTTTTCAAAAACTCAATAGATTTTGATTTATGAAAATATTTCATTTAATCCAAAATCAAGATCCTATAAGATCCATTTGTGGCCAACTTTGCTAATATGTTTCTAAAATAGGGATTTTTACTCCGAAAGCATTGTAAAACATTTGAAATACATATTTGAGAACTTTTATAAAGATTTTCAGAAGTATGGGCCTTTTAAACACTATTTTTGACTTTTGACCAAAAGAGTCCTTTTAAAGAGAGCCATTTGTAAAACAAAGTCAAATTCTTCAACACAAAATCCAAATGAAGCAAGAGATAAGATGTAGAGATTTGAATTTTGTGTATGAGTTTAAAATACTATTTTGAACCAAGATACTACACAAGATCCGGTCCAAAAGATGAAACTCACACGTTACTAAAATATGATCAATATAGGTCGAGCATAGTTTTTGGGTGAGTTTCAAAATCAAATAACTTTGGATAGATTGGTCTTTTGGAAAACTTTTGAATACAAGAATTATTAAGAATGACCAACTCTAAGTTTTTCGTTTTGGAGCTATTTTCAAAATCCTTTTACAATTTATTCTATGAAAATTATAAGTTTAAATCCAAAACAAGATACTAGTAACTAGATTTTGGACTTGAAACTCATTTTCTTTTGAAATTAGTTTTTATAAAGCCAAAACTCTTGGAAAACCTTTTGAAAGTATTTATATACTTTTTTTAACTAGTTTTCACAAGATTACTAATATTTATAAAAATGTTCACTTTTGGCTAAATGGCTTGATTTTGAAAATATATTACCACTTATATAAATATGGGCACACATAGAGATGTGATATGCATGGTTATGATTTAGCACTCCCTCTTAATGTGCCACATCCCAACTTGCTCAAGATTGCAATAAATTCAACTAAGAGTCATGAGCAAATTACAAGCAATTTAAATTAATTTTCATGATAATGCACCATGACCTACACAAGGCTATAAGCTAAAATTACCAATTTAAATACTTGTTACCGAGATGGCATGGGTTCATGATTGAAGTGATCATCCTCATGCTTGGCTCTATTTTGCATATGACGAAATCATCTTTTCTTGATTGAGCCAACCCTCCAATGCATCTCCAAGTGCCTATTAAATATTTTAAGCACTTTTTGGTACCCAATATTTGTTGGGTCCAAGAATGTTAGTCACAAGATATTTAGGGACCCAAATGGCCCTAGGATTAGCAATTTTGGGTGAACTAACATTTCTAGCAAATGATTTGCTATACTTATCCTTTCTAAGCACATGATTAACATTTTTATGAAAATGCTTAGAGGATTTAGAATTTCTAGTAAATGGTTTGCAATTGTTATTCCTCCTAAGCAAATTATTTGCATTGTTTTGAGTGGTCTTAGGAGTACTAACACATTTCTAGTTTTACTCTTCCTACGCAAATGGATATCATTATTTCGCAAGCATTTAGGAGAAATTGACAATTTTTTGCAAACACATTGCCATTTTTGTCTTTCCTAAGCAAATAATGATCATTTACAAGAGTTGGCTTAGGAGTGTTACCTAAGGGACATTGTTTACCAATGTGTCCCTTTTCCCGGCAATTGAAGCAAGTTTGGCTATTTGGACCTCTCTTGATCTTCTTGTCTTACTCAATACCGATTTGCGTCTTGGTTGATGTCCTTGACTTGACATCCTTTTGGTTTGGGCACACTGAGGCGTAGTGACCCTTCTCATGGCATCCAAGGCACTTGATATTCTTCGTGTGTCTTGCGTTATGCCTTGTCTTACTATTCACCTTTTTCTTGGAGATGTAGCCAATCCCTCTCTTGTCTTGCGAGCGCCGTTGCTTGCTTAGAATGTCGTCGAGGGTGGCCTTCCCTTTATAGCACTTTTCTAAGTCACTTTTGAATTGAGTGACTTGTTCCTTGAGCTCTTTATTTTCCTCTACAATATTAGTCTCAACAAGCATAGAGGAAATACTAGCATTTGAACTAGAGCAATATCATCACTAGAGGTGGACATATCAATTTTTGATGAAATGCAAGAATTAACATTTAAGCATGGGAAATCATCAATTAAATCACATTGAATTCCTATGTCCTCTCTAGGCTTGATAATTTCCTTGAGAAGGAGGGATTCATGATTTTCTTTAAGCACATTATAATCATTTTGAAGTGTATCATGCTCAAGCTTCAAAATCTTATATTTGGCTTTCTCCTTCCCAAGATAATTATTGAGCTCCTCTAACATATCCATTAAATCATCATAAGAGGGCTCATTATCATTATCATCATCACTTACCTCAATTTTACCTTTTGCCATGAAGCAATGCGATGGAAGGAATGGAATGGTAAGCTCATCATCGCTTGAGGTAGACGTTGAGGTCGATGGTGTTGTCGGTTCTTCATCAATTGAGATAGAACTTGAGGTTTCATCTCCCGATACCCATTCTTTTATGCAATTCTCACTTGGAGATGTAGACACGTCATATAAATCTTGAAGCTTTATCCACATCTCATGAGCGCTCTTGAGATTGCATATTTTATTAAATACATCGACGCTCACAACACTAAATAAAATGTTAGTAGCTTAAGCGTCGAGATGTAGGCATTTCTCTTCTCCTTTAGTTGGAGCAAATTCGTTCAATCGTAGAGAAAAACCAACATCTACGATCCACCATATTTGGGGGCTCATTGATTTAAAATGCGAAATCATAAATAATTTCCATGAAGCATAATTTGAGCCATCAAAAATATGTGAATCGGTGAAGTGCACTAGACTACTAGTCGCCATCCTTACTCTCTAGACGGTAAAGCCTAATAAATGAGAGACCAAGCTCTCATACCACTTGTAAGATCGAGGATGCCGACTAGAGGGGGGATAAATAGGCGGTTTTAAAAATTCTTCTCACTAAATACACACTTTATTTATCTCTATGTTAAAACCTAAACAATAATAAATGCGGAAGCGACAAACTAAGGTTTTGACAAATTAAAGCCTAAATCAACTAGGCTTACTAAGTGCACTAGCTAATTAGGTCTCCACTCAAGAATATACAATCCTAAAGACAATCAAGCGATTTAATTCTATGAATGTAAATTGCAACAATGTAAATAGAGAATTACAAGCAAACAAAAAGAGACACACCGATATTTTACCGTGGTGTTCGGAGACCCTCCGGTCTCCCCTAATCCACATGAAGGCAAGCCCAAACGACTTTGGACCGGCTCCGCGAATTGAGCACCCCCATCGATTCCACTAGTGGTAGCTCTTTCCCTCTCCGGGTAGGCGAGCTCCGACCTTCACAACTTTGCCGGGCCTTCTCACAATCTCCTTGAGAAGGTCACTGTGCACGACGCCTCCACATGCCGTCTAGGTGTCGGCAAACACCAAGAGTAACAAGTCAAGCCTTCTAGCTTGAACCTCACCAAGTGCAACACATGCACAAGGATGCTCAATCCTTCTCTAGATGCAACACATGCAATTAGAGGCTTCTCTCCTTACTCACAAAGTGCAAAACATGCACAATGTAGAGGAGAGCTCACACTAGCTCAAGAGAAAGCAAATCAACAACAAAGAGATTCTACACAAGAAACTCAACATCAAATTCATCTCAAATCACTCAAATATGGCTCTATGAGCTCTTAGGGTTTTGCTCTCACAAGAATACCTCAAATGGGTGCTAGAGCAGCAGCAAAACCCTCCTAGCTCGGCCTCTTTTATAGCCCCTCAAGAAAACTAGCCGTTGGAGGGTAGAATGGGGTAAAAACGCAGCAAATCTGGTGCTACCGCCCTACTAGAGCCGGTAGCACCGGCCTCTAGGCCAACGGTCACTTTTATGCATTAAAAACACAAAAAAACTAGCCGTTGCTACAGTACCCCCGGTGCTACCGCCTATCTAGGGCCGGTAGCACCAGCCATTTCATCGAAAAAACACTTCTCTGGAGTTTTTACACCGCCTCTGGGCTGGTAGTACCACCCCGGGCGGTGCTACCGCTTATCTAGGGCTACCGCCCATGTAGCGGCGTTGCTACCGCTGTTTTAGCCACTAAAACACTCATAACTTTTTACTCTGAACTCCGATTTAAGTGATATTTTATTTTATGCAAAGCTTATCACGAGGGCTATAATCTCCAGCCATTTTCAAGATTTAAGCAACCATAGATATTTTTAAATATCACAAAAATAAAGACTCTAATGTAGTCACTCAAGTGAAAAATCTGGTTTTCTCGAAATCCCTCACATGGACTTGATTAAGAGCGTGACTACAAGCTAGTAAGAGTCAATAAGATCAAATCTTATGCCATTTGGTGATCAACACATAATCAAAACAATTTGCAAAACACATTTGCAAATAAATTGATAACCCATGAGATGAATCCTCTAACCATGTAAGGATCAACACATGATCCCGACACTTTGCAAAACACATTTGCAAATGCCAACACATGCTCTAGGATCAAAACCGTAACCTCTAGATTATTTGCAAAACACATTTGCAAATAGAAAAATCATAAACATTACTTAGCCTTGTGATGATCAACACATGATCAAATCACAAGATAAAACACCGATGCATGAGCTCTCACCTTTTGCAACAAATGCAAAACTTAGCTCTATGCAAAAACCAAATCAAGATTCAATAAGAAGCAAGCATGAGCTCCCTTATTTTCAGCACATGCAAATACTTAGCTCATGCAAGAACCAACCAAGAGAGTGAGCTAGAGTGAACCGGATTGAGTTCATCAACACATGATGAAGCTCAACCTAAAATACTTAACCCCTCTTAATAGTACGGAACCTAACTAGCAACCCGGTCTCCCATCCAAACACCGAGACTGGTAAAAGACTAGGAACACATCCTTAGCCCTTGCTAGTTATACCTTTGCCTCTTGCACATCCACTTGGAGCTTTTACGATTTTCATCTTCTCTCCAAGTCAGGATCTTCGTCTTGTTCATCAACACATGATGAACTCCCCTTGTCTTAGCTTCGGGATCCTCTCTTGATGCTCAGCAACACATGATGACGTCCTTGTCCCGTTCATCCATCTCAACCTTGCACTTAACCTATTTCAAACAAATTAAAAGTGTTAGTCCAAAACACATGGTTGTCTCAATCATCGATACACTCCATTAACTCATAATGGAAACTCTCGAGATACTTTGATCTTTTCCTTTGATGATTGACCACAACCCATAAACAAATGATTGAAAGATTAATTGTGTCTTCAGTATATTAATGCAACTAATGCTTCATATACTCAAGAACTTTCGATTGCCCTATGATCAACAAAGTGAACCATGAACATATGACTAGTTCTTTGTTGATTGAATGACAACTGAACACAATTTAAATTGTATTTAAATTGTTATGAGTATATATTAACTACACAAGTCTCATATACTCAATTCGATGGAATCTAAAAGTAATGATCCAGTTTATATGGAGTGGTAGAAAGGGATCAATACTCTTAAGACCATTAATTATAGAATAAACTCCGTTAGATGTGTGCATGCAAATAATTGAACTTGAATCAATATGCACATATTCAATTTTTGATTGCTTTGGAGTTTATCCTATATTGCCATAAGTATACTACAACTACACAAGTTAAATATACTCAAGGGGTTGTTTCCAAGCAATGATCCTTGATATAGAAAGATGAATTAGATCAATACTTTGAAACTTCAAGATTTAATCATGAACTCCCCCTAAATGTGCGCATTCATGTATATATGGAATTGAAACATTAATGCACATCTTGATGTTTAAATAATGGCAGATTTCATCATTTCACTTGAATCCAAAATATGCATTAAGATATCGTAAAATGAATACAAGTGCATACCTTGGGTTTTCTATTTTTCAATGAGATGAGACTAATCAAAGATATACTCAATAAAAGAGTTAGTCTCATATTTGAATTTATCAATATGATTATGAATATTATATCCAAAGAATGCAACAAAATATGATAATATGAACTCGAATGCATACCTTTGATATTTCCATCTTTTTATCGAAAAGAGACTAATGAGAGTTAAGCTTAACAAAAGAGTTAGTCTTATAAAAGATTTGTCATTAATTAACAATTAAAACTAATCAATATTATTATTATCAAAAGTGTTAGTCTCAATATTAGATTTGTCATTAACACCAAAATTAACTTAATGGAGCTTTGAACTTTCACCCTCAGCAGCACCTTCTACTCTGTCTGGCGATGAGCCGATGCTCTTTACTTGCGACATTTTGAGTATTTTTATCTGACATGGTCATATATTTGACATGAGAGAAAGCAATTCGTAGCTATTATGTGCACTTAACAAAAAATCGTGTAAAGCAATAGATAAATGGATAATTCGTAGCATTTAATTGTTCTAGCATATTGTAGTAGAGTAACAGATGAACGAATGATCTTCAAGAAAAGTCTATCTGTTGACCAACTAAATACGTACCGACGATAACTCCTAATCTATAAATAGGTTTGGTCCTAATCCCATTCGAGGATATATGTTTCGAGCAAATTCCTCAGCCGTTGTACAACTTGAGAGAAAATTTCAGTAGCATCTACTTGCTGTTCTTCAGATACACGTCTCGACAACAGGTCAAGAGGGGTGTGTATCTGGAAAACACTAGGGAGATACTACTGAAATCTACCCTAGAGTTGTACAACAACTTAGGAACTTGCCTGAACCACATATCCTCGAACTGTCCAAAAAACATGGACAATTTGAGACTGCTTTCTTATAAATATGCCATTTCAGCATATTTATAAACTAGCACCCTCGAACGGGAGACGTAGGTTACATAACCTAAACTCTAAAATTACAAAAAAAAGGCTACTAGCAAGCAAGTCACATGTTAAACAATTCTAGTTGTTTGGAAGAACATCATATGCTTAAGTTACAACAAAAAGGTTTGAATTGATGCATCTTTCATTTTAATCACAGCACTCCCTCCCTCGAAAATATTTTTCATCAACACTCACCTTTCATTGGAACTCCACAAACATTATAACCTACCAAAATATGCTCCCAAATTATAAGTTGGTGGAATGCCCATGTGTTAAGGAATGCCACTTTTATTTAATGCTGAAGGTTTGAAGGCCACATGGAAATTAGGGTTCAGAATCATCATTAATTAGGGCTTGTAAGTGAATATTAGGGGAATATGGGGTGAAGAGTAGGACACCAGTGAAGCGGCTAAATCATTTGAACTACGACAATATACTTACATATTCAGCATTCAGGTTAAACATGTAGATAGGTGGGAAAAACATGAGAAATGGATGCCATGCATTACATAGACCAAATATGTAAACAATAATTTAGAGCTTCCACATTTTCTCTTTGGCGGTTCTTTATGTTGTTTCAAGATGTATTGGCCTGTTCACACTTCAAAGGAAGCTGGATGATGCCATCAGATCAGGTCGCCATCACCTGAAGACATTGTAGCAAAAGTCAAGCATGGACCTGCCTTAGCGAATCCTCCTACAGCCCCTCCCATTTATTGATGAGGACATCCCAACCAAGGATACAACCGCTGCCCCTTCTTCTTCTACGACTGCTACTTCGTCCCCGACCGTCGCTGTTTCGGCCGCTACTTCGTCTACGACGTCTGGAGGGCTTAATCCGGAAGCAAGTCCTTTCAATCCACCTTTGTTGGACCAGCACGCCAAGAACATCCAGCGACGACAGCCCACGCACCAAGGAAGGCTCAAGATAAAGCCCAATTCGTCGCCGAGTCCGGTTCGGCCATCCAGGAGCAGCAGTACTTCAAACGGACGCCACGGCCACATCCGAACTCCGTTTTCGATGTTCGACAACTCTTTGAAAGGTATCGAGATAACCTTTCCAATGGATCTAATCCCGAGGTCAAATTCCTCACGTAACGAAGGGAAATCAAAGAAAAATCTCACAGGATAGAAATTCCAGGTGCTGCGCCACCTTTCTTTTGGGCCCAAGGCCCATGTACTTTTAGGGTTCCACCCCTCCTTTGGCCGGCGCACCTTTCCTGGCTGCCGCACCCCTCTTGGGCGCCCCTCTTGTGTGTGTACCCCTTTATATTGGGTTCTCACCCCTGTTCTTCAATTTTTAGGTTTTGTTATGTTTTGGTAGAACCTGTGTGCGTCCCTCCTCGTGTTTGCGCGTGTCGACTAGACCGCCCGAGCCGAGAAACAGAACCTCAACTTGTTCTCCTTGTTTGATTTCAATACTACCTTTTCGGTTTGCTTCATACTTTGTTCTTGCGGGTTCTCGTTTTCTTGCAGGAAATACTGATCATTGGATCTTGTATCTGTGTGGATTTGGCATTGTGACTGCGAAGCTCCCAACCTGTTTTGTAGGAAGCTCTAAATTCGGTGCCATCAACACCTCCAAATCGACGTATCATCATCTCACCGAAAGATCGGGATAGCCGTCCCCATCAAGTTGGTATCAGAGCTCAAGGTTGCTCGGTGAGATTTTTCATCATATTTCGTTTTCTACCTAGAGTCCAGAAAATTTGCCCCACAAAAAAAAAAGATTTGTCCCTTTGTCCAAGCTAATTTGTGCCTTAACTTTAACTACTTGTTCTTGGTTTTTGAATCGTCAGTTGCATATTCATGTCTTTGCTGGTTTTAGAGTCTAGCCCCGTTAGAGTTTCGAGTTCGAGTCACGTTTTGGTCACAATTGCTTTCGCATTGGAGTCAGTTTCTGCTAGTTGATCAGATCGGGACTCTCGGTGGTTGCTGGAGATCAGAAGAGAAGAGAAAAAAAACCCGCACATATTCAATTGCAAAAAAAAAACAAAGTTCAGAAAGAAAAAAAAAGAGAGGAGAAAAAAAATCCGAGAAGAGATCTCTTTCCCTAGTTGGGTTCGGTTCGGTTGGCAGGAGATAAGGAAGGTATCTGTTTCTGTTTAAGAAAAGATCAGAGAGAAGGAAAGTGTAGCCTTTTATTTTGCTTAGGTCTGGCTTTGAAAGGAAGGCATAGGCCGCCCCTCTCTGGTTTTGCATCCATCATTCCGTTTGAAGTGGATTCGGATCCCCTCCGGACACCCTGCACAAAAACTGCCATAACTTTTGCATACGACCTTCGATTGGGCTGTTCGAGTACTCAAAACGACCGGAACGAGAAGCTACATCCGAAAATTGACAAGTCCAGCTCTGATTGGGTCCCCGAGGTCCCAAAAAATTCATTCGACCCAAAAAAATATCGTTTAGGGCCTCAAAACGCCCTAGTACGGTCCGATTGGGCTGTTCGAGTACTCAAAACGACCGGAACGAAAAGCTACATCAGAACATCGTTTAGGAAAAATTCTACTGGCTCTGTTTTGGCTGAAATTTTTGCTGTTGGTGATTAGGCTCGCGTCTCTAGTACGGTCTAGCCTAGGACCAACATTGTACTGATTTTGAACGACTTTTCAGCTTACTTTGGTTCAGTGGTACTAGTTCCTCCTTTGCTACATATTATTGCCTGTCCAAGCTCCACCATCTTCTAACCACACAGGTTCCGGACATTGCAATCGCTTGCCACATCGAGAACTTGTAAGAACTTGGTAGAAGCGTGAGCGTGTGTGAGGCTTACCACTTCATACGACCTAGTAGTTTATAGGAGCTTTCATATCTGTGTGAATTTTCTTTGTTTCTACTAACTATGGCGGGTAGTTCAAGCAATCGTGGGAGTATGCGTCGGCGGTGAGAGTGAACATGAGGACCGCCTCACGCCAAAAGAATGGCGTTGGGTCACTCATTTGAGAGGATGCACCATCGGCATGAGATGCGAACTCGTGACACTCTTGATGTGATTCAGCGCAATTGGCACCCTCATCGAGCTTCAAGCATAGCTAGCACAACTTCTTCAAGGTCTGCCCCAACAATGGTGCCATTGGTCATGCTTTGGGCCAGCGCGCGCCCCACGGTTGTCCTGTTACTTTAAACGGGGTGGCTCAAGAGGAGAACAACTACGCCGCCGATACCGAGGACGAATACAGGGTAAATGTGAACAACGACCGACCTCATCGTCGACTCCGCAATAACAGGCAAGGTATGGCTAGAAATCAACATGATCAAAGGGAAGAACGTGATGATTCTATGACAAAAATGAAATTTACTATGCTTTCTTTTGATGGTTCTTATAATCCTGATGTCTATCTAGATTGGGAGTTGGCGGTAGATCAAAAATTTTCTTGCTATGACTTCTCTGAGCGTAGAAGGGTGCACGTTGCCACTAGTGAATTTACTGGTTTTGCATCTATTTGGTGGAAAGAAGTTTGTAGAGCCAACCGTGATGTACCTACAACTTGGGATGGGTTGAAGCGTGTCATGAGGGCTAGATTTGTTCCTATATACTATGCTCGTGATTTATTGAATAAAATGCAGCACTTTAATCAAGGTGATAAAACGGTTGAGGAATATTATCAGGCATTGCAAATTGGCATGTTGCGCTGTAGGTTAGAAGACCGTGAAGATGCAAAAATGGCTAGGTTCTTGGGTTGGCTTAACCGAGAGATACAGGATATACTTGACTATAAAGAATACAATTCTATCACTCGTTTGTACCATCTTGCTTTGAAAGCAGAAAGAGAAGTGCAGGGTCGACGATCGACAACGCGAGGTAATATTGGAGGCTCTTCCACGTCCAAGTCAGTCCAGATCCATACCAAGGCATCATCTTCCATACCGGGCGTGTACCTACACCATTGTTCCAACTACTTCGACGTCATCACGCACTCTGGAGGCAAACAAGTCAGTCACACTTCAATCACCCGCCAAGAGTGCTTCCTCAGTTGCCTCCACCAGTCGAACGCGGGAAACACAATGCTTTCGATGCAAAGGAATGGGGCACGTGATGCGAGACTGTCCTAATCAACGTGCTCTAATAATCATAGAAAATGGTGTGTACACTAGTGATAGTGACATTGATGAAATTGAATATGCTCTTGTTGCCACTAATACTGCAGAGCCAGCAGAAGAGATTATCACTTCTGCAGCATTCGATAAATATCTAGCTCTTGTTGTCGCACGTGTACTTAGCGCACAGCCTGCACGCGATGAACAAAATCAACGCCATAATATCTTTCAGACAAGGTGTGTGGTAAATGAGCACGATGTGCATGTCGTTGTTGATGGAGGTAGCTGCAACAATTTTGCGAGTGTAGACATGGTCGAGAAGCTTGGCTTGACCACAAATCCACTTCCTCAACAGTATGAAATTGAATGGCTCAATTCCACTGGTAAGGTTCAGGTAACAAAAACCGTTCGAGTACCTATCTCGATTGGTTCTTATCATGATAATGTTGTTTGTGATGTTGTACCCATGGATGCTTGCTCTCTTTTATTGGGTAGACCGTGGATCTATGATATGGATGCTACACATCATGGTAGGACCAATGAGTATAGTTTCTTGTTAAGGAAAAGAAAATTATTTTGAAACCCATGAGCTCTACATAACTAAGAAACACTGATGTTAAAAGAGCTCAAAGAGAAAAAGAAGAGAGTGGAATTAAAAGTGTAGCTAGTAAATCAACCCATTAAACTACACCAGTTGCTCAAAAACCTGATCTTAAGTTGAAGGGTAAGGTATTGTTGGCTGCAAAAGTTATCTCACAAGATAACATGGATAGTATAGAACCATTGCCATTCTCTGTTGCTTTGTCTTCTGTTATTACTAATACTTTGAAGGATAATAAGATGGAGTCGAGGACGACTCCAATTCAAAAAGGGGAGGATGATGAGGACATCCCAACCAAGGATACAACCGCTGCCCCTTCTTCTTCTACGACTGCTACTTCGTCCCCGACCGTCGCTATTTCGGCCGCTACAACGTCTACGACGTCTGGAGGGCTTAATCCGGAAGCAAGTCCTTTCCATCCACCTTTGCTGGACCAGCACGCCAAGAACATCCAGCGAGGACAGCCCACGCGCCAAGGAAGGCCCAAGATAAAGCCCAATTCGTCGCCGAGTCCGGTTCGGCCATCCAGGAGCAGCAGTACTTCAAAAGGACGCCACGGCCACATCCGAACTCCGTTTTTGACGTTCGGCAACTCGTTTGAAAGGTATCGAGATAACCTTTCCAACGGATCTAATCCCGAGGCAAAATTCCTCCTGGAGCGAAGAGAAATCACAGAACAATCTCACTGGAAAGAAATTCCAGGTGCTACGCCACCTTTCTTTTGGGCCTAAGGCCAATGTACTTTTAGGGTTCCACCCCTCCTTTGGCCGGCGCCCCTTTGCTGGCTGCCGCACCCCTCTTGGGTGCCCCTCTTGTGTGTGTACCCCTTTATATTGGGTTCTCACCCCTGTTCTTCAGTTTTTAGGTTTTGTTGTGTTTTGGTAGACCCCGTGTGCATCCCTCCTCGTGTTTGCGCGTGTCGACTAGACCGCCCGAGCCGAGAAACAGAACCTCAACTTGTTCTCTTTGTTTGATTTCAATACTACCTTTTCGGTTTACTTCATACTTTGTTCTTGCGGGTTCTCGTTTTCTTGCAGGAACTACTGATCATTGGATCTTGTATCTGTGTGGATTTGGCATTGTGATTGCGAAGCTCCCAACCTGTTTGGTAGAAAGCCCTAAATTCAGTGCCATCAACACCTCCAAATCGACGTATCGTCATCTCACCGAAAGATCGGGATCGCCGTCCCCATCATTTATGATGATCTGTGATTCACTTTTGTACATGCTTTATACATGTAGATCCTCAAGCAATTGTTCGTAATCGCTAGTAATGTACACTAACCTTTAAGGATGCTGATTTCTTAATGCATTTTTCAAGTGATATTTGCCCAAATAAGCTATGATCGTTTACTGACCAGCTGTCAGCCTTTTCAATTGAAATCGAAGTGTATTGTATTTTGCTTCCATCTGTTCAGCATCGTTATGCCAGCGACTGAAAGGCAATTTCTACTATCAAAATGTATTTATCTTCTATTTTCTCCAACACAAACTAGGATGGAATGTTGTATTATTAGTTCTTGCCAGTTACTTGCCTCCAATCGGAAGGACAAATTTAAATGTGAAACTTCCGGAGATCTCAACAGATGAGGGCCATGACAAGCAGGCATCATATATCATCTCAACCTTCTATATTGCTAGGAATCTAGGATGGATCTACTGACGTTTTGACTGCACTACTTCCGTGTAGCTGACATGTTTTTTCGGTGACAAATGGTCTGCACTTGCATTTACAAAACACAAGCACTTGCGCGACTATGGCCCGACTGCTAGCACAAATATTCATCTTCATATACGGAGGGAGCTAGGGTTTACTTGTAGCTGTGGGAGGGGGCGAGCGAATGGGGGAGGACGACGACGGCGCAGGGTAGCGGTGGACGACGGCGTCGGGTGGCAGGGTTGGACCTCGCGAAGCCGAACCCGACGTGGACGACGGCGGTGCCAGGTGGCGGGGGTGGGCTACGGCGGCGCCGGGGGTCAGGGGAGGACGATGGCGTCGCCGGGGTGAGTGCGAGTCGGGAGGAGCTAGCCGAGCAGCGAATTAATCTGTCGGAATGAGACCTGCGAGAGGATACATGGGGAATAAAAGCTATCTGTGTTGGTTTTGTCTTCAAACCGATACGAATAAGTTAATATTCTCTGTCGGTTTTGTAATTAAACCGATACAATTGTAAAGTCATCTCGGTCGGTTTTGTATTCAAACCGATACAAATAATGACCTCTTCTGTGTAGGTTTTGTAATTAAACCGATACAATTGTGGAGTCATCTCGGTCGGTTTTCTTTTAAAACCGATACAAATATGAACTCTTCTATGTCGGTTTTATAATTGAACCGATACAATTGTAGACTCATCTCGGTCGTTTTTTTCCAAACCGATACAAATAATTACCTCTTCTCGTCGGTTTTCTTTTAAAACCGATACAATTGTAGATTCATCTCGTTCGGTTTTCTTTTAACGGATACAAATATGAACTCTTCTCTATCATGCCTGAAACTTGTATCCATTATATAGTTTAGGTTTATAAAATATTTTTTTGGCACATAGGTGGATTTACAGTACATTTTATTTCCGACTTGCTCCTAGTATGAGCGGCAGAATTCATGAAAAGTTTCTTTTAAGTGTGCCGTTTCTTCTTTACACTTTTAATGATTTGCAATGCATTGCTTACAAATACAGTTGTTGGCAAATGTTTAGCACAATCTATGTAATATTGGTGCCTTACTGGTTTGCTCTCTCTGCAGGTGCAAGAGAAGAAAGTGAAACGAATTTCAGAAATGAATTTGGATACTTCCCAAAGTTCAGACAATGGTTCAACTTCTAGGTTGCAGGTTACAGCCCAAGATTTAAACCTTGTTGCTAGATGCCGGCATGTATATGCAAATGCTCATGATTACCATATTAATTCCATGTCAAATAATAGGTTAGCTCTTCTCTGTCGATTTTCTTTTAAAACCGATACAATTGTGTAGTCATCTTGGTAAGTTTTCTTTTAAAATTGATACAAATATGAACTCTTCTCTGTCGGTTTTATAATTGAACCGATACAATTGTAGTATCATCTCAGTCGGTTTTTATCTAAACCGATAGAAATATAATTCACAAAACTGTCGGCTTTTTATTACAACCGACACACTTGTATCACCATTTATGTCGGTTTTTTGGTTGGAACTGATAGCAATAAAATAATATCACCATTCAGAACATATGCCAAATTTCACTTTGTAGCGCATGATTTTTGCTTAAAGAGTAGATAAGTCAAACTTTTTGAAATATAGTTCGAATTATTTGAAATTTTCCAGAAATGAACGTTGAAGGACCGAGATGGCGATCAGAGGGGGGGGGGGGGGTGAATGTCCCAAATAAATTTCCCCCTACTCAAAATGATCCAAATAAGCCTTCAGACGAAACAATCAAAAGGAGCAAATGAGAGGGAGGATTTTTTCCTATATGGCCGGTGCTACCACAGGGGTCCGGTAGCACCGGAGGCCGTTGTGACCGCACTAGGGGTGGTATGACCGGGCTCTAGAACAACAGAAAAATCAGTACGAACTCCAAAAGCAAAAATGATGCAACATTTGATCGGTTGGTCCAAAACTCGTGAAACATGGCATGCACATTCGTATGGAGGTCAGGAACTTATTCCAACCTTCAATCTAAGGGATCGACATCAAAGTTCTAACCTTTTTTGAATCAAAGGAAGAATGCATCAAGTTTGAGCAAAAACCTAAAAACTTGATCGTGGACTTGCTCGTGGGGTTTTGATGATCAAGATGATCTTGGATGACATCCCACACGTCAAGGCAAGTAAGAACACAAGTCAAGAATAACAAAAACCCAATCTATCAAGAGTGATCCTTGAAGAAACAAAATATCGGTTTCTTGCAAGAAAGAACACAAGAGATGCCTAGATGATTGGGATACGGTCTGAAGAAGACTCATCCATCAATCATACATCCTCGGCACAAAATCCAGAAGTATTTAGAAGGAGGGGAGGCAAATTCAAATGCGAAATGTAAATTGCAAGAATGTAAATTGCGGAATTTAAGTGTTGAATTTAAGACATAAATAAATGTGTAAAGTAAATTCAAGCATAGGAGAAAATGATTTGCATTTCTGGAAAGGAGGTTTACAAAGCTTCACAACAAAGTGGGCAATGCTCAAAGGAGCAAAAAACCTCTAAAACCTTCAAAGAGGGGAGAGCTACTCCTACCATTCTAATTATACTACTCTTGAGCCATCCTCCACCCTTAGATGTGTTCCTTCAACCCTAAGGATCATCTTAAGGGTTAGGATTGACTCACTCACATAGTCATACATGGGCTAACCTGAAAGCCAACAACCATACCGGGTTTTTGCACACATTTCAATGCATACTAACTAGACCCGCTACTCTATCACCTAAACCGCGTTCCAACAGCCCTCCTTGATCCGAGTAGCTCCAAGTTAGCATCTCATCCATTCCTTATCTTCTAGGTTTGCACCGACTCCATCTCCAATCATCTTTGGCGATCCTCGATTGTCTAAACCTCCGATGCATCTCGCCTAGTCCCGACCGTCTTCCGCCTCACCATGACCTAGCACCATCGTCCTACGACCATCAAAAACAAGAAATACATCACATAGCAATGTCCAAAAAGATATGTAATGAATTTAATCAAAAATCACAATTTCTAGTTCAAACTCGCTCATAAGGTCCAGTGCTACCGCCCTCAGGCCGGTAGCACCGCTGGGTAGTGCTACCACCCCTAGGCCGGTAGCACCGCAAATGCTGGGCATTTCACCAAATGCTTCAAATTTCGAAATTGATTTCAAATCCAACTCAAATAAAAGCACCACATGCTTAAATAATGTCCATAACTCAACACAATCACAGGTAGACCTCCACATGGTCTTTCAATATCCCCCTTGATGAGTATATTGACAAACACCCAAAAGGCATGAGATTTGAGTTTTGAAAAAGAGAGAATGAGAAGCAATTTGGATGCAAAGCCAAACTTGGTCCAGAAAAAGAGAAAATGAGATCATGACCAAGTTGGCGACAAGGATTTTAGACAAAGCCAAAGAAAGAGCAAGTTTTGCACAAAAGCTCTAAAATCCAATAAAAACTCACAAAAAGCTCAAGATGCTTATGATTCTTAATAATTAGCAAGACTTCACAAAGATCATAAGAATCAATATGCAATCATATGTTTTACATTTTTACCTATTGATGATGCCTTTACTACATTTTCTCCCCCTTTTGACAATATAGGCACCAAGAAGGCATTTTCATCGTTTTCTCCCCATTTTAGAATATGCATGAATGAAATGCATCCTAAATGAGCTTTGAGAATTATCCAAATGACCACATATACAAAGCATGATACCAAACTACTCAAATTTAGATTATGCTAAACTAAGACATGTCCAAGTGCAAATGTCATTTTTGCAAGATTTAACAATTTCTACGCTTAGCATAGATTCTAAACTAGAAGCAAAGCCATATAATGGATCAAATGGAAAACTTAGAGTTCAACCTACTCAACAGTTTAGGAAAGCTAGATGTGCATACAAGGTCCTTCAAGCTCAATCATCTTTAATGTAATTTTTGCCTTTTGCTTTAAGACTTCAAATGGCATAGTAGGGTGCAAATGTTTGACATGATTTGCATTCTTTACCACTTAATTTTTTTTAAATTTGCATTTTTAAAATGTAATTGACTCAAGCCATAATCGACCATCTCAAGGACTCTTAAGATGATGGTCTTGGTCATACACAATACATTCCAAGTTCATCCCAAATGCAATGGGAGGCTGTCTTGTGAATGTCAAGTGTTGAGATCAATTTGCAAAAAGAGTAAATTTCTTATTTTCATTTTGGCACAGATTTATGAGCAAGTGAAGGACTCGAGTATGGATCTACCTAGCTTCACCCAAGTCTAAGTGAAGTGAACTCAGAAGCTAAGAGAAAGCTCAAAAACACCTAAAGATGCAAAAGAAAGGAAATGCTGAAAGAAAATATATATAATACATAATATACAAACCAGCTCTCCGTCAAGAGATGCCGTAAGGGCACACAACCCCAAGCTCTCCTCTCAAGGCCACAAACCTAGAACTATCCAATGGCTTGGGAAAGATGTCAGCAAGCTGGTGGTCACTCTCCACAAACTGAAACACTATATCTCCCTTCTCCACATGGTCTCTAAGGAAGTGATATCTAATATCAATGTGCTTGGTCCTGGAATGCTGCACTGGGTTTTTTGCAATGCAAATAGAAGAAGTGTTGTCGCATAAAAGTGGAACACTCTCTATCTCTAACCCAAAATCCTGCTAGGTCGATTTCATCCAGAGCACCTGACTACAACAACTAGCTGCAGCGACATACTCGGCCTCAGCGGTGAACTGTGCAACTTCGGACTGCTTTCTAGATGACCAAGAAACAAGAGTAGTGCCAATAAATTGGCAAGTGCCAGAAGTGCTCTTACTATCTATCCTACAGTCAGCAAAGTTTGCATCAAAAAAGCTCTCAGGGACATACAAGAAGAAGAAGAGTACCAAATACCATAATCAATAGTAGCTCGACTTTGCGGTGAGAGGCACGAGGAGAAGCCTGAAATCGAGAGCACATACACACAACAAAGTGTATGTCATCGATAAGTTGAGAGATAGAAAGCAAATTGTATTGCAGCTTACTCACTAAGGCAACATCCTTAAGAATGAAATTATCATTAATGCAGATGGTACCTTTGGCAATGACTCTACCTGATGAAGCATCCCCAAAAGTGATCAACTCATCACCGGGAAGTCGGACTAGGGAAGAGAAGCATATTGAGTCTTCGGTCATATGACAAGAACAACCGGAGTCAACGATCCAAACATCTCCCTTCCCCATCCTACGGACCTGGTCAACACACAAGAGAGAGAGATGACTCAGTACTGCAATAAAGAGAAGATCTAGGAACCAAATACTGAACCACACGACATCTCAAAGTACCAGTCACAGGAGCAAAAGACTGGACTCTAGTGTCTCTCTAACGCTCTAACCTCACAAGGCCAGAAGTAGCCCTAGCAGGAGATCTGGGAGCTAGATCTGGGTCGGTCCGCCATCGTGCAAAGGCCGGACCATCCCAGTGAGACTGCCCAAATCTCCTAACAGGAAACATCTCACGCTGCTGATATCTGCCTCGAGGAGAAACACAAGGAATATCAAGTGGACGGCGGATAGACTAACCAAGAGTAGATCCAGGACGAAAACTCGAATGAACAGCATGAAATCCAAGTCCTGAACGCTGCCCCAAAACAGGCGACACACTATCCTCTCTAGCAGCAGTGTGTGCCTTAGGAGCACTCAGAGTCTGGGGATGACTTTGAATACCCCTAAGGGCACGAACACGCTCGCGCCTCGTGATCTTGGCATGCCTGAAGCAGAAACCCACTGGGTGACCATCCTTTTGACAGAAGGTGCATGAGTACTTCGCCTTGCTAGAGGTAGAAGCAGCAGGAGGAGCAACCTTCTGGTCAGAGAACCTACGGACAACCCTAGCAGACCTAAACATAGTGGTGCTCACCCTGGGAGCAACCACGCTAGATACTCACAATCTCTCCACTCTTGGAGCCACACACAATAATAGGAGGATGAGCCCTAGCGTGCTCCAACTAGTCAAATCCTAGACCTTAATTAAACCGATTAATCTTAGACTGGTCTAGGATGAGATTGAGCTTCTTCTTGCCTCCTAAAAACATCTCAAGAGTGCTAATGAGATACTCACACTCCTGGAAGAGAAAGGCACAAGAAGAACAAGGGGAAGAGGAAGAAGAAGAGCTAGAAAAGGAAGAAATACCAGCACATGCATTTTTCTCCCTCAGCACGGCCGCCTAAACCTTGAGGGCCTCACAAGAAACACAAGGGGTATTTCTTAATCCTATAGGTCTGGGCCTCAGACTTCTTCCTAAGCTCGACTTGGATTTTATCCAAGTCCCCCTCAATCTCAGCACATTGCAAGCAACTTTCTTGTGACTTAACTAGTAAATCCTTAGCAAGTTCAACACACTTCACATTTAAGGATTCATTGTCAAGTTTTAGTTGCCTACAACCCTCACATGAGCTGACTGAGTCCTTAGAAACATGCAATTCAAGTTCACTATTTCTAGTAGATAGCTTCCTAAGGTGAGTGCACATGGCATCAATTTCAGCAAGCAATTTAGGGTAATTTTCACATGATAAGCTAGTGTGAGCATGAAGAAAACTAGCATCTACAGGAATAGTATCAACATAATCAGTGCTAGCACTCTTTAACCTAAGATTATCTAGCTCAGACAACACACTACCATGCATAGTCCTTAGGTTCTCATGCTTCACAAGCAAGGTATTGTATAGAGAATAGTCATCAGAGACTCGGGAGGAAGAAGATATAAGAGAAGCTAACTCCCAAGTCAAGGTACCTACTTCCTTCTCTAGCTCCGTACACCTAAGCTCTAGCATGAAATTTCTCTAATTTGCAAAAAGCTTCAGTGAGCTGGTCATAGGAGGGTACCTCCTTTGAGTCGCTGTAGAGCTCAAAGTCACTGATGCCATTGGCGTCCGCCATGAAACACATCCGGTGAAGTTATCGCCGCCTTTGCTCTTCTCTTGCTGATCATCCTCGTTCTCGTCGCTCCAGGTCTCTGTGTCAGAGAGGTTGATATCGTCGAGTGCGGCGAGGACACGATGGAAAAGCTTCCTATTCTTCAATAAGTTGCGGTACTTCTTCTCATGCGCCGGGTCATGAGCTAGAGGCTTCTTGTTGTTGCGGTTCTTGTCAGTATAGTCGATCTCTCCTGAACTGCCAAAGTCGTTCTTTCCTTTCCCCAGCTTGGGGCAGTTCACCTGAATGTGGTTTGGGCAACCACACTCGAAGTAGGTGATGATGCCGCCTCTCTTCCTCTCCTTCACCCTCTTGTAAGCATGAGAAAAATTGCGAGCTAGAAGAGGAAGCTCAATTTTTGAAAAAAATTCGAGCTGTTCGTCGCTTAGCCCATAAAGGGCAGAAAGAGAGAAACCAACTGAAGTCTCAGAAGTGGATCCAATGGGATCAGTGACCAAGGCCATCGACTACGACTTTGTCTTACGAGAGATAACGTCGATCTCATGAGTCTTGAGTCGGGAATAGAGCCCATCATGAGTCAAGGTCGATAAGTCTGTGGTGTCCTTTGTTGTGGTCACCTTCATCTCTCAAACACGAAGATCAAGTGCGGTCTAGAAGTGTCGAGTGTTCTCCGAGTCAAGGTATGTGCAACAACCGCACGGAGATCGCTCAAAATCCTTGTAAAACGACTAAAGCACTCATCAAGGGTCTCACCAGCGTCCTGTTCAAACTTGTTGTAGTCACACTTGTATTGATCTAATCTCACTGTCTTGATCTGGGTGGTGCCCTCATGATAAGCATTGAGGGTCACCCAGATTTGGTGAGTAGATCATTGGTGAGAGATCCTGTCATACTCACTATGGCTAAGGCCGTGTATGAGGATGTTCCTTGCCTTAGCATTAGCCTCAACGTCAGCCATATTGCTTGCCGTGATGTCCTCAACGGCAGGAACCTCATACGGGAGCTTCACTTTCTGCCAAATCAGGAAGCCCTGGGCAGTGATGTACGACTCCATTCACGACTTCCAGAAGGGAAAATCAATTCTGGAAAAAGATAAGAGGGTTGGTGGAATATTTATCTATTGCTATGGCTCTAGAGACTTGTCAAGATCTATATAAGAGCAAAACTGGCTTTGATACAAATTGAAGGACCAAGATGGCGATCAGAGGGGGTGAATGGTCCCAAATAAATTCTCCTCCCACTCAAAATGATCTAAACAAGCATTCAGACGAAACAATCAAAAGGAGCAAATGAGAGGGAGGATTTTTCCCTGTATGGCCGGTGCTACCATAGGGGTCCGGTAGCACCGAAGGCCGGTATGACCGCACTAGGGGTGGTATGACCGGGCTCAAGAATAGCAGAAAAATCAGCATGAACTCCAAAAGCAAAAATAATGCAACTTTTGATCGGTTGGTCCAAAAGCGAAAATGATGCACCTTATGGAGGTTAGGAATTTATTCCAACCTTCAATCCAAGCGATTGATGTCAAAGTTCCGACCTTTTTTTGAATCGAAGGAAGAATGCACCAGTTTGAGCAAAAACCCAAAAATTTGATCTTAGACTTACTCGTGGGGTTTTGATGATGAAGATGATCTTGGATGACATCCCACACGTCAAGGCAAGCAAGAACACAAGTCAAGAATAATAAAAACCCAATCTATCAAGAGTGATCCTTGAAGAAGCAAAAGATCGGTTTCTTGCAAGAAAAAACACAAGAGATGCCTAGATGATTGGGATACGGTCTGAAGAAGACTCATCCATCAATCATACATCCTCGGCACAAAATCCCAAGCATTTAGAAGGAGGGGAGGCAAGTCCAAATGCGAAAAGTAAATTGCAAGAATGTAAATTGCGAAATTTAAGTGTTGAATTTAAGACATAAATAAATGCGTAAAGTAAATTCAAGCATAAGAGAAAATGATTTGCATTTCTGGAAGGGAGGTTTACAAAGCCTCACAACAAAGTGGGCAAAGCTCAAAGGAGCACAAAACCTCTAAAACCTTCAAAGAGGGGAGAGCTACCCCTACCCCTCTATTTATACTACTCTTGGGCCATCCTCCACCCTTAGATGAGTACCTTCAACTCTAAGGATCATCTTAAGGGCTAGGATTGACTCACTCACACAGCCATACATAGGCTAACCCGAAACCCAACAACCATATCGGGTTTTTGCACGCATTTCAAAGCATACTAACTAGACTCGCTACTCTATCACCTAGACCGCGATCCAACGACCCTCCTTGATCCGAGTCGCTCAAAGTTAGCATCTCATCCTTTCCTTGTCTTGTAGGTTTGTACCAACTCCGTTTTCGATCATCTTCGGTGATCCTTGACCTTCTGTACCACTGACGGACCTCGCCTAGTCCCGGTCGTGTTCAGCCTCACCATGACCTAACACCGTCGTCCTGTGACCATCAAAGAAAAGAAAAACATCACATAGCAATGTCCAAAAAGATATGCAATGAATTTCATCAAAAATCACAATTTTTAGTTCAAACTCGATCATAAGGGCCGGTAGCACCGCCCCACACAAAAATCCCAAAACACTACTCTCAGGAGAAAACACACCGGCTTGAGGCTGGTGCTACTACCCCATGACCGGTGCTACCGCCCTCAGGCCAGTAGCACCGCAAATGCTGGGCATTTCACCAAATGCTTCAAATTTCGAAGTCGACTTCAAATCCAACTCAAATCAAAGCACCACATGCTTAAATAATGTCAATAACTCATCACAATCACGAGTAGACCTCCACATTTTGTTTCAAACGTTGCGATACTACAAAGCTTTTCCAATAATAATTTTCAATTTCAGAGTCCCCATTTAGAAGATATGCCAAATTTAACTTTGTAGGCATGATTTTTGCTTAAAGAGTAGAAAAGTCAAAACTTGTTGAAATATTGTTCGAATTATTTGACATTTTCCAGAAATGAACTTTGGGATACTACAAAGCTTTTCCAACAAGAATTTTGGATGTAAGAGTCTCCGTTCAAAAGATATGCCAAATTTTACTTCGTAGGCATGATTTTGCCTTAAAGAGTAGAAAATAAAAACTTTTTCAAATACAGTTTGAATTATTTAAAATTTTCCAAAAAATGAACTTCGGGATACTAAAAAGCTTTTCCAACAAGAATTTTTGATGTAAGAGTCCCCATTCAGAAGATATGCCAAATTTCACTTTGTAACGCATGATTTTTGCTTAAAGAGTATATAAGTCAAAACTTGTTGAAATATTGTTAGAATTATTTGAAATTTTGCAGAAATGAACTTTGGGATACTACATACCTTTTCCAACAAGAATTTTCGATATAAGTGTCTCCATTCAAAAGATATGCCAAATTTCACTTCATGGAATGATTTTTGGTTAAAGAGTAGAAAAATCAAAACTTTTTCAAATATAGTCCAAATTATTTGAAATTTTTAGAAATGAACTTTGGGATACTAAAAATCTTTTCCAACAAGAATTTTTGATGTAAGAGTCCCCATTCAGAAGATATGCAAATTTCACTTTGTTCGCATGATTTTTGCTTAAAAGTAGAAAAGAAAAAACTTTTTCAAATATAGTCCAAATTATTTGAAATTTTCCACTAAGACAAATGAGTGCTGCCTAGGGTTTTATTTCATCAGGAGTTTCAGCATGAGTCTATAATCCCTTAACTAGCTAGTATCATCATTAAGACAATGAGATGAAAACATGAAAGTTCAAACACATATGAGGTTAAGTACATATGAGCTTTCTAAACCCGAAACAAAAGTAATGTACAATACAAACATTTCAAACACATAACATTATTTATATTGACGTAGTCCCTTTATTTACAATACAACCATTCTTGATGATCTACACGCATGTAATTTATTCCATGTGTGTCGTCGTCACCGCTAAGATATGCCCTATGTGCAAAAGGGGGTATGATGAGGACATCACTCCTTTGGATACGCTCATACATCATGGTCCTATGACAAGAGCTCGTGCATGTAAATTAAATCATAAGGTGAGCACATTCATCGCTGTTCATAATAATGATATTGAGGACGGGATGCTACTAAATATTTGTGATGTTTTACTACTTAGGAACATGGGAGAAGCCCCACGAGGACAGCTTCAAGCACTCAGTTACATACAAGTAGTGAATCTCAATAGTTAGAATCACATTTTTAATCTCATATGCCATGCATCATGCTTTCATGCTCAAAAATGCATCATTCATAGCCTATACCGTCGGTGTCGCGCCCTTTCTTTTCCTACCATCCCAGTGGAGGGGCCTACAAGTAGGTCTCATTCCCATCCATCCCCGTGGATGTGACTACTTGGTAGGGCTTACAACAAAGCATTCTAGATTAGTAAGATGACATCATATCACTTTCTCACCGACCTGGTTCGAATTCTTTTCATGTCATGAATGCAAGTGATGCAACATAATATTTCAATTTTACATTTACCATGTAACCATACTATCAATTTCCATTCACAAAATGACTTCATCCATCATATAAACATCTCGATCATAATATAACAACAACAACATAATTCATAAACAAAACTCAACAAGATAGCGTTTCATTAATTTAACCCGAGGTTCATCTCAGCCATCTTTGAGTGTATATCACTTGCCTCTTTAACACGCGAAGAGTAGGGGCGTGAGCTTGATGTCACAGACGGAGTCACACCACCTACAGCAAATACACCTCGTCAAAAATATGCCACAACAGTACATATGCCAAATATAACCATAGCGCAACTACGCACCAGCCCCTAGTTAAACTATCCTTCCTAACAACCAATTAATCCCTTACTGTCCTAACGGTCAGAATACAATAAATTTTACCTCGAAAGCACAAAAATAGGAAATCATAAACTTTATAAAAACTACAAAAGAAAACCTACAATATTCTAGTTAGCCATATTTTTTAATGACTACATCTAATCCCTCAAATTTGACCTAGAAAACCGATGTGACATCAACCTGGACAGCAGACTTCACAATTTTGTAACTATTTATATACAACTCCAAATTAAGCAAATGATGACAATTTTAAAATCTATAGAAAAATTCCTAGCTAACTCTAGTTATTAAAATAATTTAATTCGGCATATAATTAGCCATAATTTGCTAATTACCGCGGCTGCTGTTAACAGGCACAGATTATAGATAGCAGTGCTTCAAAAGGCCATAACTTTTAAACCGCTTAAGAAAAATTCATTCTCTTCGTCTCTAATTAAACTTAAGACAACAATCTACAACTTTCACAACAACCAACCCCTCTAAAAATGACCAGAACTATTTCAAAACTCAGATATAAAATTGCAAACAGCATTGCACGAGTACAGAACTATCCAGATTTGAATTCCCCCAATCCCCATCTAATCACAGCACCCAAAAGCAAGAACCCTAACTTGGCCTCTCTAATAAACAGCACCAAACCCACCCTCAGAGATCCACGAGAATTATACCTTCTCCCGACACGGAGCTCTTACCTCGGATCGTGAAATCCTATAACCACCCTTGCAAATCAGCACCCGAGGTAGCAAGGGCTAGAGAAGAGGAACCTGGAGGGAGCTCACCAAAGGAAGAGGTACTAGGAGGGGGCGCTGTCGACTTTGGTGGTCGGCAATGAATTTATGGGATAGGCGCTAGATCTCAAACTCGAAGGTCACACAAGACAAACGTTTAGACAGGTTTAGGCCCTCGACGGAGGAGGTAATACCCTAATCCTGTGTGCTGGGATTATTTGGACCTATTGGATCTAAGATTGCTCATGTCTCTGTTGTTGCCCGCCCTCTCCCTTATATAATGGGGGTGGGGCGGTTTATAGAGTCCCGATCGGTTAAGGGATTCTGATCGGTTATTGGATTCTAATCGGTTACAGGATAGAGTTTACATCTTTATCTTATCCTGATTACAATCATATCTCTTATGCCTAAATATTTGTTCAACTGTCTCTAGGATGTATCCCCTTGCGCACGGCAGCGAGGCTTGGCGCGAAGCTTATCCTCTGGGCCTTCCACTCGGCCCTGTCTCCCCTTCTGTCACTTCTGGGCCGGTTATGAAGACACCCGAGTTCTTATATTCCACAGTAGCCCCCAAGTGATTTATGATCTGATTGTTATATCTTTATCTGGGTCTCAACTCTGGATCAACGTTCTCAGCTTCCAGCATAACCTCTGACTGGTTTCTTCTTTGATTTGAATGCTTCTCCTTCCAGCAAGGGGATTATGAAGGACTCGAATATAACCCCGGACAGTCTTCAAAGTTGTTTTGACTTCTTGTGTCAATTCATTTTCCAAAAATCTCTTTGTCTTATGAACTATCTTAACTCCAAGTCTCCTCGGCTTCTGATGTCTTTACGTCTTCGCATTTACTTCAACCTTCCTGTATCAGCTATAAAAGGCGAACCAGTGCTTTTAGAACTTATTCTCTCGCGCTTAGTCCTCTATTTTTCTGCACCAAGCTCCACCTTCTTCCTGAAGGATTTCATGGACCGCCAAGATCCAGAACTCGTCGAGGAGTGGGCGCTCTTCGACCTCGCCATGGCCGAATGGGCGGAAGACAAAGCCGTCGCCCTCGATCGCACCGTTGTCGATGCCTTCCTCGAGATTTTCTCTACCCTTCATAGGGCTAAGGAGGCTCTCGTGGAGGCGCTTGGTCTCGTGCGCCGCAGAGAAGTATAAGACCCCTGTAAATGTAAGAAAATATTTTCCTAGGCATAATGCTTGGGGAACTTATATATAATAAAGAAATACCTTTCCAAGTGATATCCATGATTGTCGTTAGACATAGCTTAGACCCAGCTTAGGGTATATCGAAGCTTGCATGGCTCTTTGGTCGGGTGATATTCATATCCAATCGTCGTAGGATATATTTTAGGTCCGACTTGGGACATATCATATTCTCATGGCTCTAGGCCGAGTGATACCCATATCCGACTACTGTAGGATATAGCTTAGGCTCGACTTGGAGTGTATCAGGATTTTCTTGGCTCATGGCCGAGTGATACCTATATCCGACTGGTATAGGATATAGCTTAGGCTCAACTTGGAGCGTATCATATTCATGCGGCTCTTGGCCGAGTGATACCCATATCCGACTGCTGTAGGATATAGCTCTGGTCCATCTTGGGACATATCAAGGTTTATCCGAACGGTATCTGTACTCGTTTATTACGACGCAAGCTTATCGACCCATCTTGGGCATACCATTGGAACCGTGCCTTATCAGGCTCAACCCGTGATATATGATTCCGCCTTGCGGTAACCAGCTAGTGACCCAACGTGGGGTATATCACAAGAAGATATTTTTAATCCAAACTGAAGGATACCCACGTCCCACTTAGTTCGATAAGTGGTTAAACATCCCATCATGGGGAGCAACGTGTCCCAAATATGACTTGGTCAAACCATGACTGCCTCCGTATGTCAGGACGCCGTGCTAGCGAATCATTACGAAGCATAGGGCAGGGTTAGGTGTTCTGTAATCTTTTTCCGCCGGCTCGGCGAAAACCTGATTTTCCCCCTTTTAAGACTGAGCCGATGGTTCATTTTTCTCATCGCACACTCCTGCCTCTTCTGCTTCCTTGTCTCTTCGACTTCTCTGCCACTAGGGTTAGCTGCTGCTGCGCTCGCATTTTTTCCCTGTCGTTGATCTCTCTGCCGAAAATATCTTCTCACTCTTCCAAAGACACCTCCTCGCTGCCTTTGCCTCATGATTGGACCACCTCGATAACGACGGAAGAGCGGTTGCAATCCATGGCGGATGACGGGGTTCTTCAGGCCTTGACTTTGATTTTCGCTCGACCGGCCGCAGGTGAATCCATCCCTACCCCTCGCTCTGAAGAAATTGTGGTCTTCGAATCTTTCTTCCAGCACGGGCTGGGGCTTCCTGCCTGCGCTTTTCTTCGCGGTCTTCTCTTTTTCTATAGCATTGAATTGGTGAACTTGAATCCCAATTCTATCCTGCAAATCTCCCTCTTTGTTCACCTCTGCGAGGCCTTCTTGGGCATCCTCCCTCATTTCAATCTCTTTCGCCACTTTTACCTTTTAAAACCTTATCCCTCAAAGAGCGACCACAAGGTAATTGGGGGAGCCGGATTCCAATTACGGGAAGGATTAAAGAAAAATTACTTTGCCATTCCCTTCAAATCTTCAAATAAAGGCTGGCACCAGGAATGGTTCTACTGTGCCAATCTTGATCCTGCTCTCCCCTCTTTTGTCGGGCGCCGGCCTAAGGTGTCCCTTTCCTAGGTATCTGCTCCCAATGCTGGCGACATGGACCAGGTGCAGGATCTTTTGGCGCTGATTGAGAAATTAAAAGAAGACGGTCTCATGGGAGTTGGTCTAGCCCTCCATTTTGTCGCTCGTCGGATACAACCTCTAAAAGAGCGAGTCCATTTGGGAAATGAATTTGAAGGGAGGGACGATCCGACCCGGGAACTGCCCGAATCAGCGTCAAAGGAGCAAGTATATGCTCGGGTAGGCGACATTTTCATCCCGAGCGTAGAGATATCCACCGCCAGATGCCCGAAGTCCTTCACTACATCAAATCCTCCTCCTAAGGTAAGAAAGTTTAGTTGATAGACTCCCACATTCGTCTCTGAATGACTTTTAACAGTTATAATACTCCTTTCCAGGATCGATTGGCTTTTTTCAGTGACGCGCCTCTCCCAGAAATGCCTGTACATAAGTGTGCCCACTGGAAGCGACCTACGAGCTCCCAAGCCGGAGACTCGGCCGCCAAGAAGGGGAAGAAAACAATTGTCAAGGACTCCCCGAAGCCTCGGCGCCCGACTGGTGGTCCCAAAATCCAAGAACCACCAGCGCAAGCCCCGGTGCCTTCAGTGCCCCTTCCGCATAAGCCCGTGGTCTAGCCGAGTCCAACTCTGAGTGACTCGAGCGCTCGGGAAGAGCCTAGGGTTCCAGATCGTAGCACCCATTGGTCCCTCGAGTGGTTCTGCGCTCATAAGAAACCCCAATGAGAATAAAGAAGTCCGACAGGTTGGATGTCCTATCGACTCTTATTCGATGCATTTTGCCGGCTTATTCACCGATCATTCTTATAGGAATCCTTCGTATGATGTTCTGTCGAGACACCGTCAGGGGCCCTGAAGCGGAGTCCCGGGGCGTACATGTCTTAGTTGAGGAGGCCTCACAATCTGCCTCGCCTGGGGACACAGGGGTGCCCTCCGAGCCACAGCCGCTTTCATCGACACCACATTAGCCGGTATTGGGTCCTGCTTTGCTCAAGAGCCGTCTCCGTCCATTCCCCGAGGTTGAAGAGATCCCCCGAGATCCGCCGACTCTTGCTCGCCCTCAACTCATAATGCAAACCACGTGGGTTGATGAGGAAGACGGCTTGAAGTCCCTTGGCGACTCGGAGGAGGAGAAAGAAAGGAATGACTTTTACGGTCATGCGCCGCTTGTGCTCGCTGGCCGAGTAATACTTTCACTACTCTTATCAACTTCTTGCTTGTGCGGTTAGCATCTTGTCACCTTTCCTGCGATGGTTCTGAGAAATTGGGAGAAACGATGCGCAAAGAAATCGAATACCTCAAAAGATGCTCCGGAGGTCGGGACACGCCGGGAATATTTGGCGAATTAGAGCGGATCAAAGCTAAACATGCGGTAGAATTGCAAAATCTCGATCGAGGTCAAGCCTGCGGAGGAGAAGGAAACCCTGCGTCAAGAGAAGCTAGATGTTGTTGGCTCCCTTCAAGGTAGATATTTCCTGGACCATCCTGTATTCTCGTTTAATCGTCTGGTCTTTTGATCTCCTCATCTTCGTGTCAGTTCGAGATTCTACTATTGTAAAGCTCCAAGAGCAACTTAAGGCCTCGGAGGTCTCCAAATTAAAATCGGAGAAGGAGCTAGAAGGTACGCTCAGCAGCTTGGCCCTCCCTTGCCTTCATTGTCTTCTTGGTACTTCTTAATAATCTGTTTCGCTTGCAGACTACAAGTTCAAGACGCGGGCGCAATACGCCGCTTATAACGAGAAGGTCGAGGCCCTTGAAACGTCTTGTGCTAAGCTTCGCAAGGCCTCTGACCCGTTGATGAGGTTGCTTCATCCCAGGCGAGAGGCCGCTCGATGAGGGACAAGTTATCTCCCAAGCTGGAGGAAGCCCCAAGGAGCTTAAGATACTCTTGAAGGAAGCGGTGACCAATGGCGCTAGCGAGCTCGCGATCACCAAGTCGCTTTATCCCGAGTGGATCTTGAGGCTATTAAAGATGGCTATGCATAGCGTGGATGAAGACAGGCGGCAGAACTCTAGGAGGAAGTTAAAGATGCTTCTTCGGCTGTCGCAGAGACTTTGGACCTGTGAACAAATATTTGAAAGTGTTTCTTTGGCCTTGCATTTTTTTCTTTAAATATGTTGCTTTTCCCAAGTAGTTTTGACATCTTAAATATCATGTCCGACTAGTCTAGCCCCCAGGCTCTGGGGCGTGGTTCATGACGCATGTCTCAGAGTCTTAAAAATTCGTAGGAGCGAAGCACTCAGATGCACAATTTTCGAGAAGATTATACGAGAACAACTTTAAGAGTAAACATTCATTCATAAAGAAGAAATCAAATTACAGAGTTCAAGTGAAAAAATGACGTAGCTGTTCTATATTCCAGGTGTTGTTGACAATTGTGCCGTCTTCACGCTTGAGCTTATAAGCCCCAGGACGTATCACCTCATCGATGATGTAAAGGCCCTCCTAGCTTGGGGATAGCTTATGCTCGCATTTCTGATTCTTTCTAAGGACCAGATCTCCTTTGGAGAATGCGCGGTTCCTTACATTGCGACCGTGATAGCGACATAAGCCCTGAAGGTACTTTGCCGATTGAATTGTTGCAATGTCCGTGGCTTCTTCCAGTCGGTCGAGGTCTTCTAGCCGGCTTTCTTCCGAAGCGACCTCCTCATTACTCCGAACTCGCGATGATCCGAATTCTAATTCGGTGGGGAAGATAGCCTCTGAGCCATACACTAGGAAGAAAGGTGACTGCCCGGTTGCTCTGCTGGGGGTGGTTCGCAGCCCTCAGAGTACCGAAGGCAATTCTTTGACCCACCGAGTGGCGTATGGTTTGAGACGATAAAAAATCCTTGCCTTTAGGCCTTGTAACACCATGCCATTGGCTCACTCGACCTGCCCATTACTTCGGGTGTGTGCTACTGATGCGAAGGAGATTTTTATGCCAAGTTCGTCGCACCAGTCTTGAAATATGCCACCTCTGAATTGAGTGTCGTTATCCATGATGATTCGGTTTGGTACGCCGAATCTAACCACGATTTCATGGAAGAATTCTTTGGCCTTTGCGGCTGTGATTGTGGCGACTGGATTGGCCTCGATCCATTTGGTGAATTTATCGACGGTCACGAAGAGATGAGTATAACCACCTTGAGCCTTCCTCAAAGGTCCCACCATGTCAAGCTCCCAGACCGCAAATGGCCAGGTGATTGGGATGGTCTGTAGTTCCTGTGCCGGTTTGTTTACCTATCGCGCAAAAAATTGACATCCTTCGCATGTCCGGACGATGTCCTCTGCATCAGTGACAGCAGTCAGCCAGAAAAATCCCTAATGATAAGCCTTGTGGACTAAGGTTGTTGACGCCGCGTGATTCCCACAAATTCCCGAGTGAATTTCTTTGAGGAGATCTCTTCCTTCTTGTTCTGATATGCACCGTCGTAGTAAACCAGAGGAGCTCTTGCGATAGACTTCTCCCCTGATTACCACATAGCTCTTGCTTCGGCGCATTATTCGCTCGTCCTGCATGCGGTCTTTGGGTAGCTCGTCCTTCGTCAAATAATCTAGATCTGTTTGTCAATCGTGGGTAATGATCGGGACTTACGCTTCTCGTTCTTCTCCTTTGGGATGTCAGACTTTGGCGAGTGCTTATTGTGGGCTTATGAATTTCTTGACAAATACTCCCGCGGACGCGTGGTCGGCGGATCCATTTTTGCTAGCTCGTCGGCCACCTCATTGTCGGCCAGACACATGAACAAATTCCAAGCCGTCGAAGTTGCCTTCTAGCTTGCGTACCTCCTGGTAGTAGGCAGCCATGTTGTCTTCGATGCAGGACCATTCTTTTTGCAACTGATTGACCACGAGCATTGAATCTCCGCGAACCATCAAACGTTGGATACCGAGCGATACAGCGATACGGAGCCCATGGATGAGTGCCTCGTACTCGGCGGCATTGTTCGACACGGGAAAAAGTATTTGCAGAACGTACCTCAACCGTTCTCCACTTGGTGATATGAGCACTATACCAGCCCCCGTGCCACTGAGCATGAGGGAACCATCAAAGTACATCATTCGATATTCAAGTTCCTCGACGACCGCCGGGTTTTGAAGTTCTATCCTGTCGACTTTTGTAGTCTGCAATAAATTTATGGGGCAGGTGCTAGATCTCAAACTCGAAGGTCACACAAGATAAGGGGTTAGACAGGTTCAGGCCCTCAACGATGGAGGTAATACCCTAATCCTGTGTGCTGGGATTATGTGAATCTCTTGGATCTAAGATTGCTCAAAGCGCAATGTGCTCTAGGCGATATGAGGTGTGCTATGCTCTATGGCTTGGTGCCTTGTTGTTGCCGCCCTCTCCTAATATCACAGGGGTGAGTACGGCTTACAGAGTCCTGATCGGTTTGCAGATTCCGATCGGTTACAAGATTCTAGTCGGTTACAGGATAGAGTTTACATCTTTATCTGCCCTATAAACGACTCAGATTACAATCGTATCTTCTATATCTAAATACGTATTCAACTGTCTATAAGCTATGCCCCCTACTGTACGGCCGTTTGGCTTGGCATAGGGCACAACCTTTGGGCCTCCTCTCTGGACCTTTCTTCTCTTCAGGTGACGCTGGGCCGGTGATGGAGATACCTGGTTTCATATATTCCACAGTAGCCCCCGAGTGCTTCATGATCCGATCGTTACATTTCTAATCAGGTTTCAGCTTGAATCATTGTCCCGGACTTCCTATATAAACTTCCGACTGGTTTCTTCATTTAGTTTGAAGGCTCCTTCTTGCAGCGAGCGAATTATGAAGGACTCGAATATAACCCTTAATTTTTGCTTCAAATGAGTATAATCTTCTATTAGGCAGGCCTGTTGCGAGCAGCCTCGTGGACTTTTCCTCGTATTTCAAATGTAGATTGGATATTTTTCCCGCCCGAAGTTTTAATTCTCTTCGTGGATAATCACCGGACAGTCTTCAAGGCAGCTCTGGTTTTCTGTGTCAACCCAAATTCCGAAAACCTCTTTGGCTTCTGAAACTATATTAACTCCAAACCTCCTCGGCTTCTGATGCATTTACTTCATCCTCACTATACCGGCTATAAAAGGCGAACCAGCGCTTGTAAAATGCATTCCTTCGCGCTTAGTTCTCCATTCTCTTGCTCTGAGTTCTACCTCTTTTCGGAGAGATCTCCATGGCTAACCAGGGTCCTTCGACTGCTGAGTTGTGGGCGCTTTTCGACCTCGCTATGGTGGAGTGGGCGGAAGACAAAGCCGCCGCCCTCTACCGCGTCGCCGTTGACACCCTCCTGGAGATCTTCCCCGCCCTTTACAGGGCCAGGGAGGCCCTTGTGGAGGCGCTCGGCCGCGTGCGCCGGGGCGAGGTTTAGGGCCCCTGTAAATATAATATAATAAAGAATTACCTTTTCTAAGTATCGTTTGTCATTTGTCTTGGCTCTGACCCAACTTGTGGTACATCGAAGCTTGCATGTCTCTTCGGTCGAGCGACATCCATATCCGATCGTCGTAGGATACATCCTTAGGTCCAAACCTCGGGACATATTAGCTTCACACGTGGCTCTTGGCCGAGAGACACCCACGTCCGATTGCTGTAGGATATAGCTTAAGCCTGACTTCAGGCATATCAGGAGTTTCATAGCTCATGGACGAATGACGCCCATATCCGACTGTTGTAGGATATAGCTTAGGCTCGTCTTGGAGCGCACCATGCTTACGTGGCTCTTGGCGAGTGATACCTATACCGTGATGTCGGATCGACAAACTCTCTTGGGCGTGTCGGGGTTTACATGGCTCTAGGCGAGTGGTACCCATATCCGACTGGTGTAGGATATAGCTTAGGCTCAACTTGGAGCGTACCAGATTTTTCTTAGCTTATGGCGAGTGATACATGTCCGTGGTGTGAGATACACTCGGTCAACTTGGGACATATCAAGGTTTTATTGAATGGTATCGTACTCGTTTATTCGACCTTTGACTTTTCGACCCTCATGGGGCATACCATTGGATTTGTTCCCGTTTGGGCTCAACCCGTGACATATGATTCCGACATGTAGTAACCACCTAGCGACCCAGCGTGGGGTATATCACAAGAAGATATATTTTTTATCCCGTTTGGAGAATGCCCGTCCGCTTAGCACGGTAAGTGGTTAAACATCCCATCGTGAGAACAACGTGTCCCATATATGACTTGGTCAAACGCATTGTTTACGTAAGTTAGAGCGCCAGCACGCAAATCATTTAAGAGGCATAAGGGAAGGCGAGGCGTTTGCAATCTTTTTCCGCGGTTCGTGAAAACCTAATCTTTTCCCTCCTTTAATGGTTAGGCCATGCGTCGCCCGATGGTTCATTCTCTCACCGCGCTCTTGCTCCTTCTGCTTCCTTGTCTCTCCGACTTCTCCGCCGCTAGGGTTAACCACTGCTGCGCTTCGCCTTTTTGCGCCGCCGTTGATCTCTCCTTCGAAGATGTCTTCTCCTTCCTCCTCGTAGCCTTTGCCCCAGGATTGGACGACTTCGACTACAACAGAAGAGAAACTGCAGTCCATGGTCGATGATGGGATTCTCCCAGACTTGGCCTTGATCTCCGCCCGGCCGACTGCCAGCGAATCCGTCCCCACTCCTCGTCCTGAAGAGGTAGTGGTTTTTGAGTGTTTCTTCCAGCGTGGGTTGGGTCCTCCGGCCTGTGCTTTTCTCTGCGGTCTCCTCTTCTTTTATGAAATCGAGTTGGTGACCTTGAATCCCAACTCTATTTTGCTAATCTCTATCTTCGTTCACCTTTGCGAAGCCTTCTTGGGCATCCGCCCCCATTTTGATCTTTTCCACCATTTTTACCTTACGAAGCCCTATCCTCAGCGACCCCAAGGTAATTGGGGGCAGTTCAACCGGGAGGGCTAAAGAAGTCGTATTTCGCTATTCCCTTCAAGTCTTCGAATAAAGACTGGCACCAGGAGTGGTTTTATTGTGCCAATCCTGATCTAGCTCTTCCTTCCTTCCTCAGGCGCCGGCCGAAGGTGTCCCTCTCTTGGTCCTCTGTCGGCGACGCCAGCAACATGGATCAAGTGCAAGACCTCTGGTGCTTATTGGCAAATTGAAGGAAGGGGCCTCACGAGGTTGGTCGGCCATTCACTTTGTTGCCCGTGAGTTCAGCCCTGAAGGGCGCGACCACAGGGTTTGGTTTGAGGGCGAGATGATCAGGCAGGGAATTGCGACTTAATAGCGAGAGGCGATTCATGCTCGAGTTGGCGATTTCTTCATCCCGAGCGTCGAGATGCCCACCAGATTCCTCAAGGCCTTCTCTGCGTTGAATCCTCCCCCAGAGGTGACATACTTTGTTGACGGATTCTTGTTTTCGTCTTTGAATGGCTTCTCACTTTTAATCTTCCTTTCCAGGATCGCGTTGCCTTCTTCAGTGACACGCCCCTTCCGAAAATGCCTACTCGTATAGGCGATTCCCCGAAGCGACGAGCGAGCTCTCCTGCGGGAGATCCCGCTGCCAAGAAGGGGAAAAAGGCGGTGGCCAAAGACCTTGCGAAGCCCTGGCGCCCGACTGGTGGTCTCAATATCCGGGACCCGTCGACACGAGCCCCAACGCCTTCGGCTCCCCTCTCCTGTGAGCCTGCGGCTCAGCCGAGTCCGACGCCGAAGGACTCAAGCATTCTGGAGGAGCCCGGTGCGGTCGGCGGCGACCGAGTGGTCATACAGGGGCGGCCCGTCGCTTGGAAAAGCCCCGATGAAAATGAGGAAGTCAAGCGGGTTTTGCCCTATCGACTCTTATTTGACTCGTTTAGCTAGCTTGTTGACAATTCTTCGTAGGGATCCTTCGCGATGTTCTGTCGGGCGGCGTCTAGGGCCCACGTGAAGTCGGCCCGGAGGTTTGCGTCCCGGTCGTGGGGGCCACGCCCAGGGTTACCAAAGTGCCTCCCAAGCCCCTGGTGCCCTCTCCGACTCCTCCCGCTTCGGGATCGGGCCCTGCTGTTCTAGAGCCGGCCTCTCGCCCGTCCCCCGAGATCGAGGAGATCCTCTGAGTTTCGTCGACCCCTGCCCGCCCCCAGCTCATATTGCAAGCTGTGTGGGTTGATGAGGAGGAAGGCCTGAAGCTCCTGGACGATCCGGAGGAGGAGGAGAAGGAGAGAAATGACTATTACAGTCATGCCACGGCTTGCGCGCGCCTGGCCCGGGTATGCATTTCTCTACACCTGCTATCTTCCTGCTTCCGTCATTTATGATGTAGTTACCTCTCCTATGGCGATTCTGAGAAAATGGGGGCGCTCGAAAAGAAAGCGAATACTTCGAAGATGCTCCACGAAATTTGAGCAGCGCCGGGAATATCGGCGAATGGAGCGTATCAAGGCCGGGCATGCGGCCGAGCTGCGATCCCTTCGGTCAAAGGTCCAGGCATTGCGAGAGGAGTAGAAGGCTCTGCGCCAGGAGAAGCTGGACGTTGTTGGCTCCCTTCGAGGTAGCTATTTCCTAGGCTACCCCGTGCTCTTAATTTAGTTATCTGGTTTCTTGATCTTCTTATCTCCATGTCAGCTCGGGATTCCGCCGTCGCGAAACTTCAAGAACAACTAAAAGCCGCGGAGGCTTCCAGAATGAAATGGGAGAAGGAACTTGAAGGTATGGCCGGCGACTTGGCCCTATTATGTCTTCGTTGCCTTCTCTGATGTTTCTGTCTTGCAGACTATAAATTCAAAACGTGGGCACAATATGCCGACTTCAATGACAGGGTTGAAGCCCTTGAGACGTCTTGCGCCAAGCTTCATGAGGCCTCCGAGCCACTGCTGAGTTCGCTTCATCCTGGGGGCGAGAGGCCACTAAGTAGGGACCAGGTCATCTCTCGGCTGGAGGAAGCCCCCGAGGCACTCAAGAGTCTCTTGAAGGAGACAACGACCAATGGTGCTAGCCAGGCTTTGACGATCACCAAGTCGCTTTATCCCCGAGTGGATCTTGAGATCATTAAGGAAGGCTACGCCTACAACGTAGATGAGGACCGGGCTGCCGAGCTCTGGGAGGAAGTCAAGGACACCTCTTTGTCCATTGTAGAAACTTTAGACCTGTAAATTGAATGTATATAAAGGCGTTTCCTCGCTCTTGCATTATCTTTTCAAACATGCATATTTGCCCGAGTGGTTTCGACATATCGTGTCCGACTAGTCCAGCCCCCAGGTTCTGAGGCATGGTTCACGACGCATGTCTCAGAGTCAAAAAAATCGTAGGAGCAAAGCACTCGGACGCATAAATCTCGAGACGATTATGTAAAAAATAACTTTAAATATCGATCTTTTTCATTCATAAAGGAACAATTTGAATTACAAAGTTCAAGTGAAAAAACGACGTAGCTGTTCTATGTTCCAAGTGTTGCCGATTGCCGTGCCGTCTTCTCGCTTGAGCTTGTAAGCCCCAGGGCGTACCACTTCATCGACGACGTAAGGGCCTTCCCAGCTTGGGGAGAGCTTATGCTCGCATTTCTGATTCTTTCTAAGGACCAGATCTCCCTTGTTGGAGAATGTGTGGCTCCTCACATTGCGACCGTGGTAGCGCCGTAGGCCTTGGGGATACTTTGCCGATTAAATTGTTGCGACGTCCCTAGCTTCTTCCAGTCGGTCGAAGTCTTCTAGTCGGCTTTCTTCCGAGGTGACTTCTTCATAGCTCCGGACCCGCGAGGATTCGAATTCTAACTCGATGGGGAGGACTGCCTCCGAGCCGTACACCAGGAAGAAAGGTGACTGCCCGGTTGCTCTGTTGGGGGTGGTTCATAGCCCCCAGAGTATCGAAGGCAATTCTTTCACCCACCGAGTGGCGTATGGCTTTAGCCGATCGAAAATCCTTGCCTTGGTACATTACTCGAAGTGCGCTCTTGAAGCAAGCGATTTTATTAGAGTTTGTCACACCAGTCTTAAAATACGCCGCTTCTGAATTGGGTGCCGTTGTCCGTGATGATTCAGTTTGGAACTCTGAACCTAACCACGATTTCATTGAAGAACTCTTTGGCTTTTGCTGCTATTATTGTCGCGATTGGTTTGGCCTCCACCCATTTGGTGAATTTGTCAACGGCCATGAAGAGATGGGTATAACCACCTTGAGCTTTTTTTGAAGGTCCCACCATATCGAGCCCCGGACCATAAGCGGCGGGTTATGGGGATGTTCTCGATTCTGTGCGGTTTGTTCATCGGCGTGCAAAGAAGCGACATCCCGCATGTCCGGATGATGTCCTCTGCGTCGATGACATGATCGGCGGAAAAATCCTTGACGATAGGCTTTGCCGACTAGTGTTGATAGCGCGCATGGTTCCCACAAACTCCCGAGTGGATTTCCTTGAGAAGATCTCTCCCTTCTTGTTCTGATATGCACCGTCGCAGTACACCAGAGGAGCTCTTGCGATAGAGTTCTGCCCTAATCACCACGTAGCTCTTGCTACAGCTCATTATTCGTTCGGCTTGCACGCGATCTTCGGGTAACTCGTCCTTCGTCAAATAGTCCAGATATGGAGCTGTTCAATCGGGGGTAATGACTAGGACTTCTGCTTCTATGCCCTTCTCGGCTGGGGCGTTCGTCTTCGACCGAGTGCTAATCGTGCGCTTGTGAATTTCTTCGACGAATACTCCCATGGGCACTGTAGATCGGCAGGATCCCAATTTTGCTAGCTCGCCGACCGCTCATTGTCACGGTGGAGCACGTGAATAAGTTCCAGGCCATCAAAGTTACCTTCTAGCTTGCGTACCTCCTGGCAATAGGCTGCTATGTTGTCTTCAATGCAGGACCATTCTTTTTGCACTTGGTTGACCACGAGCATTGAGTCTCCATGAACCGCCAAACCGGATCTGAGTGATATGGCGTCTGAGCCCATGGATGAGTGCCTCGTACTCGGTGGCGTTGTTTGAAGCGGAAAAAAGTATTTGAAGAACGTACCTCAACCTTTCTCCGCTTGGTGATATGAGCACGATACTAGCCCCCGCGCCGCTGAACATGAGGGAACCATCAAAGTACATTGTCCAGTACTCAAGCTTCTTGGTAACCGCCGGGCTTTGAAGCTCTATCCACTCGGCCGTGAAGTCGGCGAGTGCTTGCGACTTTATGGCAGTACGAGGCTTGAATAAGATATCGAAAGCTCCGAGCTCAACCGCCCACTTTGCAATTCTCCCAGTGGCCTCCTAATTGTGAAGTATATCTCCTATTGGGAAGGAGGTGACCACCGAAATAGTGTGCTCTTGGAAGTAGTGCTTGAGTTTGCGAGGCGTCGAGAGCACGACATACAATAATTTTGAACTTGTGGATATCGCACCTTGGATTCGTTCGGGACTTATTTGTGAAGTAGGCGGGTGTTGGATCTTACGCGCGTGGTCCGGCTCCTCCCTTTCTCTGACGGCCATTTGGCGACTACATGAGTCGTTGCCGCTATGTAAAGTAGCAAAGGCTCCTCTGGCATCGGTGAGACCAAGACTGGGGGCGTCGTCAGGATGGTCTTCAAATCTTCAAACGCCTGTTGTGCCTCTGGAGTCCACTGAAACTTGTCCTGCTTCTTAAGGAGTTTAAAGAATGGCATACCTCGCATACCCAACCGAGAAATAAACCTGCTGAGTGCGGCCATGCATCCTGTGAGCTTCTGGACGTCCTTTTGGCAAGTCGGCGGTTCCATATTTGATATGGCCCAGATCTTCTCTGGGTTGGCCTCAATGCCTCGCTGCGATACGATAAACCCGAGTAGTTTTCTCGAAGATACTCCGAAAACACACTTCTCGGGGTTGAGCTTCATGCTGAAGGCCCTTAGACTCTCGAATGTCTCGGTTAGGTTGGTGATAAGGTCCTTCTTCTCCCATGTTTTTACCACAACATCGTCCACGTATGCTTCCACGTTGCGTCCGAGCTGGTTGTGAAAACATCGCTAAATTCTTGTATTTGATACGTTGCATCGGCGTTTTCAACGAGCGCCATCGTGGTATAGCAAAAGGCTCGAAAGGCGTGATGAGCGAGGTCTTGATATGATCTTCCGCCTTTAGGCGAATCGATGGTAACTGAGTAGGCATCGAAAACTCAAAATTTCGCATCCGTGGTCGAGTCAACCCACGATCGATTTGGGGCAGCCAAAGGGATCCTTGAACATGCCTTGTTGAGATCGATATAATCAGCGCACATGCGCCAAGTTTTATTCTTCTTTTGAACTAGTACAGGATTTGCTAACCAATCGGGGTGATACACCTCTTTGATGAAACCTGCAGCTAATAGCTTGGTGATCTCCTATGTGATGGCGTTCCAACGATCCGGAGTGAATCGCCGGAGCCTTTGCTTGATGGGTTTTGCTTTTTCGTCGACGTGTAAGGAGTGCTCGATCACCTCCCTAGGAACACCCGGCATGTCGGATGGTTTTCAGGCAAAGATGTCTTTGCTAGCTTGAAGAAAGGTGACGAGCGCGCTTTCCTATTTTCCTTCGAGCCCTATCCCAATCAGAGTTGTCTTGGACGAGTCGGACGGGTCGAGGTTGATTCTCTTGGTTCCTTCGCCAGGCTTCATTCCTGACATGGCCTTCTTCTTGGACGAGACGTCACCTTCTTCACCTGCGCGTAACCGCTTCGCTTGGATTTCCTTTCTTTCGCCGACGTGCCTCACGCAACTCGGCAAGTTCATAGTTCTCTCGGCGCCTCCGAGGACCGCAGCGTCGCTGCGGACCGTGATGACGCTTCTTGGTCCCGGCATCTTCATCGTCAAGTAGGTGTAGTGCGGGACGACCATGAACCAAGCCAATCCGGGTCTTCCCAAGATAGCGTGATACGCCGTCTCGAAGTCCGCTACCTCAAAATTTATGTACTCGGTCCGATAGTTGTCCTTGGTGCCGAAGGTGACGGGCAAAGAAATCTGCCCGAGCGGAAGCGATGATGCTCCAGGGATTACACCATGGAATGGCTGAGTGCTCGACCTCAGCTCAGAGTGAGGAATGTTCATGTTGTTGAAAGTTTTGGAGAATAAGACGTTGAGTCCACTCCCTCCATCGATTAAGACCTTCTTGATCCTCACATTGCAGTGCGAATTCGAGCACTGGGGAACTTACCGGATGTAGAACCAGGTTGGGGTGATCCGATCGGTCGAAGGTGATTGGAACCTCGGACCACCTTAGATATTGAGGCGGTGGTTCCACGCATTGATCTCTGGCGGTAAGCTTTGCTTCCTTTGGACTCGTATCCGGTGGAGCCCCTGTAAATATAGTTCAGCTCGTGCTCAGGCTCTTGATAATCATCCTCGTCTGGAAGGTCTTTCTTCTTTGCCACCTCGTGCCTTGCTGGAGCTGGCTGCTTGTTGCTCTCCCGCGCAAAGCGCTTCAAGGTGAAGCAGTCTTTGGCAGTGTGCTTTCCTTTAGGGTGGAAGGGACAGATCGCTTGAGACTTGATGGCGGTGCGAGGCTTGAATAGGATATCAAAAGCTCCAAGCTCGACTGCCCACTTTGCAATTCTCCCAGTGGCCTCCTGGTTGTGAAGTATATCTCCTATTGGGAAGGAAGTGACCACCGAAACAGTATGCTCTTGGAAGTAGTGCTTGAGTTTGCGAGATGTAAGAAGTACGGCGTGTAATTATTTTTGCACTTGTGGATATCGCACCTTAGAATCACTCAGGACCTCGCTGATGAAATAGATCGGGTGTTGGATCTTCTGCACGTGACCGACTCCTCCTTTCTCGATGATTGCGTGCGACTACATGAGTCGTTGCCACGATGTAAAGTAACAGAGGTTCCCCTGGCATCGGTGAAACCAAGACCGGGGGTGTCATTAAGAAGGTCTTCAAATCTTCGAACGCTTGCTATGCCTCGGGCGTCCACTAGAACTTGTCCTGCTTCTTGAGGAGTTTAAAGAATGGCATACCTCGCGTACCCAGTTGGGAAATAAACCTGCTGAGTGCGGCCATGCACCCCATAAGCTTCTGGACGTCCTTTTGGCAAGTCGGCGGTTCTATATTCAATATGGCTTTGATTTTTTCTGGGTTGGCCTCAATGCCTCGTTAGGAAACGATAAACCCGAGCAGTTTTCCCGAAGATACTCCGAAAACACACTTCTCGGGATTAAGCTTCATGCTAAAAGTCCTTAGACTTTCGAACGTCTCGGTTAGGTCGGCGATAAGATCCTTCCTCTCCCGAGTCTTTACCACAACATCGTCCACATATGCCTCCACATTGCGTCCGAGTTGGGAGTGAAAACACCGCTGTATTGCGTGTTGATACATTGCACCAGCATTTTTCAACCCGAAAGCCATCGTGGTATAGCAAAAGGCCCCAAAGGGAGTGATGAATGAAGTCTTGATATGATCTTCCGCCTTTAGGCGAATCTGGTGGTACCCTGAGTAGGCATCGAGGAAACTCAAGATCTCGCACTCGACGGTTGAATCAACCACCTGATCAATTCGAGGTAGCTCGAAGGGATCCTTCGGACATGCCTTGTTGAGATCAGTATTATCAACTCACATGCGCCAAGTTTTATTCTTCTTTTGAACTAGTACAGGGTTCGCCAACCAGTCGGGATGATACACTTCTTTGATAAAACCTGCAGCTAATAGCTTGGTGATCTCCTACTTGATGGCGTTCTGACGATCTGGAGCGAACCGCCGGAGTCTTTGCTTGATTGGCCTTGCCTTTTCATCGACGTGTAGAGAATGCTCCATCACCTCCCTAGGAACACCCGACATGTCGGATGGTTTCCAGGCAAAGATGTCCTTGTTAGCCTGGAGGAAAGTGACGAGCATGCCTTCCTATTTATCCTCGAGTCGGTTTGGATGGGTCGGATGAGTCAAGAATAATTCTCTTGGTTCCTTCGCCGGACTTTATCCCTGACATGGCCTGCTTCTTGGATGGGATGTCACCTTCTTCCTGCAACGTGGCAGCCTCTGCCTGGATATTCTTCGCCTTGGCGGTTGCCTCCTACAGCTCAGCGAGTTCATAGTTCTCTAGGTCGCATTCCAAAGATCGCTTGATGTCACTGCGAACCGTGATGACGCTTTTGGGTCCCGGCATCTTCATCACCAAATAGGTGTAGTGCGGGACAGCCATGAACCGAGCCAGGCTGGGTCTTCCCAAGATAGCGTGATACGCTCTCAAAATCTGCTACCTCGAAATTTATATACTCGGTCCGATAGTTGTCTTTGGTACCGAAGGTGACGGGCAAAGCAATCTTCCCTAGTGGAAACGAAGACGCCCCAGGGATCACCCCATGAAACGGCTGTGAGCTCGGCCTTAGCTCGGAGCGGGGGACGTTCATGTCGTCGAAGGTTTTGGCGAACAAGACGTTGAGTCCACTCCCTCCATCAATCAAGACCTTCTTGAGCTTTACATTGCGAATAACAGGGTCGAGCACTAGGGGATACTTACCCGGATGTAGAACTCGGTTGGGGTGATCCGAGTGATCGAAGGTGATCGGAACATCGGACCACTTTAGATACTGGGGGGTTGCTGGTTCCACCGCATTGATCTCCCGAGTGGTGAGCTTTTGCTTTCGCTTGGACTCGTATCTGGTGGAGCCCCCGTATATGTAGTTCAGCTCGTGCTCGGATTCTTGGTAATCGTCCTTTGCGGGAGGGTCTTTCTTCTTGGCAGCTTCATCCTACGCTGGAGCCGGTTGCTTGTTGCTTTCATGCGCAAAACGCTTCAGGGTGAAGCACTCTTTGGCGGCGTGCTTTCCCTTAGGGTGGAAGGGATAGATCGCATCCATGACAGTACTATAATCGGGCGCCTCCCTCCACGTGGCTCGGGGCCGACTGCGCTCTGCTACCGCAACTAGCTCCTCGCCTTTCCGTTTTTTGTCTTTGTGATTTGAGGACTCAGCCTTGTCGCCTTTGTTCCTCTATTGCAGGCGATCTTCTTGGCGCTCGTCCAGGGCGTCTGAGGCCTTGGCATAGTGGTCGGCCAATGTAAACATCTCCTTTACGGAGGCCGGTGGTTTCTTGGACATTTTCTTGATCAGATCAAGATCGCTGACCCCTTTCTGAAAAGCTGCTACCACCACTGCATCAGACACATCCCTGATGGTGTTTTTCTTCTGCATGAAATGTCGGATGAAATCTCTCAGCGTTTCGTCTTTCTTCTGGTGAAGTTGATATAGGTCCCATGGGGTGCCAGGCCTCTCGTAGGTTCCCTGAAAGTTTGCGATAAATTGATCGCAGAGATCGCTCCAGGAGTCCACCGTGTTCGCAGGAAGTCCTGTGAGCCATGATTGAGTCGAGGGGGTGAGATTGACTGGCAGATAATTTGCCATCACGTTTTGATTACCACCGACTGCTTTAACCGCCAGAGCATAGATCTGCAGCCAAGCTTTCGGATCTCGATCCCCGTCAAACTTAACGATGCCCTTGGGGTTGAAACCTTCGGGCCATACCACTCGGCGTAACCGAGAAGTGAACGCTCGGATTCCGTCGATGGATCTGTCGTCATGATGAGGAGGAGTCCGGCGTGGCGAGCCTCTGGCTTGGCGATTGTCATCAATGCGTCGAGGTGGAGTTCGGCCCGGCGAGCCCATGACTCGGCGATCGTCGTTGTCATTTCGACCCCAGCGATGATGGTCTCTATGGTCGTCGCAGTCATCGTACCGTTGATCACTTCGTCGATCGTGGCCGGTACCGAAGCGTTCATGGTCGTCGTAGCGCCAGCGTCGTTCTTCCTCGTCCCGCTCTTGCCGTATGGCGGTGATGTCTTGGCGAAGATCACGGTTGAGATTCTGACGGGCATCTCCAACTGGTCGTGTGGGACGTCGACTGCCGGTACTCCGACTGGTAGTAGTCCAGCTGCTAGCGACGCGAGTAGCCGCATGGGAGCGTGAGTGCGCTTCTCCTACCGGCTTTTCCTGATTCTGCTGAATTGCCGCCGCCGTCACCATAGCCTTGATCTGGGCCACGATTGGGGCTACCGGGCTATCAGATGCAATCATCGGGTCCAGCGTGTCGAGAAGCGTCTTGGAGGCGACAACGTTCTGGAGCGGTGTGTGGAAGACAGCTTTGTCTCCCAATCTGGATTGTAGGATGTCCTCATGGACATTGCGGCCGCGAGATCGAAGCGATCGCGCTTGTGCCACCTTACCCTTACGAAGAAGGCAATCTTCCTCCGTAGCTTCTTGAATCTCTTGCTGGCGTTGGAGATCGGTTTTCTACTCTTCTATCATGAAGATGCCACGAAGATTGTAGCAATTCCTCGTGACGCCGACTGGTTTGCCGGCCGAGTCAGAGTGGCATACTTGAGATTGGTTGGCCTGATCTTTACCAGATTGGATCTGGTTTAGGTCTAGACAGACAAGTTCTCCGCGTGCGTCTGCGACGAAGTCCAAGTTCCCAAAGTGGAAAGCTTGGCCGGAGACGAAGGTGGTGATGATTCCGCTGGTTGCTGCCATCGAGTTTGTAGGAAAAGATTATAGCGCTTCCCCTACCTGGCGCTCCAACTGTCAACTTTTGTGTTCGGCAATGAATTTATGGGGTAGGCGCTACATCTCAAACTTGAAGGTCACACAAGACAAAGGTTTAGACAGGTTCAGGCCCTCGACGGAGGAGGTAATACCCTAGTCCTGTGTGCTGGGATTATTTGGATCTCTTGAATCTAAGATTGCTCATATCTCTGTTGTTGCCCGCCCTCTCCCTTATATAATGGGGGTGGGGCGGTTTACAGAGTCCCGATCGGTTAAGGGATTCCGATCGGTTATTGGATTCTAATCGTTACAGGATAGAGTTTACATCTTTATCTTATCCTAATTACAATCATATCTCTTATGCCTAAATATTTGTTCAACTGTCTCTAGGATGTATCCCCTTGCGCACGGCAGTGAGGCTTGGCGCGGAGCTTATCCTCTGGGCCTTCCACTCGGCCCTGTCTCCCCTTCTGGCACTTCTGGGCCGGTTATGAAGACACCTGGGTTCTTATATTCCACAGGCGCACCAAGGGAAGAACCAGGGGAGGCGCACCAGGAGAAGAACAAGAAGAGGGAGGGCGCACCAAGAGGCAGAGGGAGGCAAGAGGGGTAGCTGGGATGGAGGGGAGGGGCTGTGCGGCTGGGGTGGGAGGGGCTAGGGTTAGGCAATTCTTCCCCACATGGGCCAAAAAACAAGCCCTAGCGGCCCACGAACAGCCCACAATAGCTAAACCGCCCCTAACGGCCCATGAACAACCCAAACATGATAGCCAGACTATGCCCCGACGGGGAGAACCCTAAATAATACTCAGTGCCCTATCTGAGATATCACATTCTCTCCCCCCTTAATAGAATTCGACCCCGAATTTAAAAATTGCTTCTGCACAATAAGATAAACAAAAGGTAAATTAATCCTATCACATACCTGGTTTGAACAGCTCGGAATATTTCTCACGCATGTGAGACTCCAATTCCCAAGTGGCCTCCCGCTTGAATTAGTGTGACCACAAGACTTTGACAAACGTTAGAGTTCTATTTTTCAGTACCCGCTCAGATTCCCCTAAAATTCGCACTGGCTAAGACTTGAAGGTAAGATTCTACTCAATCTCCTGCGGCTCAAGTGGAACAAGTTCAGGGTCATGCAAGTATTTCCTCAACATGGACACATTGCACCCCACGCAAGGACTCAAAAGATCCAAGCGGTGAGCCAATTTCCCAAATTGTACCACTATCGAAAACGGTCTGATGTACATCAGCTAAGCTTTCTATTGGCACTACAGCGTCCAACTCCTTTAACCGATTATGCTATTCAGGAGAACATGGTTCCAACCTCTAACTCTAACTCCCATTCCTTCTTTGACTCAATCGCGTAACTCTACTTTCCACTCTTAACCTCTCTACCACGGATCGACATACTCAAGAGAACAAGAATAACACGAGACATTTCACTCGAACACGCCTCTAATTCATTTCGCATCGAAACACCATTACCATCCGTTTGAACATTCAGAATTCCAAACTTGTACCCTAGAAACCAAAACAAAGATTCCCATCTCTCCCAATTGGTTGACCTTTTAACAAAAGGACTAATACCATCGAAAGGAAATAGCCCACTATGGCATAATATCTTTTTCCACCACACTTCTGCGAACAATATAAATTTTTAAACTATCTTCTACCAAACCCTACTTTGCATCCAGGGACAACTAACCAGTATAATCGTTCATAGCAGAACAATCCATTTCGGATTGTCAAAACATTAGTTACATCCAACGCAAACAAATGTTCAGATACACCACAGAAAGGTAATTTAATTACTGACAACTCCCTCGTGGTCAACTTTTAAAGATCGATCATGTACTACCCAGTAGCATAACATATAATCGATCCTTCCTGTTAGATTTGGACCGAGACATACAAAAGCCCCAACTACACTCCACTCTTAACCATATACAATCAACAGCTAGCAAAGACTGGGATCTTAGGTCATTTCCAACCCACACCTGGTTTCTCTTTCTATAAAGGTTTTGCCCACACTCTTCCACTCAAAGAACCAAGTCAAAGAGTACAACCCCTTTTATACTCAACAGAGTACCAACGATCATCATTCATTTCCTTTTCCCCTACTAGAACTCAAAGGAAACACCAATTCTTTTTAACAAAGTAAACCACTTTCATCACCTTAAAACCAAGAGGCTAAAATTCACATCGGCGAGAAACTCAATTTGAAAGAGAAACACGTGATAAATCATTTATAGATGCATTTCACTTTGACCAAAGCTAATCATTTCAGAAAGAAGAAACTGTTCATAGAATCAAACCTCTTCCACACAACAACCATCTTTTTCTTAAGAGAAGGGAAACTCATTTTCCAGCAGAAAACCACTTCACCAGCAAAAATCACTTATGAAATAATCATAAGAACCACCTTTAAGAAACATTTTCAAACATTGAACACTTATTAATCAAATCTATCTCTAGTTGAAATAGAGATACAAATATTTCAAAATCAAGAGTTTCCAAAATATTACATTAGGTTTGGCCATTTCCTTTAACTGATAAAACCAAAGATAACTCATTTGTATGCTAAATAGCGCAATCCAATCATACACCCTTTGAGGGTAGATTCCACAATCATAACTTAAGCTAAATATCTTAGCAAAGACATATAAATGGTATTATTCAACGAAATAAAACATTCAAAATCCACCAACATATTACTTCATGATTATTCATTCTTTCATCCATATTTTCAAGCGTCAAAGTTAACCCCAAACTTGACAACATTCACACTAATTTAGGAAAGCTCTAATACACATAATTTACATACCCAATTCTTTCTTTAATTACCTTCTCCAATAATTATAGCCACCCTTGGCAATGTTATCATCAAGCATTAAACAAAGTCTATCACATGATAATCAACAAGGAGAAACGTGTCATAATTTTAAGCACATTCAACCTGATAGTTAACTCAATATAAAACGGTGCATCAACATTTTCTTTTGGTCTACTAACCATAACGAGCCATCAATCATACAACCTCTTATTCCAAATTTAAGACACATCTTTTCAACGAAACTTTCAGCATGATCAACATATAATTTTCGTACAACCCATAAGTCAACATTTCAGTATCCAAAGTTAATTCAACCAATAAATAACTCCAACAACTAAATATCATCTCCACGAGATATATTTTATAAATATGGCTCTAAGACATTCATTTGCTAAGGATAAAACCATACGCCATGACAATCATTCCATGTTTCCTCATTCTTTGATTACAACATCGATTAAGTCATTCCGTTGATACACAATATTAAATTTTCCATAAGCAACATAGTCCAACAAACTCCAGTACTTTACACCATCACATTGTCCTAAAAACTTCATCAAATAGAAAATTCTATACCTTCTCAATCGCAATCTGTACTAGCATTAAAGGGACAAGATTTCATACTCTAATTTATCTCAATATTTCGCAACAACATACATAATGACTGTATTCAACATTCACGATAGGGTCACCTACCATCATAATTAAATTGCTCTACCAACACCTTATATTACAATTGTAACACCCCAGACACCACAACCAGCCTGGGATGCTACTAAACGACACAACCTACAACTGAATTCTTTTTCTTTTTAAAAACAGCGACATATCCTCTGAAAACAAAGCACAACACGGAAAAAGGATTATTGCATAACAAGGTAACAATAAAAACATAACTCAATAACAGTACGAGGAACAAACGTTTTACATAAGCATCTCACTTAAACTCTAGTTACAAGACAAAAAAGTTTTAAACACTAAACATAGAGTATCATGGTGATAAAGATTGTAGACATATAGTGTAAGTCCGTGCAGCTACTCCCAACCCTTCATGACATGCTCCAAGCACCTGGGGAAGAAAAATTGCAAGGGTGAGATTTGAAAAAAATCTCACTAAGAGTTATTGCTTTGACAAGTTAATTTTACATCTACTCAAGAATTATAACATGGTATGACATCAAAACATTAGAATATAGAATCATCACAAGACAATGCCACAGTTCACTGCATAACCACAAAAGAATACTTCATACCGCACTTCTTCAATGAATGCATATGAATGCGATGCTATGTCCACTGCCTGCATACCTGAAGGTATGGAGCTGCATCCCAAGATGCTGTACCAGTACAGTCTCAACCATAGGTCCACGACATAATGTCAAATACATATGCTTATGCAAGTGTACATGTTATGCTGCATATGCGTACAAAAGAAATAACATATCCTTCCAAACATGCTTCAATGTTATTCACAATCGTGAAGAGATAGCACACTTCATGAACACACATAAGGCAATGATCCTACTTGCTTGAAAGTGAAGAATACCTCACTATTTCAGATCATAAGTAAACATCATGGTTCTGAAATTTTAAATATGAGCGATGAAAATTAACAAGTCAAAGATGTAGCAAAGCCACCGCTACATCTACTTGCCTCCGATGACGGGGACGGCAATCCTCAAGTGTGGATCGAAGCATCACCACCTGTTTCACAATCACCTCTCAGAAACAATACTTTAAACACATAAACAAAAGGTTCGCAAAAACCCCAAAACTCCCGCAAAGGAAGAAACGCTCACAAACTGCACGCTTCGCAAAACGATCGATAAAAGTAGCAGTACTTGTCTTTTTCGTATCTATTTTTATAACATAGCTATGAAAGTAAACCAATACATTTCTGAAAACTACAGAACTAGGGCCAAAACTTTCGTGGAGAAGCCATAATTCTATCATGCTTGCAAGATTTCCTAAACGGCCTCTAAAGAGAGCACTGAGAATCTGTTAGCAATCTGGACCAGCAGACATTCAGACCTCAATATCTCCAAAACTACTCATCATAAAATTCTGAAATTTCACTATGAAAATATATTTTCATCCTCTACAACTTCTTAATTATGAGTCTTTGGAAGAAAAAATAATAAAGTGGCCTAATGAGGGTCTGAACCTCGGCTACAGAATCTGACAGCAAAACCAAATAGCCCACTTCCAAAATTCATATCTGGAGTTCTACCCAAAGCAAAATTATGAATTTTACCAATCTGAAAAGCTTAAAAATCCTATACAAGTTTTCTACAGGAGGACAACAAAATTCTGCCCCTAACTTGGTCGAATTCCAGATCAATCTAATATTGTCTGGTTTTCAGCATCACAACGACATCTAACTTTGATAATTTATAACTCCTAAACCGCAAGGCCAAAAATCGTGAATTAGGACTCCGTGAAAAGATCTCAGAGTCCTCTGTAACAAACCTAGAACCCCACAATTTTATTCGGCCACTAACATGCTGATATTCACGGAAAAACAGAGACTGCTCAATCTGCCCTAAACTAAAACAGGAAAAGAAACGAGTTTTCTAGCACTAACACCTTCCTCTAACCCACAAATTCGACAAAAACCCGAACGGAAACAAAGCCAGCAGTGGGGAAAATCACCCGTGGAGATCTTACCTCACTCCTCCCACAAGACCTTAGATCAATTGCGCAGGACTCCAAGTTCCACAAGAGGAAGGATTAAAAGGGGGAGGCGGCTATGAGGGGGAGGTGACGGGCGGCTGGGCAACCAGAGGAAGGGAGAAGGGGATGCGCCTGGTGAGGGAGAAGTGGAGGGTCGGCCAAGAAGGAGAAAAGGGAGGAGGTGCCCTCCTAGGGTTAGGTTAAATCCTTTTTTTATCTCAAGCGTTCAATCATACTTCTACGATTCGAACCCCAAATAAATCACATGAGAAGTCAAATGAAATCCTTTCAACGAGCTCTACACATCTGCGGTCTCCGATCGTCCAACCAGCCATCGGATAAAAAAATAAAATTTTACCTCTTCTTTAAAGCACCACATTGAAAACTTCATTTTTTAAAAGAATTTCTAGGTGTTACAACAATTTCTTTAAACAAACAACCAAAGTAGTTTAACAAAATTAGCAATTTAAACCGACTCAAAGTTCTAATTACACATCAACAACGTTTATAGTCTTAAATATTTTCATTGACCACCCACCCTTGAAATAAAAGGGTACACTCAAATACATTCTGTTAACGCAAGGATTTCCAAATATAAATGATAACACATTTAAGCATTACTCACAATAAATACCCTACAACAATAGAAAGTTATTCAATCTTAAACCAAGGGTAACATTTACCTTTAATTGTTTCAATTCCAATGGTACTATAGAAATAGCTTATTCTATATCACACAAATAAATGCTTAGAAACATGTTAAACAATATCTCTTGCTACTGACAATTTATTTTAGTCAAATGATTAGCTTATTTATGTATAGTTTTTTTCTTTCGAGAAAGACCCAACCACAATTCACGAAGGAACTCGACTCCCCAATCATAAGATGACAAGACCCAAACTCTGACATACAAAAATTCTCCAAAACAAATTTCAAAATTTAAAACTCCCATGAAAGAAGATGGTTGCAAGAATATTTTCACAAAAGGAAAAACTAAGCGATCAAGTAACCCTTTTCTGGTAAAGTCACAAAACTTAATCCACACAACTAAGTCTTACACAAAAACTTCAGTAACTTATTTTTAACAGGGAGAATGAAACCAATCACTAAAACTGTAGTAATAGCAACCCATAAAGACTCATCACCAATCTCTTTGTCTCCAACCATCGAAGACAAAAAGAAAGAAACCTTCTCCACACATTCTCGATCTATGACGTAATAGACAACAACTCTCCCCTACAAGAGGTTCCTAAACTTCAGGTGGTGGCTCTACCTAACCACACCTACAACCATGGCCCATGGCCCCTACCACGGCCACGCACACAACGACCGAAACCCTTGGCACATCTATTTCACATAATCACATTCTTTCGATCCACTCACTCATAATCATAGCAGCATGTGTCATCATATCATCATCATAGTCAACATACATCATCAAAGCTCAAATAAAACATTAAATCGTAATGCAATTATTACCTATACCCTTTCTATTGTGCAACAGAGTGTATCAAGTTTCAGGTTAATTAACCAACCTAAATCAGAATTTAAGGTTATTGTCCTATGGCAAAATTTTAAAGAATAAATACCAAAGTCATGTTTCTAAATTTCTCAAAACAAAATTTTAGTTCACTCTAGAGTAATTGACTACATTCATGCACCACGGACCAAAAGCCCGCTCTGATAATAATTGTAACATCCCAGCACTACATGTGCCCCGAATGTCACCACAACAACCACAAATACTAACAACTGCTCTATTTACATACAAATTTCAGAAAGCAACCAAAATAAAAACTCACATATATAATAAGCCATGAACCACAAACATGAGCATAATCAAATACGTAACCACACAACATTAATTTCATGCATAACGACAACTAGAAAATCATTCTAGCAAATAATTTGAGCAACATTAACATCTCATAACCAATCCAACAATTATGCTCAACAGGTAACACAGTTTTGCTATTGACCAAGATAGCATTTAATCAACAAGACCAAATAGAACACAACCAAAAGTTAAACAATGATTCATGTTTGAACAACTCATTTATTCTTTAAGGTGAGATTGTTCCAAAGCTAAATATTATGAATGGGTATGAAAATGTGACGTGGTGAAGCTAAATCCCATCCCTTCATGACATCATCAAAGAACCTAAAATATTAAATAAACAAACGTGAGTCCAAAAACTCAGTGAAGTATATCATACAATGATAAAAGAGGCTAAGTTACTCAACAACAACATATAACATAATTCTTCATCCATACGAGTAGTGAATCTCAACAGTAAGAATCACATTTTTAATCCCATATGCCATGCATCATGCTTTAATGCTAAAAAATGCACCATTCATAGCCTATTCTGGTATAGCTTGAGTGCACACCCGTTGGTGTCGCACCCTTTCTTTCCCTACCATCCCAGTGGAGGGGCCTACAAGTAGGTCCCATTCCCATCCATCCCCGTAGATGGGACTACTTGGTAGGGCTTACAACAGAGCACTCCGGATTAGTCATATGACCTCATATGACTTTCTCACCGACCTGGATCGATTTTTTTTCATGTCATGAATGCAAGTGATGCAACATAATATTTCAATTTTCCATTTGCCATGTAACCATACTACCAATCTTCATTCACAAAATGCCTTCATTCATCATATAAACATCTCGATCATAATATGACAGCAACAACATAATTCATAAACAAAACTCAACAAGATAGCACTTCATTAATTTAACCTGAGGTTCATCTCAACCATCTTTGGGTGTATGATATACTTGCCTCTTTACCACGCGATGAGGAGGGGCGTGTGCTTGAGGCCACACCTGGATTCACACCACCTACAGCAAATAAACCCCCTCAAAAATATCCCACAATAGCACATACGGCAAATATAATCATAGCGCAACTACGCACCAACCTCAAGTTAAACTATCCTTCTTGACAACAAATTAATCCCTTGCTGTCCTATCGGTCGAAATACCATAAATTTTACCTCAAAAGTCCAAAAATAGGAACTCGTAAACTTTATAACAGCTACACAAGAAAACCTACAATATTCTAGTTATCCATCTTTCTTAATGACTACATCTAATCCCTCAAATTCGACCTAGAAAACCGATCTGCCATCAACCTGGATAGCAGACTTCACAATTTCATAACTATTTATATACAAATCCAAATTAAGCAAAAGATGACATTTTTGAATTCTATAGGAAAATTTTTAACTAACTCTAGTTATTGAAATGATTTAATTCAACCTATAATTAGCCGTAATTTGCTAATTACCACAGCTTCTGCTAACAGGCATAAATTCTGGATAGGAGTGCTTCAAAAGGCTATAACTTTTAAACCACTTAAGAAAAATTCGTGCTTTTGGTCTCTAATTAAACTTGAGACAACGATCTACAACTTTCACAACAACCAACCCCTTTTAAAATTACCAGAACTATTTTGAAACTCAGATCTAAAATCGCAAACAGCTCTGCACGAGTCCAGAACTATCCAGACCTAAATTGCCCCAATCCCCATCTAATCACAACACCCAAAATGAAGAACCCTAACCTGGCCTCTCTAAGAAACAACACCAAACCCACCCTCAGAGATCTACAAGAATTATACCTTCTCCCGACACGGAGCTCTTCCCTCGGATCGTGAAATCCTTCAACCACCCTTGCAAATCAGCACTCGAGACAGCAAGGGCTAGAGAAGAGGGTCCAGGAGGGAGCTCACCAGAGGAAGAGGGACTAGGAAGGGGCGCACCAGGGGGAGGTGCACTAGGAGAAGAACCAAAAGGGGGGAGGGCGCACCAAGAGGCAGAGAGAGGCAAAAGGGGTGGCTAGGGTGGAGGGGAGGGGTTGTGCGACTGGGGTGGGCAAGGGGGTGGGTTAGGCAATGCTTCCCCACATGGGCGAAAAAATCAACCCTAGCGGCCCACGAACAGCCCACAATAGCTAATCCGCCCCTAACAGCTCACGAGTAACCCAAAAACGCTAGCTAGACCATGCCCCGATAAGGAGAACCCTAAATAATACTCACTGCCCTCTCGTTCCCCAGATCATCACCATTTGTACTTTCTTATATGTTTTCCATCACGTCATTTTTTGGCAGTTCGATGTTCCCTTTTCTACGATTTGGGAAGGATTTGTGTGTGCAAAGAATGGTTAGGGAAGGATTCTATAGATGGGAAAGAATAAATCAGAAAAATTACGATCTGATGTGTTTCTTTTGGTTTGTGTTTCCCCGGTTGATTCTTCTCTTCTTTCTATGACAGAAAATCCATGGCGGTCTGTGATCGTCGTTGGTATCTAGAACAAAAAGAGAAAGAAAGTGCGATGGAAATCAATGAGAGGGGCGAGACGGGTGGAGGAAGGCGACGATCTCCTCTCTTTTTTGCGATGGAAGTATTTTGGGTAGTCAATTCCATGTGGGGCATGCATGATTTTTTTACGTGGGCCCAAGATCTTTCATGTCCACACGACAGATGTAAAGGTACGAATCAGTGGATGTAAATGTTAAGGAACCTCGCTATCGAATAGTCCGGGGTTCCCGAACAGATCTGATTTGGAGAACAGAGAGACAAGAGAGACACAGGTTTAGGGAGAGCGACGACAGAATTCTTTATTGCTTTGTGGTTGCTTGTACATTTGGGGGGGGCCCCCTCCTCCTTATATAGTAGTCGCCTAGGATTTCGGCTAAGGGACCAACATGGGCCTTTAATGGGCCATGTGGTTTCCCAACACTCCCCCTTGGGCCCTTTGCCGTGAGATGCATATGCCTCATTAAAACTCCAGAAAACCCCAGTGGGAAAAATACTTGGAGAAAGTGTACATAGCATACGCTTACTGTGTTGCACGAATTGCCTCATTAAAACCTTATACAAAAAAAACATCATGAAAAACTTGCTAAGGAAAAAGAGTACAATTCACCCGAACTTCAATTGCTAATCTTCGAGATTCATGTTGGGTACTCAAAATTCATGTTCAAGATTTATGTGGGAGTATGTGAAATATCTTCCCCTGAAATCTGCACTTCTCTAAGTCTCATCATCCCAATCCCATTTATGCACCTTTCAAAGGTAGATGCTGGGAGTGATTTAGTGAACAAATCTGCAAGATTTTCACATGACTTAGTATGCAATATCTTGATCTCGTTCATCTTATGCAATTCGTGAGCACAGAAGAACTTGGGGTTGATATGCTTCGTGAGATTGCTCTTCACATAACCCATCTGTGCTTGAGCAACACAAGCTACATTATCTCTATAGATGATCATGGGAGTTTGCTCAATGTTCAAGCCACATGACTTCTGGATGTGGTGAACCATTCTTCGGAGCCATGCACATTCACGAGATGCTTCATACAAAGCAATGATTTTCGAGTGGTTTGTCGACGTCGAGACAAGGGTCTACTTAGGCGACTTCGAAGCTACTTTGTTCCTCCACATAGGAAAATATAGCGATTTGGGACTTGCTAGTATGCGGTCGATAAATACCCGACATCGGCGTAGCCAACCAAATTGATTCATTGTTTCTTACGAAGAACAAACCGAGATCTTTACTTCCTTGGAGGTAGCGGAAGATGTCCTTGATCCCTTTCCAATGCCTTTTGGTGGGTTACGCCTTTCAGCAGAGCTAGCAAATTCACAGTGACGCAATGTCAGGCTGGTGCTATTTGCAAGGTACATGGCGCTCAAGCGCACTCAGATATGGGAATTCTACTCCTAGGACTTCCTCCCCTCTTCTCTAGGTGCAGTATGGGTCTAGGTGCGCTTGGAGTGACCTTGACCATTGGAGTCTTTGCACGATATGCCTTTTCAAAGCCAAATCTTTCCAACACTTTACGTGTGTAGGATGATTGGTGTACCAAGATTCCTCCTTGGACATGCTCAAGTGCAAGCCTAAACAAAACTTGGTTTTACCCAAATCCTTCATTTCATACTCGGACTTCAAGTATGAGCATGCTTCTTCAATCTCTTCTTAGTCCCAATGATGTTCAAGTCATCTACATAGACGGAGATTATCTGAGAATCCATTCGGGATCATTTGTATAAATACGCATGGACAATCTTCATTGTTCGTGTAGCCTTTCTTGCGAGAGAAAGTCGCTCAAGCAATTATACCACATTCTTCACATTGTTTTAGCCCATACGGTGATTTCTCCAATTTCACCTTTGTCAGGTTTCTATTTGCTCCGTCTTGGTTCGGGATAGGAATACCTTAGGTACCTTCATGTATATCTACGAATCAAGTTTCCATACAAATATGTTGTGACAACATCCATTAGCTTCATTCTTAACTTCAAGTTGACTGCCATTGAGATCAAATATCTAAAGGTAATTCCTCCCATGACCGGAGAATAGGTTTCTTCATAATCAACTCCAGGACGTTGAGTGAAACCTTGAGCTACAAGCCTTGCCTTGTACCTTAAAACTTCGTTGTTTTCATTCCTCTTCCGAACAAAGACCCATTTGTGACCTACGGGGTTTATATGGGGAGGTGTGCGGCATCTGAACAAACACCTCTCTCTTGTTCAGAGAGACTAACTCTGCAGTGATTGCCTTCTTCCATTCTTCCCAATCTAGCATTTTCTTGCACTCTGCTAGAGATGCAGGCTCGGGATCATGATCAATGATTGAGGCAATCTTCTTTGCAAAGTATGCATCAACATTGGCTGTTACTCTATTCAGGGATTCTCCTGTTATTACAAAGTTTATGGCCATTTCTTCATGGGGTGCTTCATGCACTTCTACTTGCTCTTATTTGCTATTCCCTATCGCGAGAGCAAGTTCCTTTAGCTTTCATTGCCTATGTGTGCGCACACATTATTTTCGACTTCTGCGGTGGAAGATTCAAGTCTGGAATTGTCTTTTTCGTTGGCTTCTTTCCAGTGCCAAGTCTCAACTGGCTCCCCTTCTTTCCTTGGGGTATTTTCGTGATTGGTTGTGGTAAGTCCTCTGCTTGATTTTCTCAGGGCGTCTCGGGTACTTTGGGTTTGAGGCAGTTTCTGTTCTTTTTCTTTGAGGCCTCTGAACAGGATGAGGGATACCTTCTATTTTCTTTGGTATTTCTACCTTCTCTGGTGCATTTCTTGCGGGTACATGAGACTTAACCACGCGCCCTTCAGATCACAAAAATGATCAGGCAGTTCATTTGCTAAATTCTGCAAATCAATTATCTTCTGGACTTCTTGATTTGCTTCATTAGTGCAGGGGTCATGCACGGGAATCCCAGTGGAATGCCATATGATTTCCCGGTATTTTTCATCCAAAGGTTGATTTCCTCTCCCTAATGACGAGAAACGATCCTCGTCAAATATGCAATCAGCGAATCGGGCTGTATGCAAGTCTCCAGTCATAGGTTCCAAATACCTAATTATGGATGCATTCTCATAACCAACGTATATCCCAGAGTTGCGGAGAGGACCCATTGCAGTCCGCTGAGGGGGTGGTATAGGAACATATACCATACACCCAAATTTCCTGAGATGGGAGATTTTCGGGATGATCCCGTGCACAAGCTGCATAGGAGAAAGGATGTTGTAGGCGAAGTGCGAAATTGATGAGTTCTTTGCGTGCGGGATCTGCGTGTCCCCAACAAGTGTTGGGCAAGTTACAACTCTGCAAAAGCGGTCGGCAATGAATTTAATCCTCTTTATTAGTGCTTGACTAGTCCATTACGTGTATGGGCGTGCGGTGCTGAGTGCTCAACTGCTATCCCATTCTTTGTGCAATAATCATCAAATGCCTTTGAAGTAAATTCTCCGGCATTGTCCATTCTAATGGACTTCACGCGATGATCAGGGAAAGCATTCTTAATTCTAATGATCTGCGAGATTAGCTTTGCAAAAGCATGGTTTCTTGTTGACAATAAGCATACATGCGACCATTTCGAGGAAGCATCGATGAGCACCATAATGTATCGAAACGGCCCTGACAAGGGCTGAATCGGGCCGCAAATATCCCCTGGATGCGTTCCAGGAATGCAGGGATTTCACTTTGAACTTTCATGACAAAGGGTCTAGTTATTAATTTCCCGATGGCACATGCAGGGCACACGAAATCTTCATGATTCGGGAATTTTTTAACATTAATGCCATGACCTTGTGAGTTGTTCACTATATTTCTCATCATTCTAAGACCAGGATGGCCTAATCTACTGTGCCATAAAGAAAATAACTCAGAGCTTCTAAATACAGTCTTCAAGGAAGTATACACTTCGGGTGCATGAATATTCGTGTAGTACAACCCAGATTCATATGAGGGACATTTTTCTAATACCATTTTTCCACATACCACGTGCTTCACAATGCATAAGTATTCTTTGCCATTTTCTTCATTGGTTTCTACGTGAAAACCATTGGCGCGGATGTCTTTGAAACTTAAGAGAGTGCGCGTTGATTCGGGGTACAAAAGGGCTTCTTCAATTACCAAAGTTGTACCCATAAGTAATATAATAGTGGCTCTTCCTGAGCCTATTACATATGAATCGCTTCCTGCGATCGTAGTAATTTTTCCAGCATTCTTCGTGATCTACTGGAAGTACTTGGACTCTCTTAAGATGGTATTTGTTGTGCCACTATCAAAAATGCATATCTCTTCCATTTGGGCGCTACACGATTTCTAAAAAAAAGGAAAATAATTCCTATCAAACAGAGGCAAAATAATTCAAATATTGCTTGTAAATGAAAGAATAAATTGCATATTTATCATGAGAGAAGTATGCTCTTCTAGAGCTTACAATTCATTATTCAAAAGGATTTGCTAACAACCATAATCTATAAAACATGTATTAAACAAAATCTGTAAAATATGCATTAATTTCTGCTTCTATGTCATTGACAGAAGTTTTCTCTTCATTTGCCATAAGATTGGCTGCAGCATCGATGTCCAGGCTATTCTGTGAGGACGAGAATCTTGGCCTCTGTTGGGGCGTTTTCTTTTGCCTTCCTCTTAACCATAATCTTTATCCATGGCATCGTCATCACCAATCTTGGCGAAGTGCGCCTCTGTTGGGGCGTTTTCTTTTACCTTCCTCTTAGCCTGATATGTGTTGATCACTTCCTTGAATTCTCAACATATCTTCGACCAGTGTCCCCAAGTGCCACACCTGAAGCACGTTTGGTTCTGCTACCCATACGGCTTGGCGTGCGCCTTTGCCTTGTCATCCTTCTTCACTGGAGCTTTGGACTTTTCCTTGGCCTGATTCCTCTCTTTTCCACCCTGCTTGCCCTTCTTTCTATGAATGGGCTTTCTTACCTTATAGCTATTGGCATTGACTTCTGTGCCAGTGCCCCTTCCAGGTGGCTGTGAGACATAGTTCTTGCGTAGAACATCGTCTTGCGATTCCGCAACTTGCATTACATCAATCAGTTCGCTATACTCCTTGTATGCGTCCTGACGATAGCTGTGTGCACTCTGGATAGCATTTGGGTGGAAGGTAGAGAGAGTTTTCTCAATCTTCTCCTCATCAGTGATCTTCTTGCCACATAGGGAGAGATTAGTACAAATTCTGTGCAAGACAGAATTGTACTCGGCCACTGTTTTGTAGTCTGCAAACCTCAGGCGGACCCAATCTTGCTGTGCTTGGGGAAAGATGGTGTACTTAAGCTTCTCGAACCGTTTCTGAAGTGCAGTTCAAAGCTCAAGTGCACTCTCCTAAGCCATGTATTCATTTTTCAGAGTAGCTGAGAGGTGGTGCCTGAGGAAGTGCAAGGCTTGATGTTCTGTTCGACGGTAGGTTTCGCGTCCTGCGAGGACCCTAGACCAATCGCGGCACGGAGCTTCTTGCCCCCAAGAACGATCTTCACGTCCGATGCCCAAGTGAGGTAGTTCTGACCGTGCGGGGCCAGTTTTTCATACTCACGATTCACGATGCCGGACATCTGCATGGTATCAAAATTCTGACATTAGATTACTTCGTGTAAACTAATAGAAAATGGTTGCAAAAAGCATAAAGTGCATAAAATAAATTTCTAGTATACTAAAATAAAGCAATGAATTCAAAATTCATAAAGAATATTCATAAAAAATAGAGCCAAATAATTTTCTGGATTTTTCTAGCAATTTTCCAAAATTTCTTTTTTTTGCTTCTTCTTTTCTTTCTTTCTTTTCTTTTCCTCCGACCTAACGGCCTTTTGGGCCGCGCCCCTTTCTTTGCTTCAGCCCGCATAGCCTCCACTTGCGCCGTCTTCACGTAGCCTCCTTCCTCCTCGCGCGAAGCCTGGCGGCGGCGGCGACCGAGGCTAAAGACCGGTGCGACGCAGTTGCGGCGGAGCAAGCTAGGCCAGAGGCCGTGGAGCGGCTTCGAGCCGGGCCGGGCGGCGGCCTCGCCGGCGGCGAGCATAGTGGCTGCGGCGCTCCGAGCGCCGAGCGCCGAGGAAGCCGAGGGCTGTGGCGGGTGGATCGAGCCGATCTTGTATGAGAGGCGAGCCGGCGAGCAGCGCTGCGGAGGCGGGTCGGGCGGGCGGCGCGCGAAGACCGAGGCGGCGCTGCGTCGGCGGCAGCGCAGAGGCCGAGCTGGCGATGGCGCTGCGAGGCCGATCTTTGGCCGGGCGGGCCGCGAGGCTAAGACCGGACGCCGGAAGTCGGTGGTCGAGCGCCGGAAGGCACGGCTTCATGCGGGGGCGGGCGGCGGTAGTGCTCCGTCTTGTGGCGAGGCGACGCGACGCGGGCGAGTGGGCGCGCGCTGCGCAGCTGGCGAGCGGCGCGGCTGCTGGCGCGCGGCGCCCGCCGGCGGCGGCGTTGCGGCGGTGCGCTTCTGGAGCGCGGCGGCAATGGTGGCCGTCTTGCGATGGGAGGGCGGCCGGCGCGGGTCCCAATGCTATTGTCGTCGTTTCTTTTTCTTTTTCTGTGATGATGAACAGTAAAAACTGTAGATCCATGTCATTGTAGCTTGTTGCCACGCGACGAAAAACAAAACAGATGCGAAGGGTAGATGCATGCATAGGATCAACAAGCGATTAGATTCAATCGGCGAAACCCACCTTTTCTCACCTTTCAATATGTTCGCCGGTAGAGCTTCGTGCTGATAACGTGTTAAGGAACCTCGCTATCGAATAGTCCGGGATTCCCGAATAGATCTTAATTGGAGAACAGAGAGACAAGAGAGACACAGGTTTAGGGAGAGCGACGACAGAATTCTTTATTGCTTTGTGGTTGCTTGTACATTGGGGGGACCCCCTCCTTCTTATATAGTAGTCGCCTAGGGTTTCGGCTAAGGGACCAACATGGGCCTTCAATGGGCCATGTGGTTTCCCAACAGTAAAGAATAAGCAAACCACTGTTGTGTGGTGAGAGAAAGTAGATTTTTAGAGGAGTGTTACTGTTAGCTCTTTGTTTCCCATTTGTTCCGTAGATTTGTTCATCATGCGCAGGGGGGCGATTTGCCAAGTAAATCACTTGCTTACACTAGTTTATGTACAAATCCTTGTCTTCTCTCATACATTTTCAGATCCTTCTTTTATTCTCGGCGATGCATTCTTCAATGCTTTTATATTTCTTTTCATCTCTACATCTATGGTACTATTCTTTTTTTTCTTCATGGAATACAATTATGACTTTTTTGGCATTGGGTTTTATTTTGCGATGGGGTCACTACTACAGAACGGCATATCACTATCGCTTTATCTGTGTCGGTTCTTAAGTTTTTAGGAAAAAACGATTGTGATAAATAACTTCGGAGGGGTGTTAGTAATAATCACTATCGGTTCTGAGATTTTAAGTGATTGTGATGTAGCATTGGTCATATCACAATCGGTTCTCAACTAAAACGCGATAGTGATGTGCACGGTCATCACTATCGGTTCCAACAAAAGAAGTGATGGTGATGATCACGTCCACATCACTATCGGTTCTTTTGATAGAAGCGATAGCGATGTGAATATACATCACTATCGGTTCTAAGAAAAGAAGCGATAGTGATGCGGACGTGATCATCACTATCGCTTCTATAAAAAGAACCGATAGTGATGACCGTGCACATCACTATCGCTTTTTAGTTGAGAACCGATTCTGATGTGTACGTGCTCATCACTATCGCTTCTATAAAAAGAACCGTTAGTGATGATCGTGCACATCACTATCGCTTCTCGAAAAGAACCGATTCTGATGTGCACGTGCTCATCACTATCGCTTTTATAAAAAGAACCAATAGCGATGACCGTGCACATCACTATCGCTTCTCGAAAAGAACTGATTCTGATGTCCACGTTCTCATCACTATCTCTTCTATAAAAAGAAGCGATAGTGATGACCGTACACATCACTATCGCTTCTCGAAAAGAACCAATTCTGATGTCCACGTTCTCATCACTATCTCTTCTATAAAAAGAAGCGATAGTGATGACCGTGCACATCACTATCGCTTCTCGAAAAGAACCGATTCTGATGTGCCTCGCTAGGTCATATATACCACTCACGCTGAACTCTTCTATGTTGTTGCTCCAGAGGTAATTTCTCCGCCACCACCCAAGAAAACAGCTCATATTGTGTAGTTGGAAGCAATACTTGGGTGAGAAAATTTGAAATCCTCATGGGTGGGTATTAAGAGGGCAAATTTGAAACCCTATCTTGAGGAAATTCCCCTCTTTTTGCCCTCATTTGCAGTTTTCTTCAAAATGTGAGGAATTCTTTAAACCCCTTCAATTTTGCACTAGGTAATTTCGATATGTCGTGAATAAAGTTTAGGTTGTACTGGAATTGTGTACATCCTTTTAGATTTCACACTCTTTATTTGAAAAGCATACATCTATTTATTGTAGTGCTCTCGTGCTAATATGGAATTATTATTGATATCATGTGATAAATGTTAGAGTTTAGGCTGTGGAACCTACGTCTCCCGTTCGAGGATGCTTGTTTATAAATATGCCGAACGAACTGACATATTTATAAGCGAGCAGTCTCAAATTGTCCACGTTTTTTGGACAGTTCGAGGATATGTGGTTCGGGCAAGTTCCTGAGCTGTGTTGTACAACTTCAGAGTAGATTTCGGTAACGTCTCCCTGGTGTTCTCCATATACACACCCCTCTTGACCTATTGTCGAGACGTGTATATGGAGAACAGTGAAGATCTTCTTGAAATTTTCTTTGAAGTTGTACAACAACAAAATTTGCTCGAACCACATATCCTCAAATGGGATTAGGACCTAACCTATTTAGAGATTAGGAGTCATCGTTGGTACCCTTGTTTTGTTTCGTTGTAGTAAAAAGATTTGCAAGCTACTACACTATCTATATAATTAGGTTATTTGATATCATTATTGATTTTAAAAATTTATGTCTCCTATGTAGGGAATTGGAAGCTCCAAACCAGGGAAGAAGCTAGGTATCGATCGGGAATACACAGAAATGAGGCTAAGCTATATGAAATCATTTTTGGAAATTTTTGAAAACTTGGACTTCATTTGAAAAAGTTTTGACTTTTCAACTATTTAAGGAAAATTCATGCCTAGAAAGTGAATTCTGGCATCTTTTTTCAATGATAACTCATTTTTGCAAAATTCTTTTTGGAAAAGATTTGTAGTATCTCAAAGTATATTTCTGCAAAATTTCAAATAATTGCAACGATATTTGCAAAAGTTTTTCACTCTTTGATCTAATTCTGAAAATTTAGACTTCATGGTTTGTCTGCAAAGGCAATAGTGCAATGAACTACATTTGTGTCGGTTTTTCCTGAAAATCGATAGAGATAATTATATATTAGTGTCAGTTTTATTTATAAAAGCGATACGGATATTGAAGCATCATCAGTGTCGGTTTTATTTATAAAAGCGATACGGATATTTAGACACATCGATGTCGGTTTTCTTTAAAAAGCGTCACGGATATTGAAGCATCGATGTCGATTTTATTTAGAAAGCGTCACGGATATTGAAGCATCATCGGTGTTGGTTTTATTTATAAAGCGTCACGAATCTTGAGACACATCGATTGTCGATTTTCTTTGAAAAGCGTCGGATATTGAGACACATCAGTGTCGGTTTTCTTTAAAAAAAGCGATACAGATATTGAAGCATCAGTGTCGGTTTTATTTAGAAAAGTGATACAGATATTGAAGCATCATCAATGTCGGTTTTATTTTAAAAGCGATACGGATACTGAGACACATCAGTATCGGTTTTCATTGGAAAAGCGATACGGATATTGAGACACATCAGTGTCGGTTTTCTTTATAAAAACGATATTGATGACTAACATCTGTGTCGGTTTTTTTTAAAAAAAAAGCGATACTAATGCTAAAGGATCAGTATCGGTTTTTACTTTGCCCGATTGATATTTTATCCCCATCATAAGCTTAGTCCTGCGAGCAGCCTACCTATTCGCGTGCGCAGCCTCCATCGCTTAACCCTAGCTAGTCCGACGCTGCCGCCGCCGAGCATACGCCCGCCGCTCAAGCCGGCCGCCCGCGCGCGCGCCCTTCTTCAAGACCACCTTCGCCGACGCGGCAGCGGCGGCGGCTATTTCGGCTGCTTGAGTGCCCCGTCTGTACCATCTCCATGTACCCCCCGATCCACCAGGTCAGCGCCTCGGTTCTTGCACTTGGATTCTTTTTATTTCCTGATTGCTCCAGGATCTTTGGCTGTTCTTTTGGAAATTGCTCGATTTGGTTGACCTGGTGTAGGAAAGATGGGATCTTGGGCTTAAAACTGAATGAAGTTCTGGATGAAAAATAGTCTGGCTAGATGCTGTAGCTAACAAGGACTCCTTTGTAATAGCATGTTTATGTACTATAATAATTCCTGCAAGGATATAATGTTGCATGCCTGCCATCAAATTTTCCTGCCATTCTAATAGCATTTGTTATAACAGGTACGGTGATGGTGGATTTCTAAGCCCAGATGACGAAAAGGTTGTAGTAGAAAAGCTTCTTGCTCACCACCACCGTTCTGAAGACAAGATTGGTTGTGGCCTTGATGCTATTATGGTGAGTTAGTGTGATCACTTCCTTCTATTTACTAAAGTCCCTTAAAAAAATTGTTCTATTATTCCCACAGATTCTAATTTATTTTGTGCTAATCCAGTAATCCTTTATGATTAAATATATTTTTGTTCAGGAATTTATCATTTGTTTGTTGTTATAACAGCCACAGAAGCAAAGTATTTGCACTACTTTTAATTAATAAAGAGGATCTCCATTGAGCATAATAAATGAGAATTGCAGTCTTAACCACTGCCCGGCCCTGTGTTGTTTTATTTGCACTACTTTTAATTAGTAAGCCTCACTGCTGCCGATTGTGTGCAACAAACTTCACAAGTTCTTAGATAGGACCAGGCGAAGAATAAAGGGATAAATTCTTACATGCCACAGCAAAATTCCCAAATCCCTCATATGCCATCCCTTGGTCACTGGCATGGGTCCATATGTTAGTGACACAAGGAATGGCATATGGCATTGTGAAAATTTGCAGTTGTCTAAAACTAGTATCATCACTTTAGTTGATGTGCCACAGCAGCCATGGTGGCGAATAAGAGGAAGCATTGTGAAAATTTGTTGTGGCAAATAAGGAATTGTCCCAAGAATAAAAGCATATGTCATCACTTAAGTTGATGTGCCACATCAGCCATGGTGGCGGTCTGAACTAAGGTGCTCAGCATCAAGTAGCTAACACAACCACCTCGTGAATATTTTTGACCACTAGGCTGCAAACTGCAAGTCTGAATATACAATATTTTTTAACTTAAAAATATTACCTCTATTCCTAATTATATCTTTCTAGCCTTTGGTTCTTATTTTTAGTAAGTTTTCCTATACTTCTTGGAGAATTACGTGCATTGTTTCCTTCATGCCGTTGTTTTATCCTTCAATAGCTGGTAGAAAGACTATTGCTTGAAAGTTATAAAAAACCCATACTAAATCTTGTAGAGCCAATTGTTTTTGGTATCATCTGAATTTCCTTATCAATCCTCCTAGAATTTGGTCCAGTTGTTTATTTTCAGTTATACCCTTCGTTAGAATCCTCTATGTCAGAACCCAAAGTTGATAATTCTAAATTTGGACAAAAGGTTCGAATTTACATAAGATTGAGAGAACAATAACCAGGTATGGATACAGGCATGATTTTTCTGTCAATGAATTTGACTCAAATGCACTTGTTATCTCCATGTACTATCAGTATGGGTATACTACCGTATATAAGCCTGGGAGATTTCCCGGCTCCTCAGCGTGGCCACGTCGTCAGCCGGGCGTCGTGGCGTCTGCCCACCCGCCGCGTCGCTCACTTCAACAGAGAAATGGTCTGCTGCGTTAAATGCAGTGGCTTGCGCCGTATATAAGCAGGAGATTTCCGGCTCCTCGGCGTGTACGTCGTCGGTAGGCGTCGTGGTTGTCGCCCACCCCGCGTCGCTCACTTCAACAGAGAAATGGTGCGCGTTAAATGCAATTTCATTGCGCCAATATATAAGCTCAGGAGATTTCGGCTCCTCGGCGTGTACGTCATCAACCGGGCGTCATGGCCGTTTGCCCACCTGCCGCGTCGCTCGCTTCAACAGAGAAATGGTCTGTCATTCGTACGGCTGGCTGCACGTTCGTCCACGTCGCCTGCGTGGCTCACGGTCGTTCCAGCCTCAAGTATTCTAGTGCGCTCGCTTTTCGTGTGCGTCTGTGTGGCGCAGCGGTAGAGGCTTTGGTTTGCGGCCCGTCATCCCGTGTTCGATTCTCCACCACGCGCAGATGCGTAGCGAATTTTTTCAGTCGACGCGTGGGCGGCTGCGCTGGCGCGCGCTTTCCCGCGCTCGTTTCTTGCCCGCGTTTTGCCGCGCGTTGTTTCCTTTCCCCGCGGCATTGAGCGCTCGGGTTTCCCGCCGGTTCATTGCTTCCTCAGAGAGTCACGTTTGTGACAAAAGAAATTTCAGCTGTAAAGTTCAACCCGTCGTTTCTTTGCTTCATTGTCACGTTTGTGACAAAAAAAACAGCTACGAAATTCAACTCGTGAAACAATTTCGGTACAAAATTTTCAAGAAAATTTTAGCTCGCGAAACTTTTTGCTAGGAAAATTCAACTCGTGAAACAATTTGGTACGAAATTTTCAAGAAAATTTCAGCTCGCGAAACTTTTAGCTAGGAAAATTTCAACTCGAGAAAAGTATCCTGATCTTTCTACGCAAGGGTCCTCAAAAATTACGTTTCAATTCGTTTTTTAGGCCAGCAGCCCCCAAATAATTCCGTAGCTTATCCCCTCTTAGCGTATATTTTTTTTTACATCTAAGTTCAGTTTTTAGCCGCCAAACCACAAATTTTTTTTAAAGTTGTGCGCCTCTAAAAATTTTAAGATTTGTTTCTAATTATATATTAGTGCATTTTCTCCCAATAAAGCTTCCGAGAACCTAAGATCCCCCCCCTTTTAGCACATATTGTTTTTTTAGTCTGCGTGCATTTTTTTAGTGATCGAACCCAAAAGACTACCAAAATTTGTTCGTCCCCTTTTAGCGCATATTTTTTTTAGTCTACGAGCATTTTTTTAGCGATCGAACCCAAAAGACTTCCAAAATTTGTTTGCTTTTCCCACAGATTTTTTCCCCTCATTAGTTCTAGAACCAACTTGTTTTTTTTAGCAGAGGGCCTCACGAGATTCATCTAGGCACGGTACATTACGAAAAGCCCCTCCAAACTTCTTTGATTTGTTTTATCGTTACAGTTTGTTTCTTTGGTGAGAAAATTGTCTTTGTGTAGTGTCAAGCGCCTGCGCGGCGCGGCGTGTCGCCGCGCAAACATTCCTAGTAGATACTATGTGTCGGCGTTTCGAGCACCGGCAAGTAAATTTGTAAGTCTAAGGGGCCGCGCGTTCCACTCCCTGAATGGTTAGACTCAGAAGTCCAAGATGTATACTGGTTCGGGCCAAAGGTCCCTACTCCAGTTCGTGCGGTGGCGTTGTATTCCCTTGATCATGGATGTTGCACAAAGTTTACAAGAGAGTGCTAATGGCTTAGTGAGATGGGTTCGATCCCCTCCTCACGGGTTCTGCCTCCTTTTATACGGAATGAAGGCAGGTTACATCGAGAGTTGGGAGAGGGCGAGGTGACCTACACTAGGAGCCGGTCCTTCGTTCTGGACCGATCACCGCCCGTCTTGCCCATCTTTGGTCGGTAGTCTAGTTGGCGAGGCGGTTAGGTATTTCCGGGAAGCGGCGTACACGCCTCTGCGAACCTTACGAGTGTTGGCGTTCTGCGCATGGCGTGGGTGTTGCCTCGGGAGAGAGCGTGTCTTCGTCTTGTATGTGACCGGTGATGGGGATGGGAGCATGACTTGGCGATCATTAAACCCTCTTGGGAAGGGCCACTGCCCTTGTATAGTATTTGGATTGACCCGTTCGTAGGGTACATGGCTATAAGTGGTGGGGGCTTCGACACGCGCCCTTGGTGGATGTTACCTTGGTTTGATCGGTCGGGGATCCGTCCCCGCCAAAGTCGGGAGCCTTGCTTGAGTCGGGCCGGGGTCCGTCCACGGCGGGGTCGGGAGCCCTGCTTGGTCGGGCCGGGGTCCGTCCCACGGCGAAGTCGGGAGCCTGCAGTCGGAGACACTTCCCTCGTCGGTCGGAAGGGATGTCTTGTATGGCCTTGCGGGTGCTTGGTCGATAGCGGTGGGAGCGGCTGTTGGGCTTGAGCTGTGCTTGAGGCGGCTCGTCACCGGGCCATTGGGGTACCTGTTATAAGTATTCGTCGATAGCCCCGAACCCCGGCGATTTGGCGGTCGGTTGGGGTTGAGCTGGATGAGTGGTGGCCCGGGCCCGAGTGGTCGGTCCGATCGATTAGGTCAAGCGATTTACGCAGTGTACCCGGCGCATCCGGCGGCTGCCACGGAATTTGGCACGAGGCATTGAACCGCCGGGGCTTTTAATCACCTCGTTGTACGCGCGACGGCAGCGCACCTCGCCCGCTCGTCTTACGGGCGCCGGGTTACGGTGAAGGGCGCCGTTTTCAACGCTTGCATTTATTGCGGAGATGTTTAATCTCCTCCGTCCGGTATATAAGGGCGCTTCGGCTTCTTGAGTGATAGACCTTTAGACGAGAATCCTTTCTTTTGCTCCTTGAAATGGCTTCGGGGCACCCTCTAGTCTTCAGCTTTGGTGATGATGTCGTGGTGGAAGAAGAAGATCCTTTGGCCGAGCTTTGGGCTGAGTACGACCAGGCGATGGCCGAACTCCGGGAGGAAGAAGCTATTGCCCGTGATGCTGCTGCCGTCGATGCGCTGCTCGAGGTCGTCCCGAGGCTTGAGGTAGTAAGGGGGGCCCTTCTAGAGGCGATGGCGCGAGGGCGCCGACTGTAGTCAGTGCGGCTGCGTCGATGTCGCTGAACGTCAGGAAGCGCGTCGGCGTACGGTTCCGCGGCTGCGACGGCTGTCCCGTCGACCAGGTAAGGGCCTACCAGCATGCCGTCGGTGCCACCGATGCCGCACAGATGTTTAAGAGGCTTTGGCGTGGATAAAGTCCTGCCGTGGTGTAGCGTAGCTATTCTTGTGTCTGTTGGGTACTGTATGTAAAGTTGTGTAAAGTTTGAGCCTGTTGGCCTATAATGAAATCTCCTTTTTCTTTATGAATGTCTTTGTGATGAGTTTGCTTCGATTGAGTTGTCCGAGTTGCTCATTTAACGTCGTAGCTAGACCGTGCCTTGGTCGGCAGGGACGACCGGATGCCTTTGCGCGAGGTTCGGGTGTCTGAGTTGCTCGTTTAACGTCGTAGCTAGACCGTGCCTTGGTCGGCAGGGACGATCGGATGCCTCTGCGCGAGGTTCGGGTGTCCGAGTTGCTTGTCTAACGTCGTAGCTAGACCGTGCCTTGGTCGGCAGGGATGACCGGATGCCCCTGCGCGGGATTCGGGTGTCCAAGTGCTCGTTTAACGTCGTAGCTGGACCGTGCCTTGGTCGGCAGGGACGACCGCGATGCCTCTGCGCGAGGTTGGTGTCGAGTGCTCGTTAACGTCGTGGCTGGGCGGTGCCTTGGTCGGCGAGGGACGACCGCGAGGCCTCTGCGAGGTTGGGTGTCGAGTGCTCGTTTAACGTCGTGGTGGGCGGTGCCTTGGTCGGCAGGGCGACCGCGGCGCCTCTGCGCGAGGTTGGTGTCCGAGTGCTCGTTTAACGTCGTAGGCGGGCGGTGCCTTGGTCGGCGAGGGGCGACCGCGAGGCCTCTCGCGCGAGGTTCGGTGTCGAGTGCTCGTTTAACGTCGTGGTGGGCGGTGCCTTGGTCGGCGAGGGCGACCGCGATGCCTCTGCGCGCGGGTTGGTGTCCGAGTGCTCGTTTAACGTCGTGGCGGGCGGGGCTCGTTTTACGTCGTAGCTAGACGGGGGCTCGTTTTACGTCGTAGCTGGACGGGGGCTCGTTTTACGTCGTAGCTGGATGGGAGCTCGTTTTACGTCGTAGCTGGACGTGGGGCATCCATCCCGAGTCCTCGTCTAGCGAGGGTAGCTGCGAGAGGAGTGGCCGCCGTCTATCCCACAAGTATACCCCATCCGCAGTTGTGGGACCTGGAGGGGGTGAGCGACGCGCGTTTACCCGCGTTGGTTTGAACGCCGTGCTTGTGGAGCTTATAACAGATAGTCCGAGTGGGTCCTGGGAGGTCCCGCCCAAAGGGGACCCTTCCGAGCGGACGGTCCTAGAGTAGGGTGTCCTGGCCCTGCTGTGGGGCGACCCATAAGAAACCTTTCTTTACTCAATCCCGTATGGGCCCTGGGTCGTCCGTCGACCCAGGGCACAGCTGGCTGTCGCTCATCGATGAGCTCCCGGGAGAGTGTGAAGTATGGTTTGGGTCGTCAGCCGACCTAACCGAGGGCCCACCGTGGGGCTCACCTCATACTTGCCCCTCGCTCAAGTTTCATTGGGGCGGCCTTATGCCCATCTGGTGGGGTAGGCCTTTTGAACCTGACTTTTAGTTGGGCCCGGCGCAAGCCACGAGCTTTGCCGTTTGGGGCTGCGGCCAGTGGGCCTCGCGACGAGCCCCGAGCAGCAACCGTCACGGCCTCAAGGCGGAGACCAGAGGTTACTGGGCGCCTTTGCTCGGGCGGCGTCTTTATGGCCCTGCCGTTTCGTCAGGATTAAATGCTGAGTGGAATTGGAAACCGGGAGTTATCGGTGGCGTGGATGATGAGGTGGGACGCGATGCTTCGCTCGAGGGGGTGCCTGTTTGGTCGGCGCCTTCTCGTCTTCTATAAATACGTTGCTGGGGCGCTTTGAGTAGTCACGCTTGCTTGCCTTCCTCGCTCCCGTCCCTAAGACAAAAAAGAACAACAAAGAGCCAAGGAAAAGAAAACTCAGCCTTCTCTTCTCCTCGCCTTTCCGTCGCCTCTTTTGCAAGGATGTCGTGGCCGGAGTGCTCTGCCCAGGCCAGCCGCGCCCTCGGCTTGGTGAAGAAGGGCTTCCTCCCTGCGCAAGATCTCTCTGGTTGGAGGTCTTGCGGGGCTGCTTGCCCCTCGCCGGGGGCGACGAGTCGTGGTGCTAGCCTCGTTCTTGAGTGCGGCCGACTTGCCGCTGCACCCGTTCGTCCGAGGGCTGCTCTTCCACTACAAGGCGGAGGCGCACCATCTTAACCCCAACGGGGTCCTCCACATCGCCATATTCATCACGCTCTGCGAGGCTTTCCTGGGAATCGAGCCGCATTGGGCTGTGGAGGCATTTCTTCCAAGCAAGGCTCTGGAAGGACAAGCCAGCGAGACGCCGTGGCGCCATTGGTGGCTGGCCCTCCGGCTTCGTCGGCCGGAGCACGGGTATCTCGAGTCAAGCTGCCATCGTCCAACAAGGGATGGCGCTGCGAGTGGTTCTATGCTCGAGCGTCGAGGCAGTGCCCGCCCTTCACCGGCAAACTTCCGTGTCGGGAGGAGTGGGCTGGGCGCCGAGAAGCGAGAGAAGAATAAGGTGGCCCTGATCGTAGAGCAGGTCAGGGCCCTAAGGAGGCAAGGGCTCACCGGGGACGTGGTCGTGCGTGCCTTCATGAGGATGCGCGTGCAACCTCTTACGCACAGGCCCCGTCCCCTGTTCCAGTACGAGGGGGCATCCGACCGGATGAGGATGGCGGAGCCCGAGCTAGCCGCGACGGAGGTCGAAGCCCAGGTGACCGCCATCACGGGAGGAAGCGCTACGGAGGCGGCGGGTGGCCACCCGGAGCCATTCTCGGCGGCCCACCCTCCAAATCTGGTAGGTCGATCGGACTTCTTCCCGCCTCTCTTTTCTTTGCTTTTAACGCCTGGTCTGACCAGTGTTTTTTATCTTCTAGGGGCTCTTGGGCATGTTCTCCCGGGCGCCGCTCCCGGGAGATAAGGAGGCGAGGGCGGCGGCCCGAGCGAAGGCCGCAGAGCTCGACTCCTCTCGCAAGAAGCGGAAGGAGGAGAGGAGGAGGAAGAAGGAGCGAGGAGGCTTGGCGAGGGCAGCGCGGTGGGCGTGTCGGAGGCCACTGCTGCGGGTGTAACCTCCACCGACAGCAGCGGAAGCACCCCCGGTCACGCATACTGCGGGTTCCTTCGACCCGTGACCGGCGGCGGTCGGCGTGGACTGCCGGGCGACACCACAGCTCCGCGGTGGGGAACTCGGGCGGAGGTGACGCGCGATCGCCGTCATCGTCGCGCCGGTGGAAGCGGCCGGGAAGCGGCGGCAGATCTGCCCCTCGGAGGACCCGGTGAAGAGAGGCGCTGCCGCGCACCGCTTCGGCTCGATAAGTACTCTTTTTCTTTTGTTCAAACATTTTTGCGGCAAAGCCGCCCAAACGCTTTTAAGTGTTTGTGATGTGCAGCGCCTATCACGGTGTGACCGTGGCGCGTCTATGGCGATTCCGCAAGGGACAGCGCCGAAGAAGTCGCATAGCGGCGGGGCCGCGAGAGGTTCGAGAGACGCCGATCGGTCGGCGCCGATCGTGGTCTTTGGCGAGGTAGGCGCGCGCCACGCAGGGTGGTCGGCGAGGAGCTCCGGCGCCTCGGTGGGGACACCGCCGGTGGCGTGATCATCCTCACGGAGGAAGAGGCGGCGGTCTTGCCGGCGATCGTCTTTGGCCGAGGCAGCTGTTGTTGAGGTGTCGACCCCTCGCCCGGGAGGTGCCGACCGAGGTCCCGCGGCGCAGTCGCGAGGATCCCGGAGGACTAGTTCCACCATCGTTGCCGATGGTGCTCGGCGAGTAGCGCCCACCCGAGCGAGCGACCGGGGCCCGCTGCCGGAGTGGCCCTTGAGTCGAGTCGGTGGCGAAGCGGAAGAAGCGAGTGGGTCGCTCTTCAACAAGGCGCTACGGGCCGAAGCGAGAGATGGGCGGTCGAAAGGTCGACTCTTGCTCTAGAATCTTCGGTAGGCCGGCGGGCGCGATGGCGAAGTCGGCCGATCACTTGGTAAGTTGATGAAAAACCCTACTTGTAAAATTCGGCGCTTTTCGCCATGAGACTAACGGATAGTCGCATCTTGCGTCATCTGCGGGCTCGCTCGGAGGGCAAAGCCGAGCTCCTCTGGCGCTCGGACAGCCGGTGGCGGTGTCGTGGAAAAGTGCAACCGGCTGCGCCTTGAGCTGCGCTTAGCTCAAGAGGCGCCAGCGTGAAGCGATCGGGAGGCGAAGGTGCGCCAAGAGCTGGAGGGGCCACTAAGGCTCTCTTCGACGAGCGCTGAGGGCCAAGTCCACGAGGACAAAGGTGGCGGAGCTCGAGTCCTCCTGGCGAGGCCACGAGATCGAGGGCAGCTGCCGCCACCCGCGAGGAGGCGGCGCAAGCGCGAGCAACCCGTCGTGGACCGGCGAGACCAGGCTCGGAAGGATGCCGGCCGAGTCCGCTCCGGCGGGAGGCCGCTCAGAAGGACCTGACCTCCTTGAGGGCCTCCTACGAGGCGGTCAGGCAAGAAGTCGGCAACCTGGCGAACTCTGTGACCGGTAAGGGTCTCAACTTCTTATTTGATTCTGTGGGCGCTATTCGTAAGTCGTGATCATCTGGCGCCGTTGCCATCTGCAGAGGTGCAGAAGAACTTGGGCCTCGCCGTTGAGGAGCGGAAGGGCGCCTGCGGCCGTGACAAAGCGGTCACGGCGCGGGGGCGCGGCTCTGGCGGCGCGAAGGTTGCGAAGATGGTCGGGCGGCGCTCTGAGCTGGAGGCCGCCGCAAGGCGGCGGGGCGTCTGCGTCTGGGTCCTTGGAGCAGTGGCGGGCCCGAGCGCTCTGGAACCTTACGAGTGTTGACGTTGCTGCGCATGACATGGGTGTTGCCTCGGGGAGAGCGTGTCTTCGTCTTGTATGTGACGGTGATGGGATGGGAGCATGACTTGGCGATCATTAAACCCTCTTGGGAAGGGCCACTGCCCTTGTATAGTCATTTCGATTGACCCGTTCGTGGAGTGCGTGGTGTAGGGTGGTGGGGGCCGACACGCGGCCCTTGGCGGATGTTACCTTGGTTTGATCAGTCGGGGATCCGCCCCGCCAAAGGTCGGGAGCCCTGCTTGGTCGGGCCGGGGTCCGTCATGGCGGGGTCGGGAGCCTGCTTGTCGGAGACACTTCCCTCGATCGGTCGGGAAGGGATGTCTTTTGTGGCCTTGCAGGTGCTTCGGTCGGTAGCGGACTGGGAGCGGCCTGTTGGGCTTGAGCTGTGCTTGAGGCCGCCGGCTCGTCACTTCGGGCCGTTGGGGTACCCCTGTTATAAGTATTCGTCACTATGTGTTGCAAGTTTGCAGGTACAAGGATGTTAGAATGTACTTATTTCCCCCTTCATACCAATTGTTATGCTACTACTCTCAACTATGTCTCTATTACATGCGGAGCTAAAATGAGAAGAACACTAGGACACCAAGAAGTTAGGATGGGAAATTGTTTCCCCTTCATACCAATTGTTATTGCATTTCCATCCAGCCAGACTATAAGAACTTTTGCTAAGGGACATTGCATTGCCAATGTATATCACAGGTTGAAGTGTTCCAGTGACAGCTCGAACTTAGACAGCAAAGCACTGAACAATTTACGAGACCACTTATGCCAGTGGTACTAGTTAGAAGTTATATCGGAGGACGGTAGGTTTAGAGATCCTGAAGCGTCCTACTAGTCCATATGAAAACAATATTAATTGTATATGTCAATGTGATATATATGCACGTGTACTGATTGTTAAGCATGTTTGTGTTTGTATATTGTGAACGAATGGGCTATATGTATTGTAAATTAAGTGTTCGTGTTCTATGAATGTGATATGTGCATTCTGTGTTCTGTATTATGAATGTGATATATGCATATTGTTAATATGTGCTATTTTGGATAATATGCAAAATTGGCACACCCCCATGAGGGTCATCAGAATCGGTTCTTATATATATGATTCTGATGACGTCTCATCAGAATCGGTTTTTTGAAGAAAGTGATTGTGATGACCATATCATTAGAATCGATTCTTATGAGGAACTGATTCTGATGACTTCTCATCAGAATCGGTTCTTTTAAGAAAGCGATTGTGATGACCACATCACTAGAATCGGTTCTTTTAAGGAAGCGATTGTGATGACCACATCAGTAGAATCGGTTCTTTAACAGAAGCGATTGTGATAACCATACCATTGCAATCGGTTATTGGAAGCAAGCGATTGTGATGAACCATCATTAGAATCGGTTTTTTAAAGGAAGCGATTGTGATGACCCCTTCGTTAGAAACCGATTCTAATGATAGGTCATCACAATCGCTTCTTTCAAAGAACCGATTCTGATGATCCTTTATCAGAATCGGTTATTCGAAAAAACCGATTGCGATAATGTTATCATCAGAATCGGTTTCACCTAATAACCGATTCTAATGAGCTTTATCACAATCGGGCCAAAATCGACTGTGATAGCTCCACCTCATCACTATCTAAAGACTTCGTATCGCCACTTGAACCGACTGTAATGACAAAAAAGAACCGATTTTGATGTACAATTATGTACTAGTGGGTGTTAAATTTTTTTCTACAATTTTTATGCATCGACAATTGAAATACCTTTATTGTGCCAACACAGTCTTCTAGTAGTAAAAAAACCCGAATCATCAGATGACTTTCTGAAAAAAAAATTGGTTCTTTCTTCTTCTTTTTTTCTCTCTTTTCTTCTTGATGTTTTTTTAATAACTGTACGAATTAGATATATAAGGAAAAATATTTACATAAAAAATACTATATTTTAATTTATTAATTTCCTTTTTTTTATTTCCTGCGTCATTTTTTTAGATTGTTCACAATTTTTTTTTTTGTTTTGTCTTCAAATTTGTGAATACACTATTTGCAGGCAAGTAGTTAAGGACGAAGTGGGGATGATGGATGAACCCAGGTAAGATTTTTGTACAAAGCTTACTCTACCCAAGTTTATTTCGGTTGCAAAATGACTATGTAATGATCAGAAAAAGTGTGTTCGGAGCATCGGGTTCAACAATCTGTTGGATATATCTTGTGACACACTGCCAAAAGGTCTTGTTTTTTGGTTAATCAGATACTTTGATGTTGAGTCAAGAACGATCTACTTGTCTAATGGGTGTAGTTTCATAGTGAATCCATTTTGTGTGCACCAAATACTAGGTATTCTAATAGGTTGCCGCAAAATTCCTAAGAAAAGTCCAGATTGGGTAAAGAAACTTGTTGCAGATGAAACCAAATGTAAGAGTTGCCAACCATCAATAAATGAGCTGGGAGACCTGATTCAACCTAGCTAGTCTTATTGGTGATAAGTTCAAGAGGATTTACACGCTCTTCACTGTCACAGCTTTCCTGTGCCCATCAAGTCATTATTGTGCTAGTCTAGATTATTTTTCAGCAATCAGAGTAGCTGATGAGATCAGTTTAAATGATCTTGACAAATTAACTTCATGTATAGACAAATACCAGAGCAGCCAATGCACAACCGTTCTTGGTGGTTGTGTATTTGTGTTAGTGGTAATTATTTACTTACATTACAATTTACTTTGTCTCCAAATAATGCAGACACTACTAACAATCCAAATTCACATTATTTCAATTTTTCACTATTTTCCCTTAGTGTCTTTTATGTAGGCATTATACTTTGAACTGTTAAACACTGAAGAAATCAAACTGGGAAATATTGTGCCACGCATCCGACTATAATCAACAGATGTTGTCGAAGCGTACGAGAAGTTGGATGCCACGCGAAATGGTGGAGAGAGATATAGTTATGGCAAACTAACCGTAAGTCCTTTTTTTACTGAAAATTCTCCAGATTGGTGTATATTTATATTAAGAAACAACAATTTGCATCATTGTTTTCACTTTTTGTAAAGCTTCCACTTAATTTCCTTCATCTATGGCTTAGGGATATCAGTTGCACGCCCTTCCGTACTAAAAAATGTGATTCCTGGTTCATTTGATGAATTTCATCCTGATTTCACTACTACACAAATATACATCACAATCGGTTCTTTTTTATCATCACAATCGGTTCTAGTGGCGACACAAAGCCATGAGACAGAGATGAGGCGGCGTTATTACAGTCGGTTCTCGCCCGATAGAGATGAGGCGGTCATCTCTATCGGTTCTTTGTAAGAAGCGATAGAGATGAGTCCTCATCTCTATCGCTTCTTACAAAGAACCGATAGAGATGACCGCCTCATCTCTATCGCTTCTTAAAAAGAACCGATAGAGATGAGTCTATCATCTCTATCGCTTCTTACAGATAATATACTCATCTCTATCGCTTCTTATAAAGAACCGATAGAGATGAGTCCAGCATCCCTATCGCTTCTTACAAAGAACCGATAGAGATGACCGCCATATCTGTATTATTTTCTTGTGAGAACCGACAGAGATGAAGGGGTGTGGTGTGCTATTTTCTAATTCATCCTCAAATCAGCACATATTTCACACAATATGCACATATCACATTCACACAGAAATTACAGACAACATATCACATTCAAAGAACATGAACACTTTGTTACAACAAACACATATCACATTCGTTAATAAAATAGAACGCAAACATGCTTAATCATAAGTACACATGCAATCGCATTCAGATATGTAATATTGTTCACATATGGTCTAGTAGGAGCTTTCGGGATCTCTAAACCGTCCGTCCTCCGACAAGCATTCTATCCAGTACCACTGGCATAAGTGGTCTCGTATCTTGTTGAGTGCAGTGCTGTCTACACTCTTCTGGGGGATATTGGTATGCTACAAAATAGAAACAAGTGCTCTAATTTAAGTTTTCAAATTTCTATGTGAAAGACTAATTGTATAATAATGCATGTACATATACCTTAGGGAAACGGTCTGAGTCGGCAATCAAGATCACCATGTGTTGCATGACGTACAAACCACAGAGGTCGTTGCTGCCCTGTTGATGACACTGTGAAGAAATAAAAATAAATTAAGAGACGAAGAAAATATGTCAGAAAATCTAAATCTTATATATGATAGCCACTTGTACCTTGAAGCGGACATACTCCAGCTTGGAGCCCTTTTTGTCATCGTGTGTCCCTCTTGCTTCGACGTATTCCTTGAAACCCCTATATATATTGGAGAGATGCCGTTGAGTAAAAAAATAATGAATGTAGTTAAACACAGAAAATGTTAGATAAGAGTGGTGCACTTACTGCTCCAAAGGAGGCTTGATCGTGTAGGCCATCGGTCTCTTCTCAATCGAATTAAAAGTGTACACTTTGTTGTCACTCGGAAAGAGCACGAGTAGAACCCAATGGTTAATTATTAAATGGTATGCAACGAAGAAAATAAGTTCACATACGGTTTAAGTGCGTACAAGTAATTGAACGGTGAAGTAGTACTTACTCCTCGTGGTACAGGAGTAGAATGAAGTCCTTCTTCGACTTAGCTTGCAATGCCCTCTTGATGTAGGAGGCAACCCATTCCGGTTGAAGCCTAGCCATCGTTGCGAACACAAGCTCAGGATCGACGAACACAACTAGTTGTCGATTCATCACGACTCGCTGCCTCATTGCCCTGCAACTCATATTGAATGTTAAAAAGCGTAATGCAAAATCCTATGAAAGTCGTAAGGTCGTGCTACGTGGTGGGATACTCACAGCGTCCAGGATCGTACAGTGGAAATATCGATGGCTATCAGTTGGTACAGACGGAACAGATCCTCAAAACTAACTGGGAATGTCCCATCCTCCTCGCGGTGGAAATGTCCCTTTTTGTATCTAACATTGAAGTCGACACGCCGCTCGCTCTCTTTCACTTTGTCAACGTACCATCCATGGAGCTGTCGAGTCCATATGGCTAGAGCATTCAATTTGCTAGAAGGCAGAAGGGGCTTTCCATGTACGTAGGCCTTAAATTCGTAAGGCTTATCTATGCCCTGTGTCGGCTCTCCTTTCTGGGCCAAAGGAGTCTCCGAGGACGGGGTAGTTGGCTTTTCATGTACCTAAGGGGGCGTTGTGGCCTTTGTGAGCCTTGCCTTTTTAGCAGAGGCCTCCAGTGGTTATGTGGTTGTCGCGTTAGTCCTTTTATGCACTAGCTCTGTACTTTGTGCAGGACTCGTCATGGTCATGGTAGCAGGCGCAGGTATGGTAGGAACCTACAAAGCACGCGCATAATTAAGTAACTTGTTGCAATACTAATGGAATGGTCAAGAAGACGTGAGGTTTTTTACCTTAACCAGTACGATGCCTGTCGTGGGCCACTTGATGAACGACATCAGCACTTGCCCGAGAGTGGTGATGTCTTCGTTGGGGGGAACTCGAGCACATGTGATAAGAAGGCTTCGTGAATGTAGTCCACCTGGACCCTCATGTAGCCATTCCTCAAAGGCTGACCATGTACCGTATCGGTCTCCTTGCATGGAAATGCAACCCCGCGTGCAGCCTCAATAGGAAATCCGTCTTCCGTCAGAGTGAGCTGGCACTTAGTAGGCGCCTGCAAAAAGTGCGCAACTTGAGAGAAAACATATGAAGTTACCCTCGCACCTTTGAGTTAAGCAAAATTAATTATTACCTTCAGCTGGGGACCAGACTTAACATTTTCGCAACCGCGGCTACTTGGTGGGGGCACAGGTTTCTCTACGGTAGGCAGGGGCACAGCTTTCTCTACGGTAGGCGGGGGCATCTGGCTCTGACTCTGGGAGATCATCGTCATCATCTCGGCCCTCAGGCGCTCCTCACGTGCCGTCATCTCCCCCCTCATCTCATCCTTGATCTCCTCCCTCAGCTGCTCCCTGAGCGTGTCCTTGAGGCGCTCCGCGCGTGCCTCCCACGATCTTGATCTGCTACTCCCAGCGTCATCTTGGAAGTAGGACTTCTTTGTATGCCCCGCCCCTGCGGCAAGTACCCGGCCCTTATGGTCGGGCTTCCCGATCACAAAGGATAGTATGTCATTTGACCCTTGGCTAAGAAAGGTCCCCTGCTCTTTCCTCTGCGATATCTCCTCCTGCAAGAAGCAAGTACGAATTAGATCTGAAATACGACAAGAATGGTTGACTGCAATGTACTAAGTTTGATATCTTACGATGGTGGAGACGACTTGCGTGGTAACGGGGTTTGCTACTACCAGTTGCCCGTCCACGGTTTTCTTTGTCCTCGCTAATACCCAGTCACGTGCCCGCTCCTCACATATGTGCGAGTAAGGCATCGCTGTCCCGGAGTTCACGCACTCCTTGGCTAGTCGCGCCCATTCTGCTTTCTTCCCTTCGTAGCCGCCTGAACCGAGATGGTGCGCATGCGTGTTCTGCCTTTGGGTAGCAACGTTCTTCTGTCTCAGCTCCTCCGCCTCGGACATCCTCTTGATCCTCCTGAACTCCTCCCAAACATCAGGAGTCATGAACGGATACCTCTCGAACGGTATACGGTCTTTCAGCACGTACTCACTATGCATGTAGACCCTGAAGTGCCTCAGAGCCACACCCATCCTCTTCAAGGCGTACTGCCTGGCATTGTTTTCATCCTCCTCTTATATAATCCATTTGCCCTTAACCTCGTCCCACAGCCGGTTCTTCTGCTCGGCGCTGACCTCCTTTCTCCAATCCATAACCATTATGGGTAGTCTCTCCCTCGCCAATTGGCCGAGGAATGAGCGGTATCGCCCATTGTACTTGGGAGGACCCGTGCAAACCCCCGTGGCATTGAAGTGGAGAACCTGCGCCGTTCTCCCTATGGCCCCTTTATTCGGTCCTCGGGCCTTCCTCACCTTACTCGGCCCCTCGACAGTTGGAACTTGGCTCATCTCGACACATAGAAGTTGGCTCGGCTCGACACTTGGAAGTTGGCTTGGCCCCACAGGAGCACCGTCTACTCTGTCTGGCGATGAGCCGATGCTCTCTAATTGCAACATTTTGAGTTTTCTTATCTGACATGGTTATATATTTAACATGAGAGAACGCAATTCGTAGCTATTATGTGAACTTGACAATATATCATGTAAAGCAATAGCTGAATATTGCAGTAGAGTAACAGATGAATGAATGATCTTCAAGAAAAGTCTATCTGTTGACTTTTACTTCATACGTACGAATGATAACTCCTAATCTCTAAATATGTTTGGTCCTAATCCCATTCGAGGATATGTGGTTCGGGCAAGTTCCTAAGCCGTTGTACAATTCGGAGAAAATTTGTGACATCTCCCATTGTTCTCCAGATACACGTCTCGACAACTGGTCAAGAGGGGTGTGTATCCGGAGAACACCAGGGAGATGCTACCGAAATCTACTCTGTGAGTTGTACAATAGCTCAGGAACTTGCAAGAACCACATATCCTCGAACTGTCCAAATTACGTAGACAATTTGAGACTGCTTGCTTATAAATATGTCATTTCGGCATATTTATAAATAAGCACTCTCGAATGGGAGACGTAGGTTACGCAACCTAAACTCTAACATATGCTGAGATGAAAAAGAAAAATAATATGCAATTATAATTGAAATAACTATCTCAACTAATAGAGTCATAAGTTCGCATACGGTTTAAGTGCGTGCAAGTAATCTTGGCTCTACTCCATCCAAACAAAATCTGTTCAATGGATTTGATTTTGGTAATTATAGCAAAACAATGTTATTCTTTAGAGACACCTATTTTAAAAAACTTCATGTATTATCTTTATATCTCCACAATGATTATTTCTTTGACTTCTTGTTCAAACCATACCAAAATTATAGTTTCACTTCTACACGACATGCAACTTAATGACCAAAGAGCAACATTGTTGCAGCTCGTGGATAAGTTCAAGGCAAAGTGAAAGACCATGTGGAGATCTATCCTTGTGTGTGATGAGTATTTGATGAGTTTTGAGCTTGGTTTGATTTGAATTGAATTGGATTTGAAGCAATTTGAGTGTTGGTTGCTCTTCTTAGTGCTACCGGTCTAGGGGTAGTAGCACTGGACCATTGAGAGCAATTATGATCGATTAATGATTTTGGGATAATCATTGAATATCTTTGTGGGCATTGCTATGTGAAAGGTTTTTCCTTGTCTTTGATGGTTGCGAGGCGACGGTGCTAGGTCATGGTGAGGCGGAGGATGGCCGGGACTAGGCGAGGCGTCGGAGGTCCGAGCGGTTGGGAGATCGCGGAAGATGATCGGAGACGGAGTCCGGGCAAGTCAAGAAGACAAGGAAAGGAGATAATGCTAGCTAGATGCCGCGTGGATCAATGAGGGTCGTCGGATTGAGGTCTAGTTGATAGGTTAGCGGGTCTAGGTAGTATGCTTTGAAAACCGTGCAAGAAAACCCGGTATGTGTATGGGTTTTGGGTTAGCCCTTGCATGGCTGTGTGTGTGGGTTAATCCTAGCCCTTAGATTAGTGCTCTAAGGTTGATGGACTCATCCAAGGGTGGTAGGTGGCCCAAGAGTAGTATAAATAGGGGTGGAGGGGTAGCCTCCTCCCCTATAAGGTTTTTGAGGTTTTTGAATGCTTCTTTGAGCTTTGCCCATATGAAAGTGAGGCTTTGTAACCTCTCCTTCCAGAAATAAAAGTTTTATCCATCCATCTCTGAATTTATTTTGCGCATTTACATTATGTCTTTACTTTACGCAATTTAAATTCAGCATGTACTTTCCCGCAATTACATTCTTGCAATTTACTTTCACGCATTTTGGATTTGCCTCCCCTCCTTCTAAATGCTGTTGATCTTGGATGTTTTTAGTGTGTTCATATGGTTTTACATCTCTTTTGCACTCTTGGATTGAGTAGAGAACATCTTTTCTTTCAAGTTCCAACTTTGTTCAGAACTTGTTCTTTGTGTAGCATTTAGTATTTGATTTTTATAAAAATCTATAAAAATCCTTTTTAAGTGATTATTGTTGGAGGAGGTGCGGGACTCTGATATCCATCTGCATAAACATTTTGGAGTTCACTTGTAGCACCGTTTGGGCGCCATGAGGTGAAAACCGAGCCCCAAACTTTTTGCTCGAAGTTCTTCATTGACTGTGTTCTTCGAGTTTTCCTGTTTTTTCTGTAAGGATTTTTTAGGAGAAATTTGGTGGAGTTCTTCAAGACGCTGCTGCTCATAGGGAGAAAAATTCTCAAAGTTTTGTGAGCTGCAGAAACCCACCAACCTCCTGTTCAATTTGTGGACAATTTCTGAAAATTCTGCTTTTGCTTTTCTGAAAGTGACTTTTGTGATTTGAATTGATGTCCTTTCTAAAAGCAAGAGTTGTATTGATTCCTCTTTATCTTGGACACTAGACAACCAGGATTGTGACTCAAAAATCCCCACATATTTTATGGTACTTATCCATGCAAGCTAGGGGTACACATAGTTGTCTAGTTTTTCGGGTTATTCACGATTTCCTTTGAGCGATCTTGTCGAGGTTTTTGTTGGAGTATTTTGGGGAAAATTTATTTGCGACCATTCACCCCCCCTCTGTTCGCCATTTCGATCTTTCACAAAGTGGACAAATTTAGGTAAATTTCCTCAACCAACTTTCTTTTGTTCTGATTCCAGTAAGTTGGTCCATTATTTATTTTATGTTCTATGCCTAGTAATATGTCGCATCACCCAGAGGTCTGTACTAATATGAGTTTAGAAGTGTCTCATTTCAACCAATCTGACATTAAAATTGATAATGCTCAAGCAGGTGGCTCAAATGAAGCTGTTGATCTTAACAAAGGAGAAATTGAGCAGTTGATAGTTCAACTTATACTTGATATAGGGCAGAAAGAACTTTATCAAGATTGCGAGGGATTTGGTACGTTATATGCAGAAAATATATGGTGATTATTATCCTGAGGTGAGTCTTACTGATGAAATATAGGCCTGTTTTTCAACTATTCTAATTACCAATCATGTCCTCAATTATGCTGACACTACATCAAATGTCATTATAAATTCTGGACCTGGTTTCACACTGATATGGAGCACTGTGAAGGGACTTCTTGACCCCAAAACTTCATCTACAATCCATGTACAAACTTTTGCCAGTGTGTGCCTGTGGTGCAAAAATTACACAATTGTGAAGCATCTGAGGCAGCAGCTCAACTTGTATTAGACTACTCTATTTATTATCAACATAAATATGGCAAGTCCCTTTTGTGAGCTCAGCTCATACAAAGGTGAAAAGACATGATGAATTCGGACCAAATGCTATCACCCAGAAAAAGTTGGATCTTGGGGTCACATATTTATTATTTCCTCTTGCAATTAAGAATCTAAAATAGTAGAAAAGATTAACAAAATTAACGATTGGCCATATAGTTTCATTATGATTGTTGGATAAGAATTTACCAGGACAATAAGTACAGGATCCGATGATGGTGCGGAGCTCGGTGAGGAGGCACCGACAGTGTGGGGCTCGGGATGAGGTCGCGATGGCTGAAGATGCCCGGGGGGAAGGAGGTGCCGGTGCGGGAAGTAGGCGCCGGGGGGGAGCCGGCGCCGATGGGGGGAGCTGGTCGAGGAGGCGCCGGTCGGGGTGAGCTAGGACCGATGACGCTGAGGGGGAAGGAGGCGCCGGTGCGGGAAGTAGGCGCCGGTCGTGGAGGCGTCGGCGGGAAGAGCTAGGGCTGGCAGGGAAGTAGTGTGAACTGGCACCCGAAACAATTGGCGAGCAGCTTGTAAAGGCATCCGAGAGGCAATGCAGTCGGGTCTCACTAGCAAACCGACAGAAATTAAGGCAGTATAGGTATCGGTTTTTAAAAAAGAAGTGACATAAATAATGACTATTTGTATCGGTTTCAACATTGAACCGACACAAACCAGGAAATTTCAGTATCGGTTTTATTCAAAAACCGACGCAAATGACGTCAACATCAGTATCGGTTTTTACAATAAACCAACACAAATAAGGTCAAAATCAGCATCGGTTTTATTAAAAAACCGACACAAATGATGCAAATATCAGTATCGGTTTTATTCAAAAACCGATACAAATGATTCCAACTCACATGCTTCAGCAATACTACAATGACGTTAACATCAGTATCAGTTTTAACAATCAACTGACACAAATGAGGTCAATATCAGTATAGTTTTTATTAAACAACCGACACAAATAAGTACAATATCATTATTCAAAAACTGATACAAATTATTCGAACATCAATATCGGTTTTACGAAAAAACCGACATAAATAAGTGTTTGACTATTTGCTCCCAGAGTATCAGTATCGGTTTTTAAAGGAAAAGCGACACAAATGAGATACAATCAGTATCGGTTTTCCATATAAAACTGACACAAATAACGTTTATCACTATCGGTTTCTTATAAAAAACCGACACTAATGTGTGCCACTCAGCAAACAAATGTAAACATCAGTTCCGTTATACACAATCATCTGTGTCGGTTTTTTTATAAAAACGATACAAATGATTACATTATCTGTGTCGCTTTTGTATGAAAACCGATACAAATAATTTACTTATCTATGTCGTTTTCCTACAAGAACCGATACAAATAGTGCATGTATCTATATCACTTTTATACGGGAACCGACACAAATGCTACTATATTACTATCGGTTGTTTTAAAAAACTGAGAGAAATAGTTGACATAGCACCTTATGTTTTTTACCAATATAGCAAACATCACTATCGGTTTCACAATAAAATCGATACAAATGTGAGATATCACTATCGGTTTTTTAATTAAAATCGATACAAATAATTCACATAGCATAGTATTATTTTTTAGCAAAAAGAGAACATCACTATCGCTTTTTGTAAAAACCGACACAAATAAAAGTGACACAAATTCTCCAATATCACTATTTATTTTCCAGACAAACCATGAAGTCTGAATTTGCAGAAATATCTCATCAAAGAGTGAAAAGGCCATAACTTTTTCAACCATAGTTGGAATTACTTAAAATTTTGCAGGAACATACTTTGTGATACTACAAATCTTTTCTAAAAAGGAATTTGACAAGAAGAGTTAGTATTGAAAAATAAGCCCAAATTCACTTTGTAGGCATGTTTTTTGATCAAAGAGTAGAAAAGTCAAATCTTTCTCAAATAAAGTCCAAGTATTTAGAAAATTACCCGAAATACTTTGTTGTAGTGTGCCTTCTTTTTCTTGCATTAAGTAGCTACATACCACAATCCATTTTTAAAAAATTGTGAAAGTTTCATACGTGCAATGCAAACACGAAACTACAGTTATGTACAATACAAACATTTCAAACACATAGCAACTGATACAATGACGTACTCCTTTTATTTATAATACAACCCTTCTTGATGATCTACACGCATGTAATTTCTTTCATATGTGTCGTCGTCGCCACTAAGATAGGCCCCATCCGCAAACGGAGGTATTTCATCGAATTGGTCGTATTCTTCTTCATCTATGACATTTTCGACACAAACAATCTGCCGCTTGCCATGAAGGACGACGTGCAATCTCGGATTAGCCAGATCACGCACATAGAAGACTTGATTTGCTTGCTTCTCAAGTACGAATGGGTCATCTTTATAGGCGAGTCTGTTGAGATCCACAAGAGTAAAACCTCTCTTGTCGACCTTCACTCCATGTGAAAGTCCCACCCACTTACATCGGAACAATGGAATTTGGTATATTCCGTAATCGAGCTCCCAAATTTCTTCGATCACCCCGTAGTAAGAGTTCGTTGCCATTGAGGATCCTCCTGTCGAGTGATGTTCATCGGACAAAGCATCTATGCTTACACCACTGTTTTGAACATTACTCTTCGCATCCTGACTTTCAGTGTAAAAAGTGTACCCATTAATATTGTACCCCTGCCATGTCTGTACATTAAATCTAGGTCTGTCAGCCAACCATTTGATAGTCTCACTAACAAAAACCTCCACCTTTTGTTTGAACCATGTGAGAAATCTATCGTTGTGTTCTCGCATGATGGAAAGCTCATCCATGTGTGGATTCTCTTCCCGTAATATCGACTTGTGCTACTCTATGTACCCTGCAACTTCTGCGCTGTACTGCAAGACTGTTAGATGCGCTTTGCAATACATATCAAATTGTGGCCTCGTTAGTTTCGACCCAACGGTTCCTTTGCCAGCAAGTCTGCCCTCATGGCGAGATAGAGGAACACTGATTGCTTGTCTTTTCCCTAGATAATCCACACAGAACTCAATAACCTCTTCATACCATAACCTTCGACAATACTACCCTCAGGCTTTGACCGATTCCTCACGTAGGATTTTAATATAACCATGTACCTCTCGAATAGATACATGTAACGTAAGAATGCCGATCCACATATCTTAATCTCTCTAACGAGGTGAATAGCAAGGTGGACCATGACGTCGAAGAACGATGGTGGGAAATGCATCTCAAGCTGACATAGAGTCTGCACCACTTCACTTTGTAAGTTGTCTAGCACATCGTGGTCAATAACTTTGTAGGAGATCGCATTAAAGAAATAACACAGATTCGTGATTGCAAACCTGACATCCTCTGGCAGAATATTTCTTATTGCAACTGGGAGCATTTGGGTCATCAACACATGGCAGTCGTGGGACTTCATGCCCAGCAACTTCAAATCACCCATGTACACAAGCTTCGTACCTTGGAGACATTTGCAAAGGTCTTCTTTCTCCTTCTTGGACACGGTGTAGCATGCAGCGGGGATGTATGGACCTTTTCCATCCTCCTCTATCACTGCAAGCCTGGGCCTGATTCCCATGTAGACCATATCGCGACGAGCATTCATACCATCATTGGTCTTTCCAGGTATATTCAGTAGGATGCCAACCAAATTATCGCAGACATTCTTCTCAACGTGCATGACATCAATACAATACCGGACATCTAACTCCTTCCAGTACGGTAAGTCCCAAAATATTGACCTCTTCTTCCAAATGGTCCTAGAACGAACAGACTTACGGCTCTTTCCGTACTGAACATCGATATCCTGTACACGTGAATATACTTGCCTACCACTCATAGGCTGCGGTGTCGAACGGACTTCCCTCTTCCCATCAAATTTGTCATCCATCTTACGGTATCGATGACTTCGAGGTAGAAACCTACGGTGACCCATATACACAGTTTTCTTGGAGTTTGGCAGCTATAGACTCTCAGTCTCCTCTTCACAAATAAGACACACTTTGGCTCCTTTCGTACTGTAGCCCGCTAAATTACCAAGGGCTGAGAAATCATTTATGGTGCAAAATACCAAAGCCCGTAGGATGAAATGCTCTTTGAGGAGCTACAAGCGCATAAGAGATCCTTCATGCTCAATCATCTTTTGTGAATACAAATTTTAAATTTTACGCACACAAAGAGGTTTAGAGAGCTTATCCTAGAAAAACATATCCTAACTACGAGCCATCGACAAAGACTTCTTAGGCTTCACTCTCTTTCTTATTTTGTTTCACGTACACAATGAGATTTGGAGAGCTTATCCTAGTAAAGTACATCCTCGACTAGGAGCCATCGACAAAGGCCTCCTAGGCTTCACTCTTTCTCATTGATGTTTTTATTTGCATTTCTCAAATTTTTTATTGACTCGAGACATAGTCGACCATCTCAAGTATGACACTTAAAAGAATGGTCTTGATCATACACAATACATTCCAAGTTCATCCAAGTGTAATGGAAAGCATTCTCGTGAAGGCATAGTGTTGAGATCAATCTTAGTACACACAAGTCAATACTTGATCATTTTTAGCATTTAGATTCACGAGCAAGTGAAGGATTCTATTATGAAACAAATTAGCTTCGCCCAAGTTGCTCTAGGGACTATAGTAGAAATCTAAGATTTCACAGAACATGGCATATGCACCTAGTGAGGAAATATAGCAAGTAAAAGCTACAAGTTTTTCATTAAAGATCAATTTTAATTTTTAGTAAGCTTAGCATGATGAGGTAATATAAACTTAGACATAACTAAGCTAGCAATAATCCTAAAAAAAAGTAGCAAGGTGCATAACATGAATGAGAATTCATTTGTATAATAGACAAAACTCATTTAAGATAGAAAATAAAGTCTATATGCAATACATGAAGAAATAAAAACTTCTTGAAACTCTCCCTCAACAAGTGAATAAATTTTAAGCACAATTCTAGTTTAAGTTGAGTTATAGCAAAATTAAGTGCAAATTCAGATCTGTGTCTGATTTAGATAATCAGTTAAACTTTCATTTTTTTTTCATTATACATTACAACGACATACCAGTCATACATTTTTCAAAAAAAATTATTATCTGAATGTGAATTTTTCCTATTGAAGTCGTGACAGTGGGGTTTTCACAGTGATGCTCATGCAACATTATAACGGGAACGCACCATCAAGATATAGAGCTGTTAGTGCTTTCATCCTCTTTTTTTGTTTCATTACTACCTTTTTGTGTGATGATTTTTTATCCTATACTGATGTAACATAAGAGTGTATATTTGTGTATGCAGGCAGAGGCAAAAGCATTGCAGGAGCATCTCACATACTTTCTGATTGCTCATGAGTATAATAAGAAAATATCACCAGCTATTAATGAAATTCTTCGGAGACATGTAAGTACAAAAACAGTCTTTTTCATTCATATGTATATTTTATAGCAGTGTTTAATTTGAAATTTTAGTTCTCGAGGATAAATTTCTTTTTCTGTTTTGCTCCATATAGAACATTGCAGCAATGTGATCAAGTTATTGTTCTCTTTTTCTAGGAGGCATCACCAACAAAAAATAGATTTGTTACGTACTATTCATGTAATATTTTAGTATTCGCTTTTTGTCTGATGAGGATATTAATGATCATCTATATATTACCCATATTGAAAATCCTTAGTATATCGTCTGTCCAGCCACCAGCACAAGATCCACAAGGCTGGTTGGTTGTACAAAGCATGTTCGGTCTGCATTAACACCTGCTTCAAAGCAGTCATGGCGTCCTGCTTCATGCTGTGTGTTTATCCACCAGCAATGGCGTCTTTTTATGCATCCACCATCTCTTTCACAGGAGAGGGGACCCTGTCTCCAACCTCCTTCAGTTGCTTCTCAGTCAAGTACACCACAAAGTCAGCTGCCTAGTTTTTGGTGTCAATGGCATCTCTCTCTGTCCTACTGGGCGGCCTCTTGTACCATTCTCTCAACCCGCAAAACCAAAAAATTGATACCTACTCTTAGGGCCTGTTTGTTTAGCTTTTGATTCTGAATTCTGACCCCAAAAGCGAAGCAAAAACAAACAGGCTGATTCTAGAAACCGATTCTCACAATCCAACCAACCCATATACACTAGAATCCACAATCCACTTCGTATGTGCTTTTGAATTCCAGCTTTTGGAGAATCAGTTTCTCTACAACCACAATCTAGAATCAGTTTTTAGAGAATCCAAAGCTGAAACACTAATCCAAAGCTGAAACAAATAGGCCCTAAACTCTAGTGTTCCAAAAACAGAAACATAACGAAATTGGATCAGCATCTGAAAGACTGAAGCCTGAATAGCCCAACTTATTGCAACCTCTCGGCCAGCTTCCATGCAGGATAACAAAATGGTCTTTCTGAACTCTCTTGCTCCGCATTCAGCAATGTCGTCAGGCTTATCAGCCTTGATGACCCAAATGGCCAAATCACACACTGTGCAAACAAGGTCTGCAACCTAACAATTATGACGAAGATTAATCCTTCAAAGTGCTAATAAAAAAAATCTCATACAACCTCTCATTTTCTACCACCATTTTTCTTCATATGCACAATTCATGAGACGTCTTTTGAAGCATGCAAGCTGCAGCTGCAATCATGATATTCAAGATTTGAACCTCATTTACAGCAGCATCACCTGGGTACTCTTTCAGTAGACCACTTTTACCAAGAAAATGTGGGAGCAGGCCAGTATCAAAATCATAGGTGTGAGACCATGAGATTGGGCCATTGTAGTTTATCAAAGCGCATACTGCAAAAGCACTATATTTCTATTTCTGTGCTCTGTTCGTGGACATGTTTCTCAGGAAGCAAATGAATGACATATGTACATCAATCTGCAGCATTACCAGGGATGTTGGTAGCTGGATGCTTGCATTAAAGGGTGAGCAAAGTATGCTCCGAGCGTTAAACCTGTGATGGTGAGATACGGTAACCGGATGAACTCCTTGTAATAATCTTTGGGTAGTTTCTGCCGTCCATCAACAATTGCAGCAAAAGGCATAACACTTGTTCTCTTCTTCAGAGCTTCAAAGGCTTCACCATAGCGTGATGCCAGCCTCCTATCACCATTCCAAACACCAAATAGATGGTGACTAATTAATCCAATGGACGCTGCAACTGCAACTGAGTTGCCAATCCATAGTGTGTGAGCTAAGCACCAAATTATCTGTCCAACCATCTATAAAATAGATGTTAATTAGAATGCTACAAGCCAAAGCATATCGTAACACGTTGCAAAATAGAAAAAATATCTTGAAAGTTCGTAGCACAAAAGAATTTCATCACACATATATCTTTGACACATGGCCTACAGGGAATTAATTACCTGCGGATGCCTGGTGATGCGCATTATTCCAGTTTCCCACATGTGGAATTTTGGCTTGTCCACAGCTGCCACTTCTAAAAGATTGAAAGTAGATGGATATAAAAAGAAGAACGAGATAAAAGATGAGAGCCAAACAAGCTCATGGATTCCCGAAATGCCCTGAACTTGCCACAGCTGAATACCATCGTACTGATGATTTATGAAGTAGACCTACAAGATAGGACAATTTTCTAAGATACAGAAAGATTCAGCCATTTAGATACCATCTGTCTGAAGAAAAAGTATGCCAACCACTCACAACAGTACTAACTGCTAAAGGCAGTGAGATTCCGGCAAACAGCACACGGTAGGCTCGCTCCCCTATTATTTTCTCACCAGTTTCTCGTAAGCCTGCCATGCCACTGTGGACTACAGCAAAAATGATGGTAAGGAGCAACATAACGACCTGCAGTGAAAATACAGGGTAAGCGTATGTATCTATTGATAAATGTGATACAACTGGCCAAGGTAACAAGGTGTCAAATGCATGTTATTCATTGAAACAGCATCAAAGCAAAAAGAGAAAAAGTAGAAGCAAAATGGTAGGAACTGACTAATGAATATGACCATGTAGGTGGTTACAATACAATCCACAGATTTTATTGATTTTGAAAAACATTTCATAACGAATGCTCAGTATAGCCAAAAAGAAAATCAGACAAGCATGTAATTAAAAATTGCATTATGAAGTCACGCACACAGACCATTTTAATTTAATTCATTAGCAATACATTTACTATATGTATTCATCAGACTGAAATTTCAAAGGCATAACAAGGAAACAGCATGCATAATAAGTCTGCTGAATATAATATCAATACTTGCCCAAAAAAAGAATAATTGCTTCCATATCACTTAAGAAATCACAGGTTGCTAAAATACCATCAATTGTGAGTTGTGACAATGTCTGGTGTGCCCTAGTCCCACATGTTAGTAGACACTAGTGGTATTTTGGCAGTGTGATTTGCTCGGCAGTACAGCAAAGAAAGTTAAATGGATGACATACTTCCTTTTGAAAGGTTTGCGATTAGTAGTATGTTGATTATTTGCAGCCAAGTATTTACGTTTTTACTAGACGCTCCTTTGCTTGAAAATCTATAGCATTTTCCTTCAAATCTGACATGCCCTTACAGTCAAACAAATGAACAGTGAAGAAAATTATGATTTAGCCCCAAGTCCGGTGAACTGATCTCCTTTTGAAGCATTATATCTTTTTCGTAAAGCTAGATTGTACACAAGATTTCCTATAATAACTGTATGTTTAAATCCCTCACAATCTAACCCCATCAAAAGAAATATTGCTGATAGATTTACTTTATACAGGCCAGAAAACTTGAATAACTTTAATGAAGGAACAAATAAATAATAACTTAATATTTATAAAAAAGTGTCATTTCAAAAGTGCAAACAATCATTGCATAATCCAATATAAACACATTTTTCTTACTCAGCAACTGTAATTCATGCCAGGCATGCATTTACTAACCAGCAAAAGAAGGTTTTGCTCATTTCCTATTGAATTGTTGATAATGACATCGTTGGGGATAATTTTCTGGTACATTGACAACTGACTTAAAAAAATGATCATCTACTGCGTCATGTGACATCAATAACACATGAATTATTATAATAAGCTTCCGAAGCATATGTTCCATCATATAAAAGGAGGATTGAATTTGCTAAGGTTCATACGCGTGCCCACACAATTTAGGATGTAACACCATTGAAGTTTTCAATAACATATTCAAAGGGTTCTATAAAGATTGGCAAGGATCCATTCAGCTTCACGTGCATGAAGCCGAGCTACTACTATTTGGTCCCAAACTTGATGTTGTTGCCAAAACTAACAGCATTGGAAATATCGATATCAAATTCTACTGCTTCCTTGGTGCACCAGGTTTATCACTCAAGTGTCAAACAACCTATATACTACAGCACATCAAAATGGAGTCTGCAGCCAACAGCACGCAAGATATGTTACCAAAGTAGGTCATCTGAGTTCAGCTAAACATCATTGCAATTTGAACACTAGCTCATCACTACACAGTCCTCCAAAGCATCCATATTTTCTTCCGTCCTACTTCAGTAGCTACATTCGCATCATATGAAAGGGAAGATTCATTAAGCGCAATGGAAGACTCCAAGCATCACATTCAGGAGCTACATAGCAGTGCACAAAATTTTACTTTCTGCTAACACAAAAGAAGAAAGAAAGGAAACAACAACGGCTACTCAAAGGAGTTGACAGTGAACAAATGGCAAACAAAAGGATAACATGTGGACAAGTAAACCCACACAAATTCCAGTAATTCAGGCAAGAACTTACCCACACCAACCCAATCCGTCAAGGACATTACAAGTAGGCAGCAGGCACCAGCCTGAAATGAATCAATTGCTCAGCACTACTGTTTGACATAGCGGTGGATTATGCCAATCTGGTTTGGCTGAGCCGCTTTTAGATACTTGGGTGTTTGGCTTGCTGTTATTTTCTTAATCAAGTTGCAAACGGATATATTATATTATTATGTTCCAGAACATATGAGATGAAACTGAGAGGACAAAAATTGGATAACAAAATTTTTGTAACTTTGAATGATTTAGTGATTTACTGTTTTTACGGCAACTTTAAGAATAACCACAGCACAGCAACCGAAAACTCATCCTAAGCAGCAGAAAAAAAAATCAAATCCTGTAGACGCACCTCGTGGCTGTCGGAGACGGCGGCGACGGCGTCCAGGAACGTGGTCCCGACCCCGGTTGCCGGGTCCATCCACAGCACGTTGAGCCCCCAGAGCACCGCGGCGAGTATCCCGCCGAAGTAGGCCCACGACGCCACCAGCTGGTCGCCCAGACGGAACGCCGCCGAGTCCTCGCCCACGAGGCCGCCTCCCCCGCCAGCCTCCCCCTCGCCCTCCGAGTCCTCCCCGGCTTCGCCGATGGAAGATCCCCTCGCCCAGGCCGGCCGGACCGGGGGGGAAGAGAGGACGCAGGGGCGAAGGGGAGGAGCCTGGGCGGGGCTCACGAGGGGTTCTGGTGGCCGCGGGAGGCGGAGGCGGTGGGGCCGGTGGTGGTGGAGATGGAGGGGTGGTGGGGCGGCGAGGTGGAGGCGGAGGTGGGAGGCCATGGCGGGGTGATGTGGAGAGCAACTCGAGCTTGCGGGGCTAGTGGTGGGAATTGAAATGGGGCGGCGAGGTGGGGGGGTGAGTTGGTCGGGACTAGGGAGGTTATAGAGCGGTGGCGGCATCTTTGAGGAGGGATAGGAAGAGGATGCTGTCTTCGTGGGGACTTGGACTTTGCAGACGTGGCGGGTTCCGCCGTACGTAGGCAGGAAAGCAGCAGCGTCCGCGGTGAACCGGAAGCTGCAGCCTCAGTCCGGCAGGTTCCGATCAGCAGGATGGACGGTCCAGATTATTGCGCTGCACGTGCCGTTGCAACAAGAATTACTTACTGGTCCAGGTGCAAGAGCCACTAGTGGCACGTCTGCACTGATTGCCCGTCCTACGAGTCCTTATTGCCCACCAAGATATACTAGTATAGTGTCCATGCTAACGCTACAACGGCAGTACATCCGCATATCAATTAAATGAGAAGATAAGTATAAATACAACACTTAATAATAAAAGAGAATTTTAGAATTTTAAATGGAGATCGAATGGCCGAAAACAGGCTCCCAAAAGATTATAAATCAAGAAAGAAAGAAAAAAAAGAATTTTCTGATTTTGGATTATTTTTCTGCAGCTTCCACAGAGAGCACAGCGTGGCCAGCGCAAGGGGAGGGAAGGCCAGGGGTGGCCGGCCGACCACAGCGGGTTGGCATTGGTGCGGCGAGATCGTCGGCACCGGCGCCTGTGGGGGAGGAGGCACGGTTGCGGTGAATTTCGCCGGGAAAGATGACGGTGGTGGCTTAGGTTACCTCCAAAATCCGGCGATCTTTACAAGGGGGAGCACTTGGGGATTTATGCAATGCGATGGGTGGAGGAGAGCTCGTCGGTTTTTATAGCCCCGAAACAAGCATATACATGGAAACCATAATTTATGGTCAAATCAGATTGGGAGGAAATTTTGGCAATAGAGCACGAAATTTGGGGAATTAACACCATAGATGAAAAGAGGAGATTTGGTGCGGGATTGATGGAGTTTTGGAGCTTCTTTCTTGCTTTAATGGAGGGAAGGAAGAGAAGAAGCTTCTCTGGTCTGGGCTGCAGCTAGAAGAACCTACAGGTGAGTTGCCTTCATTTTTTAAAATATAGAAGGATTTTTTGAAAAGATAGTACATTAAGTTAAAAAATTCTAGAAAAAATCTAAAAAAAAACTTTCGATTATTTTGTACTTAATAAAATTATTTTTAAAAAAAATTGAATTATAAATTTGCCTAGACACGGCGGCCGCGAGGTCACCGACCAGCAACCTCGCTGCGTCGGCAAAGCCACCGATGACGACCGTGGAGCCATTGCAAACTTGCGTTCTCCCGGCCGCACTGCCCCGGCCGCCGCGTGCAATCTCCCGACCGCGCTGCCCCATCTCCCGGTTTCCTTTTCCCAGCACGTAATGTATGATCCTTTTCTTTTCCAGGACGTTTGTTTCCTTTTCCTTGTTGATGCTGGAGGTGGGGGAGGTCTGTTGTGGGCCACAGGAATGATTCCGAGAAAATATGGAAAAATAAACTGCGCTCATCGACCGCACACTACAAGAATCAGGGAAAAATTCGTGGGCCAAAAACCCACGAATTTAAGCTAGAACCCACGAATTTAATTTAAATTCGTGAGCAAACCGTCGAATTTAGTTCACGAATTTAACTAGACGAAATTAATTAATTAAATTCGTGGGTACCCACGAATTTAAGTTAAATTCGTGGGTTTCTACTAAGCCCACGAATTTAATTGAGTTCGAGTTAAATTCGTGGGTTTAATAAACCCGAATTTAGATTAAATTAATTGGGTTTAATAAACCCACAATTTAACAGTTAAATTCGTGAGCTAAAAACCCACGAATTTATCAGATTAAATTCGTGGGTTTAATAAACCCACAATTTAATCGATAAATTCGTGGGTTTTTAGCCCACAATTTAATCGATAAATTCGTGGGTTTATTAAACCCACAATTTAATTGTTTAAATTCGTGGGTTTATTAAACCCACAATTTAACTGTCATTTTTACAAAATATATATATATATATGCAAATGTATGTATTTTTATATATATATGTATCGCACTCAATACATATATGTATATATATCCAAATGTATGAATTTTATATATATATATATATGTATCGCACTCAATACATATAACAACTAAAGAAGAAAAGAAAAGGCAAAAAGAAAATTGAAACTAAAAATTGCTAAGCGAAGAATAAATAAGAAGGATCATCTATTTTGTTCAAATCTGATCAGAAACTGTAACACAAAAGACAAACTCCACAATGAAGTTGAAGCGAACGAATAATTAACAAACGAGACACCAAACCTATTACCAGTACTAAAATACTGAAACCAACCTTTTAACTCTTCAAAACCGGCTTAAAACTAAGTCTCCGAAATGTACAAAATTTCGGCATGACCTCTCTTGTAAATAGGACATCCACTCAGCAGACAAAAAAACATTTGCAGTTATAATATATATATCAATCTCTCAAACCAGAAGGAGACATTCTAGCAGATCCTTAGATAATCCAATCACACATCCAACGGCAATTTGTAAACTACGCAATGACGTACAACACATTACAACCACAATAGATACAATCCACAGTCCATTAAAATAAGTCCATCACAATAAGTCGATCACAACGTATCCATCACAACAAATTATAAAGTACAACAGTTATACACCAATCGAGTTCACAATGGAATTCATGTCTCGGGGTTGTTGGAGTTGTGGGCGCTACCACCACCGTCGGCGCTGTTGAAGATGTCTTCTATGATGTCGTCGTTAGTACGTGCTGGAGGGCGTGACCTAGAAACCTGCAGTATCTTTATCAGAGCCTTAACAAAAATAATTACTAGAATTGGTAAAAAATCTCTGTAACTAACTTGATTCCTACCACAATGTAGCACAACATTGCCAACCCGCCCTAAGTTGAAAGGCCCAAAAGCGGCTCTTAAACTTGGCCAAAGGAACTGTAAGATTAAGTTACTAGAGAGTGATTATACGCTAATAGGGGATCAATGGATGTCACAGACTTTTCCACTTTGTGGTTTAGAAGATGGGGACGAATAGAAGTAGAAGATGGGGACGAATCCGGACCTCATAAATGAAATTTTTGTTGGTGTGAAAGATGCTAACTCAAAATTAAATCATTGAAAAGACATATATGTACAAAAGAAACATAAATTTATGTATTCTACACGAAAATAGTTCATCCTCGCTAAAATTATCATGTACTCCACTTTGCTATCTAAAATATCTTTTAAGGAGCACATGCGAAGTTAAAGAGTCGATACTCAAATAACCATACAATGAACAGGAATTAGTTTAATGTGAATGATATCACGTTATAAGCCATCGTATACAGCTTTGGAGATTCATAAAATATAAGCAAATACTAAATAAATAATACAATGCATTTATTAATGCCATACCTATAACCAATTGGTACCCCGTTGACCCAAGCAAGAAATCTGAATCAATGACTTCAAAGTGCAACAAGATCCTCCGACCTATCACAATCAGTAAGAAGTGTTACAAATAGCATAGGGATATTAGGGAGGGACAACAGTAAGTGCTACATCCATGTGAATATTAGGGACACAATATTATGCATGTTGAAGAAGAACAAAGTTTAGAACATGCCATAATAAGCATCACAGACACAGCTTAGGTATACCAAAATATTAAGAAAATAAAAACATATACTCTGTAAGCAAATTAGATCTGCGTTTCTAAGGAGGTAAGCAATAACTATACACACCATAAAATCTTCAAGAGTTGTACAATAAAATTTGGGAAATTCTAGTCGAGAACTTGACCACAAGGATGTCACTGTTAACATTTTCATTTTAATTTAATGAACCAGCTATCCTTGAAATATTCTCTTGGTGTTGTTGGCACAAACAAATCCTCGATTTAAGGAACGCGTAATTTTCATGGCAATTGGCACAAACAAAACTAACTTAAATATATCATCACTTACATATTGTAAAGGTTATTTATGCTAGTTGCAATGCAATAAAAGATTCGCAACAGAGAGGATGATCTGGTTTGCAATACAAGATTTTGGTTTCACGAGAAAGGAATGAAGGTTAGCAACCACCTTTCATGACTTGTTGTGCGTAAGAACAGAACCAGTCTTGTTGTAGTGGAATAGAAAAGTCAGCAAGGAACTTTGAATTAATCAACATGAGCTCATATAGCAACAAACTCAAATAGATGTTAAGTATATCTAGGATCTTAAAAATATTGGTGCACTATGCTTCACCATGAGTACCCAAAAGCATCGCACTTACAAACCCTAGTATTTGAATTAGGCTACAAATATTCAAATACAACTCCCATGATCTTTACCATACTCTCACATTATGCGCAATATAAAAGGAAATATTTTCCAGTGAACCCTCAAGCAAGCAGATAAATAGCCAATGCAGATCACTATCAACGCCACAATCGAAACATGAACTGACCAACTTGATGCACCCAATGCCAAGATAAAGACCAATAGAGTTTTAATGTCTACCACCGGGCACTCTACAATAAGAGTTCTTCACAACCATCAAGAAAACACTTGATTAAATCGCAACTACGATCCGTATAAGGAGGTAAAAGCATACGCGATATCCACATCCAATTGGTTGTTGCAATGCTTCATATTATCACTCACCACCGAGCATCTCAAGCCGATCGCGATCCGAGCGCCTCAAATTGCTCTCCAATCTGAATCGCTAGCTCCCTGAACAACCACCCGCCGCATGGTAAACAACCGCACACACTCCCAATAAGAAAATATCGCCGATGAAAAGAAGGGAAGAAAGGCCGACCTTGTGGGCGGCATAAAGACGCAGCGAAGAAGGGTGGTGGTGCTCGAGCAATACCTGGATGATCGGCCGCGAACGCGCCCGCCTTCCCGACCCGATCCGCCCGAGCCCAATCAGTCCCTCCACGAAAAAACCAAGCTCGAATTAATAACGGTGGCCCTCACCACCGTCATCCACTACATGGCCGCCGCCGGTATGCTCGGCTCTCGATGCTACTCCTACCTTTGAGGGCGTGGGGATGGCCTCGGCTGGATCCGTGGGCTCCTTCCATCCCATGGCGTCGCACGCTCCACCGGCTCGGCAGATGCCCAGCTGCAAACGTCGTCGGCTAGGCGGCCGGCTCCCGCTCCGCACCTCGCCACCCCGGCGACCACCGCTCCTCGGCCATGGCTACGAGACAGAATCTCTGTGCGCGCAAGCGCGCGAGCAGCGATGGCACGGCGGAGCGGGGGGCGCGCAGGCGGGCGGGCGCGGCGACGGCGCGGCAGGGCGGACGGCCGACGGCGCGGGGACGGCGGGCCACGGGCGCGAGCGAGGCGGGCGGGCGGCGGCGGGGCTCGGGCGGCGGCGTCATGCGTGGGCGGCGGCGGCGTGTGGGCAGCAGGAGAGGCGGCGTATGGTGGCGCGTGTGCGGGCGTAGGGTTTTTTTTTGCCGCGGTTAAATTCGTGGGTATACCCGGGCCCACGAATTTAAAAGTTTAAATTCGTGGGTAATTTTTGGTCCACGAATTTAAATATTTAAATTCGTGGGTAATTTTTGGCCCACGAATTTAAACGATTAAATTCGTGGGTTTTATTTTAGCTCACGAATTTAAATAAATAAATTCGTGGGTTTCATTTTGGCCCACGAATTTAATTAAAAACGTGGGTTTTATACAAACCGACGAATTTAAATAAATAAATTCGTGAGTTTTTTTTTGGGCCCACGAATTTAAAAAACCCACGAATTTTTCCCTGATTCTTGTAGTGGCAGGATCTGCAAGGAAAAAAAGATAAAAATTAAACAGCGCTCGCCGGACGCTGGTTCCGGGAGAAAAAATTGAAAAAAATTAAGCAGCTCTCACAGACCACTGGTTCCGTGGATAAAAAATAAAAACAAAAATTCAGCGCTCTCCGTGCGCTGAAATTAGGCTCTATAGGGTTAGATCTGTAAAAAAGTCTTGAGAAGGGTCATATTCAGAAAAAAAATACGATCACGATGCCAAGACAATAAAAAATTCAAGTCTTGTTTCCTTGCATGCGGATCCTCCCTATTTATTTTCTTGTTTGATTCGCTCTCCTTCCAAATATGTAGGTGGGGAAGGTCTATTGTGGGCCACAGGGATGATTAGACACACTAAATAATGGCCATCGGATGTGGGTGAGTAAAGCTGAGGAAAGATCTGAGAGGTTAATTTTGATGGAGGCAAGTTTTTGGGGACGTTTCGCTAGGTGCACGAATGTTGGGCCATCTCTATTGGGATGCACTATTTGGGGTGGACGTAGAAAAGAATGTTTAGGTGCATTATAAAGGGGTATAGATGAATAGAAACATCACAGAAAGGAGAAGACTAGATAGCAAGTTTATTTAATCAAACAAAATCACTATGGGATGTCGATCATGTATCAGTTTCATAGTCAGCATCCATAATATTATACACCATTCCATTTTCACCTATTAAAGTTATCTTTAATACAGGCCAATCCTGTAACTGCATTTCCGTACAAGTTTTGATGAAAAAGCATCTAGCCATGTATGTCTGAACAAAAAATTAGCCATAAATCTATAAATTTATCTATCATTTGAATTGTAGCTGGTGCTCCTCCGATAAAATCAAACATGAATAGTATTCCACAGTTCATAAGATTGCATCATATACATCCATTCATCTCTGCTACATGCATCTTGTACTACTGGTACTAATCCAGCAAATCAAATTAAATTTCACCAAACACAAGTCAAATTGGGGATGCTATCTTCGTATCTGCTTCTAGGATGAGTACTTGAGGACGTCGGCGTCAGTTGTCTTTTGGAGGAGTCGAGGACAGCAGCTTGAGGGACTAGTCGAGGACGGTGGCATTGGTGGATTAAGGGAGGAGTCGAGGATGACCGCATCGGCAGCGGTTGGGGCATGCGGAACAGAGCGCACGGATGAGGAGGACAGTGAGGCGAGGTGAGGGGATGATGGCCAGGGTTAACAATTTCGTTTTCGAACTGAATTTCGAGAATTGCTCGGCACCGGTTTTTCGCGAAAATCGGTCGAAATTCGGTAAAAACCGATCGGTTTGCGAAAGTCAAACAGGTGGTCAAACCAATTCAAAAAAACGAAAACCGATCGAAAAGCTTGAAAACCAGTCGGTTTTCTTCGAAAACCGACGACAGAAGGAAAAATAGTGGAAATGAAAGGAAAAATTGAAAAAAATGCAAAATTTTTTTGAAAAAATTACAAAAAATCCCAATTAATCTATAAAACACCTCAGATAAATTTAAATAATTTTTGAAATCATTTGTTACTTCTAAAAAATCCAAAACAGCAATTAAGGAAAAGGAACAAAGATATTGTCAGATTTTTATAAATATTTAAAATATTTTTTATATTCTGAAAATTTAATGTAACCATAAATAGTTCCAAATTATTGTGCAATAAAATTTTCAAAAATATTAGACTTCATTTAGTACCTATATAAAATCAAAAATAGAAGAGCATATACAATGATAATATCACTTTCATAATTTTTAAAAAATACACATATCTGATCATCTTCTGAAAATTTTACATAATCATTATAAATAAGTTATAACATCACAAAAAAAGTTTAAGAAATATTAGACTTCATTTTGTGCCCCTAGAAAATAAAAAACTAAAGAGCATATATTGTGACAGATCACCGCTTAATTTTTAAAATGTACGATTCGATAATAATCTGAAAATTTTATAAAATCATTAGGATGGCCTCAGGACCGCACAAAACAAATTTCAAAATTTTTTGACACTTTTTGCGAAATTTCTTCAAATTTTTTAAATTTACTATTCATCTGAACGGTTTTCCGAACGGTTTTACTTGTCGAACCGGCTTGGCACGGCCGGTTTTCGCGAAAACCGACCGGTTTTCGTCAGCATTTTAAACCCTGATGATGGATGCTCGTAGGGCGTGGGGAGGATGGAGGCGTTGGGAAGAAGTACGCCAACACTGGGGGACGTGGTCATTAGCGCCAGTGAATAGGCGACCACTTTAAGGTAGTGTAAACCCTACTCGCGACTTGTGACTTGTGAGAGAGGAGGCAACCATTCGGGTTGGAGAGGGGAGGCGGGATGAGTGAAAAAATGAAGGTTTTTTTTTACTTTACTAGTATAGTGCCCTGTCTTCCGGTTTCCTTTTCCCAGCACGTAATATATGATCTTTTCCTTTTCTAGAACGTTTGTTTCCTTTTCCTTAATTCCAGGATATTTGTTTCCTTTTCCTTGAGATGATGCTGGAGGTGAGGAGAGATCTGTTATGGGTCACAGGGATGAGTTAGACACATTAAACAATGACCATCGGATGTGGGTGAGTAAAGCCGAGGAAAGAGCATGAAGGTTGGGCCATCTCTAGTGGGGTGTATTATTTGGGGTGGACGTAGAAAAGAATGTTTAGGTGTATTATAAAGGGGTATAGATATGGGGATGGTATTGGTGGGTAATTTTGACAAAGTTGAGTAACAAAGGGTTATTTTCAACCTACAAAAGCTAAAAAAAACATATCTGGACTGACTTAAGGATTATATAGTTGTAAAGTGGTTTTAAGCTTTTCAGAAAGCCCGGTTGAGAAGCTCCTCGTTTGTTTGGATTTTGGCTTCTTCTTTTTTTTTACTTTTAAGGTGAAGAAAGAGCCTTAAGGCCATGCTTGTTTAGGCTTAAACTTTTTAGCTTAAAGCTAGACTTTTGACTCAAGCTGCTTTATATGCGGTGCGTTTTTAAGTCAAGACAATCTATTTGGCAGTCTAGCATGAATTGGCTTATTGTCCTCAGTGATAAATGCCCAATACACCCTTACACAAATGAGCTAAAAGAGTTTTTTCTTTGTATAATCGGTTTTGCCTTTTTTTCCAATACCATTACACACGAATATATAATTATATATATCCTATATAGAGAGATTTATGAATATGTTTTATTTGCTTACAGAATCCATGAATGAACTCGATTTCCGTGAATAAACAACAATCATTAGTAATTTATAGAATGTTGAGAACCATTTTGAACCTGAATAACAGATCATGACCTTGAAAATCATAGTATCTACCCTCACTCAATTCAGAAAAAAATGAGAAAAATCTTTCAGGCACCGCAATTCCTCCCTTGCCACCAGGTCGCTGCATCCTCATTAGCGGGCTGCCTCTACTACCAGGATGCTATCGCCAACATCATTAGGATATGAGTAGATCGGCCCCACTCATCCTCGTTTTCTCCAAATCTGAAAGGAGGGGGATCAGGTCCACTACTCGCTGATGTCATTGTCGACGAAGCAAGGAGGTGTGGATAATGGAGGGGGTAGCTGAGGGAGAAGGTTGGGATGGTGGAGACAGGAGGATGTTAGCAGCGAAGGAGGAAGGACGCTGGTGCCTTGTGGTGCCCATACAAGGCCAGCAAGAGGGAGGGGCGAAGGGAGGGGCCGGTGGTAGCACCCACATATGTCGCATGGGAGAGAGAGAGAGAGAGAGGGAGGACAAGGAGAAATGAGGAGAGGGGGAGGGATTTTGGATTTTGTGGGTAATTTCGGTGACTCTCAGTGACAAAAGGCTATTTCCATCCAATAAAAGCGAAAAAAAGCTCTCTTCAACTACCCTTTAGCTTATAGTAATATGGGAGGCTTAGGCTTTTTTAAAAACCCAGTAAAAAAGCCTCCCTTTCTTTGGGCTTTGCTTTTTTTTTTTGCTTTTAAGCCGAAGAAAATATCCAAATAAACAGGACTTAAGCTAGAGAAAACTTTTATCTCTTAAGGAAACATCCTTCTATCTTATACTACGTTCATTTTATCTCGAGATTTGCACCCTTTTGTCTTTTACTACTACATTCTCTATTCCTCAAAATATACTTGCACAGATCTCTAGATAAAAGAGTATAAATTAGATGGTAGATGAGGTAAGGACATATCCTTAAAGAGGAAAAATTCCCGTTCCCATTAAGTTGTTGATATTTAATAATACATGTTCTAGCAAGAAATGATGCTTATTGTTTAATTCCTGTAATTGTTGTTCGATGTGTTTCTCAATGGAGGTAAGGTGTAGCCGGTGGCTGTGGGATTGGCCAAATTTGAGTTTGTATGATCTTGAATGGTCTAAACTGTTTTCAATGACAAAAACCTCCCGATGATGAATAGGGAGGCAGAATGGCAGTTGACAGCAAGGTGTTTAGGAGTGGGCAATTTATACCGAATCGAATAAATCGAACAGAACCGAGACGAATTTATCAAAATTATCAGTTTGTTTGATTTTCGATCATCATTTATATTTTATTTTCACATTGCTCGGTGTTCGGTCATTGGTTCGGTTTCCACGACTCGATCGACAAGAAAACCGATGTAATACTTAATTACGTACCTAAGCTAACGCACCCCGAGGCTTTGGCCTGCTAACCCCTACGCACGTGCCAAAGGCCCACTAACCACCGCGTGACCAAGGAATCGGGGCAAGCTTGGCTGCATCGAAGACTACTGGTACTTGTGTTTGTGTTAGTTTACTTTGTTTCCTCTGCTCAAGTGCTCACGGTAGAGAAGACTGTGTGGTGCTCATGTTTGGCTATGGTGTGCTGCCGTGCTCAAGTGCTGACTATTTTGCTGTTGTCCAATGTATTTCGGTAAACGGTTGGTTAATTAGGTTCAGTTTCTTATTTTTGTTTGGTCAATTTGTTGACCATCTCTCAAGAATCTAAATACTTTTGTAACACCCCGACACCTCACATGCCCTAGATGTCACACCCTCAACAGTACCCAACATCCGACATGAAAAGAAAAAAACATTGCAAAGCAACTAACATACTAGTAGGTTGCCGAATCAACTAAAAAAAATTTCGGCAACACCTCCCCTAAAACTCGGACATCCACTCAGCAGACAAAAGACAAATTTCAATATATAAAACATACACATTGCCCAACAGGATATCCAACTAAGCAACATATATATCATGGATGAGTAAGTCTACCCAAAAAAAAATCACCATGAAACAAAAGAGTGATTTAAGAGTATAGCCATCCCATAACCAAAGATTCAAGAATTTAAGCCATCATGCCATCTGTAACATCGCGAAAAATTCAAAAATATGAAAAATAAGAAGTTTGAAATTTAAAAATGGAATTGAATAAAAATTTCAATTGGAATCAAGATTTTGATTTTAAACAATATCATTTTCTCTTTTCTTGCATTCTAATCTTAAGAAAAGAAAGATTTCATTATTAAAACTATGTCTTCTAAAACAAACAAACTATAAAAATAAGTTTGAGATGTAATCTTTAATTTGGATTTTAATTTCCTGAGTTTTCTTAGTTATTGATTTCTCTTGAGTTTTGCATTAAAAGAAAAAGTCATATATATATTGAAATGGTAAAACGGTAAAAGTAAAAAGGTAAAAATAAAATATCAACTAAAATAATATTAAAATAATAGGATCCTCCAGAACCCTAATGATGTCAGATGAGATATTCTGAATCATTAAAATAAAAAGTCATGATAATCATGAAATTGATATCAATTAAAGAACATGTCAGATTTTTGTAAACATATTTGGAGCTTATCTGAAGCCAATATTTTTACCATGCTGACATCAACTCTATCCTCATCCTTGGTATAAATATCAGAAATTAAAATTAAAATTTTGACCCTTTAAAAATTCAAAAACAGTGAGAAAACAATTCTGAAAATAGTAATGTCAGAATTATTAAAATTAAAATATCAAATAAAAAAATCTGAAAATTTTAAATAAGTAATATAATGCCATTTCCGATCCTAATAAAAAGTTTCATAAAATATTAACCTTATCTTGAACCCCAATTAAATAAAAACCAGAATCAGCAGAAATTAATAACTGTGCATTGTCAGATTTTTAGAAATATTTTTACCCATATTTTTTACCTAAAAATTTTACTGTACTCTCATATTTACCTTTTCGACCTATATAAAAATCTGCATAAAACCTTGAGTTGTTTTGATATTCCAAGTCAGTAAATCCATTCCGGTCTATCCAGAATTGTCATGCGAATTGCCACTTCAATTCACTGACTTGTGGGCCCGGTCATTCAAGCTGTCCCTTGCCGACTTCCTTCCTGCCTTCTGTCCCCACCTGTCAGCCACCTTTCCCGTTCACTTCTCTTCTCCAGCCTTCTCTGATTTTTCTCTCGCACGCACGCAGCCAGCTTCGTTGCCCTTGTTGCGTCCCTCCAGTCGGCGCCGCAACTCGTCGCCCGAGCTGCCAACCTGACACCCTTCTGACACCCAGCTGCCATCGTCTTGCCAGCAAGGAACCCGGTTGCGTCAAGACCAAATAGGAAGTGCGGTGCCACCATTTGCTTCCCATGTCCAAACATTGTACCGCACCGCCATCACCGCTTATAAGTCACCCAACTCCTCCAGAGCAACACAGTAGTGCCATAAGCCATCACTTGATCAAATTGCGTAGCCACACCACAGGATTCCTATCGTCTTCCTCAAAGCCGACCAAAACCAGTAAAAAGGGGGATACCAAATTGGCCATCACCCGTGAACCACAGACCAAATAACTTGGCCAATACCTTCTTCTTGACACCTGGAACTTGCCTCCTTCCCCAATTGGAGATTATCTTCTCCAGTGAACCACAATGCCGAGCTCCTTCCGCCGCTGCCGCACCTGCACGGTGAGAGCTCGAACCCTTTACTCATCTCTTTGAATAAGTGGCAAAATAGAGTCCTTGTAGCATGGTGATGCTCGTCCGAACCTTGATTTCCATTAAATCACCGCGAAACTTGAGCTTGCTTCACCGGCCATGGCCGCCGCCGCCCCCTTGCGGTGGCGAGATATCTCCGATCACCGCCGGTGGCTGCAAGTGCTACCCCGTTGTGAGCAATAGCATGCTGAGTCTAGAGGTGGAGCCCATTCCTCCTCTCCGGCGGTGATTCGCCGCCGGCGAGCCTCGGTCGTGCCACCTCTGCCTCGCGACGCTGACAGGAGAGCCCTCCTTGTCAGCCGCTCAGAGCTCGCGTTTCTCGCTGCCGCACGGGACCACTTGTCAGCCGCAGTTGCTTGAACGAGCCTTGCTTCATTGCCGTGCGGGCCCCGCGCGTCAGTTGCTCGAAGCGCTCAGCCTCTCGCTGCCATCCGGGGCCCCCTTGTCAGTGGGTTAACCCTGCGCAAGCTAGAATCAGAAAGCGCATTTCCGTGGCGAAAGCGCTCTTTCCTTTTATGGTAATTTTTCTGATTTACAGAATTTACAAAACCCTGCATCATCCAAATACTTATAACTTTTGAACTATCAAGCCACCACGGTGTTAACTTGCCATCCCCAACAAATCTGCTAGCAGCCCATTCGAGTTCCGCTTAGTAGAGAAATTCGGCATGGTGCTCACTAAAAATGAAATAAATTTATAAATTCATGATAAATCAAGTATATTTAGAATATACAAAAATATTTTGGAAATGAACTCTGTTTAAATTTTAAATTTAATTTAAAGAAAGGGATCAAAGATATGTTATATATGAAAATTTTGCAAATGAACTCCGATTTGAATGAAATCAATTTTTTTATAAACCTTAAATCATCAGGAACCTAAATATGCAAAATCATTTATATTTTGACTTGATTTACATCATTTTCCAAAGTAAGTTGTTTCCAATGTATTAAATATTCAAATACGAATATCTTTTGCAAAAAGGATTCAATTCATGCCAAACTAGTTCCTATGTGTTTAAAAATTAGTAATATACTTATATATACAAAAACATTTGGAATTGAATCTAGTTTGAATTTAATTTGAAGATAGATTATTTTCCAACACATAGAAGTTAAAATAAATATAACCTAAAGCATACAAGTTCAAATAATGGTAAACTGATTCCTAGATCTTTAATAAAACCATAATACCCCTGTTATGCAAGAATATCTCATGTTTGGGCATATTTGAATTAAGTACATGTTAGGTCTTAATGTTTACTTATATAGAAAACATCTCAGATAAAAGCAAAATACTGCGAAACTAACTCTAAAACACTTTTAGGGTCATCCTCTACTAATGCTAGAAAAATGGTTAAATAATCTTATAAAGTGCAGTCGCAAACTAAGAATTAAAATTAAACCCTTATCGCATAAAAATTAAAAGCACTTAAGCCTTTTCAGTAGCCTGTAAACATCTCGTCTAAATGCAAGTATTGTCCAGATTAGGCTAGAAATGATATTTAAAATATGTACTACCATAATCTAGAAAAATATTTTATTTTCATCTTGCTTTGCATCTGAATCCGGCTAGCCCAATACCCTTAAGTGATATGGTCGTCGTAACTCTTAATATCATATAAGCTATTTCGACAATGAATATAATGTCTTGTCTAAACACTAAAATGTATGAAATCAGCTTAAGAATGTTATTCAAAGTATAGACTATCCTATTCTAAAGAAATAATCTTATTTCATCATGTTTTGCATATAAATCCTATTAGCCAAATAACCTTAAGTATTATGTTTTATGGACACGATTATATGAATAAGCAAACTTTGTAATAATGAACAAATATGTAATTAAGATATTTGTATCACCAAAACCTTCTTAAAAACCATAAATAAATCCAGTAACCTAACTCAATAGATCTAACATATTCAAAGTCACTTCTTATGCAAAACCACTTAAGGAATTAAGTGCTATTCGCATAACCCTTTAATTTGTGTTTTACTTCTATTAATCTAAATAATTTTAGCATCTATAATTCGAAATTATAAATACAAGAACTCATAATTTTAGCCTCTTGAATTCGTAATTCAAGAATAGATAATCTATCAAAGAAACCATGTTTTCTTCATCATAAGTCATTAACAATATGTTTGTATAATTATCTAAATCATAAGATATTGAAATCATTCAATTCAAACCCTAAAACATTCCTGTTTTCTGCAACAAATCTTTATTTGATTTTCTGTCTATTTTCTTTTTGCCCTTATTAAAGTTGGATATTTGCTATATTTCCGATTTAACGACGTGTAGAATCCGACGTCGCTACCTCCGTCGTTGCCTCCGTCAGTCGTGGCTTTGTCCTCATCGTAAGCAATAAATAAGAAAGGCAAGCACCCTCTTTGATCATATTGATCCCAGTTTTATAAATGTTTTCATTAATTGTTTTACTGCATGCGTTACTTTTATTAAAGTCTGCTATTTCGTGGGTAATGGTAGTTGTACCTGTAATTTCGTAGAACTTCCTTGATAAGTATGGATTTATGAACCTTGATAACCCTAGAATAACTTAGACAATAATTGATGTCAATTTGGGTTACTCACACTTAGTGTTATGCTTAGCCATGCTTAAAGTAACATAAAACTTTGACATTATTAAAAATATTGGATATGAAGTTTAATGGGTATGACCTTCTTTGTGGTTGGTATTTTGATCAAAAATGAAAATAAAACTATGGTTTTGATGCGGGTAATTATTGGCAAACCCAAGAATTACCGTACAAACCACAAGTGCTGGTATGAGACAGCCTTAAACCAATTAAGTTATCTAGTTTAACTTTGCACATTGTTAGGCCGGAGTAGTACGAGCTTCTTCAGTGACTGGTTGCTCGGAGGGGCGCCCACACCGAGGTGTTGGGAGTCCGTTTGCTGATACAATGGTGTATGCCATACTATGGATATGCTTATTCATTACTGTGCAGTGACTGTACAAACATTTATACCATAGTACGGGTTTATCGACATCGGGCTGGTGCAAAGTTAATCTAGGTGATGTAAAGGTTTTCGTCATGAACATTCTAGCCACTATGCCAAATGTGCGTGAAATATGCGCCAAAAAGAAAAGGTCATGACTTGTGGGTAAAGATGTACACCTCTGCAGAGTGTGAAACTTTTCGAAAAGCCGTTCCCGCGGTTATGGGAATCTTGGTGTGCCAGCACTTGTTAGATGTTTTTATTTTCATAAAATCTGGTTTCCACCTTGTGTCGGTGATTTCTACTGTGTGTCAGTGGAAAATGGTTCGTGGATATGGTCATGATAACCAGGTACATGAGATTTATTTATGCTTATATTCTGTTACTTTCTGTATTAAATTGCTTTTATTTAAATCCCGTTTTGCAATCTACTATTCTGAATTTACATTTCAAATTGGCTTTATGCAAACTAACCATACTAGCCTTTCCTTTGAAATGGCTTGCATATATCATAGGTTTTGCAAAAGTCTTGCGGAGTACGAAAGTACTCACCCTTGCTTAATTGTTGTTTTTAGGTGAAGAATCTGATTAGTCCGATGAAACTTCCTTGATGCAGGATTCGGGAATGATAACGATGAAGTTTTTGTAGGGATTATGACTTGTCAGTTGCCTGAGGGTTGGATGGGTACACTACAAGAATTTTAATCCTTTCCGCTGCATTTCACTCTGTATTGTAAGATTTTATTGTATAAATAACCATTATCATTTATAATAAAGAGTATGGATGTGATATCAATTGTTGTAAATGTGCGTGCTAGCCACTGATCATGGGACTAGTACTGTATGCACATGAGATTTCCATTTTTGAATTTATGTGAAAATGGGGGTCATTACACCATCAAGCCACTTACAAGCTAATCATCCAAAAGAACCAGTCCTTTAATAGGGCGGCATTTCTAAAAGTGGTATAGCAACTAATCTAACTACATGAGGATCAATGTGAGTGAAGTGGTGCTAGCCTTTCTCCCCAAAATGCCGCTCTGGAGGTACATAAAATAAAACAACACAAACAAGCGTGAGTTCAAAATTCAGCAAAGTGTATCATATCCACACATAATTATCTAATTAATAATTTCAAGCAATAGCATAAACACATTTCTTATACCAATCAACAAGTCCATAAACAATGATATCACCGGCGGTTACCACCTTCACTTCATTACTCATTTAATATACATACCTCATTAAACTCTTTAGATGAGTTCACGACTCATACAAGCCTCATTAAATCTCTTCGGATGAGTCCACGACTCTATCCTAACTCTACACATTACCATTTAACACAAGAATCATCATTAAAGATGCAATGCAACATGTATGCTCTTGAATGCACCTTTCATAGCACAACCGGTATTGCCGAGTGCACACCCGTCGGTGTGCACCCCTCTCGTTCCCTTCTGATGAGGACATCTCAAGCTTTGCTGACCATGTCAACACAATTCAAAGTGTCGATACTTCAACCGAACACAAAGGACCGATCACTCGAGCTCACGCTAAACAAATTCAAGATCAGATGAACGCTAACTTAAGTCTCATTCAAAATTTTAACAACTTAGTTGTGCTTCCAACTTCCACTTCTTTTGTTGAACTTAGGTGCATTACAAAGGACAACGAAGTTTGGGCATACACCTGAGGGAGATAACTTGCATGTACTGTCCATCTTCTTGAAAACAATTCTGGAGATAATTTGAGCGCACAACATAGTCATGGGCTATGTCACTGTAAAGATAATGAAGTCAAGATTACAACCTTTCAAACCGCTCGCCGTTTCGACTTCCGAAGCCAAAGTTATGACTGTTTTAATAGAGGATGCACATGCTGTCAAGTCTTACGCGAGATTTGAAGAGTCTTCACAATTACAGACCCAAGATGATCTTTGGATATCCAAGATAATTTATTTATTTCTGGTTTGTTTTCACACCTAAACTAGGAGGGGTGTTCCTAGTATAAATACTCTAGTACTCCATCCTTTAAGGTACAACTTTTCAGGAACATTTTAAACAAACATATCAGATTACAACCCAGCTGTTTGAGTGTCTTACACCTTTGTTCTTGTGAGTTCTTTTGGGCTTGCGAGAGATCCCTCTGGGATCCCCTAGTTCGTGCTTTTGGCTTCCGGGCCTCTTGTGTGGATTAGTCCCGGTTTGTGGTTCTGTGATCGTTCGGAGATCGGGTCGGAGTCCAAGAGGCTACGGATCTTTCTCCCCATCACTTGGTCGCATCCAACCTTGGCAGGTTTAAAGCTAGTTATCCTTGCTGTTCGCAGCTAGATATCCTCGCCTCGTCACCACGCCGTGAAGATCGGGCCACCGCTGTTCGCATCATCCGCATCGAGCTTTCGTTGTCACGGTAGGTTTCATCACCATCCACTTTTTAGCCTTTAGTTCATCATTTGTTCTTGTGTTCTTTATCGCTTGTTTCTCGTCCCATAGTCCACATCCAAGAAAATACCCAACCTTTTAGTTCGTAAATCTTGTGTCGTGCAATTTCATCAGTTTCTTTGGATAGTGTCAAAAAAACAACAAAAGAAAACGAAACAAAAACAAAAAAACAACAAAAAAAGAGAGAGAAGGAAAAGAAGTTGAAAAGGGGTTGTGTTATGGCACGAATCGCAAGTTTCGATTTATAATCCTAAGCTCTTGGTGCACCCAAACAAAGAACGCTTACGCATCCTTTGCGTGAGCTACGACACTTGATTTTCAGTGCATACCCCCTGCTCAAGCCTCCAAGATCCACTATAATCCGTGGCCGGACCTTTTGACTGGTAATCCTTTCGATCACAGAATCACAGCCGTGGTACTGCCATTTTTTTTAGCATACTCGCAACCCTTGAGAACGAGTAAGAACTTTGGTAAGTAAGAGGTGAGGTTGTGTGACTCCACAAATTTACCCTTTTCCACTGTTGTTTTGCTAGAAACTAACATGGCAGGATCTAATTCAAGTGTTCATGGAAGTAATCATGGAGAAGAAGAACCTCCGGTCACAAGAGTTGAGCTACGACAATTAGAAAACACATCGCTGCAGGCCATGGAAAGGATGTTCAACACACGCTTCCTCGTTGTTGGTAGACGGAACGTGACTGTGCCAATCCTCGCGTAGAGGCGGTGATGAGGGTTCGCTGGAGGCGCTGAAGATGAGATAGATGACCACCCCGAGATGGTCTTGGAGCTGCTGGTCGTGGTATAATGCATGGTCGTAACATGGCTGCCCATGCTAGATGGCGTGGAAGGGGAGCGCATCAAGCAGGCTTTGGCCCCGTGTGCATTTTAATGATGAAGAATTTCAAAACGATTATGACCCGGTGAAGAATATGATGATAATGAGAATTTTTGCAGATCAAGAGCGATTTGGACAGCACCAAGCTCAGAGACAAGGTGCTGCCCAAGTTAATAGGGAAATGCCGAGGTCATCGCCATAGGGCGTACCAAGATGGCATTGCTCGAATCAAGTTAAGTGTTCCTAAATTTACAGAAGAGAAAGTCCAGATGCATATCTTGAGTGGGAGGAGCAATGCGATCAAATTTTCGTGGTGCACAATCTTTCCGATCGAGGCAAGTAAATCTTGTGTCCATTGAGTTTTCTGGATATACTCACTTGGTGGAATCAAATACAAGAGAATCAACTTGTATTGGGGCATGATTATATCAACACATGGGCTGATATGAAGCAAGTAATGAGAAGACGCTCGCACCATCAAGTTATCGTGACCTTCGCAATAGACTCGCAGCTTTGAAGCAAGGCTCTAAATCTGTGGATGAGTATTATAAAGAGATGGAATTATCGTTGGTTCGGCTGGAATTAGAGAAGATGTCAAACAAAGATGGCTAGATTTTGCAAGGTCTCAATAATGAAATCTCATGTTTTGTTGAGATGTTTCCATATGATAATTTGCAAGCACTTGTTGATCAAGCCATGCGACCGAGAGGAAGTTTCAGCAAGAAGGACGTGGAAGGTCATATGGCAACCGATCCATTTCTTTTCCTTGAGTCGTCAACAAACCGTTCATCGTAAAATAGTGGTCGATTGCAAGGTACTACTTCCAAGCCCTCACCAACTATTCATGCTACTAAATCAATCGCTTTCTTCGGCCTCGTCACCTATAGCTCGCCAAGATAATCGACATCCTCATCGCAGTACAGCAGCACTTTCGTGGCATACGCTGTGATCATCATCGCATAGCCGAAATTGTGTGTCATAAGTGCAAGGGCCGTGGACATATTGTCGAATGTCCTAGTCGAAGAACCATGATTGAAAATGAGCATGGTGAATGAGAATCTGATAGTGATCCAGAAGAGGATGTTCTACAAGATGAAGCAATGATTAATGGTGAGAATGAGATCCAAGCTGATGAGGATGACAACAATTGTTTTATTTCTCGTCGAGTACTTAGTGTGAATGTTGTGAAAGAAGAAACTGGGCAGCGACACAATATTTTTCACACTCGTGGCATGATCAAAGACAAGCTCTGTAGGATCATTGCTGATAATTGTAACATCCCAAAATTTGGCTTAATTAAGTTTTTATCGTTTAAAAATGCATTTGTGATTTTCTGGAATTTATTTGGATTTTTCTAGATTCATTTGAATTAATTCCTATTTCAAGTTTATTGCTTTTTATTCAAAAGTATTTAAATCTGTACAAAGTTAAAATAAAGTTTTAGCAAAAATATTTTATTTAAGTCCGAATGTCTCAAAGTATTTTTGAGATTTTTCTTGATTCTTCCCGATTGTTTTATTGCCTAAAACAAATTAAATGAATTTATGGAATTATTTTAAATGAAAACCTTTGAAAATTCAGAAACAGTTGTTGGGCCGAGCCCAACACTGTGCGCGCAGTGGTCTGTGGTCGCGGCCCGCTTGGCCCACGAGCGAGGTGCGATCGCCACCGCTGATCTCGATCGGCGGTCGAGCTCGCGCGTGAATCGCAAACCCTAGCGCCGATGGACGCCGGATCGGAATCGGACGGCCGGAATTAAGTCGCACTCGGTTCGGGAAAGTTTGGATCGTGTCCGTTAGTTGGTTCGGGCGGATCCGATCCAGCCACGCCGCTTGAATCCCAGCCGCTCATTCGCCATCGAAGGGTTCTCGTGTCGCTCCGCCGGACTCTTCCGCCGCGCCACAGAGTTTGACGGACTCGAGTCCGTGTCCGCCGCCGCACGCCTCTCCGCGGCGCCTATTTAAGGCTCGGACGGTGCGTTGAGTCCTCGCTCGCCGCAGCCAAGCGCAAGGTCTCGACGCCCGTAACTCGCCGAGCGCCGCGAGTATCGCCGTCTTCATCGCCGCGGATTTTGGTCTCGGCGACGCCATTAGCAGGAGAAGCTCGTCCGCTGGATCTTCGCCGACGCCTCGATACACCGCGTGTCCTGGTGAGTCAGAAACCTCCTTAATCGCCGTCCGTTGGATCTAAAACCCGTGCTCGTGATCTCGCCGCGTGTGCATCAATCGGCGCCGTCCGATGGAATTGGTGCACCAGATTGCGCCGCCGCCGCAACCAATCGGGCGCCGCCGCGTGTTTCCGGGCGCAGCAGCCGAGGCGCCGTGGACCGCGCTCGCCGTGGACCCGAAAGCGGATCGTGGACGCATCCATGGACCGCCACGTGGCAGCTTCCGATTGGTCCGTCCCAGTGTTGACGCTGCGTGACGTCATGATGACGCAGTAATCTATTTTCGGAATAAAAATAAATCTATTAAATCTGATTTTCTGATTTCCCTGATTTCAGTATTTATTTCAAACTTCAAAAGGCTATATCTTTTGCATCGTAACTCGGATTTGAGTGATTCCAGTTTCTAAAAATTTGTAAAATTGAGATCTATTTAATGGTGAATTTTAATTGATTTTTGGAGTTCAATTGCTCTCTGTTTTGGCATTTATTTGCTTTTCTCTTTGATGCACGCTGTAGACGTTGAATTGTGCGACGCCGGAGGAAGATCAAGCAACCCAAGAGCAAGCTTCAGATCAAGATCAGGACCTATTCCAAGGCAAGTTGTGCTTTGATCATGTTGAACCCATGTTTATAAAATTGCTATGTTTGTTTTACAATATTGCATATATTTCAAATATACAATTGTTTCAAATTAGATTGGGTTTAGCTAAAATACCAGATTGATCTATACCCTACCTTGTCATTATATGCCATGAACCATTGTCACCCTAGATTGGTTTAATATAGTTGATTAATAATTATGATCAACATTGGAGGTTAGACCGTATTAGTTGCTTAGCCATGCCACGTCATCACATGTGTCAGAATCATTGTTAATTAATCTTGATTAACGGAATATGGAACAATGTTATGAACTTGTGTGTCATGTGGGATCACACGATGAGATTGAGTTGTTGTGGCGAGTCATGTCACGCAACGATGTTTGAATTGTTGATGGCATGTGGTGCTTGGTAATCAACCGGGTGATAATAACTTAGATTGGGGCAAGTGGCAAGGGGCGAGGAGGCCAAGGTGGGCCCGATGGGCAGATGGTATGTGGAAGTCTTGCCTTGATCACACTAAGGACTTAACCTTGCAAGCCTTTGACCTGAGTCAATCATGCAACCACATGTCCGTATGGGCCACCTAGTGAGTAATTTGCAAAGTCTTAATTTTGATACTATCGTGGTCGGTGTGAGTTCCCGGTCAGGTGTAATTCACATGGCGCAAGAGGGGGCCCGGATGTGAGTTTCTGAGACCGCCAAATGTTGAAACCTTAGCGGTAGTATCGGGTTAAGATAGAGCATTGTAAAGGCTTTGTTATAATCTCTCGCCTTTGTGGTGTTTGGTTGTATCACGTGGGTAAAGTGCATAACCTCCGCAGAGTGTGAAACTATTCGGATAGCCGTGTTTCATGTATTGAGCAATGCTCGGAATTACGATTAAGGGTTAGCTTAATTAATTGGACAACTTGGTTGGGATGGCGGAATGCCATGTGGAAGATGGAATTTAACTTAGGATTGGAAACTTGGTTTACTTGAGAAATACTGAATTTATTTATTATCGTTATTTGTTTTACATCCTTTACAATCTATATATCAGATTCGTTCATAAATGCCGCTTATTGCAAAATAGCCATGATAGCCTATCCTTTGGAATAAGCCTTACATATAGATAAATAGAATTGCATTCTCAGGCACAACTTGTTGAGTGCTTTAAGTACTCACCCTTGCCAAACAACAATAATCAACAGTTGAAGAATCTACACCGTGTTGGAAGATGAAGTCCAAGAAGACACGAGTCATTAGGGTCCGAGCCTTGTCGGTTGCTCGTGGTGAACTCGATGAGCTATCTACGCTTCTACTTTCCACGCTTAATTATTAGCTTATATTCTCGCCTTGCCTGCGTGGCTTAATAATGTAAGTTGGTCATAAGATCATACATTTAGCTATATCAATAAATGAACTATTATTCTATTATCGTTGTGTATGATGTGATATGTACCAATGTTGTCGTGTGCACTAGCGCTGATCCCGGGAATAGTGCAAGAACACGGTGGGTTCAATCGCTGGATTCGGTTCTTACAGAGGTGGTATCAGAGCATACTGACTGTAGGTCTTGGCCCTAGATAGTTTGGAGGTGTCTTGAGTGTGTCCAAAATTATTTTCTAAAAAGAAAATCTAAGCTTGACTAATAAAACCCTCTCGACTCATCTCATTCTCTACTTCTCGCCTTTGCTAAATTTACCCGTTTTACTTGCCGTTTCGGGTGGAGAACTTATTCCAAAGTTCTTGTGGAGCAGATGCCGATCGTTCCGACCTTTGAGGAGACAGCTGGCGGCTACGCCATGGAGCTGTGGAGAGTACTTTGACGCTTGAGGTTTCTATCGTCCACTTTACCGAGGAGGCAGTTGAGGACGAGCTGGAGCGCGTGACTCAGGGAGTTCAGGAGCCAGCCGAGGAGTCCGAGGAGGATCCAGAGGAGCGAGAGTGGGAGCCAGAGGGGAGTGCAGACCCCGTTGTTGCAGAGGACCCAGTAATAGGTCATCAGATAGGTTTGTCTCGATGCCCACCACCCGCCGGTGTGCGCGGATCGGCCTCACCAGTGGTGGTCGGATGAGTGAGTGTCAGCCTTGGAGCTGTGTTGAGACTCGAGTGTGAGTCGCGTCTTTAAGTTAGTCTTTACCTTTCTAGTGGACGTTAAGGTTGCGTGTTTAGTTTGCTTCTTTGTATTGCTGAGTGTGCAGTATGTGTTGCAGAGCTTGTAGGCTTAAATAAGCAGCCATACCAAGTTAAATAAAGAATTGTTCAGTTTGGGTATAACCTATCTCCCCGTTTTAGAAATTCTTACTTCTCATCTATGCTACATCTACCTTTCCTAACCTAAGAGGCAATCATCGATGGTGAATACTGAGGAAACAACGGTGCTTCAGAAGTGGATGCGCCGTAATGACAATCCCAATGATGGAGGCAGCCTCAACCACCGCCAGTGGACATGCGAACTGGGAGCATTCCTTGCAAAGATGACTCAATCGATGCAGCATAATGATGCAAAGCAGATGCAGCAGATGACCAATGCAGAAGAAACCACAACAATCCCGCAACTCGTAACAATCATGGTGGACCTCGACCTATGTCCAAGCTATCGGATTTTATGAGGACTAGGCCACCAACTTTCTCTCGAAACGTGAACCCTTTGGAAGCCGATGATTGGCTTAGGACCATTGAGAAGAAGTCGCACATCACTCAAGGTGAGGGCAATGAGAAGGTGCTCTACGCCTCATCAACTTGAAGGAACCGCCGCAGAATGGTGGGAGAATGCGTGCCGCTCATGGAGCCCCGCAAGAGATAACCCGGGAGGAGTTCACTAATGCTTTCACAAGATCATGTCCTGCAGGGAATGATGGATCTTAAGAAGGAGGAGTTCGAGCTTTGAAGCAAGGAGGCCAACCAAGGGTCAATACCGAATAAATTCACTCAATTAGCTCGTTATGCCCCGAGGACGAAGCGACGGATAAAGCTAGGCGCCTCGCTTCATGAAGGGATCGAACCAGATCGCAGTGGGACCGACACCCACAATTTTCCGGATTTTCAGAGCGGTAATAAGGCTTTAATCCTAGAGGACAAGCGCAAAGAGCTAGGTGAAACCGTAGCGCTTGATGAACAATCAGGTGGACGCCAAACCATCTACGCTTGAGGATGTCACCCAAAGAATTTGCTAGATTTCAACCACCACCGGGAACAAGACATCAACCCCTACACTCGCCCGCCAATCGAATTTCTGCACTTCAGCAAGCAAGGCAACAATGCACTGTGGGGAAATCAAGAGATCTGCAGTGAAGAGATGCTATACTTGCAATGAGCCAGGCACTTTTCAAATAGGTGTCCACGTAAGGAGGCATCACACCGCCTGCTTCAACCGGGAACAACACCCGCTAAAGCACCAACATCGAGGAAATCGTGCACCGCCAAGCCGAGCAACGCCGCAATCAACAAAGGCGTGGAAGAATCAACCACATCACCGATGGAGCTCGTGAAGCTACAGACGCCGACCGGGTAAGTTCCCGGTCAACTCAAGCACCGCTACGCTTTGTTTGATTCGAGCTTCGCGATTCGCTTGTTTCTCAAAGTTTTGCAACCAAGAATGGATTTAAAGTGGTGAATCTTAAGTGTGTGCTTTAGTCCAAGCCCCGTGATCCGAGCTTAGATCTAGCCTTGGGTGTTTGGGAGCTGTTGCTTATGGATGGGATAGAATTTCGCGAATCTTATCTTGATAGATGCGCAATCCTAGACGCCATCCTTGGAATGGATTGGCTGTCCAAGCATAAGGCTGTTTTAGATTGTGGCCGAAGGATCGTGACCTTGGAAGGCCCTAGTGGCAAGAAAGTGGAGTTTCAAGCGACCGCAGTTCGGGACGGGCAGTTAACGGTCAACAGCAGTGAAAGCCATCGCAAGATGGAAGATGTGCCAAGAGCGAGAATACCCGAGGTATTTCCGTAAGATTTGCCAGATTGCCACCGATCGTGATATCGAGTTTGTCATCGAAGTTAGCACTGTGCACAAAGACCGATATCAAAGAGACCATATCGGATGCCTACCGACGAGTTAGTAGAAATGAAGAAGCAGATTGAGGAACTGCAAGAGAAAGGTTTCATTAGACCAAGTTCATCGCCGTGGGGAGCCCCGGTTTTGTTTGTTCGCAAGAAGGATGGAAGTCTTAGAATGTGCATCGACTACCGTGCACTTAATGAAGTAACGATCAAGAATAAGTATCCATTGCCCAGATCGACGACTTATTTGATCGCTTAAGAGGAGCTGGAGTTTTCCAAGATAGATCTTCGCTCGTGATACCATCGCTTGAAGATCCGAGCGAGGATGTACCTAAGACTGCGTTTTTACGCGATATGGACATTACGAGTTCACAGTCATGTCATTCGGATTGACTAATGCCCCAAAGATATTTCATGAACATGATGAATAAAGTCTTCATGGATTACTTGGACAAGTTTGTTGTAGTCTTCATAGACGATATCTTGGTTTACTCAAGACAGAGGAAGAGCATGCGTAACATCCGAGAATGGTTTTAGACAGTGCGAGAGCATCAACTATATGCTAAGTTTAGCAAGTGTGAATTTTGGAAGGAGAAAGTTGAATTTCTCGGTCATGTAATGACTACCAAAGGAGTCGCAGATTGATCCCAAACAAAGTGGACGCAGTGTTGCATTGGGAGCCACCAAGTCTGCTACTCGATTCGTAGTTTTCGGGAATGGCGGATATTACCGCGGTTCATAGAAGGATTCTCGACAATTGCTAAACCCTTACGCGGTTGTTAAAGAAAGAGAAGAAGTTTGCATGGACGCCAGAGTGCGAGAAAAGTTTCATGGAATTAAAGAAGCGTTTAACAACAAATGCCCGTATTAGTGTTGCCGATGTGCGTAATGGATTTGACATTTATCGCGATGCTTCAAGGTGGCTTGGGATGCGTGTTAATGCAAGAAGGCAAAGTCGTTGCTTATGCGCCGAGACAATTGAGACCGCATGAAGTGAATTACCCAACGCATGATTTGGAGTTAGTCAGAGTGCATGCTTTAAAGATATGGCGCCATTATCTCATAGGAAATAGATGTGAGATATATACGACCATAAGAGTCAAATACATATTCACTCAATCGACTGAATATGAGACAGTCAAGATGGCTTGAGCTAATTAAGGATTATAATGTGGGAATCCATTATCATCCCGAAAAGCCAATGTGGTGGCAGATGCCCGAGTCGAAAAAGCCATAGCGCAAATGCATTGTCAATGGAGGATCAACTGAATTATGCAAGGAATTTCAGAGGTTAAGATTGGAGGTCGCTCAAGGAATGATAGCTGCGCTAGAAGTAAAACCAACATTAGAGGATCGATTAGAGAAGGTCAACAAGATGACGATAAAATTTCAAAAATCAAGGCTAAAAGGAAGAAGGCCTAGCCATAGATTTCACTGACGAACAAGGAACTATGTTCTTCAAAGGCCGAATTTGTGTGCTTGATAAAAGGAATTAAAACAATTGATTCTTGAGGAAGCGCATGATTCAAAGTACTCAATTCATCCAGAAGTGCTAAAATGTACCAGATTTGAAGGAGAGATTCGTGGCCAAAAATGAAGCGTGAAGTGGTCGAGCATGTTGCATTATGCGACGTGTGTCGAGAGTAAAGGCTATGCACCAAAGACCACCGTTTGCATTGTACCGCTGAAAATTCGGAATGGAAGTGGAGGAAATCGGGATGGATTTTATCACCGTTTACCTAAGACTCGTAAAGGTTACGATTCCATTTGGGTTATCGTGGATCGCCTAACCAAGGTCGCCATTTCATCCCAAGAAAGACCACTTACTCCGAGATCGCTTGGCGTAATCTGCATATGTCAAGGATTGTATGTTTGCATGGAGTGCCAAAGAAGATTGTGTCGCATGAGGTACCCAATTTACCTCAAGGTTTTGGAATAAGTTGCATGAAGCAATGGGAACCCGTCTCAATTTCAAGACAAAGATATCACCCGCAGATGATGGTCGACCGAAAGAGTAAATCGATCTTAGAGGATATGTTGAGAGCTTGTGCCTTAGCTTACGCTACGACATGGGATAAATGTTTGCCATATGCGAGTTCGAGCCATAATAATAGTTATCAAGCTAGCCTACAAATGTCACCGCTCGAGGCATTGTATGGACGTGCTTGTCGTACTCCATTGAATTGGAACGAGACAGAGAACGCTTGGTGTTTGGGCCGATATCCTCAAGAGGCGTAAAGTCAAGTAGCAATGATCGAGAGAGATTAAAGATAGCACACCAAGAGAAAAGCTACGCCGATAATCGTCGTCGAGATTTGAGTTTTGAACCGTAAGATCATGTGTACCTCGTGGTTACCCTCTTAAGGGCGTTAAGAGATTTCACGTTAAAGGAAGCTTGCACCAAGATATGTCGGTCCGCTCAAGATTCTCGAGCCACGAGGAGAGGTAGCTTATCGCTTAGAGTTGCCTCACCATTGGCAGGAGTGCATGATGTATTCCATGTATCGCAGCTTAAGAAGTGTCTCAGAGTGCCAACAGAGCAAGCCCGCTGGAGGCAATAGAGTCGCAAGAAGATTTGACTTATAAAGAGCAACCAATGTAATTTTGGATGTTGTGGAGCGCAAGACCGAAACAAGTCTATTCGCTTTGCAGAGTTCATGGAGCAATCATTCAAAGTGAAGCCACTTGGGAGCGAGAAGAAGAATTGAAGTCGAATTCTAACCTATTCTCTAGTTAGCCCCAATCTCTGTCGAGATTCATTAAGGGGAGGTTTGTAACATCCCAAAATTTGGCTTAATTAAGTTTTTATCGCTTAAAAATGCATTTGTGATTTTCTGAATTTATTTGGATTTTTCTAGATTCATTTGAATTAATTCCTATTTCAAGTTTATTGCTTTTTATTCAAAAGTATTTAAATCTGTACAAAGTTAAAATAAAGTTTTAGCAAAAATATTTTATTTAAGTCCGAATGTCTCAAAGTATTTTTGAGATTTTTCTTGATTTTTCCGATTGTTTTATTGCCTAAAACAAATTAAATGAATTTATGGAATTATTTTAAATGAAAACCTTTGAAAATTCAGAAATAAGTGTTGGGCCGAGCCCAACACTGGCGCTGCAGTGGTCTGTGGGTCGCGTGCGCCCCGCTTGGCCCACGAGCGGAGGTGCGATCGCCACCGCTGATCTCGCATCGGGCGGTCGGGAGCTTTCGCGCGTGAATCGCAAACCCTAGCGCCGATGGACGCCGGATCGAATCTGACGGTCGGAATTAAGTCGCACGGTTCGGAAAGTTTGGATCGTGTCCGTTAGTTGGTTCGGCGGATCTCGATCCACCACGCCGCTTGAATCCCACCGCTCATTCGCCATCGAAGGGTTCTCGTGTGTCGCTCGCCGCGGACTCTTCCGCCGCGCCGCCACAGAGTTTCCGACGGACTCGAGTCCGTGTCCGCCGCCGACGCCTCTCCGTGCGCCTATTTAAGGCTCGGGACGGTGCGTTGAGTCCTCGCTCGCCGCACCGGCGCAAGGTCTCGACGCCCGTAACTCGCCGAGCGCCTCGCGAGTATCGCCGCTTCATCGCCGGCGGATTTTGGTCTCGGCGACGCCATTAGCAGCGAGAAGCTCGTCCGCTGGATCTTCGCCGACGCCTCGATACACCGCGTGTCCTCGGTGAGTCAGAAACCCTCCTTAATCGCCGTCCGTTGGATCTAAAACCCGTGCTCGTGATCTCGCCGCGGTGCATCAATCGGCGATCGTCCGATGGAATTGGTGCACCAGATTGCGCCGCCGCCGCGAACCAACGGCGGGCGCCGCTGCGTTCGGCGCAGCAGCAATGAGGCGCCGTGGACGCGTCTCGCCGTGGACCCGAAAGCGGATCGTGGACGCACCATGGACCGGGCCACGGGCGCTTCCGATTGGTCCGTCCAGTGTTGACGTCAGCGTGACGTCATGATGACGCAGTAATCTATTTTCGGAATAAAAATAAATCTATTAAATCTGATTTTCTGATTTCCCTGATTTCAGTATTTATTTCAAACTTCAAAAGGCTATATCTTTTGCATCGTAACTCGGATTTGAGTGATTCCAGTTTCTAAAAATTTGTAAAATTGAGATCTATTTAATGGTGAATTTTAATTGATTTTGGAGTTCAATTGCTCTCTGTTTTGGCATTTATTTGCTTTTCTCTTTAAGACGCTGTAGACGTTGAATTGTGCGACGCTTCGGAGGAAGATCAAGCAACCCAAGAGCAAGCTTCAGATCAAGATCAGGACCTATTCCAAGGCAAGTTGTGCTTTGATCATGTTGAACCCATGTTTATAAAATTGCTATGTTTGTTTTACAATATTGCATATATTTCAAATATACAATTGTTTCAAATTAGATTGGGTTTAGCTAAAATACCAGATTGATCTATACCCTACCTTGTCATTATATGCCATGAACCATTGTCACCCTAGATTGGTTTAATATAGTTGATTAATAATTATGATCAACATTGGAGGTTAGACCGTATTAGTTGCTTAGCCATGCCACGCCATCACATGTGTCGTAATCATTGTTAATTAATCTTGATTAACGGAATATGGAACAATGTTATGAACTTGTGTGTCATGTGGGATCACACGATGAGATTGAGTTGTTGTGGCGAGTCATGTCACGCAACGATGTTTGAATTGTTGATGGCATGTGGTGCTTGGTAATCAACGGTGATAATAACTTAGATTGGGGCAAGTGGCAAGGCGAGGAGGCCAAGGTGGGCCCGATGGGCGATGGTATGTGGAAGTCTTGCCTTGATCACACTAAGGACTTAACCTTGCAAGCCTTTGACTGAGTCAATCATGCAACCACATGTCCGTATGGGCCACTTAATGAGTAATTTGCAAAGTCTTAATTTTGATACTATCGTGGTCGGTGTGAGTTCCCTGTCAGGTGTAATTCACATGGCGCAAGAGGGGGCCCCGGATGTGAGTTTACTGACCGCCAGTTGTTGAAACCTTAGCGGTAGTATCGGGTTAAGATAGAGCATTGTAAAGGCTTTGTTATAATCTCTCGCCTTTGTGGTGTTTGGTTGTATCACGTGGGTAAAGTGCATAACCTCCGCAGAGTGTGAAACTATTCGGATAGCCGTGCTCATGTATTGAGCAATGCTCGGAATTACGCTAAGGGTTAGCTTAATTAATTGGACAACTTGGTTGGGATGGCGGAATGCCATGTGGAAGATGGAATTTAACTTAGGATTGGAAACTTGGTTTACTTGAGAAATCTGAATTTATTTATTATCGTTATTTGTTTTACATCCTTTACAATCTATATATCTGATTCGTTCATAAATGTCGCTTATTGCAAAATAGCCATGATAGCCTATCCTTTGGAATAAGCCTTACATATAGATAAATAGAATCGCATTCTGCACAACTTGTTGAGTGCTTTAAGTACTCACCCTTGCCAAACAACAATAATCAACAGTTGAAGAATCTACACTGTGTTGGAAGATGAAGTCCAAGAAGACACGAGTCATTAGGGTCCGAGCCTTGTCGGTTGCTCGTGGTGAATCGATGAGCTATCTACGCTTCTACTTTCCACGCTTAATTATTAGCTTATATTCTCGCCTTGCCTGCGTGGTTTAATAATGTAAGTTGGTCATAAGATCATACATTTAGCTATATCAATAAATGAACTATTATTCTATTATCGCTGTGTATGATGTGATATGTACCAATGTTAAGTCGTGTGCACTAGCGTTGATCCCGGGAATAGTGCAAGAACACAAAGTGGGTTCGAATCTGGATTCGGTCCTTACAATAATGGTAGTTGCAATAATATTGCTAGTCAAAAATTGGTTGAAAGATTGGGATTAAAACAAGTAAGCGCCACCCCGCTCCATACAAGATGCAATGGCTTAATGATTGTGGTACGCTGCGAGTAAGTAACATTGTGACTGCTCCTTTCTATTGGAAAGTACCATGATCAAAGTTGAATGTGATGTGGTCCCAATGCAAGCATGCCAATTGTCGTTAGGGAGACCTTGGTTGTATGATCGTGATGTTTAGATTTATGTCAAACCAATAAGCTTGTTTTCAAGCATAGAGGAGAGTTTATCACTTTGCTTCCTTTAACACCGAGGAAATCATGAAGGATGATCTTAAAAGAAAACAGCGAGAGAGCGTGAAACAATTGAGTGAGACCCACAAATATAGTGAGCAAGTGAATCCAAAGCCAAATAAAACTCCACACCACAAAGAACGGCCAAAGGAAAAGAGGGAATAGTGATGATAGCTAGGAAGGGGATTTCAAAGAATTGAGCTAACCCAATGCCAAGTTCTTTGTACTCTTGTGCAAGGACAATTTCCTTTCAACTAACAAATTACCCTCTACCTTGCCTAGTGCTGTTTTCGATCTTTACAGACTATGAAGACGTGAGCCTCGATGAGGTGCTACCAAGGCTGCCACCAAAGAGAGGCATTGAGCATCAAATTGATCTTGTTCCCGGTGCTCCACTTCCAAACCGACCACCATACCGCATCAACCCAGAAGAAACAAAGGAGATTCAGCGTCAAGTTCAAGATTTACTCAACAAAGGATATGTAAGGGAAAGTATAGATTAATCTTGAGATCAAACTTCATTATGAGCATAATTATTTATCAACTTGATTCGGGTTGGTGGAGGAGGAAGGAGGCTGGGGACGGAGGAGGAGGGAGGAGGTCGGGGATGGCAGATACCGGAGCGGCGGAGGGAGAAGGCATGTCGCACAGGGGAGCGAGAGAAGATGAGGAGAAATGATGAGATGGGAGAAGGATTCTTGAGTTTATATATGATGGAATTTGGTGGGTAATTTTGGAGACTTCCAGTGGCAAAGGGTTATTTCATCCCAAAAAATCCCAAAAAAGCACCTCCCACCTGGCTTTTGGCTTATAGTTATATGGAGGCTTTTGGCTTTTTTTAAGCTTGGCTTAAAAGTCAGTCGTTTGTTTCGACTTTGGTTTTTCTGCTTTTAAACCAGTGAAAAAGCCGAAACAAACAGTTCCTTAGCCACATAAGTTGAATGCCCACCACTAAAGCCCTGATTAGAGGGACTTTAAATCAGCTTCAGCTTCTGAAAAGCTAGTAAGCTCCCAAACAGCTCAACTTTTAAGCGGCTTTTGGCATAATGTAGAAGTCACAAATAAAAGTTGAAGCTAGGTTGGACATGTTTTTGCAACTTAGTTCTGAGGAAAATTAGCTATTTGTTGAACGGTCTCTTCTAAAAAGGTACAGCTACTTTTCAGCCCAGAAAATCAAAAGGTAACTTTTCAGAAAAATTACAGCTCCCCTAAACAGGCTCTAAAGGTGTTGACGCAAGCTATGGCTTATAACAAGGAAGTCTATTTTAAGAGATAGAATCATGAAAGTTGCTCACTCCCTGTAGTGTAAATGTGTATCTTTTTGTTACTTTAATGCCATCTTTTTTAATAATAAGAATATTAGTACATCTTAGAATTTGCAATATCAGGGAGGTGTATGCCATTACAAATCTAAGATAACATCTATTTAGTTATTAAAAAATAGTAACATTTTCCATATGGCATAGGTCTACGTTTTACATGTATTACCGACCAAGCCGCACATGTGCTCTGGACCAAGGATTCAAATTTCGTTTTTGGATAAAATATCGCCTGGTACCAGAGTTTGAAATTTTACCAAAATATGGGTATTTTGGATAAATCTCGCCCAAAATTCAAATCCGGTTCGTTTGCTATCGAGAAAAAAGCAAAATTCAGCGAAAATCCCGAAATTTTGGGTGAAATATCTGAAATTTTAGCAGTTTTGCACTGGCTAAAAAGTAGGTCAAACGATGAAAAAATATTTTGAAAATTTTTATGAATAGTTATGACACATCATCCATGTTCCCATAAAATTTCAGATTATTATCAAATCTGAGGAATTTTTAAAAATTCAAACATTGCAGCTGTCTTGATAAAACGCTGGCCAGCAAGTTGGAACCGAATGAAAATTAGAACAAACGAGGTTAGAAAATTTTGAATTTTTTTGTGGATGGTCCTGACACATCCATAATATTCTCATAAAATTTTCAGATAATTACCATACATTGTGAAGTTTTCAAAATTCAGAAAGTGCTACTGTCCTGTAAAAGCCTTACCGACAAACTTAAACAAAATGAAAAATAGTTCAAACCACGTTAAAATTTTTTAAAAATTTTTGTGGATGGTCCTGATGTATCATTAATGTTTCAATAAATTTTTTAGATGATGATCAAGCTTCAAGACTGTTCAAAATTTTTGATAGTGCTACATCCTCATAAAAGCCTGATGATCAATACATAGATTTGTTTTAGTAATAAAAAAAGGTTTAGAAGTTTTGAAAATTTTACAGAAAGGTGCTAAGTAAATTATTAAGATCTCATAAATTTTTTGAATCATGATCACAACCAGTGAAGTTATAAAATCCTTACAACGCACTATACCATTTATGTTCTTTTTCTTTTTGATTTTTGAAATATAACAAATGAAGTTCAATGCTTACATAGATTTGATTGAAAAAACAAAAAAAGTTTAAAATTTTTGAAAATTTTATATAATGGTACTGAGGAAATTATTAAGCTCTCATAAAAATTTTGGATCATTATCACACTCGAACAAATTTATAAAATTCTAACAAGGTTTCTGTCCCAATTATGTTCATTCTATTTTTGATTTTTCAAAGATAACAAATGAAGTTCAATTATTTTTAACATTTTTATGTATGATACTACACTACTAAAGATGTTACCATAAATTTTTCAGATCATTCTCAAGCATGTACAATTTTATAAAAATCTGATAGTGTTTCTGCTAAAATTTTAAAATGTCTCAAAAAAATAGTTTTCAACTATTTTTCATGGAAGAAGACTTTCTTAAGGGTTATTGGACCAAATCCGGCTATAAAACATCAAAATCCAGTTTCAAATACCAAAATTTCGGTTGGTTTGGGTGAAATTTCGCAGAAAAAATGAAATTACTGTAGCAAATTTTTTTTTCCAGATTTTTTAATTTGGCCGGTAATTTGGATTTCGTGGTGGTCCAAAGTCCGAGATTTCGATGAAATTTCACCGGTTTTTGATGAAATTTTGATCCTTTCTCTGAACACAAACACCCAAAACCCACTTTGGAAGGGAAAATTGATGATGTAACATTTCCAATGGATTGGTTTTAGGATTTGCCACTTATAAGATTTCCCTTAATAACTGGTCAATTCTGAAGCAAAAATAGCTAGTATTTACCACTCTAACCATATACTGATATTTTTATATATTTTTTTGGCCATAGAAACACATGAAAAGGCAATCTTCCCTCACCCGAAAACCACCATTTTCCAACTGTTAGCACCAGAATTTGGTAAGGTATAACTGATTTGTCAGGCTAAGGGCAAAATTGGATATTGCTGGCTGATATTAGTTCGAATAGGAAAAGTTTAGTTAAAATTGAAATTCTAGCCGATGTTGGTACAAATAAGGAGTCTTACTTGCAAGAGTTGGATGCCGGTACAGATCATGATTGGCAATGCATTGGAGAAGGATACGATCGGCCTATGCATTATAAAGATGACCTGAGGCAAGCTGAAAAAACAACAATCAATCAAACAACTTGCATCTACTTTTTATCTATTTTTCCCTATCAACTAGGAGTAGTCTTGTAAGTTAGATATTTTGTAATTCGTCGTTGATCAATAAAGTTGCGCATCGCCGATTGTTGATCTTCTCTGATTACGCCAGGTTTGGTTTTTCTTCGATCTTGTTGCACATCACCTTTTCGGGAAAATCTACCTTTATTAACCATCTGATCAGCTCTAACAAGTTGTTTAGACTTATCGTTACTTGTAATTTAATCAACTCTGAATAGCTATTTAGATTCTTGCTGATTATCACATTAGATTGGCTTTAAGCGTATTTTCCATCCATCTTGCCTATTGCAGGATCAAATCAACTGGCACGCCTTGAACATTTTGAACACGTTGTTTTTGTTTGTTTGAGCTGATCATTCTATTGTCACATTTTTGACGCCAACACACTTTTGGCACGCCCAGTGGAACACGATGTCTTCTACCAAAAAATCAATTCCGTTGTCCAGTCTGAACACCGAAGCTATAATCATCCCAACGTTGGATGATTTGACACCAGAACAATGCAATGAGATCGAGGATCGGAAGGGCACGCTCAAGGAGATGATGTTGAGTTGCTATAAAAAAACTCGACATGGTGTTACCCTAAAGACCGTGTTGCCATCGGTCAATCCCCTTGGCGACGCGGCTACTACTGATACATTTGTAAGTCGATACATTCCTGCACAAGCTGAATTATGTGATATAATTAATCAATCTATGCACCATGCTTTGATCAACCAGTCGTCGGCATTGCTAATGACTCTTAAGACGATGATCGGTAACAGTGTTAAGACTATAGCTCAAGAGTTGGCATTGGCTAGAAGTTTACTCGATCCAATGCAGACCCTGCCGAATTACCTAGTCTATTTGGTAGCACCAACCATGCAGAACCTGGTGTTAATGCCCAAGCCTAAGCCATCGGCTACAACTCCATCTCTTACCATGGTGCCAACCCAGCCAACTATAATATTGCCACAAGATCCTCGTACAAGTGGGGTTGTGCATTATTAAGTATATACCGATGCCGCTAAGTAGGATGCACCAGCCAACTTACCACCATCGGCTCCATTTTACGCTTTCTCCAATCGGTTCCACAGCCAGTTGAAACCCCTAGGCACCCATAGTACACCGAGCCAATTTCGCAGAGGAATATGGCTCCATACAAGGTTGTAACATACTCGAAACCATTCGTTCCAGTACCAGAGCAGATTGCTAACAGAATCAACGTAGGCTATGAGCAACCTCGTCTGCTCTCATTGGCTCAAGCGACCTATCAACCCGAGCTTATGCTCAGGGAATAGAATAACAGTTACGAACGTAATTGGCAAACTTCTAACACTTTATCGACCAATACAGTGAATTGGACAGATCAGATATCCGCCATATTACAAGACCAATTTGGCAAATAGCCTAAAGGGAAGGTTACAGGCTATCGGAAGCCATACCCTGATTATATTTGTCGGATGCCTTATCCTAATAACATGAAAGTTCCTGATTTTGCACATTTCTCAGGGGATGACTCCATCACCACTTTGGAGCACGTCAGACGTTTCATCGCGCAATGTGATGAGGCTGCTCAGTCCGATGGATTAAAAATTAGGTTGTTCCCACTATATTTGTTAGGAGATGCTTTTACATGGTTCACGAGCTTACCCCGAAATTCGATCAACTTCCGAACCAATTTGGAAAGATGGTTCCATGAGTGCTTTTTCTCGGTAAGCTTAGAGCTTAGGATTTTTTATTTGAGTTCTGTACGCTAGAAGTTTAGGGAATCGGTTACAGATTATATTAAGAGATTTAGGGAAGTGAGAAATGGTATTTTAGTGTTGCTTTTCCTAATAATCAGTTAGTCGATTTAGCTTTCTAAGGGTTAATTCCCCAGCTGAAAGAAAATTTCAGCGTGCAGAAATTTACCAATTTGAGTCACTTGTTGCATAGGGTATCGGCTCAAGAAAGCCGTTTTATCAATAATAGAGGTTTTAGGGACAAGTTCAATAATAATAATAATAACAAGGATAAAGATAAAGCCAAGGTCAACCTTATCGAGTACGGCTCGAGTGATTCATCTGAAGATGACGAGACTGAAATAAATATAGCCAAATGGGTTAAAGGGTCTAAAAAATCTTTAGTCTGCTCTCAGCTTAAGCCGACGAAAAATAAGTCAGAAATAAAATACACTTTTGATGTCTCTAAATGTGACTGTATCTTTGATTTATTACTGCAAGAAAAAATAATATGGTTGCCTGAAGGACACACCATGCCATCTGTTGATGAAATTAAAAAGCGAAGGTATTGCAAATGGCATCACTCTTTTTCTCATAATACTAATGATTGCAATAGTTTTCAACAGCAGATACAATCGGCTATAGAAGATGGCCGACTCAAGTTCGCATAAGAACCGATGATGCAGTTGTATGCTAATCCCTTTCCAATCAACATGGTCCAATGTTCTAGAAAAGGAAAAGAGTCGATACAAAATACGAGGTCAAAAGTTGCACGTCATGTTGACATTCAGTCAAGCTCTAAAGGCAGGTAGGCCCTGAAGATCACAGTCGGTTCACTACAAATATAAATCGACCGCGAAGGGAGGAATTCAAGGACCATCAAGCGAAAGGGAGACATGCAGATCGCCAAGTGGTACAAGGCTGAGAGAGCATCGCCACCACGAAAGCCGATTCATAAGCCGAAGCCAACTTTCTCCCAGCTATTGGAGAAGTATAGAATAAGAAACAACAGGCCACGTTATCCTGCACGTCGGTCAGATAATATGTATTGGTCCGATAACCTAGAAAAGGCTCATCAACGATGCCCCTTTTGGCAGTTCTATTGGGAGAGAGGGTCAGCTCTGCCATCACCATATACTTGTTCGATGGAGCATTATCCGCGCCAAGGTGATTGGTAGCGATGGTCGGCTAAAGATGGAATATTTGAGCCGATGCAAGGCCGTTGTGATGAAATCCATAGAGGATCGGTGCTTGAAAGGATTACTAGGTCGATACAGCCATAAACAGGATTGAAAGATGGGTTTAGTTCTATGGCTAAGGTTGATTTGGTAGGAAAAATAAGTGAACCGATCAAACCAAAACCTTGATGGTGTCCTCTAGGGCTTAGCCAATCACAACATAGACAACTTCAGAGGCTAAGAATACAAGAAATGAGGGAAACCGAGCAGGAAAAACAAAGGGATGGGACCTTAAATGAGCTCCGGTCGGTTCAAATCGCTAAAAATGAATGGAGGAAAAAAGAACCGATTAAAGATGAGTTCAGTTCAGCTAATGATTTGGATTCTCCCGTGATTCAGAATGATTCTCCACCTTCGATGGACATCAACATGGTGTTCACCCTACCGGCTGAATTTAAAATAAGTACTGCATTGGATAAAGAGGCTTTCGCTCAGTTGTGCTTGAGGGATCAAGATGTAGTTTTTGAAAAACCCCAAGATAATCATCGGCATCTGAAGCCATTGTATTTGAAAGATCATATCAATGGCAAGCCTATATCAAGGATGCTGGTTCATGGGGGCGTGACAGTCAACCTAATGCCTTGCACCACATGCAAAAAGTTAGGTAAGTCCGATGAAGATCTCATTAAAAATAACATGATTTTAAATAACTTCACAGGCGATTCTACTGAGGCGAAAGGGGTTGTGGTGACAGCTAATAGTCGGTAGTAAAATATTGCCAATCGCTTTTTTTGGTCGACGCCAAGGGTAATTACAGCATTCTATTAGGGCGGGATTGAATTCACGCCAACTACTGTCCTGTCGACCATGCATCAGATGCTCATCCAATGGGATGGGGACGAGGTCGAAGTGGTTCAAGCTGACACATCGGCTCACATAGTCATGGCCAGTTCAGATGCGAATTGGCAATACGACGAGGCTGAGTGCATATCGGGTAAAGCTCTAGATGATTGTGGTTTTATCTGCATTAATAAAATAGGGCTTATTCCAATCAACATAAGGCCAAGCACGCTTGATCAGACAGATGAAATTTTGCACCGATGGACTCCAAATCAGCAATAAAGGCTTTACAAGATAGAATGCATAGTTATCGGTAGCTACGAGGCCATTGAAGATTTTCAAGAAATTGAGAAATTAGGCCAAGGTTTCACGTCGACTAATCTACTGAACGAAGTCGACATAGCTGATGGTGAAAGAAAAAGACCAACTTTTATTTGTTCAAAATTAGCCATAGATTATAAAGAGAAGTTGGTCAAAATGTTAAAGAATTATAAAGATTACTTTGCTTGGGAGTGTCATGAGATGTCTGGTTTAAGCCGACAACTTATTGAACATCTGCTACCTATAAAGCTATATTATTGGCCATTTAAATAGTCCCCTAGATGATTTAATCTGGCCTTGCATACCACTATAAAAGAAGAAATTGAGCGATTGTTGGAAGCTAAGTTTATCAGGCCTTGTCGATATGCTGAGTGGGTTTCCAATATCATTCCTATTATAAAGAAAAATGGTAAACTTAGGGTATGTGTGTGTTGATTTTAGGGATTTTGAAAAAGCCGCACAAAGGATGATTACCCAATGCCAATAGACGATGTGCTTATCGATGCCCTAGGACTGTTTGAATGGGTGGTGATAATGTTCGGCTTGAAAAATGCTAATGCAAAATGTCAACGTGCTATAAATTTAATCTTTCATGATTTAATTGTCCATATTGTGGAAATTTACATAGATGGTGTAGTTGTAAAATCCAAGAAAGACTTGCAACATTTGGATGATTTGGAAACAATGTTCAAAAGGACAAGGGCACACGGTTTAAAGATGGATCCATACAAGTGTACTTTTGGTGTATCGTCTGGACAGTTTTTGGGCTTTATGATTCACGAAAGATGAATTGAGGTCAAATGGTCAATCAAGAAAGGGTCAAACCTATAGCTAAGACTAAGCCACCAGTCTGCAAAAAAGGAATTACAGAAGTTGATCGGCAAGATTAATTACTTGTGGCATTTTATTTCAAATTTATCTGGCTGAATTAATTCGTTTACCCCATTGTTGAAATTAAGGGAAAATCAAGAATTCATTTGGGGGCCGATCAGCAGAAAGCTTTTGAGAATATCAAGGACTATTTATCCAAGCCCCCCAGTTTTGGTCGCACCCAGGAAAGGCGTCCAATTTAAATTATATATATCGGCTGAAGAAGCAACAATTGGAGATGTTTTTGCGCAAGAAATTGATGGTAAAGAGCAGGTCATTTTCTACTTAAGCTGGCGGCTAATTGATACAGAAACTAGGTATCCTTTTGTAGAAAAGCTCTGTTTATCATTATATTTTGCTTGTACAAAGTTAAGGCATTATATTTTACCATTGACTTGAAAGGTTGTTTGTAAAACCAATGTCATAAAATACATGTTGTCCACTCCCATTTTACAAGGTCGACTTGGTAAATGGGCATACACGCTTATCGAGTTTGACTTAACGTATGAATCGGCTAAAGCTCTCAAGGGTCAAGTGATTGCCGATTTTTATAACAGGACATGAGACCAATATGAATGCCGATCTAGTATCTGTTGCCCCTTAGCAATTGTTTTTCGATAGATCGGTATGCCGAGAAGGCGATGGTATTGGAGTTGTATTAATTTCGCCGAAAGGGTATAATTTTGAGTATACGTTTCGGCTAAGTTGCAAGTGTTCTAATAATTAAGCCGAATATGAGGCGTTACTTAAGGGCATGCAATTACTCGATAATATTGGAGTTGATTTTTTGAAGCTTATGGTGATTCTTTGTTGATAGTTCAACAAGTTAGAGGGGAATATAACAGTTATGATGAAACTTTAAGCCGATATTTGGGTGAATGTCTTAAGCTAATTGGCTCATTTGGTTCTTTTATAATTTGTCATCTCCCCTGTGAAATGAATACTAAGGCTAATGACCTAGCTCAACAAGTGCCGGGTTATAAAATATTTGGCTGATCAGGAGAGTGTGAACTGATAGAAAAGATGGTTATGTGTATCGCTATAGATGATTGGAGAATGAGAATAATGGATTATTTGACCAATCCTTCAAAATCCACGAATCAGAAAATTAAGAGGCAGGCCCAATTTAGAGGGTTTGTTGTAAGATGTCTTGAAGCCAAAAAAAGCTAAAGTGGCAATGAGAGAAGTACATGAAGGTATTTGTGAGACTCGTCAATCGACTCATAAGATGAAATGGCAATAAGGTGAATTAGGTATTTTTAGCCAACAATGTTGGAAGATTGTTTCAAATATTACAAGGGATGCCAAACTTATCAGAAATTTAACAATGTGCAGTTAGCTCCGGTGTCGGCTTTGCATCCAATTATCAAGCCTTGGCCATTCAGAGGATGGGGAATAGATGTAATCGGACAAATATTTCCTACATCAAGCAAGGGCCATAAATATATTTTGGCCACGACTGATTATTTTTCTAAATGGCTTGAAGCGTTAACTCTTAAGAAGGTTACAAGTGTTGAGGCCATTGCATTTGTTATAGAACATATTGTCCATCGATTTAGAATCCCTCAAACTATTACAACTGATCAGGGCACTATGCTTATGTTCGATGAATTTCAAGGTTATGCTAGAAGCTTGGGTATAAAATTGCTGAATTCATCACTTTACTATGCTCAAGCTAATGGTTAAGCCGAGTCGTCAAATAAAACGTTGATCAAGTTGATCAAAAGAAAGATTGAGGAAAAACCAAGGAATTGGCATATGTGACATTATCAGTCTTTGTGGGCATATCGGATTGCTTGCCATGGTGCCATGAAACTATCGCCTTATCAGTTTCATGGATAGGAAGCTGTATTTCCTGTAGATATCAATATTGATTCAATAAGAGTGGCCAGACAAAATGGATTGTCGGCTCAGGATTATAAAGATTTAATGTCCGATAACATAGATAACTTGGTGGAATTACGTTTACATATGTTGGATCAGCTTAATAAGAATAAGGCAAAAGTTGCAAAGGCTTATAATAAAAAGGTAATGCATAAGTCATTTTGTGAAGCCAATATCATTTGGAAAACCATATTGCCTATCAGTTCTAGGGATAACTGATTTGGCAAATAGTCTATGACTTGGGAAGGACCATACAGAGTTAATCAGCTTGTGGATGCAAATTCCTATATTTTGGAAATGTTGAAAGGAGTGGTGTTTCCTAAAGCGATCAATGGCAAATACTTGAAGAAATATCATCTAAGTATTTGGATTGGTTCTTAAATCGACTAAAGGTGACTATCAGTTGTGAGAAGCCAAATTAACTTGTTGTAGTTAATTCTAGCTATGAACTATAATAGTAAAGAAAATTATAGCCAATTACAAATGTCATGGCAGATAAGATTAAACATCAAATCAGTTATACAGCCAATTATAAGTATCTTACAAAATATTCAAAGCATTGTTTTAAGACCAAGCCCATCCGTTACAAACATTCATTGTCTATAAATAAAATAGTAGCAAATTGAAGGTTAATTAAGGGTTGAATCAAGAGCCGATAGTGCAGCAGTAGCCTTGGCGATAGTCCGTTCCATGTCTTAAAGAATCTTGTTATCTTCTTCTTCTGAGCTAGGGATAGGAACGACTTTGGCTGATTGCTTTTTCGCTGAGGCTATCACCATGCCCAAGTCAACTTTTTGATTCTTCAAGGCCGATGTGGAAGATCCCAAGTTCTCCTGGACCTTTGCTAGGGAAGCATTGACTTTGGCCAGTTGTTCTTCCAAAGATTTTTTGGTCGACTCGAGTTTGAGCGCTATTTCCATGGCGGCCTTTAGAGATTGGAGCTCTTCTTCATATCGGGCTTTGAGGGCCGTGGTGTTAGCCACCAGCTTGTTGAGTAGCTTTTGATGTTCATGCTGTGTTGCCCGATGAGCAACTCTTGCCTTGGCTACTTCCACCGTATCTTTCCTCTCGTCAAGATGGCATACCTCTAGCAATGCAGCTATAGCTTGTTCTGGCAGATCGGCTTGCATCGTCGCCATGGCGTCTCTGAGAGGTTGGGCATTTTCGAGCAGATAGGGCGATGGGGTGAAGAGCAGTTTGAAGAAATTATTCAGTTTTTCTACCATGCTCGGGGCCGAAGTTACTTGAGCCGACACATCCTTTGAGACAGACAAGATTTTCTGGATTTCTTCTATGAAGCTATCTGCACTCAGATCTACTTCATCTTCTAAATTGGACCAATCAAATTCTAGCACGTTGCTTACGGACTCGATCGGCTTGACGATTGGCCCTACAACAGTAGCGGGGACGGCATCAATGGTTGGTGCATTTTGAGGGATTTTAGGTTGGGGCATCGGCTGTGATGGAGGAGGGGGTGGATCTGTTTATGTGGGAATATCAGCTAGAATATCAACCACAGATGCCGGTGTAGAAAGAGAAGGATACAAGGAATATTGAAATTCTGTTGTCGATCTGTTAATTTAGACATGAAAATCAATTTATAAGATAATTTACCTGATTTATGCCTGATGCACGAGGAGAGTTTTTAGCCGATTGCTCTTGGGGCTTCTAACCCTGATAGCCATGAACTTCTTATTGGCTCGGCCACGTTTCTTCTTTGTTGAATGATCGGCTAAAGGAGTTAGTCAACAAAAATAGTAAAAATATGAAATAAGGCTGATGCCCTAAGACTTACTGGGTTGTTGCTACTCTAAATTGGACAAGGAGTGAGATTGAGATCCCATAGTGCCTGATGAATAGCCAGCAAGTGTTGTTCTGACAGTAGGGCAGGGTTTCTTGGCAGGATGGCCAACACCTGATGACTCACCCACGGGTCTCTTCCCTACTGTCTTAGCCTGTGAAATAAGAGGAATAACCGATTAATGAAGTTCAAGGGTATTCAAGTTATTTTGAAGGAAAAAGCCTATTTTAGCTGATACCTCGCTAGTAATATCTAAAAGGCTTGTGTTACTATAGCCTGATTAATTAGCATCACTACTGGAACTTGAGCTATTGCTAGCAGAATTAGTCATTACCATCGGCTCATCAGGAAGATTTGGGAAGAATTTGGTGATGACCGCTGATGTAGTTCATTCTGTAGAATACAAGGCTGTAGAGATAGCTGACCACCAGGTAGAAATTTTTTTTCCCTCAGAGTATGCAGAAAGAAATGTGGAAAGTTCTGAAGTTGAAGGTCATCGACCAAGTGTAGGGCAATGCTAGTTCCAGAAGCACTATGGATATGTTCCCTTGGTTGAAGCCGATTGAACAACTAAAAACTTGGGGGGACTTGACCAAATCCAAGCTGCCTAGCATACATTGATGGGTTATAGAATTCATAAGACGGATGAAAGGTGCGATTTCTGGTATGAAAGCCGAGAGACAATACGCTTGGGGAAAGAAATATTTTATATAAGTCAAGAGTGTCTTCAAGCATAGTATTACTATCAGCCAACAAATGAAGAAATAAGGGGCATGGGTAGTCATCGGCCTCTTTATAACTGAAGAAGTCACGCTGGCTAAAGTTTTCATTGCTAAGCTGGAGAAAAAGGCTAAATATTTTCTTGAGCCGATAGGTGTAATCTTTGCCTCATTAGTCATCAGTAAAAGTAATGAAGTATTGAGATCCACCTCTAGCAGTCGTGCTCATTGGTCCACATACATCAGTATGTACATGTTCCAATAGTCAGATGCCCTCTCATAATGCCCTATGAAAGGTGTCTTGGTCATCTTACCAAGTAGACAAGACTCACAAGTTTCAAATGATTCATCTCTATGGAGCTTCATCATGCGTTTATGGCTAATATGACCCAAACGACAATGCCAAAAGTAAATGTGATTCAAATCATTTGGCTGAAGCCTCTTAGCATCAATATTATAGACAGGTGCATCATCAAGATTTAAAATAAACAACCCATTCACAATGGGAGCATAGCCATAAAACATCTTATTCAAAATTATAGAACAACCATTGTCCTCAATATTGAATTTATAACCTTCTGCCAACAAACATGAGGCAGAAATAATGTTTCTACTTAATGCTGGAACATAATAACAATTATTTAATTCCATAATAAATCTTGAAGGTAAATGTAGTGGCAAGGTCCCGACGGCCAATGCAACAACCTTGCTTTATTCCCAACGTGGAGATCAACCTCACCTCTTGCAACGCTCCTACTCCTTATTAACCCCTGCATCGAATCACAAATATGAGTAATCGATCCGGTATCAAATACCCAATAGTTATTAGGAGAATCGGCAAGAAATACATCTATAACATTAATACCTGAATTTGATGGCTTAACTCCACCATTCTTTTTCAGATCTGCTAGGTACCTTTTGCAATTCCTTTTCCAATGGCTTGACTCTTTGCAGTAGAAGCATTCACTCTCTGAAGTAGGGCTAGACTTGGAATTAGGCTTAGGCTTGATGTTGGGGATCTTATCCAAAGCTTTAGCCTTGCCTTTTCCTTTAGTCTTAGCTTTCTTCTCGAAGCTAGTACTTTTCTGCACCATCATCACATGACTAGTGCTTTTCTTAACGCTGTCCTTTGCCGTCTTGAGCATCATATGCAGTTCGGTGAGATTTTTGTCCATTACATTCATATGAAAAGTCATAATAAATTGCCCGAAGCTCAAAGGGAGCGACACAAGAATCAAGTCAGTAGCCAACTCTTGGCTAAGTGGGAAACCTAGTTTTTCCAAACTCTGTGTGTAACTAACCATGTTGATTACATGAGGGCTCACCGGACTGCCCTCGGCTAGCTTACATCCAAACAAGGACTTTGAGTCTCATATTTCTCAGTCCTGGTCTGGGTCTCAAACATACCCTTAAGCGCCACGATCGTATCGTAGGCCTCTATGTTCTCAAACTGCTTTTGAAGGTCTGAGTTCATAGCAGCAAGCATGAGACAGCTAACATCGAGGGACCCATCAATCGCCTTTTTGTAAGCTGCTTTAACAGCGTTGGAAGTATTCTCGTTAGGCACATCTGGAATTGGTTGCTCTAGAACGGGTTCCTTTTTATCTTGCCTGAGAAAAATTCTCAGGTTGCGGGACCAATCCGCAAAGTTCGTTCCATTAAGTTTCTCCTTTTCAATTATCGAACGCAAAGCATTACTGGAAGTAGGTGTAGTAGCAGGTGGTGTCATGATCTAAAATAGAAAATATATGCGAAAATTGAGACAAATATTTATGAAGAGTAACTTATATTAAACAATTTAATAATGATACCCCTACTAAATTTCATATCCCTCTTATGGTACTTAATGATTCAAGACATAATTAATTAGTCTACTAGTGAGCTTTAGTGTCACTGCTAGAAGGCTAATGAATTTGGTAATCAACCCTTTACTAATCATATCACTATATGACTCTTGTTGTTGGGTGGCATCTCTATGCCTCGGCCCCAACCCTATGCCCCAAGATCCATAACCGTTATGATGACCTTGTCAAGTGTAACCAATGGTTATGCGTGTGAGTGTCACACAAACCCATCTAATCAAGGAAAGTTAATGACGCCCTACTTTAGCAGACCTACCATTAATTTACATGATATTGGATGGTGCAGCCAATTGGGAGGGCATCAATTTTGCTTAATATTACGTGAGGGATCTTTACTTCTATCTTGTTAAAAGCATTTAGAACGACTATATAACATGCATAGAAATAAATAAACAGGAACATAAAAGCAATCACAGATAATCACATTAACTATGACATAGTATGACCCTTCACATAGTGATCTCTATCGCCATGTTTCTTATTCGTCATGCCTCCAAGTGCTTGAGTCCTCCAAGTACTACCACTAAGCTATTACTCATAACAGCACTAGTAATAAATTACAAAGAGTGTAGAAACATCACAAGTCGACACACAGGCCGTTTATACAAATATAGACAGCCTTGGGTTGCAATCAAGCATGACACGCAGGCCATGAAAAATTACACACATGCATCATATACACAATGGACCATACTATTCACATCAATCCTGCAAAAATAAGTTATGCATAGAATCGCATTGTACCAAACGATGTGAACTCGCAACGAACTATAAGACTCTTGTTTTTGGGTGGCATCTCTATGCCTCGGCCCCAACCCTTCGACCACAGATCCATGTTGATCAATCCTATTGATCTTCGCATGCTGCTTGTGGGTTTACGTTTCACAGTCTACCCCGATGGCAGAAAACCAACCGGTAGAGGTCAGTAGTGGCGCAACCACAACAGCATGATCATAGAGTAATGACCTTGAAATCATCTAGGACCACCAAACATGAATTAATCTTATTAACCAGTGCCAAAAACTGATCTATCAAATAGAACGACCAATAGAACAACAACAGATTGCATCTATTACTACCGCATATCATCATATGCATCTATTTCAAATCTAAAACTGCGCAGCATGGCTCTGATACCACTACTGGGGAATGGGTAGGCTACTCTAGCAAAGAATCAAAATTTTCTACCGCGTAACGAAGGAACCACTGCAAGTTATAGATCACAGAATTACCACTAGACGCGCAGACCCGTAGCGGAAGTAGAGTCAATGTAGCTCGGTGGTGCAGATGTAGTCGTACTAGCTTCGTGCCTCCCCAACAGCTCCTTATGACTGTTGCAGGTTGCAGATAGTCCTAGCGTTGAAGCTTCGCAGCAACGCCTCCAAGGTATCCACACGTATGGGGCAGGAACACCACGCGCTGGAGTGCTAGCGTCGGCTGCACGATTCTGGGCGGAGGAGGGGTGGCGGCTAGGGTTTCGGGAATTCTAAATTCCTGATATGTCCCTTCGTGTGTATCTCTCACATCGCAAAGCCACCACCTCCTTCCTTTATATAGATGTCCCATAACGGGTTTCAACCCTTGAAGCCAATTAGGAACTCTAAGCCCAATTACAACACGAATCCCTATCCGAATTGGTTACAGCCCCTTAAGCGTGTGACCCTATAGGTTCACGTGCACTCGGACATGGCTGGAGTACCCCTATCGATCGTTGAGTACTCCTACTCGACCATCAGGTACACCTACTGACCATCGAGTACTCCTACTCGATCATCGAGCATTCGACCAATAATCGATAGCGGCCTCTAGCAGGACTTACCGACTCCCGAGTACATGTAAAGATCGGACGAACCTCAACAATGTCCTATATGCATTTCCTTTTGCCTCACGATATTGGTCGAACCCAAGCCGAGTTGTTGTCATCCTTATTTGGATGGCTCAACCACTCTTTCTCGATGAATACAGAGTTTCAGAAATAAGTCACGTACTTGTTAATCAATATCCATGATGTTTCTCAAAGAACAATCCCATAGTTTATGAACATTTATGGAAATATAATCATCTCTATGATTGTCTCTAGGGCATATTTCCAACATATTTACCCTCACACACTAGGCACAGGTGGGTATGTGAAGAAGATACCAGCATGGGATAGGTGCGGAGAATCGAAGACCAGCACCATCTCAGAAGTCAACACCGTCATCTAAGAAATCTCAGTCATCTGTGAAGTCAGCACAACCTCAGAAGAAATTACCAGGTGAGATGACTAAAGAAGAACGAAAAAAGAAAATAAGCGCCAGCGTAACATCTCACTTCAAAAATGTGCCATCACCTGAGAAGACTAAAGTTGATGCTAATGCGCAGAAATTTTTCTTAAGTATGGGAAAAGTGAAAAAGACGGGGCGGGCTTCTGAACCTTGCGAAATGTCAGACTACGAGCGCATCTCCAGAAAGCAATACTTGAAGGCAGCTAGTGCCGACACGTTGAGGTCGGAAGCTCAAGGAGATGCTGCTCAACGAGATAGTGCTCACGAGCAAGGTCTAAGGTGGAAGTTCTTTATGGGGATACCGCTGGTTGAACCAGCTCATTTAGACCACCTAACGGCACAACTGCGGCGCATCCATCAGTGGTACATGCAGCGGTCCAATGATGGTATGGAGGAGTTCGCAGTCAGATACATAGAGTCGGATTTTCACAATAGGGATAACATCTTTTGGGTGGGTTTCGAGGAGTTGTATATGTTGTACCAGCAAGATGCCTTGGACGTGAACATACTCAGACTGTGGACTTTGTAAGTCTCTATGTATATTATTGTACATTCTTATATCGTTTAATTGCATGTCTAACTTTTTTCTTATGTAGAATGGAGGTATAGACATGTAGAGGAAATGGCAATGAAAAGTTAGCATTTTTCGATCCGGAGCTTCTCAACGAGAAAATTGTAAAGGACTGTCCACAGTATAACGAAGATTATTTATTTAATACTTTCTTGAAGCTGCAATACAAAACCTCCACCCTATAACTTTAAGTATGTATTTCCCTACTTCTAATATCGTTTTACTATTTTTGCGTAACACGATGTGGGACTAATTGACTACGTTGACATATATGTGCAGGTTTCACTGGGTCCTCGTCATCTAGTTAGATGCTAGTAGGATTTTTGTCCTCGACTCGTTGAGAAAACCAACTAATCTATATCAAGAGTTTTGGACATGCTGAACAAGTAAACTCGATCGTTGCGTTATTGCTATTGTAATATTCCGTCCTATTGCATTTAAGTTTAATTACTATTCAAAATCATTCATAGTGCATTCGCACGATATTGCAAGAAAAGTGTTCGGTATCGTCCCTATAAGAAAGATTTTGAAATAATAACCGACTTTCCATGCATGAGGCAGGACCATGGAAACAATTTATGTGCGTACTATGTATGTACAAATATACATTTAATTGTCACGGTGAGTGTCGGCTATAACGATGCCATGGTATATAATTACACATTGATGCATACTTTTCTTTCATTTAACATATATCATCATTAATAATTTTCTCATTTCTTCAATAATAGCACTCCAAGCTAAGAACCAATAAGTTATTATTGACAGAGATTTGTAGCAACTCAAGAACAGATCACGGGATTCATTCATGATGAGTTCATCAATCCAAACAGGGAGTTCTACAAGCAACCTCATCGCCTCATTCCTTCGATCTCGACCCATGACATGCCTACTTCGACACCTTCTACTGGAGTCGGTTCAAAATCAAAGTGAATGAGATGTAGTCAAACTATATTTGTAAACAAACTATTGTAAAAACCAAATATTATGATGCTTTAATATATTTGAATTATGTTTTAACAATGCTTTATATACTATATTAATACACTATAAAAAAATATTGTATAAAAATATATAAAGAAGAAAAAATATGCAATAAAAACATTTGGTGAACGACTTATCACTGCCAGTTCTCTCCAAGAACCGATAGTGATATATATATATCACTGTCGGTTCTTAGTTCGAACCGGTAGTGATATGGAACTATCACTGCCGGATTTTTTTTGAACCGGTAGTGATAGTCCAATATCACTGCCGGATTTTGGTTTGACCCGGCAGTGGTAGTTCAATATCATTGCCGGTTGTAGGCCGAACTGGCAGTGATAGCCCTTATCAATGCCAGTTCCTGAGCCAGCAGTGATAATCCCTAGTATCACTGCTGACCAATTACTGCTGGCTCCAATAACCGACAGTGATGGCGTTTTGGAGCCGACAGTGTTGTAATGTTCTGTAGTAGTGAGCGTTGATACGTTGCACCAGTACACTTCAAACCAAAAGGCATCTTAATGTAACATAATACACTGAAGGAAGTAGTAAAAGCAGTTTTTCCTCATCCTATGTCGATATGCTAATTTATGAGGATACTCTTTTATTTGTGTTCAAAATGTCTCAAAGTATTTATGAGGATTTTCTGGGAATTTTACTGATATTTTTATTGCCTAAAAACAATTAAAGGAATTTCTAGAATTATTTTAAATCACAAACCCGAGAAAATAATTGGAAAGATCGGGTCAAGCCCAGCATTGTGCGCGCGCGGCTGCTTTTCGCGGCGTGGCCCAATCGCTCCGCATCGTCGGCCGCTGTTGGATTTCAATAGAAGGGCCTTCATCAAGCCGCGTCGCTAGTATCGCTTCAACCGTCGGATCGAGATCGCGCGGCGGGTATCAAGGCGCAACGGTTCGGGTTTCTTCTAAATCCATGCCATTGAGTGAGACGCGTGTGCGGTTAGGATCGTTGGATCGCCATCGAGCGGAGCCGCGTCGTCGTCTTCGTGAAGGACTCAGAGCCGTAGCCGCCGCAGACTCCTTATCCGAGTCACCGGCGGAGAGGGAGGCGGCTGAAAGATCGGAATGGCGATCAGAGGGGGGGGGGGGGGGTGAATGATCCCAAAACAAAATTTTCCCACCTCTTGGATAAATACCACCCAAACAAAGCACTACTTGTAAAGAACAGAGATTAGAGAAAACAAGAAGCAGTAAAAACTGTGTTCAGAAAACGCACAACTTCAGAAGCAAAATCAATGGGATTTTGAATCTAACGATCCAGTGACCATGCAACTTGGTAGATGTGATCCTTAGGATGTTAGGAACCTATTCCAACCATCGATTTGAAGAATCAACATCAAAGTGTATGAGATGAGCTACCAAAAATGTATCGTCCACATAAATCTGGACGAGAAGAAAATACGACTCATGGTGTCTGATGAACAGAGTCTTGTCTACTACGCCCATCTTGAAGTCATGACTGAGAAGATAAGACTTGAGCTCTCATACCTTGCTCTGGGGGCCTGCTTAGAGTCCATACAGAGCTTTGGAAAGCTTGTATACTTGACTCGAAAACTTGGGGTTCTCAAATCTTGAAGGTTGTTTGACATAAACCTCTTCCTCAATATAGCCATTGAGGAATGCACTCTTGACATCCATTTGATAGAGCTTGAAGCCTCGAGATGCAGAGAATGCAAGCAGGATCCTAATAGCCTCTAGTCTAGATGCAGGGGCAAAGGTCTCCTCAAAGTCAAGACTCTCAACTTGAGAAAAGCCCTGTGCAACTAGCCTAGCCTTGTTGTGAATGACAACCCCATCCTCACTCTGCTTGTTTTTGAACACCCACTTGGTCCCAATGACATTATGACCAGATGGACATTCTACAAGCTGTCAGACTTTGTTCCTCTCAAAGTTTTCAAGTTCCTCATGCATAGCATTAGTCCAAGACTCGTCAGATAATACATGAGTCACATCCTTCGTCTCAAACGAGGCAACAAAGGCAGAGTGAAGGCAGAAACTGGATAAACCTAATTTTGAGCGAGTGACTCGCTCAAACAGATCGCCGATGATCTGATCAGGTGGATGAGAATGCTGAATATGACGAGGAGGTCCAGAAGCAGAAGTGGCCTCTGCCTCATGCACATAAGAGGTAGGAGCAAATCCACTAGCTGCATGAGAGTCAGAAGGCAAGGGCTGGCCTTCTTGAGGTGGAGAAATGGAAACAGAAGGCACCTTAGGTGTAAAGGGGACAGGATCAGGTGGAACACCATCATCTCCATCATCCTCATCCTCTACAAAGATGGTCTCGGAGGAAGAAGAAGAGCCTGAAATGTCAGGTCTAGCTCCTGGGCTAGCCTCATCAAAGGTCATTTCACAGGTCTCTATGATCCTATGCGCATGGCAACTCCAGACCCTATAGATATGCGAAGAAGTCGAATAACCCAGAAAGATATCATCAGAAGAACGAGACTAAAACATATCCAGGTTACCAGACTTCAAAATAAAACACTTGCAACCAAACACACGAAAATGAGAAACACTGGGCTTTCACCCATACCTCAACTCGTAAGAAGTGCGGTGCAAATGTGCTCTCAAGAATACACGATTAGAAACATGGCAAGCAGTAGCTATAGCCTTAGCACAAAACTTCCTAGGAGTACTGTACTCGTCTAGCATCATCCTGGCCATCTCTACCAAAGTCCTGTTCTTCCTTTCCACTACGCCATTTTGTTGTGGGACGTAGGGAGAAGAGAATTGATGCTCTAAACTAGACTCCACACAGAAACTCTCAAACTAGGAGTTCTTGAACTCCGTGCCATTGTCACTACGTATAGCTCGTAGGGCACCAGGGAGCTCAAAAGACAACTTATGAACCAAACCTCTAAAATGGGTAAAAGTCTCATCCTTCGAGGACATGAAAAACACCCAAGAGTGCCTCGAAAAATCATCAACAATGACAAGAACATACCACTTCCCACCCATCGATCGACTCTAGCCGACCAACAAAGTGTCCATATGTAAAAGCTGTCTGGTGCATCACCATCACAACAAAGGATCGGGGATGAGAAGCGAAGAACCATCTTGCCATGTCAGCAAGGAGAGCAAACTAAGTCTTTGACCATTTTGAGTTTAGGCAAACCACGAATGAGATCGTGACTGCTAACTCGGGTCAAATGATCAAATCCAATGTGACCAAGTCTCCTATGCTAGAAGGAGAGATCACGGGACTCTGAAGCAATCAAACAACGGAGAGAGTCTCCAGAAGAAGCAGAAAAATCAGCACGAAAGACTCTCCCAAATCTAGAAATCCCGCAAACTAACCCTCCTGAAGAATCGAGGATTCTACAGGTGCTACTCTTGAACTCACCTCAAAAGAGTCATCAATAAGATGAGAAACGAAAAGTAAATTGTATTGTAGCTTACTCACTAAGGCAACATCTTTAAGAATGAAATTGTCATTAATGTAGATGGTACCTTTAGCAACGACTCTACCTGAAGAAGCATCCCTGAAAGTGATCAACTCATCACCGGGGGCTCGGACTTGGGAAGAGAACCATAGAGAATCTCCGGTCATATGACGAGAACAACCAGAGTCAACAATCCAAATATCTCACTTCCCCATCCGACGAATCTCGTCCGAGTCGCTGTAGAGCTCGGAGTCGCTGATGACGTTGGCGTCGGCCATGAAGCACATGCCGGAGAAGTCGTCGCCGCTCTTCTTCTCTTGTGGTTCATCCTCGCCCTCGTCGCTCCATGTCTCAGTGTCGGAGAGGTTGATGTCGTCAAGCACGGCAAGGATGCGGTGAAAGAGCTTCTTGTTCTTGGGGAAATTGCGGTACTTCTTCTCAGGTGCCGGCTCACGAACTGGAGGCTTCTTGTTGCGGTTCTTGTCGATGTAGTCATTCTTTGCTGAACCGCAAGTGTTGTTCTTTGCCTTCTCCAGTTTGGGGCAATTGGCCCGAATGTGGTTGGGACCACCACACTCGAAGCAAGTGATCATGCCACCTCTCACCCTCTTGTATGCATGTGAAAATTTGCCAGTTGGTCATCGCTTAGCTCGCAAAGGGCGGAAAAAGAGAAACCAGCAGAAAGATCAAGGGAAGATCCAGTGGGATCAGTGACCAAGGCCATCGACTGAGGTTTCGTCTTGCGAGAGACGACGTCGATCTCATAAGTCTTGAGACAGGAGTAAAGCCTATCAAGAGTCAAGGTCGACAAGTCGGTAGTGTCCTTGATGGTGGTCACTTTCATTTCCCAAACTCGAAGATCGAGTGCGGTCAAGAAATGTCAAGCATTGTCTAGGTCAGGGTATATGCAACCGACTGCTCGGAGGTCGCTCAAAATCTTCTTAAACCGACCAAAGCACTCGTCAAGACTCTCACCAGCGTGTTGTTCAAACTTGTTGAACTCACGCTTGAACTGGTCCTGTCTCATGGTCTTGATTTGAGTAGTGCCCTCATGGTAAGCATCGAGGGTCACCCAAATCTCATGAGCGGAACGGAGGTGAGAAATCCTATCATACTCACTGCGGCTAAGACCCTGTATGAGAATGTTCCTTGCCTTAGCATTCGCCTCAACGTCAGCCATATTTTCGGACGTGACGTTTTCATCAGCAGGAACCTCATACGGGAGTTTCACCTTCTGCCATATCAAGAAACCCTGGGCAGAGATGTATGACTCCATCCGCGATTTCCAAAACAGAAAATCAACTCCAGCAAAAATAGGAGGCTTGGTGGAATACTTGTCCTTCGCCATGTCTCTTGAGACCGGTCAAGATCTATGAAAGAGCAAAACCGGCTCTAATACCAATTGAAAGATTAGAATGGCGATCAGAGGGGGGTGAATGATCCCAAAACAAAATTTTCCCACCTCTTAGATAAATACCACCCAAACAAAGCACTACTTGTAAAGAACAGAGATTAGAGAAAAAAAACAGTAAAAACTGTGTTCAGAAAACAACACGACTTCAAAAGCAAAATCAATGGGATTTTGAATCTAACGATCTAGTGACCATGCAACTTGGTAGATGTGATCCTTAGGATGTCAAGAACCTATTACAACCATGGATTTGAAGAATCAACGTCAAAGTTCTGCCCTTTTTCCCTGAGAAGGAAAATCCACCAAGAACAAGCAAAAAGCAAATCTGTGATCTAGGCTTGCTCGTGAGATTCTAATGATCAAGATAGACTTGAATGCCTTCTCACAAGTCACAGCAAGCAAGGAATCACAAGAATAAACACCAAAACTCGATCGATCAATAATTCATCATGAAGGGAAAAAAGATCGGTTTCTTGCAGAACTTGAACCAAGATTGCCTAGAGAATTGGGATATGATCTGAGTGAAGATTTGATGAGGACATCCCAACCAAGGATACAACCACTGCCCCTTCTTCCTCTACGACCGCTACTTCGTCTACAATGTCTGGAGGGTTTAATCCGGAAGCAAGTCCATTCCATCCACCTTTGCTGGACCAGCACGTCAAGAACATCCACCGAGGATAGCCCACATGCCATGGAAGGCCCAAGATAAAGCTCAATTCGTCGCCGAGTCCGGTTCGGCCATCCAGGAGCAGCAGTACTTCAAACGGATGCCCCGGCCACATCCGAACTCCGTTTTCGATGTTCGACAACTCGTTTGAAAGGTATCGAGATAAACTTTCCAATGGATCTGATCCCGAGGCCAAATTCATCATGGAGCGAAGGAAAATCACAGAACAATCTCATGGGACAGAAATTCCAGGTGCTGCGCCACCTTTCTTTTGGGCCCAAGGCCCATGTACTTTTAGGGTTCCACCCCTCCTTTGGCCGGCGCCCCTCTCCTAGCTGCCGCACCCCTCTTGGGCGGCCCCCTTGTGTGGGTACCCCTTTATATTGGGTTCTCAGCCCTGTTCTTCATTTTCTAGGTTTTGTTGTGTTTTGGTAGACCCCGTGTGCGTCCCTCCTCAATCTTGCGTGTGTCGACTAGACCACCCGAGTTGTGAAACAGAACCTCACCTTGTTTTTCGTTGAGATTATTGGATTGAAATTGCTATCACCTTGTTCTTGCATGTTCTTGGTTGCAGCAGGTTCAAAGATCGATCGGGTCTTTGATTCGGTTGTTCGCCTCGTGTGGTGACGTTGCGATTGTTTGGTCGCTGATCTTGTGGTTCATTGTATCGTTCTCATCAGAAGGTCGGGACATCCCTAGTGCACATCAGGTGGTATCAGAGCGACGGTTGCCTAGTGAGAACACCCTTATCCTTGTTTAGTTCATCTTGTTCGTCCTAGAGTCCAGAAAAACAGCCCAAAAATATATATATGTTCGTCGTGTTTTCGATCTAATCAGAGCCCCCTTTTAGTCTTTACTATTTCTACCTAGTTTATTTCTTGTTGAATTTGTGTTGCATCGTTGTGTCATTGCTGGTCTTAGCGTTTGATCTTTAGAGTTTCGAGTTCTATTCACGTTTTTGTCACAGCGTCGTGTTGTTCGTGCGGCTATTTGTGCTTCCATCTTCCTTCCGCAAACCGAGAGCCTTCCACCAGAACGCCCCAAACTCCATCACGCAAGATCAAAACCGAGCAGCCCACGTTTTCCCCAACCAACTCGGTTCCTTCCTTCCAATCCGTGTTCCACCAAAACTCACCGAAGTTTTCCAAATATAGCGTGCATCTAGTGGTATCCAAACAGAGAAGGAATTGAGATCCTCCTTCTTGCCATATCTACTGTTTCCCTCGAAATATAGCGCGCATCCAGTGGTCATTGCCATATCCATATCAAACCGTGCACGCCTTTCCTTCCATAAAAAAAATGCAGCCTCTCTGGTTTTGAATCAAGCTTTCCTTTTGAAGTGGATTCGGAACCCCTTCGGACACCCTGCACGAAAACTGCCATAACTTTTGCATACGACCTCCGATTGGGCTGTTCGAGTACTCAAAACGACCGGAACGAAACGTTGCATCCAAAAAACATTGTTTAGGGCCTCAAAACGCCCCGAAAGTTTGGCAAAATTTAACCTTTCTTGTTTTGCCTAGAAATTTTTTCTCCTGTGTCCTGGTTTTGTGTACATCACTACCTCGCAGCCCCACCCCCTTTCTGAGCCTTGATTCTTTCCAGTCTAGGGCTCCCACAAAAAAAATTGGAAAAAACAAATTAAAAAAAAATAAAAAAAAGAGATGGAAGAAAGGAGCCCTAGCTGTTGTTTGTATATTGAGAACGTCCTGGTTGCTGTTCTGTGACTTCTTTAGTGTGTAGGCTCGCATCTCTAGCACGGTCTAGCCTAGGACTAGCACGTACCGCCGTTGAACATTCTTTCAACTTGTTTTGACTAGTGTGGTTCTAGTTTTTCCTTTGCTACAAATAATACCTGTTCAAACTCCACTTACTATTAACCACAGGAAAAGTACCTTGCAATCGCTTTGTCACCTCTGAGTGCAGGTTACCGTCATTATCCAATCAGACCTTGACAAGCTGTAGGGTAAGAACTGGTAAGAACTTTGTGTTAGCTTGAGTGCGTGAGATCATCTATGGCCCTTATATTAGTAGTCCATAGGAACTAACCCTCTTGTGAGTTCTCTGTTTTGTTGCTCCTAACCATGGCAGGTATTACAAGCAATAATGGAAGCAATGACGGTACTAGGAATGAACATGAGGACCCTCTCACACCAAAAGAACGGCGTTGGGTCACTCACTTCAAGAGGATGCACAATCAGCATGAGATGCGAACTCGTGACACCCTTGATGCGATTCAGGCGCAATTGGCACCCCTCACTGAGCTTCAAGCACAGCTAGCACAACTTCTTCAAGGTGCTGCCCCCAACAATGGTGCCACTGGTCATGCTTTGGGCCAACGCGGCGCTCCACCGGTTGTCCCTGTTACTTTAAACGGGGTGGATCAAGAGGAGAAGAACTACGCCGTCGATACCGAGGACAACTACAGGGTAAATATGAACAACGACCGACCTCATCGTCGACTCCGCAATAACAGGCAAGGTATGGCTAGAAATCAACATGATCAAAGGGAAGAACGTGATGACTCTATGGCAAAAATGAAATTTACTATTCTTCCTTTTGATGGTACTTATAATCCTGATGTTTATCTAGATTGGGAGTTGGCGGTAGATCAAAAATTTTCTTGCTATGACTTCTCTGAGCGTAGAAGGATTCACGCTACCACTAGTGAATTTACTGGTTTTGCATCTATTTGGCGGAAAGAACTTTGTAGAGCCAACCGTGACGTACCTACAACTTGGGATGGGTTGAAGCGTGTCATGAGGGCTAGATTTGTTCCTACATACTATGCTCGTGATTTATTGAATAAAATGCAGCGCTTTAATCAAGGTCATAAAACGGTTGAGGAATATTATCAGGAATTGCAAATTGGCATCTTGCGCTGTGGGTTAGAAGAGAGTGAAGACGCAAAAATGGCTAGGTTCTTGGGTGGGCTTAATCGAGAGATACAGGATATACTTGACTATAAAGAATACAATTCTATCACTCGTTTGTACCATCTTGCTTTGAAAGCAGAAAGGGAAGTGCAGGGTCGACGATCGACAACGCGAGGTAATATTGGAGGCTCTTCCACATCTAAGTCGGTCCAGATCCATACCAAGGCATCATCTTCCATACCTGGACGTGTACCTACACCCGCTGTTCCAACTACTTCGACATCAACACGCATTCCGAAGGCAAACAAGTCAGTCACACTTCAAGCACCCGCCAAGAGTGTTTCCTCAGTTGCCTCCACCGGTCGAACGCGGGAAACAGAATGCTTTCGATGCAAAGGAATGCGGCACGTGATGCAAGACTGTCCTAATCAACGTGCTCTAATAATCAGAGAAAATGGTGAGTACACTAGTGATAGTGACATTGATGAAACTGAATATGCTCTTGCTGCCACTAACACTATAGAGCCAGCAGAAGAGATTATCACTTCTGCAGCATCCGAGAAATATCCGGCTCTTGTTGTCGCACGTGTACTTAGCGCACAGCCTGCACGCGATGAACAAAATCAACACCATAATATCTTTCAGACAAGGTGTGTGGTGAATGAGCGTGCTGTGCATGTCGTTGTTGATGGTGGTAGCTGTAACAATTTTGCGAGTGTAGACATTGTCGAGAAGCTTGGCTTGACCACAAATCCACTTCCTCAACATAATGAAATTGAATGGCTCAATTCCACTGGTAAGGTTCAGGTAACAAAAACCGTTCGAGTACCTATCTCGATTGGTTCTTATCATGATAATGTTGTTTGCGATGTTGTACCCATGGATGCTTGCTCTCTTTTATTGGGTAGACTGTGGATCTATGATATGGATGCTACACATCATGGTAGGACCAATGAGTATAGTTTCTTGTATAAGGAAAAGAAAATTATTTTGAAACCCATGAGCCCTACAGAACTAAGAAACATTGATGTTAAAAGAGCTCAAAGAGAAAAAGAAGAGAGTGGAATTAAAAGTGTAGCTAGTAAATCAACCCATTCAACTACACCAGTTGCTCAAAAACCTGATCTTAAGTTGAAGGGTAAAGTATTGTTGGCTGCAAAAGTTCTCTCACAAGATAACATGGATAGTATAGAACCATTGCCATTCTCTGTTGCTTTGTCTTTTGTTATTACTAATACTTTGAAGGATAATGAGATGCAGTCGAGGACGACTCCAACTCAAGAAAGGGAGGATGATGAGGACATCCCAACCAAGGATACAACCGCTGCCCCTTCTTCCTCTACGACCCCTACTTCGTCTACGACGTCTGGAGGGCTTAATCCGGAAGCAAGTCCTTTCCATCCACCTTTGCTGGACCAGCACGTCAAGAACATCCACCGAGGACAGCCCACGCGCCAAGGAAGGCCCAAGATAAAGCCCAATTCGTCGCCGAGTCCGGTTCGGCCATCCAGGAGCAGCAGTACTTCAAACGGACGCCACGGCCACATCCGAACTCCGTTTTCGACGTTCGACAACTCGTTTGAAAGGTATCGAGATAACCTTTCCAATGGATCTGATCCCGAGGCTAAATTCCTCTTGAGCGAAAGAAAATCACAGAACAATCTCACGGGATAGAAATTCCAGGTGCTCCGCCACCTTTCTTTTGGGCCCAAGGCCCATGTACTTTTAGGGTTCCACCCCTCCTTTGGCCGGCGCCCCTCTCCTGGCTGCCGCACCCCTCTTGAGCGCCCCCCTTGTGTGGGTACCCATTTATATTGGGTTCTCACCCCTGTTCTTCATTTTTTTTAGGTTTTGTTGTGTTTTGCTAGACCCCGTGTGCGTCCCTCCTCAATCTTGCGTGTGTCGACTAGACCACCCGAGTTGAGAAACAGAACCTCAATCTTGTTTCCTTGAGATTATTGGATTGAAATTGCTATCACCTTGTTCTTGCATGTTCTTGGTCGCAGCAGGTACAAGGATCGATCGGGTCTTTGATTCGGGTGCTCGCCTCGTGTGGTGACGTTGCGATTGTTTGGTTGCTGATTTTGTGGTTCATCATATCGTTCTCATCAGAATATCGGGACAACCCTAGTGCACATCAAGATTCATCCAATCAATCTCTCATCCTTGGCAACAAGAACTAGAAGCAAGTAGAAGGAGAGGAGGCAGATCCAACTTGCATAAGGTAAAAGCGAGAATGTAAATACTGAATTTAAATTGCATGAAGTAAAGACATAATGTAAGTGCAGAATTTAAATTCAGAATTGAGAGAAAGATCTTTGTAATTTCTGGATGGAAGTTTTACAAAGCCTCACAACATGTGGGCAAAGCTCATGAGAGCAACAACAATTTCTCTGAAAACTTCCACACAGGGGAGGCTGCCCCTTCCCCTCTATTTATAGTGTACTGGGATCAATTCCCACTCTTGGATGTCTTGCTTCAATCCTAAGCCAACTTTCAAGAGCCAGGATTTGTTCCCACACTGTCACTCTCAACCACTCTCAACTACTCTCAGGTAAACCCGAAACCCACTACCATACAAGATTTTGCACATATTTCAAAGCAAGCTACACTTATCTACTACTCTATCTTCCAGAACTGCAACCCAACAGCTCTCCTAGATCAAGTAGTGATAAGCTAGCTTCTCCACTGATCTCTTTTCTGTTGGGACTGCACCGACTTCATCTCCGGCAATCTTCCGGCGAACATACGGCCAACTTGAACCTCCGGCCATCCCATGCCTAGTTCCAGCCTCCTTTCGCCTCACCATGACCACCAAATGAAGTCCTACATCCACAAAGACAAGAAAACCATTCTTGGTTCCACCATGAACCCAGCGCATCAATTCGTTCATGAATTGGGGTTAGAACAGACCAAAACGGGCCAAAACACTTCAACCAAATGCAAACATCCTGTTTTCAATACAGCAGTAATCTTCTCAATTTTTTATAATATGTTGCTCAGATGAAAAACTTGTCAACATGCAAAAGTTGCGTTTCGACATTCTCTACAATTTTCATGTATAACACATAATTGTTTGAGCATAGGAAAACCTTCAAAATGGCATATTACTGCACGCTGTCAAAACTGGTCCGCCGCAAACATGAAATTCTCTCTTAACCTTCCCAATTTTCTATGATTTTTTCTGTTGCTCGCATGAAAAACTTGTCAACATGAAAAAGATGCGTCTTGAAATTCTTTACAACTTTCATGCAGACCAAATAATTATTTCAGCAAGGGAAGACCTTCAAAAACGCTAATTAATACCTATTATCAAAACCGGTCCGGCGTAAACGTGAAACTCACTGTGACTTGGTCCGGCGCGAAAAAATAAGTCCGGCGCAAATGGGAAACTCTCTATTTCCCTCTTTCGTTGGTCCAGCGCAAATGGGAAACTCTCTGTTTCTCATTTCCCTTGGTCCAGCGCAAAAGGAAAACTCTCTATTTTCTCATTTCCCTTGGTCCGACGCAAAAGGAAAACTCTCTGTTTTCTCATTTCTATTGGTCCGACGCAAACGTGAAGTCTATCCTAACTCGGTCCGGCGCAAAAGCAAATCATTTCTACCCCAGTCCGGCGCAAATGCAACTCATGCAATATTTGGTCCGGCGCAAACATGAAACCGATTAAACTTGGTCTGGCGTAACCTATCATGCCGGCACAAAAATACTTCCAACTTGAAATCCATTTTAAATCCAAACTCAAATCTAAGCTATCCTAGATCACATAAAGTCAAATACTCATCACAAACATGGACGGACCTCCACGTGGTCCTTCAGCGGCACTAGAAAAGGGGCGCACTAGGTTCGCCTTGCAGTCGCAAACGAAAGCCCTAGGATAGCTAGTCAAGAATCGCCGCCATTCCGTCGCAATTGAAGACTTTCAGTAGAGCACCGCTGTGGGGAAAAGCCACCAATTCGTTGCCGTCCGTGGCAGAGAAGGCTCGGGACCTGTGTTGTTCGCTTCGCCTTGTCACGAACCATCTCGTGCACGTGTCCGTTCTGCCAGAGCACCGCCGGAGAGGAGGTTCCCCGTGGAGGTCATCGCTGCCGAAGAAGAAGACCACGTCGTTGTCAGACCTGTGCCTAAAACCCAGATCCGTGCGCGTCAGGAGGTAGGAGACATTGAGGCATGCGGCAACCATAGGGTCCTATGCCGGTGGCGGTGACGTGGGTTGATGCTTCGCTGACGCATGGTAGCCACGTGTGCGTGTGTGGCAGTCGCGTGGCGCTTGCGTGGTGGCCCTATGTGCGTCGTGCAGGCGCTGAGTCATCGTGCCGCAGGCCCGCGTGTTAGTAAGACTAGAGGCTCATGGACCGGGTCCACGGTGGTCCAGATCCAAACCGTGGACCGAGTCCATGGACCGTGGTACGCGTCGATATCTGGTTGGCCCAGGTCAGGGCTAATGTCAGCATGACGCATTAATGCGGTTTTCAGAAAAAAAGTAATTCGGGAAAATCGGATTTTCTATTTTCTGTATTTCTCACAATTATTTTAATCTTTGAAAGGCTATAACTTTTGCATTTTAACTCGGATTTGGGTGATTCAAATCTCTAAAAATTTGTAAAATTGAGATCTATTTAATGAAGAATTTTATTTGATTTTTGGAGTTCATCTACTCTCTGTTTTGGTATTTATTTGTTATCTTTGCATCATTTCGTGTAGACGTTGAGTTGATCGATACTCCAGGAGAGGATTTGTCACTTCAAGATCAAGTTCCAGAGCTAGACCAGAACCTTTACCAAGGCAAGTTGTGTTTTGATCATGTTGAACCCATGTTTACAAAATCGCTATATTGTTTTACTCTATTGCATGTTATTTCACATTTACAATTGTTTCAAATTAAATTGGGACTAGCTATTATACCAATTTGATCTATACCCTACCTTATCAATTGTATGCCATAATCTATTGTCACACTAGATTGGTTCACTGTAGTTGGTTAATAATAAAATCAACATAGGATGGTTAGATCGTCATAGTTGCTTAGCCATACCACGTCATCACATGTACCTCAATCATCAATGTTCAATCTTGACTAATGGAATATGGAACAATGATATGAACTTGTGTGTCATGTGAGATCACACAATGAGATTGAGTTGTAGTGGCGAGTCATGTCAAGCAACGATGTTGAATTGTTGATGGCACGTGGTGCTTGGTAATCAACTGGGGTGGTAATCACCTAGATTGGGGCAAGTGACAAGGGGCGAGTATGCCAAGGTGGGCCCGATAGGCAGAGGGTATGTGGAAGTCTTGCTTTAATCACTCTAAGGACTTAACCATGCAAGCCTTTGACCTGAGTCAATCATGCAACCATATGTCTGGTATGGGACAACCTAGCTGATTAATTTGCAATGCCTTAGCTTAGTACTATCAGTGGCGGTGTGAGTTCCCGAGTTATGGAGCAACTCATATGGCGCAAGAGGGGGGCCCTAGATGTGGTTTTCAGACCCATCAGTGTTGAAACCTTAGCGGGTAGTAATAGGTTAAGGTAGTGCATTGTAAAGGCTTTGTTATAATCACTTGCCTTTGTGGTGTATGGTTGTATCATGTGGGTAAAGTGCATAACCTCTGCAGAGTGTAAATCTATTCGGATAGCTGTGCTCGCGGTATTGAGCAATGCTCGGAAATTACAGTTAAGGGTTAGCTTAATTAAATGGAAAACTTGGATGGGATGGCAGAATTGCCATATGGAAGGTTGGAACTTGACTTAGGATTGGAAACTTGGTTTACTTGAGAAATGTTGAATCTATCTATTATTGTTATTTTTTTTACAGTCTTTACAATCTATTTATTGTATTTATTTATAAAATGTTGCTTATTGCAAAATAGCCATATAGCCTTTTCCTTTGGAATAAGCCTTGCATCTAGTGATATAGAATTGCATTCTGTGCACAACTTGTTGAGTGCTTTAAGTACTCACCCTTGCCAACAACCACAATCAACAGTTGAAGAGTCTACACCTTTGTTGGAGGAGGAGTTCCAGGAGGACACGAGTCGTTTGGGTCCGAGCCTTGTTAGTTGCCTTTGGTGAACTGATGAATCATCTACGTCTTCTATTTTTCGCTGCATATTTCTTAGTATATATTTCAAGTCTAGCCCTGCGTGGCTTAATATTGTAAGTTGGTCATAAGATCATACACTAAGTTATATCAATAAATGGAGTTTTATTATTATTATCGTCAAGTATGATGTGATATGTACCAATGTTAAGCTGTGTGCACTAGCGTTGATACTGGGACTAGTGCGGTGAACACTGTGGGTCCGAATCAGTGGATTCGAGTCCTTACAATCACTTGGGTCATATTAGTCAGAAACGCATGATGAAGCTCCATAGAGATGGTCTTCTAAAATCATTTGATTTTGAATCATTTGAAACATGTGAGTCTTGTTTACTTAGTAAGATGACTAACACACCTTTCACAGGGTATTGTGAGAGGGCATCTGACTTATTGAAACTCGTACATACTAATGTATGTGGACCAATAAGCACGAGTGCTAGAGGTGGTTTTCAGTACTTCATTACTTTTACCGATGACTATAGTAGATATAGTTATGTCTACTTAATGAGGCACAAGTCGGAAACTTTTGAAAAGTTCAAGGAATTCCAGAATGAAGTACAAAATCAATGTGGCAAGAAAATTAAGTTTCTATGATCTGATCGTGGAGGCGAATATTTGAGTCATGAGTTTAATAATCATCTAAAGAGTTGCGGAATTGTTCCACAACTTACGACTCTCGGCACATCTCAAAGGAATGGGGTGTCCGAGCAGCGTAATTGGACCTTGTTAGACATGGTTCGATCAATGTTGAGTCAGTCAGATCTACCACTATCTTTTTGGGGTTACGCTCTAGAAACTATAGCTTTCACACTTAACAGGGTACCATCTAAATCTATAGATAAGACACCATATGAGATGTGGACTAGAAAGAGTCCTAGTTTGTCTTTTCTAAAAATTTGGGTTTGTGATGTTTATGTTAAATGTCAGACGTCTGACAAACACACCCAAATCAGATAAATGCTTTTTTGTGGGATATCCCAGGGAGACGTTAGGATATTACTTCTACAACCGACAAGAGGGCAAAGTGTTTGTCACTTGAAATGGTGTCTTTCTAGAGAAAGAGTTTCTCTCGCGAAAGGCAACTAGAAGAACAGTGCAACTTGAAGAAGTTCGAGTTACTCCACTCGGGGAGGACTTGGTTGAAGACGCCCCTATCAGGGAAAATCTGGTCGAGGAACCTGTGGTTGAGAAAACTCTAGTTGGAGGGACGTCGATCGAGGAGGCACTAATGCCACGTAGGTCAGATACACTACGCAAAGTACCTGCTCGGTATTTGTGTGGTATATTGTTGTTGGACAGTGATGAGCCTACGACTTATAAGGAAGCGATGATGGGCCCACACTTTGAGAAATGGCTTGGAGCCATGAGATCCGAGATAGAATCCATAAGAGACAATCAGGTTTGGAACCTGGTCGATCCGCCTGATGATGTAAAAACCATTGTATGCAAATGGGTTTATAAGAAGAAGGTTAATATGGATGGAAATGTTCACATCTATAAAGCTAGACTTGTCGCAAAGGGTTTTCGACAAGTTCAAGGAGTTGACTACAATGAGACTTTCTCACCGGTAGTGATGCTTAAATCTGTACAGATCATTCTAGCTATTGCTGCATATTTTGATTATGAAATATGACAAATGGATGTCAAAACGGCTTTCCTTAATGGAAACTTAAGTGAGGATGTGTACATGACACAACCTGAGGGTTTTGTCGATCCAAAGAATGCAAGTAAAATATGCAAACTTCAAAAATCCATTTATGGGATGAAGCAAGCTTCTCGGAGTTGGAATATTCGCTTAGATGAGGTAGTCAAAGGGTTTGGCTTCATCAAGAACGAAGAAGAACCTTGTGTTTACAAGAAGGTTAGCGGGAGCGCACTTGTAATTCTAATCTTGTAAGTGGATGACATATTATTGATTGGAAATAACATTCCTATACTGGAATCTGTTAAAACCTCTCTAAAAAATAGATTTTCTATGAAGGACTTATGAGAAGCAGCATATATCTTGGGCATAAAGATCTATAGAGATAGAGAGAAAATACTGATTGGATTAAGCCAGAGTACTTACATCGACAAGGTGTTGAATCGGTTCAACACGCAGGATGCCAAGAAGGGGTTCTTGCCTATGTCATATGGAATAAGTCTTAGCAAGACTCAATGTCCTTCGACCATTGATGAGTGAGACCGTATGAGTTAGATCAAGCAACGGCAATTCTGTACTTTCTGGGTACGGCAATTCTTTCGGGGCTGACAAGCATCACGTTGAACAACACTGGAATGACTATCATTGCACATGCATCACTTCCAGGTGATCCATCAACATAGCGAATACTTAAGGAGACATCTGACCATTCATTTACCATCAATACTTTTAGTTGAACACTTCACATACCATTATATCATTCATATCTACTTTATTTCTCTATTAAGGAAATCTTTACATGGAATTCATCACTAATCACTCTCCTTTACAAGTGAAGATATGAGACTTGCACAGGGTAAAATCATTGATCTAAACTTCCTCAATTGGCGTTGACGCTGAAGTTTTTACTGGGGCGGAGTTGAGATTGATATGAACTGGCATGGTTGCTTTCTTCCGAGGGCAATTGCGGGCAAAATGTCCAGGCTTGTCGCATGTATAACAAAGTTTAGGGAAAACTCTCTTTCTTGAGCATTCGTCGACCGGGGTAGTGTCTTCACTCAAAAGCCTTTTCTTCAACTGGTTCTCTGGGCAACTTCTCTTGCAACTTCATTGCTCACTTCTGGCATTATGAACTTGAGTGAGGTAACTTCTGAATGACCATGGCTGTAGAAAATGATTGTCTTCTCTATGGGCATCGATTAGCATAATGGCCTTCCTTGTGACAGTTGTAGCACACACATGTTCGCTGTTGCGTCCTGTTGGGTGCGGCTACATGTACATCGTTGTCTTCTTGTTGCGTCAGGGCTGGTTGCTTCATAGGGCATTCTCTAGACCAATGACCTTCTTCATCACATAGGAAACATGCTGTTGGTGATTGCCAATTACTACTTTCTTGATGAGGACTGACAAGATTGAAGTGCTGCTTCTTTAGCTCTTCAAGCGACATTCCCTGCACAGTTGGCATTACGCCTCTTTTTGACAACTCTTGAGCAACTGTGGCTCGGAGATTCTTTTGTTAATGCTGGGTTACAGTAGTAACTATTGAATCCAAGAGACATTGAATTGGGTAATGATCCTGACCTTCACAAAGGTAACATGTGATGTTGCTCATAGGACACTCTCCAAGAGGATAGCTTCCCTCACTGCTGGAGCAATTGATCGCATGTTCATCTGAGGTATGTCCTATTTCTCCACAGCGATTGCACGCACGATCTTCTGACTTGTTTGGTTGACAACACTTTAGAGAACATCGTCTATATATCGAACAAGGTGCAGGGGTATCATTCTTCTCGGAATTCACTGTGGCTATACTATTCTCTAGCGAAGCAAAGAGATCACGAAAAGCAACAACAAACTCACTCCAAGTGATATTCTGTGAGGCTTCATGGATAGCACAGTACTTCCTCCACCATTCAGCAGCAATTCCTTCCAACAGATAAGAGGCATACGTGACTTTCTTATCACTTTCACACTGAGCAATGAGTAACTTTCTCCCAATAATTTTAAGCCAATCTTCCGCTTTCGAAGGTGAAATATTTCCTAAAAACGTTGGCAGATGAGTCTTTATGAATTCTGATAACCTTGAGTAGGAACAGGAATCATTGATGACAACTTGGGACACTCTGTTGACATTGGCTTGATTGTTCATATTCTGCATTTGCTTCATCATTGCATGCATCAACCGAGTCTGAGCAGTCAAGAACTCTCTAAAATTCTGCATATCCATCTGTACTGATGGTTGAAGATCTGATCCATCATTGATATTCTCACTAGGTTGACTTTCACTTCCATTGATTCTGTTGTTACCACTAATCTGAGCCGTCTGCTTGATTGCTTTACAGGGTTAGGGAAGAGGGAAATAGCATAGTTAAGAAGCAGGGATCCTAAGGCAGGGGAGATAGGTTTAACCCAATCAACTTAAGCAAGCAATATTAATAACTTGGTATGGTTGCTTACATAAGTCTAAGAGCTCTACAACACATACTGCACATTCAACAATCAAGAAAGAACCAGTTCAACCTAAGCACACAAAACTACCGCCTATATGGTGACGCTCCTATCTTAGAAGACGCGACTCCCACACATGAGTCTCAATTGGCTACTCGAAGCATAGGTCTTCTAGCTTCTAGAACACTTCATCAATCCACTCCTCGAGCTTGATGATTCCTTCCTTCATGGTCTTCAGGGTTGACAGCAAGCACCCGATGCTTTATCCTAAGGTATGGCACGTCATCAACTACCAAGACAACTCAGATAAGATTTTAATTCAATCCAGCAAGGGAGAGAGAAAGAAATTCAGCAAGGGAAAAGAAAGAATTTTTTGGCAAGGAAAGGAATAGAAGAATGAGATAAGTCAAGAACATATTATTCTTCCAAGTTAATTCTTTCCTTTAGAAAATAATTATGAAAGTCCTATAGAGACCACCAGACTATCTAGGATCAAGACCTACAGTCAGTATGGCTCTGATACCACCTCTGTCGGGACCCGAATATGCAAATCTGGAACCTCTGTGTATACTGCACTAGTTCAGGATCACGCTAGTGCACACAGGCTCAACATAGATGAATACCACATTCATACAGAGCGGAAACATAATAAAAGATATCATATATTAAATATTAACATCTTGACTGACCTTACGGTCAAACTTACATGATTATGCCTCGCAAGGCTAAATAACAAGTTAAACTACAGCGGAATGAAAACATAGATAAACCCTTCAGTATACCACAGGCAACTGACAAGGCTCGCACCCTAAACATTCGTCTCCTTCTGGTACATCTACTCCAGCATGGATGCAGACTCCTCAACTGGTAATGTTGTTGTTGGCAAGGGTGAGTACTTAAAGCACTCAACAAGTTGTGCACAGAATGCAATTCTATGTAACTATATGCAAGGCTTATTCCAAAGGAAAATGCTATTATGTCTATTTTGCAATAAACAACATTTATGAACAAATACAATAAATAGATTGTAAAGACTATAGAACAAATAACAGTAATAGATAGATTCAGCATTTCTCAAGTAAACCAAGTTTCCAATCCTAAGTCAAGTTTCAACCTTCCACATAGCAATCCAGCCATCCCAACCAAGTTTCTATTTAATTAAACTAACCCTTAACTATAATTCCCGAGCATTGTCAATACCGCGAGCACGGCTATTCGAATAGTTTTACACTCTGCAGAGGTTATGCACTTTACCCACACGACATGATCGTCTCTTGTTGCCAAGCTATTGACCCACTTCCTTTGGTGTGTCGGTAGAGAGATCATGACAAAGCCTTTACAATGCTCCGGCTTAACCCGATACTACCCGCTAAGGTTTCAACACTGGTGGGTTTGAAAACCACAACCAGGGCCCCCCTCTTGCGCTATGTGAGTTACTCCATAACTCGAGAACTCACACCGCCATTGATAGTACCAAGCTAATATATTGCAAATTAATCAGCTAAGCTGTCCCATGCCAGACATGTGGTTGCATGATTGACTTAGGTCAAAGGCTTGCAAGGTTAAGTCCTTAGGATGATCGAAGCAAGACTTCCACATACCCTTTGCCTTTCGGCCCACCTTGGCATACTCGCCCCTTGCCACTTGCCCCAATCTAAATGATTACCACCCCAGTTGATTACCAAGCACCACGTGCCATCAACAATTCAACATCGTTGCGTGAAATGACTCGTCACTACAACTCAATCTCATTGTATGACCTCACATGACACACAAGATCATATCATTGTTCCATATTCCATTAGTCAAGATTAAAAATTGATGATTCAAGTACACCACGACGAACCAAAAGAAGCCCACGGCTTTGGCTAAGACGCGGCAGAAAGGGAGATCGACGACTTTGAAGATATGAAACTCTGACGAGCTTGCTCTTGCGAACCAAGGCAACTCCGGGGTTGATACACGGGAAAAAAAACACGGTGTCCAATGGCGAACATTGGGCCAGGGCACAGGGTATTTATATCCCCTCGGCAGGCGTGCAACAGCCCAGAACGGACTTCGAGATCCACGGGATACGGCGGCGCGGCGGAGATCTGATTCGATACGGCGACAGGGACGTGGCGCAATCTCATGAGTTCGTGCGATGGCAATCCAACAATCCAATTGCGGTAGAGACGCGGGCAAATCTCGATCGCTCGATGGAAATCCTACGGTCGAAATCAAAGGTGGCTAGGGTTAGCGGTAATTGCTTGTGGTGATCTGAGGAAGATAGGCCACCCGGTTGGAAATTTGGCATGCGAGGAACCTGGCGGACAGAGAGATTCGGCCCAAACACTATTTTAGCAATTTTTAAATCTTTTTTGAATGAAAAAAATTCAGATAAATAAACAAAGAATAAATAATTAGCGAAAATACCAGAAAACTTCTAGAAAATTCTAGAAAATACTTTTAAGACATTTATGACTAAAATAAAATATTTCCAACAAAATATCACCAATACTTTTCACTAAAAAAATAAAAGATGGCAAAAGTCTTAATTCAACTAATTCAAAATAAATCGAATAAAATCCCAAAAGAATTCAATAAAAAGGAAATGCATAATAAATCCAGAAAAAACAAAATTTGGGATGTTACCGAGAGGGATGGTTTCAAAGCCACACTTTCAGGTGGGCAAAGTTCAAAGGAGCAAAAGGAAATTAGAGAACACTTCTATAAGACTTCCTCACTCTTGGATCAGACAGAGTTTGTGGGGAAGCATCCCTCTACCCCTCTATTTATAGCATACTGGAAGCAATCCCCACCCGTAAATGACCTTCTTAGCCTTGAAGAAAACTCATCAAGGGTTGAGATTCACTCCCTCACTCATACATGGTCTAACCCGAAACCCAACAACATAAAGGGTTTTGACCAAACCCTTTAACACTAAATTAACCTCTACTCCACGTGTGAACTCTTGATCCAACTATCCTCCATCTCTTGAGTAGGGCTTAAGTTAGCATCTCATCCATCTGTTTGTCATTCCGGCTTGCAGAACTCTCTAGCCTTAGTCATCATCCGGCGTCACCTTGACCGTCCAAACCTTAGCTCTCCTAGTCCTAATCTCTTTCGCCTTACCACGACCTAGCTCCGAAGTCCTGCAACGAAAACAGAAAAGCAAACCATCACATAGCATTGCTCCAAAAAACATGCAATGGTAATCTCACAATGATCAATGACTGGTCAAACATTAAAAGATCCCACCTTAGATCAATTAGTTTATGACCACCCTTGGCTGTGACCACTCAAAGCCACTCTTGGCTATGACCACTCAAAGCCACTCTTAACTGTGACCACTCAAAGGCAAACCACTCAGAGGTCATGACCACTCAAGACTACTCAAGGCCAAGACCACTCGGAGGTCATGACCACTTAAGACTACTCAAGGCCAAGACTACTAAGAGGTCATGACCACTTACTTAGAGGTAACGACCACTCCCACAGATAGAGGTCACGACCACTCCCTCAGAGGTCACGACCACTCTAGGATGCCATGACCACACAATGGTCATGACCACTCAAAGCAAGGCCAGGACCACTCAGGGTAAGGCCATGAATACTCAAGGCGTAGCCACAACCACTCTAGACAAGGCCATGACCACTCTAGGCAAGGCCATTTCAAACTCAAATCTGAGCACGACAAGCTCAAACACAGTCAATTACTCATCACAAACATGTGTAGACCAGCACATGGTCTCTCAAAACCCAATGATATGAAACTTCCAAAGTGTGCTAGCTCTAAGTTTCAATAATTTATGAAAGCCTATATACCTAGAAATTTAGTTTCTAGGATTTAATATACATTTTTGAAGTTTATTAACTATTTTTTAGGATTACTGGAAACTTCAGGGTCCAAAATGTAATTTTTTTATCTCGATAAATTTCTATAATTATGCGGAATTTCAAGGTCTTATTCGCAAAAATTACCACATCAGTAAGAATACATGAAATCCTATGGTTAAATTGCAAAAGTAACATGGCCCATAAGAATTTGGTCTTTGGGCCAAATTACCGATGGGCCGTGCAATCTACAAGGGCTGAATCATGTCCACCTAGGCCGCATTGGGCCGAATCCCTTTTTTCTTTCGTGGGCCAAAATTTTGACGGGTCGTAGGGGCCCACAGGTGATGTGGCCCAAAGAGGCCAACAGGCCTAGGGTTTTTTTTAGAGGGTTTCAACTCTTTTTATAAACCTAACTAGGTCATTGCGGGGAGCTACCTCTCACGGTCTTGGTGGTAGCGGGCGTGGATGCGGGCTAAATTCACCAGGAGTGGTGTCAACTCAGCAGAGACGCGTCGGTAGGAGTGTGGCGAGTCGTGTGGCGCTTTTGAGTGGCGCTTCAAGAGCAGTTTCGGGGGGCGCTTCTTGCTCGGTGTGTGTCCAGCACGCGCAGGTGCTAGCCGGCACTCTTCGGGGGTGTGCGGCAACGATGACCGCCCTGTGTGTGGCAACGGTAGTATGCACGCGTGGTGCAGAGTGACGGGCTCACACGTGGTTCAACCATTAGGGCACGTAGCACCGAGCGCACATGGACTAAGCTATCAACATTAATCCCATGTACAATAAATCAATCTAGAAGCCTAATTAGCAAGAAAACAATATAGGGTCTAGCTATCGTGTGATAATGTGTTGAATAAAAAACTTATTATCGTAAATCAATCCTAACGCCAATCAAGAATATTGAGAATCCCCGAAAAACAATGACATAATATATGAACACAAGATATAGAGGATTTCAACTCTTTTCTCTTTATTGAATGTAGATTGATTTTCTTATACAATAGGGTGCTATATTTATATAACAAATCCCAGAGGGATAGTTTAGGAATTCAATAACCAAAACCAAGAGTCTTGTTGTATCTTAACAACCAAGAGTCCAGTTATATCTCAACAAGCTACATCAGTGGCAATGGGAGAAGCCAGAGGTGGCTGTGTAAGGACCCGAATCCACTGATTCGAACCCACTGTGTTTACTGCACTAGTCCCAGGATCAACGCTAGTGCACACAGCTCAACATTGGTACATATCACATCATACTCAACGATAATAGAATAATACTCCATTTATTAATATAGCTAAGTGTATGATCTTATGACCAACTTACATTATTAAGCCACGCAGGGCAAGACTTGAAATATAAGCTAAGAATTAAGCAGCGGAAAGTAGAAAATGTAGATAGCTCATCAGTTCACCACAAGCAACCGACAAGGCTCGGACCCTAATGACTCGCGTCCTCTTGGAACTCCTCCTCCAACACAGGAGTAGATTCCTCGACTGTTGATTAATGTTGTTGGCAAGGATGAGTACTTAAAGCACTCAACAAGTTGTGCACAGAATGCAGTTCTATGTAACTATATGCAAGGCTTATTCCAAAGGATAGGCTTTCATGGCTATTTTGCAATAAGCAGCATTTATGAACAAATACAATGAATAGATCATAAAGACTGTAAAACAAATAACAGTAGTAAATAGATTCAGCATTTCTTAAGTAAACCAAGTTTCCAATCCTAAATCAAATTCCATCCTCCACATGGCATTCTGCCATCCCAACCAAGTTTTCCATTTTAATTAAGCTAACCCTTAACTGTAATTCCCGAGCATTGCTCAATACCGCGAGCACGGCTATCCGAATAGTTTTACACTCCGCAAAGGTTATGCACTTTACCCACGCGATACAACCATACACCACAAATGCGAGTGATTATAACAAAGCCTTTACAATGCGCTGGCTTAACCCGCTACCACCCGCTAAGGTTTCAACACTGGTGGGACTGGTTACCACATCAAAGGCCCCCCTCTTGCGCCATGTGAATTACTCCATAACTCGGGAACTCACACCGACCAAGATAGTACCAAAGTTAAGACATTGCAAATTAATCAGCTAGGCTGGTTCATACCAGACATGTGGTTGCATGATTGACTCAGGTCAAAGGCTTGCAAGGTTAGGTCCTTAGAGTGATCAAGGCAAGACATTCACATACCCTCTGCCCATTGGGCCCACCTTGGCATACTCGCCCCTTGTCACTTGCCCCAATCTAAGAGATTATCACCCAAGTTGATTACCAAGCACCACGTGCCATCAACAAATCAACATCGTTGCGTGACATGACTCGCCACTACAACTCAATCTCATTGTGTGATCTCACATGACACACAAGTTCACATCATTGTTCCATATTCCATTAGTCAAGATTAATTATCAGTGATTCAAGTACATGTGATGACGTAGCATGGCTAAGCAACTAATACGGTCTAACATCCCATGTTGATTATCATTACTAACCAACTATAATGAACCAATCTAGGGTGACAATAGATCATGGCATACAATGATAAGGTAGGGTATAGATTAAATTGGTAGCCTAACTAGATCCCAATTTAAGTTGAAACAATTGTATACTTGAAATACCATGCAATAGAGTAAAACAATATAGCATTTGTATAAATATGGGTTCAACATGATCAAAGCACAACTTGCCTTGGAATAGGTCCTGATCTTGATCTAGAGCTTGCTCTTGAGTTGATGGATCTTCCTCCGAAGCGTCGCACAATTCAACGTCTACGCGTACCGAAGGGAAAAAGCAAATAAATACCAAAACAGAGAGTAACTGAACTCCAAAAATCAATTAAAATTCACCATTAAATAGATCTCAATTTTACAAATTTTTAGAAATTTGAATCACTCAAATCTGAGTTAAAATGCAAAATATATAGCCATTTCAAGTTTGAATAAATAATGAAATTAAAGAAATTAGAAAATCATAATTAACCGAATTATTTTTAAATTGAAAAACCGATTAACTGCGTCAGCAAGACGTCAGGCCTGATGCCCGCCAATCAGACGCTGCCACGCGTCTTAGGCGCATGGACTCAGTCCACAAGCCCGCACCGGTTCACGGTGGACGCGGCTCATGGCGCTACGGTTCTGCGCCCGACACGCGGCGGCACGCGATTGGTCGTGGCGCCGGTGCAATCTGACGCGCACAGATCCGATCGAACGGCGCTGGGCAGGGGAACACGTGGCTACGCCTCGATCGCACGATCAGAAACCGACGGCTACCGGTACCCGAGATGCTTACCCACGCGGCACGATCCGGAGCGTCAAACGAAGATCGAACGGTTGGCAGAGCTCAAACCCGGTGATGGCGATGCGGTGGCGTAGCTTCACCGGCAGCGTAGAAGATGACGTCGGCGACGGCATTTCTGCGATGATCCGGCGGCAAGGAACGGCGAGGTAGATGCGTCACGGTCCAAGGGTCACGGATCTGGAACCAGAACGGCGAAAAGCGGCTCGACGACGGCGGAAAAAGATCGAAAACCACGGCGCGGCTTCGGCACTTCGACGAGCTCGCACGGGCAGGCAAGGGTGTCTCGGCATGCGAGAATTGACCAAGAGATGCGGCGCGGGGTGAGGGATTCAGCGCAAGCGACGGCGCCTTAAATAGGCGCACGGGGAGGCGTGTGTAGCGCGGAATTCGAAGACGATTTCGTGGCGGCGGCGGACTCCAGCGGCGATACGGAGAGCGATGCGGCCTCATCCGGAGCATCCACGCAGCCTCCATCCGACGGCTGCAGGCGACAGGCGACGCGGCGGAAGCGCGGCCGTTGGATCTCAATCCAACGGTCGGCGGATTAAGGTTAGGGTTTTCGGTGGTAAGCGGTGCGCATGGTGACTTGGGCGCGCGATTGCATGGGCGACCGTTCATCGTTCATGCAGTTTTAAAAGGATTTTTCATTTAAAATAATTACAGAAAATCATTTAATTCGTTTCAGGCAATAAAATCATCAGGAAAAATCCCAGAAAAATCTCAAAAAATACTTTGAAGCATTTTGAACTCAGATAAAATATTTTTGGCAAAAGTTTATTTTAACTTTGCATAAATTTAAATAGTTTTTGACAAAAGACCAATATATTTTATTTAAAATTTATTCCAATAAATCCAGAAAAATCTAATAAATTCCAGAAAAACATAAAAAGGACAATTAACTAATAAAATGGTATTAAAGCAAATTTTGGGATGTTACAAACCTCCCCCCTTAACAGAATCTCGACCCCGAGATTCAGGGCTAACTAGAGAATAGGTTCGGGAATTCTGACTTCAATTCCTCTTCGCGCTCCCAAGTTGCTTCACTTTCGGAATGATTGCTCCACTGAACTCTGCAAAAGCGAATAGACTTGTTCCTTGTCCTGCGTTCCATAACATCCAAAATTCTGACTGGCTGCTCCTTGTTTGTCAAATCTTCCTGCAGCTCTATTGCGTCCAACGGGGTTTGTTCTGCTGGCACTCTGAGACATTGCTTAAGCTGCGACACATGAAACACGTCGTGCACTCCTGCTAAGGACTGAGGCAATTCCAACTGATATGCTACCTCTCCTCGACGGCTCAAAATTTTGAACGAACCAACATATCTTGGTGCAAGCTTCCCTTTAACGTGAAACCTTTTAACACCCTTAAGAGTGGTAACCCTGAGATACACATAATCATCTGGCTCAAAACTCAAATCTCGGCGTCGGTTGTCAGCGTAGCTCTTTTGCCTTGACTGTGCTATCTTTAACCTCTCCTTAATCATAGCAACTTGATTTTCTGCCTCTTTAAGAATATCGGGTCCAAACACCAAACGCTCCCCTGTTTCATTCCAATTCAGCGGAGTACGACAAGCACGACCATATAACTCCTCAAATGGTGACATCTGCAAGCTAGCTTGATAACTATTATTGTAACTGAATTCTGCATACGGTAGACATTTATCCCAAGATATAGCATAAGCTAAAGCACAAGCTCTCAACATGTCTTCAAAAATCTGATTTACTCTTTCTGTCTGACCATCTGTCTGCGGATGATATGCTGTGCTGAAATTCAGGCGAATCCCCATTGCTTCATGCAACTTGTTCCAAAATCTTAAGGTAAATTGGGTACCTCTGTCTGACACAATCTTTTTGGGCACTCCGTGAACACATACAATCCTTGACATATATAGCTCCGCTAAACGATCTCCTGAGTAGGTGGTCTTCACCGGGATAAAATGAGCGACCTTGGTCAAACGATCCACAATAACCCAAATAGAATCGTAACCTCTCTGAGTCTTAGGTAAACCGGTTATAAAATCCATACCAATTTCCTCCCACTTCCATTCAGGAATTTTCAACGGCTGCAACAAACCAGCTGGTCTTTGATGCATGGCTTTTACTCTCTGACATACATCGCATAGAGCAACATGCTCTGCCACCTCACGCTTCATATTAGGCCACCAGAATCTCTCCCTCAAATCCTGATACATTTTAGCACTTCCTGGATGAATCGAGTACTTAGAATCGTGAGCTTCTTCAAGAATCAGCTGCTTTAGTTCCTTTTTATTCGGCACACAAATTCGACCGTTGAAGAACATGGTTCCTTGCTCATCCAAGGTGAAATCCACGGCTAAGCCTTCCTCTTTCTTGGACTTGATCTTAGTGATTTTCTCATCACCTTTCTAGTCTTCTCTGATCCGATCCTCAAGTGTTGGTTTTACTTCCAGTGCAGCTACAATTCCTTGCGGAACAACTTCCAACTTTAACTTCTGAAATTCTTTACATAGCTCTGGTTGATCCTCCATTGACATCGTATTTACACTATGGCTCTTTCGACTTAGAGCATCGGCTACCACATTAGCTTTTCCAGGGTGGTAATGAATTCCCACATTATAATCCTTAATTAACTCTAGCCACCTTCGTTGTCTCATATTAAGATCTGCTTGAGTGAATATGTACTTCAGGCTCTTATGGTCAGTATATGTCTCACATCTGTTCCCTATGAGGTAATGACGCCATATTTTCAAAGCATGCACTACGGCAGCTAACTCCAAATCATGCGTCGGATAATTCTCCTCATACGGCCTCAACTGCCTCGACGCATAAGCGACCACTTTGCCATTCTGCATTAACACGCACCCAAGGCCTTGCTTCGAGGCATCGCAATAAATATCAAAACCATTCTGCACATCCGGCAATACTAATACGGGGGCTGTTGTCAAACGCTTCTCCAGTTCCATGAAACTTTTCTCGCACTCTGGCGTCCATGCAAACTTCTTTTCTTTCTTCAACAACTGCGTAAGGGGTTTAGCAATTGCTGAGAATCCTTCTATGAACCGAAGGTAATATCCCGCCATTCCCAGAAAACTACGGATCTGAGTAACAGACTTCGGTTGCTCCCAATGCAGCATTGCGTCCACTTTGCTTGGGTCAACTGCAACTCCTTTAGCAATCATTACATGACCAAGAAATTCAACCTTCTCTTTCCAAAAATCACACTTGCTGAACTTAGTATACAGCTGATGTTCTCGCAGCCTCTCTAATACCATCCTTAAATGTTCCGCATGCTCTTCCTCTGTCTTCCAGAAAACTAAGATATCGTCTATAAAGACTACCACAAACTTATCCAAATACTCCATGAAAACCTTATTCATCATGTTCATGAAATATGCAGGGGCATTAGTCAATCCAAATGACATGACTGTGAAATCATAGTGTCCATATCGCGTAGAAAACGCAGTCTTAGGCACATCCTCCGCTCGGATCTTCAACTGATGGTATCATGAACGAAGATCTATTTTGGAGAAAACTACAGCTCCCCTTAACTAATCAAATAAATCATCAATCCTGAGCAACGGATACTTATTCTTGATCGATACCTCATTAAGTGCACGATAATCGATGCACATCCTAAGACTTCCATCCTTCTTACGAACAAACAAAACTGGTGCTCTCAACGGTGATGAACTTGGTCTAATGAAACCTTTCTCTTGCAGTTCCTCAATCTGCTTTTTTATTTACACTAACTCGTCGGTAGGCATCCGATAGGGCCTCTTTGATATCGGTGCTGTCCCCGGTGCTAACTCGATAACAAACTCGATATCGCGGTCTGGCGGCATCCATGGTAAATCTTCCGGAAACACATTCGGGAATTCTCTGACTACAGGCACATCCTCTAAGCTAATGGCTTGCATGCTGTTGACTACTAACTGTCCATCACGAACTGCAGTCGCTTGAAATTCTACCTTCTTGCCACTAGGGCCTTCCAGTGCTACGATCCTTCGGCCACAATCCAAAATAGCCTTATGTTTGGTCAGCCAATCCATTCCAAGGATAACGTCTAGGGATTGGGCATCTAATAAGATAAGATTCGCTAGAAATTCTATCCCATCCATAAGCAGCTTAACTCCCAAGCACCCAAGGCTAGATCTAAGCTCAGATCCTGGGGCTTGGACTAATAGCACACACTTAAGATTCACCACTTTAAATCCATTCTTGGTTGCAAAACTTTGAGAAACGAACGAATGCGAAGCTCCAGAATCAAATAAAACTGTAGCAGGTACTGAGTTAACCAAAAACTTACCCAGCACGACGTTCGTAGCCTCTTGAGGTCCATCAGCAGTGATGTGATTGATCCTAACACGCGCTGTTGATTGAGGGGTTGCTCCAGCTTGACCTGGCGCACGATTTCCTCCTGAAGCCGGTGCCTTGGCAGGTGTTGTTCCCAAGTTAAAACGAACCGGCGTGATGCCTCCTCTCTGTAGACACCTGTTAGAGAAGTGCCCTGGCTCATTGCATGTATAACATCTCTTGATTGCAGACTGCTGACTCCCTCCTGTGCATTGCTGCCCTGTGCTGGCGTCTGAAAGTTCTGATTAGCAGGGCGAGGTGCAGGAGTTGATGCCTTGTTCTGGTGACGGTGGAATCGGTAGCCGCGGTGACATTCTCAGACGCAGGTGGTTGGGACGTCCACCCTGATTAGTCATCAAGCGCTTACGGTTTTCACCCAGCTCTTTGTGCTTGTCCTCCAGAATCAATGCCTTGTTAACCAATTCCTGAAAGTCCAAAAAATTGTGGGTGATCATCCCTACTTGCAGTCCGAAATTTAGTCCCTTCATGAAGTGGGACTGCCTAGCTTTATCTGTCGCTACGTCTTCAGGGGCATAGCGAGCTAACTGAGTAAACTTGTTTAGATATTCAGCCACGGGCTGGCCTCCTTGCTTCAGAGCCCTGAACTCCTCTTTCTTGAGATCCATCATTCCCTCTGGAACATGGTATTGGCGGAAAGCAGTAGTAAACTCATCCCATGTGATCTCCTGCGGGGCTTCATGCGCGGCACAAAAGTTTTCACACCATTCTGCGGCAGTTCCTTCCAATTGACGAGAGGCGTAGAGCACCCTCTCATTGCCCTCACATTGAGTGATATGAAGCTTCCTCTCGACGGTCCTAAGTCAGTCATCGGCTTCCAAGGGATTAACATTTCCTGAAAAGGTTGGCGGCCGAGTCCTCATAAAATCTAACAGCTTGGAATACGGCCGTGGTCCACCATTGTTGTTCTGGTTCACATGATTGTTGTTATTTGCAGCCATGTTAGTCATCTGCTGCATCATGGTCTGCATCAGTTGAGTCTATGCGGCGAGAAATGCTCCCAGATTCTGCATGTCCACTGGCGGTGGTGGTTGAGGATGGCCTCCATCATTGGGGTTGTCATTCTGGCGCAGCCTACTTCCTGAAGCACCGTTGTTTCCACGATTGTTCACCATCTGTTGATTGCCTCTTGGGTTAGGAAAGATAGATGTAGCATAGATGAGATGTAAGAATCTCTAGGGCGGGGAAAACAGGTTAAACCCAACTTAAGTAATTCTTTATTTATTCTTGGTATGGCCGCTTATAAAAGCCTACAAGCATTGCAACACATACTGCACACTCAGCATTACAAAGAAGCAAACTAAACATGAAACCTTAACATCTACTAAAAGGTAAAGACTATCTTAAAGACGCGACTCAACACTCGAGTCTCAACACAACTCTAAGACTGACTCTCACTCATCCAGCCACCCTGGCTGAGACTGATCTGGCGCATACACCGGCGGGTAAGCTGGCAAAGGAGCAAACCTATCCTGGTGACCCTCTGCTGGCTCCTCAGGCTCCCACTCACGCTCCTCCGGGTCTTCTTCTTCTTCTTCTTCGGCGACCTCATCCGGCTCCTGAACGGCCTGGTCCGCTAGCTCCTCGGCTACCTGCAGGGCCTCCTCTAGCTCACTGATGACTCTGGCTGCGGCGTCACGGGTCTTCTGAAGCTCTCACTCAGTCACCCTCAGTGCCTCGTACACTGTCTCCAGCTCCTGCGCAGTGTCCCTCAGGTGATCCTCTTGGGTGATAGCGAACTCAGCAAGGTGTACTGCAGTAGCACACTCGCCCCCCACGATCCGTTGGCGTCGTCATGCTTGCACATCAGGGTGAAGTCGGAACACTAAGTCGTGAAGCTCGTCAGCGTAGTCGCGGCAGACACGGCGAAGAGCAAGTCGAGCCACCTCCTGAATCGCAACCTCATACGAGAATCTTCTTGCGGAGATGCTGATTGGCCTGCTAGCTTCCTCGTTCTCCCGAGCGTAGATAATCAACTTGCAAACAAATCCTCGGTGTACACCATTAACTGACCAGCTGCCTCCTCGGTAAAGCGGACGATAAAAGCCTCCAAGCGTCTGAAGAACTCTCCATAGCTCTATGGCATAGCCACCTGCTGACTCCTCAAAGGTCGGAACGATCAGCATCTGCACCACAAGAACTTTGAATAAGTTCTCCATCCGAACCAGCAATAAAACGGTAATTTCAGCAAGGCGAGAGGTAGAGAATGGGATGAGTCAAGAGTGTTCTATTAGTCAACTTTAGATTTTTCTTTAGAAAATAGTTTTGGACACACCCAGGACACCTCCATGCTATCTAGGGCCAAGACCTACAGTCCGTATCCTCTGATACCACCTCTGTAAGGACCCGAATCCACTGATTCAAACCCACTGTGTTTACTGCACTAGTCCCAGGATCAACGCTAGTGCACACAGCTCAACATTGGTACATATCACATCATACTCAACGATAATAGAATAATACTCCATTTATTAATATAGCTAAGGGTATGATCTTATGACCAACTTACATTATTAAGCCACGCAGGGCAAGACTTGAAATATAAGCTAAGAATTAAGCAGCGAAAAGTAGAAAACGTAGATAGCTCATCAGTTCACCACAGGCAACCGACAAGGCTCGGACCCTAATGACTCGCGTCCTCTTGGAACTCCTCCTCCAACACAGGTGTAGATTCCTCGACTATTGATTAATGTTGTTGGCAAGGATGAGTACTTAAAGCACTCAACAAGTTGTGCACAGAATGCAGTTCTATGTAACTATATGCAAGGCTTATTCCAAAGGATAGGCTATCATGGCTATTTTGCAATAAGCATCATTTATGAACAAATACAATGAATAGATCATAAAGACTGCAAAACAAATAACAGTAGTAAATAGATTAAGCATTTCTTAAGTAAACCAAGTTTCCAATCCTAAATCAAATTCCATCCTCCACATGGCATTCTGCCATCCCAACCAAGTTTTCCATTTTAATTAAGCTAACCCTTAACTGTAATTCCCGAGCATTGCTCAATACCGCGAGCACGGCTATCCGAATAGTTTTACACTCTGCAGAGGTTATGCACTTTACCCACGCGATACAACCATACACCACAAAGGCGAGTGATTATAACAAAGCCTTTACAATGCGCTGGCTTAACCCGGTACCACCCGCTAAGGTTTCAACACTGGTGGGACTGGTTACCACATCCAGGGCCCCCCTCTTGCGCCATGTGAATTACTCCATAACTCGGGAACTCACACCGACCAAGATAGTACCAAAGTTAAGACATTGCAAATTAATCAGCTAGGCTGGCTCATCCAGACATGTGGTTGGATGATTGACTCAGGTCAAAGGCTTGTAAGGTTAAGTCCTTAGAGTGATCAAGGCAAGACATCCACATACCCTCTGCCCATTGGACCCACCTTGGCATACTCGTCCCTTGTCACTTGCACCAATCTAAGTGATTATCACCCAAGTTGATTACCAAGCACCACGTGCCATCAACAAATCAACATCGTTGCGTGACATGACTCGCCACTACAACTCAATCTCATTGTGTGATCTCACATGACACACAAGTTGACATCATTGTTCCATATTCCATTAGTCAAGATTAATTATCAGTGATTCATGTACATGTGATGACGTAGCATGGCTAAGCAAATAATACGGTCTAACATCCAATGTTGATTATCATTACTAACCAACTATAATGAACCAATTTAGGGTGACAATAGATCATGGCATACAATGACAAGGTAGGGTATAGATTAAATTGGTAGCCTAACTAGATCCCAATTTAAGTTGAAACAATTGTATACTTGAAATACCATGCAATAGAGTAAAACAATATAGCATTTGTATAAACATGGGTTCAATATGATCAAAGCACAACTTGCCTTGGAATAGGTCCTGATCTTGATCTGGAGCTTGCTCTTGAGTTGATGGATCTTCCTCCGAAGCGTCGCACAATCCAACGTCTACGCGTACCGAGGGAAAAAAGCAAATAAATACCAAAACAGAGAGTAACTTAACTCCAAAAATTAATTAAAATTAACCATTAAATAGATGTCAATTTTACAAATTTTTAGAAATTTGAATCACTCAAATCCGAGTTAAAATGCAAAAGATATAGCCTTTTCAAGTTTGAATAAATACTGAAATTAAAGAAACTAGAAAATCATAATTAACCGAATTATTTTTAAATTGAAAAACCGATTTCTTGCTTGACAAGGCGTCAGCCCGATGCCCGCCAATCGAGCGCGCCACGCCTTTGGCGCATGGACTCAGTCCACCAGCCCGCAACGGTTCACGGTGGACGCGGCTCACGGCGCTACGGTTCTGCGCCTGACACGCGGCGGCACGCGATTGGTCCCGGCGCCGGTGCAATGTGACGCGCACAGATCCGATCAAACAGCGCTGGGCAGGGGAACACGTGGCTACGCATCGATCGCACGATCAGAAACCGACGGCTACCGGTACCCGAGATGCTTACCCACGCGGCACGATCCGGAGCGTCAAACGAAGATCGAACGGTTGGCAGAGCTCAAACCCCGCGATGGCGGTGCGGTGGTGCAGCTTCACCGACAGCGGAGAAGACAACGTCGGCGACGGCATTTCTGCGATGATCCGGCGGTAGGGAATGGCGAGGTAGATGCGTCACGGTCCAAGTGTCGCAGATCTGGAACCAGAACGGCGAAAAGCGGCTCGACGACGGCGGAAAAAGGACGAAAACCACGACGGGGCTTCAGCACTTCGGCGAGCTCGCACAGGCAGGCAAGGGCGTCTCGTGGTGCAAGAATTGACCAAGAGATGCGGCGCGGGGTGAGGGATTCAGCGCCAGCGGCGGCACCTTAAATAGGCTCACGGGGAGGCGTGAGCAGTGCGGAATTCGGAGACAGTCTCGTGGTGGCGGCGGACTCCGACGGCGATACGGAGAGCGACGCGGCCTCATCCGGAGTGTCCACGCGGCCTCCATCCGACGGCTGCAGGCGACAGGCGACGCAGCGGAAGCGCGGCCGTTGGATCTCAATCCAACGGTCGGCGGATTAGGGTTAGGTTTTTCGGAGGTAAACGGGCTGCGCGGGCTGACTTGGGCCGCACAGTGCATGGGCCGACCCGTTAATGTTTTAATGCAGTTTTAAAAGGATTTTTCATTTAAAATGATTACATAAAATCATTTAATTCGTTTCAGGCAATAAAATCATCAGGAAAAATCCCAAAAAATACTTTGAAGCATTTTGAACTCAGATAAAATATTTTTCGCAAAACTTTATTTTAACTTTGCATAAATTTAAATAGTTTTTGACAAAAGACCAATATACTTTATTTAAAATTAATTCCAATAAATCCAAAAAAAACCAATAAATTCCAGAAAAACATAAAAAGGACAATTAACTAATAAAATGGTATTAAAGCAAATTTTGGGATGTTATAGGCTGCCAGTGTGAGGCGGGGCGACAAGGGGATGGGTTGGGGTGGCTGCAGGTTGGGCAAGGTGGCTTCAATAAATTCTTAGCATGTAAGGGATACACACCTGCAGGGGCGGAGCTGGGCCTCAGGCTAGTGGGGCCTGGGCCTGAGCACTAGCCCAAATAACATTGGACAAACACTGTTTAGTTTCTATTTGGGCCCGAGACGCCCAGCCAACCCAGCTTGGCTTGACCAGGGCACCGCGTTCTTTGCTTGACCAGGGCACGCACTCCTCGCAGCTCGCTCACGCTACCGCTCTCCCTCAGTCCTCCCGCCCGATCCGAGCTCGCGTTGCCACCGGCCGCCGGCCTCGTCCTCGCCGGTAGGCTGCCGCTCCCACCCCAACGCCCACTGGCTGCCGACCCCAGCCCCAACCCCGACTATGCGTACAGGTATCGTGATTAAACCTGGCCTCAGAATCATTCTAGCTTTTCTTGCTAATCCCATTAATGGTATTTCTGCTAAGAAGAGGCATCAGATGGTCTCATCCCTCACCAACATTGCAATATATGTGATGAGTAGACCTTTTTATGTGAATTACCATTTCAAATTCTTCAGGAAGAAGCATGGTCGTTAAATTAGTAGGGATGTTCCCTTGGGAAAGGGAGAATTTGAGACTATTCTTGCTAAAGTATAATGAATCACAGACCAACGAATATATAATTGAATATGCAACATCTTTTACAAAGGAGAAATCTAGTGTAACATCCCAAAATTTGCCTTTAACATTATCTTATTGTTATTTGTGCATTTTGTGATTTTTCTGAATTTATTGGATTTTTCAGGAATTTATTTGGAATTATTTTAAACTATGTATATTGGCCTTTTGAGAAAATTTATTAAATATATATAAAGTTAATATAAAGTTTTGATAAAAATATTTTATTTAAGTTCAAAATATCTCAAAGTATTTTTGAGAATTTTTCTTGGAATTTTCCTGATATCTTTATTGCTAAACACTAATTAAATGAATTATAAGGATTATTTTTAAAAGAAAAATCCGGAGTAAAGGTGGCAGTGTTGGGCCAGAGCCCAACACTATTCGCGCGTAGCCCGTCGCTGTGCAGCCCAGCCGTTTGCGCCGATATCCCAAGAGGTCGTCTTCTAGAAGATCAATCGACGTCGTTAGATCGCGATCGGGCGATGGAAGTGGATTGGAAACCGTAGATTTGGTTGCCGTTGGATCAGCATCATGCGATGTAGGTGAGTCATGGCGATTAAGAATAGTTTGGATCATGACCGTTGATTGGGATTCGGTTGGATCTGATCGTGCCGCGTTAGAGTAGATCGCAGCCATTCATCGTTGATCGAATGGTCTTCCTTTGTCGTCCCCGCGTAGGTCTCAGAGCCGCGTCGCCGTATCACCGCCGAACTCGGAGTCTGTTTCCGCCGCCTGCACCCCTCCCTAGGCCTCTATAAAAGCCGTGGAAGATCACCCGATGCTCGTCACCAACTGACGCGCCTTCTGATCGGAGCCGTTTCTCCGGAGTCGCCGTTGGTCGAGTGCAAGAGCTCGCTGCAGTTTGACGAGAGTGCCACCATGATCTTCTCTGTTTTTCACCACCATCAAGCTCTCTGTCGCCGTGTGGATTGCAGATCTGAACTCGTCGTGTCAGGACATGTGTGAACCACCACAAGTTCACCGTCGGGAGCTGCTAATTCGCCACAACGCGTGTCGTCTTCTTTATCGCCAGTGAGAAGCTTCGCCGTGCCATTGCCATGGATCACCGCTTGCTTTCGATCGTCGGATCATCTACAAACGAGCGAGATTAGGCCACGTGTATGAGTCAGCAGTGAACTGCTTGGGTAAGGTTGTGACCATTGAATCTCAATAAGTGGTCCAGATTGCACCGATGGCTGAGCCAATCGGGCGGTGCCGCGTGGCGCACGTAGTTCCAAGCACCGTGGACCGGGTGCACCGTAGACAGCACTCTATGTTGTGGATTCGGTGCATGGACCAATGTGACGTGTCACGTCACGATTGGCTCGAGGAACCGCTGATGTCACGCTGGTGCAATAATGCAGATTTTCAGAATAAAAATAATCCGTTTAATATTTGATTTTCCAATTTTCAAGTTTTTATGATTTTTGAATTTTTCGAGAGCCCGTTCTCCCTCCTTTGAGCTTCGATTGAGGTGATTCAAATTTCTAAAACACATGTACCCGAATCAATGATGTTTAATCTTGCCTAATGGTATATGGAACAATGATATGAACTTGTGTGTCATGTGTGGTCACAAGATGAGATTGAGTTGTTGTGGCGATGGATGTCACGCAACGATGTTGAATAGTTGATAGCACATGGTGCTTGGTAATCAACTGGGTGGTAATCACTTAGATTGGGGCAAGTGACAAGGGGCGAGTATGCCAAGGTGGGCCCGATGGGCAGAGGGTATGTGGAAGTCATGCTTTAATCACTCTAAGGACTTAATCTTGCAAGCCTTTGACCTGAGTCAATCATGCAACCACATGTCTGGTATGGGACAGCCTACCTGATTAATTTGCAATGTCTTAGCTTTGGTACTATCATTGGCGGTGTGAGTTCCCGAGTTATGGAGTAACTCACATGGCGCAAGAGGGGGACCCTGGATGTGGTTTTCAGATGCACCAGTGTTGAAACCTTTGCGGGTAGTACTGGGTTAAGGCAGAGCTTTGTAAAGGCTTTGTCATGATCTCTCTGCCGACATACCAAAGGAAGTGTGTCTATAGCTTGGCAACAAGAGACGATCATGTCGTGTGGGTAAAGTGCATAACCTCTGCAGAGTGTAAATCTATTCGAATTTCTGTGCTCGCGGTATTGAGCAATGCTCGGGAATTACAGTGAAGAGTTATACTTTTGTAAAATAAAACTTGGGATGGATGGCAGGTTGCTATGGGAGGTTAGAAACTTGACGTGGGATTGGAGAACTTGGTTTACTTGAGAAATGCTAATTCTATCTATTACTGTTATTTGTTTTACCGTCTTTATAATATATTTATTGTATTTTTTCATAAATGCTGCTTATTGCAAAATAGGCATAATAGCCTTTTTCTTTGGAATAAGCCTTGCATATAGTTACATAGAATTGCATTCTGTGCACAACTTGTTGAGTGCTGTAAGTACTCACCATTGCCCACAACAACATCATCAGTTAAGGAGTCTGCATCCATGCTGGAGGAGAAGTACCAGGAAGAGACGAAAGTTTAAGGTGCGAGCCTTGTCAGTTGTCTGTGGTATACTGAGGGGTTTATCTACATTTTCATTCCACTGCAGTTTAATTTGTTATTCAACCTTGCGAGGTATAATCATGTAAGTTGACCTTAAGGTCATTCAACAAGTATTAATTAATATAAGATGTCTTTCTAAATGTTCCGTTGTATATGATTGTGATATTTACCGATGTTGAGCCTGTGTGCACTAGCGTGATCCTGGACTAGTTTAGTATACACAGAGGGTCTGGATTTGCATATTCGGGTCCCGACAGAGGTTGTATCAGAGCCATACTAACTGTAGGTCTTGACCCTAGATAGCCTGGTCGTCTCTTTAGGATCTTCAAAATTATTTTCTAAAGAAAAAGACTTAACTTGAAAGAATAATTTGTTCTTGACTAATCTTATTCTTCTATTCTTCCCCTTTGCAGAAATTTCTTTCTCTTATCTCTGCTGGATCGAGTTCAAATCTTACCTGAGCTGTCTCTAATAGAAAGCGATGTGCCACACCTTAGGAGAAGGCATCAAGTGCTGCTGTCAACCTTGAAGATCATGATGAAAGGAATCATCGAGCTCAAGGAAGAGAGGATCGCTGAAGTGTTCCTGAAGCTAGAAAACCTAGTGCTTCGAGTAGCCAGTTGAGGCTCATGTGTGGGAGTCACGTCTCTTAAGCTAGGAGTGTCGCCCATGCAGATGGTAGTTTTGTGTGTATAGGTTGATATGGTTTTTCCTTGATTGCTAAGTGTGCAGTATGTGTTGCATAGCTCTTAGGCTTATGTAAGCAACCATACCAAGTTATTAATATTGCTTGCTTAAGTTGTTGGGTTAAACCTACTCCCCTGCCTTAGGATCCCTATTTCTTATCTATGCTATTTCCCTCTTCCCTAACCCTGTGAAGCAACCAAGCAGATGGTGCAGTCTGGTAGAAGCAGTGAAGTCAGTGTAAGTGGAAATCAACTCAGTGAGAACCCCAAGGATGGATCAGTTTTTCAACCGTTATCACAAATAAATGTGCAGAGTTTCAGAGAGTTTTTGGCTGCTCAGACTTAGTTGATACATGCAATGATGAAGCAAATGTAGAATATGAACAATCAAGCCAATGTCAACAGAGTGTCCCAAGTTGTCATCAATGATTCCTGTTACTACTCAAGGTTATCAGAATTCATAAGGACTCGTCCGTCGACATTTTCAGGAAATGTTTCACATATGGAAGCAAAAGATTGGCTTAAAACCATTGAGAGTAAGTTACATGTTGCTCTGTGTAAATGTGACGAGATGGTCCTGTATGCTTCTTATCTGTTGGAAGAAATTGCTGCTGAATGGTGGAAGAAGTACTGTGCTATCCATGAAACCCCGCAGAACATCTCTTGGAACAAGTTTGTTACTGCTTTTCGTGATCTCTTTGCTTCACCAGAGGACAGTATAGTCGCAGTGAATTCAGAAAAGAATGTTACCCCTGAACCTTGTTCGATATCAAGACGATGTTCTTTGAAGTGTTGTCAACCAAACAAGTCAGAGGATCATGCGTGCAATCGCTATGGAGAAATTGGACATACCTCAGATGAGCATGCGATCAATTGCTCCAGTTATGAGGGAAGCCATCCTCTTGGAGAGTGTCCTATGAGAAACATCGCATGTTACCTTTGTGAAGGTCAAGATCATTGCCCAGCTCATTGTTTCTTGGATCCGATAGTTACTACCGTGACACAGAACCAGCGAAAGAATCTTTGAGCCACAGTTGCTCAAGAACTATCAAAAGGAAGTGAAATACCAGTCGTATATACTAAGTCATTTGAGGAGCTAAAGACGCATCGCTCCGAACCTGTCAGCTTTCATCAGGAAAGCAGTAAGTGGCAATCACCAACAGCATGTTTCTTGTGTGATGAAGAAGGTCATTGGGCTAGGGAATGTCCTATGAAACAGCCAGCCCTAACGCAACAAGAAGAGAACGATGTACATGTAGTTGCACCCAATAAGGCACAACGATGCAAACGCTTGTGTTACTACTGTCGTGAGGAAGGCCATTTTGTTAAGATATGCCCGCGGAAGAATCAAGATTCTCCTACAGATGCGGTCATTCCAGAAGTTACCTCAGTCAAGTTCATAACGCCAAGAGTGAGTGGTGAAGTTGCAAGAGAAGTTGGTCCAGAGAACCAGTCGAAGAAAAGACGTTTAGTGAAGACACTACCCCGATCAATAAAGGCTCAAGAATGAGAGTTTGTCCTAAACTCTGTTATACCTGCAACAAGCCTGGGAATTTTGCCAACAATTGCCCTCATAAGAAAGTGATCACGCCAGTTCAAGTCAATCTCAATTCTGTTCCAGTCAAAACTTCAGCGCCAACACCAATCGAGGAAGTTTAGATTTTTTATTTTATCCTGTACAAACTCTACTTGTAAAGGACAGTGATTAGTGATGAATTCCCTATAAATGTTTCCTTGTTTTAAAGTGATAAAGTATAGATGGTAATATATTGGTATGTGAAGTGTTGGAATAAAAGTATTAATAGTAAATGAAGAGTTAGATGTTTTTGAGTATTCACCTGTGTTGATGGTTCATCTGAAGATGTTGCGTATGCAATGTGGTCAGTTCAGTGGTGTTTGTAAAGCTTGTCAGCCCGGAAGAATTGCTGTTGTTAGAAAGTACGGTATTGCTTGATCTAACCTAGAATGTTATGGAGTTAAGTTGCTTACTATTGGAAAAAATGTTCCTAGTGAACTATATTGGATACGAGACCCTAGATGCTACTTTTGAAATGGACTGGACATCTAGACATAAGGCTGTTTTGGAGTATGGTTGAAGAGTTGTGTTAACTAAAAGCCCTGAAGGCAGAAAAATGGGATTTCAAGCGACTGCAGATCATGATGGTCAGTTGATGGTAAACAGTGTGGAAGTTGCTAGCATAGAAGATGTGCTAGTTGTTGGAAATTATTCGGATAAGTTTTTCGAGGATTTGTCTAGTATGCCGCCAGATTGAGAGATCAAGTTTGTTATTGAGTTAGTGCCTGGTACAACGCCAAAAGCGAAGAGACCTTATCGAATGCCTACTGATGAGCTAGTTGAGACGAAGAAGCAGATCGAAGAGTTGTTAGAAAAATATGTCGCCAGAATCCGTTTGTCACCATAGGAAGCGCCTAATCTGTTTGAAGATGGGAGCTTAAGGATGTGTATAGACCATCGAGCATTTAATGAAGTGATGATTGAAGAATAAGTATTCATTGCCAGGATTGATGAATTGTTTGATCAGTTAAGAGGAGTTGGAGATTTCTCAAAGATAGACCTTCGATCGAGTTATCATCAGTTAAAGATTCGTGCAAAGAATTATTTTAAGTCAGAATTTTATACACGATATGGACAATATGAGCTTACAGTTGCGTCTGCTAGAATGATCAATGCCATCACATAATTTATGAACCTGATGAATGAAGTCTCATGGAATAGTTGGACAAGCTGTTGTCGTGCATATAGACGATATTCATGTTTACTCTAAGTCAAAGGAAGAGCATGCAGAACATTTGAGATTGGTTTTGGAAAGACTACGAGAGCAACAGCTGTATGCTAAGTTCAAGAAGTGTGACTTTTGGAAGGAGAAAGTTGACTTTATGAGTTATGTGATGACTGCTAAAGAAGTTGCTGTTAACCCAAGCAAAGTAGAAGCAGTGTTGTATTGGGAACAACCAAAATCAGTTACTTAGATTATTAATTTTCTGGAAATGATAGGATGTTACCATTGATTTATTGAAGGATTCTTGACGATTGCGAGACCTCTTAAGTAGTTGTTAAAAAGGAGAAGAAGTTTGCATGGATGCCAGAGTGTGAAGAGAGTTTTCATGAGTCAAAGAAGCGTCTGACGACAGCGCCTGTGTTAGTGTTACCAAATGTGCAGAACAGTTTTGATATATACTGTGATACTTCAAGACAAGATCTTGGATGTGTGTTAATGCAGAAAGGCAAAGTTGCTGTCTATGCGTCGGGACAGTTGAGGCCACGTGAAGAGAACTATGCTACGCATGATTTGGAATTTGCTGCCGTAATGCATGCTTTGAAGTTATTGCGTCATTATCTCATTGGGAATATGTACAGACCACAAGATTCCGAAGTAAATACTCATGCAACCAGATCTCAATATGAAGCAAAGGAGATGGCTAGAGTTGATCAAAGATTTTAGTGTTGGAATTTATTGTCATCTTTGTAAGGCTAATGTGGCGATGCTTTGAGTCGAAAGAGCCATAGTGTGAATATGTTGATATCAAGTGATCAACCAGAGTTGTGTAAAGAGTTTCGAAAGCTGAAGTTGGAAGTTGTTCCACAAGGATTTGTAGCTGCTTGACAAGTGAAGCCAACACTTGAAGATCAGATCAGAAAAGGTAAGAAGGATGATGAGAAAATCAGCAGAATCGAGTCAAAGAAAGATGAAGGCTTAGTTGAGGATTTTAACTATGGATGAGTAAGGTAGTACGTGGTTTAAAGGTCAAATCGTGTACCAAATAAGGAGTTCAAGCAATTGATTTTTGAGGAAGCTCATGATTCGACGTATTCGATTCATCCAGAAAATGCTAAGATGTATCAAGATCTTAAGGAAAGGTTTTGGGTAGCCTAAGATGAAATGTGAAGTTGTTGAAAATGTTGCTTTGTATGATGTGTGTCAGAGAATAAAGGCAATGCATCAGAGATCAGCAAGTTTGTTACAGCTGGTGCAGATTTTTGAGTGGAAGTAAGAGGCAAACCAGTAATAAGATCCATAGCGTTGGGAATTGCAGAGAACCCAGAAGGGATATGGTTCCACTTGGGTCATCGTTGATCGTTTGACCGAAGTTGCTCATTTCATACCTGTGAAGACTACCTACTCAGAAGATCGCTTGGCAGAATTATATATGTCAAGGATTGTGTGGTTGCACTGAGTTCCTAAGAAGATTGTGTTAGTTAGAGATATCCAATTCACCACGAGGTTTTGAGGCAAGTTGCATGAAGTGATGGGAACTCGTTTGAATCTTAGTACAGCGTATCATCCGCAGATAGTTGGTCAGATGGAAAAAGTTAATCAAATTCTCGAGGATATGCTGAGAGCTTGTGTTTTAGCCTATGCTGCATTATGGGATAAGTGTTTGCTATATGCAAAATTCAGCTATAAAACAGTTATCAGGCTAGATTGCAAATGTCACCATTTGAGGCTTCGTATGGTCCTGCCTGTCGTACCCCGTTGAATTGGAACGAGACGGGAGAGCGTTTGGTGTTTGAGCTATTATTCTCAAGGAAGCTGAAGAGTAAATTACTAAGGTTAGAGAGAGGTTAAAGGTAGCATAGACAGAGAGAGGTTAAAGGTAGCATAGACGAGACAGAATAGCTACGTTGATAATCATCGTCATGAATTGAGCTTTGAGCCAGATGATTTTGTGTATCTCAGAGTTACCCCCCTTAAAGGTGTCAAAAGGTTTCACGCTAACGGGAAGTTTGTGCCAAGATATATGTTGGTCTATTCAAGATTTGAGTCATTGAGGAGAGGTTGCTTATCAATTAGAGTTGCCGCAGTCATTGGTGAGAGTGCGTGACACGTTCCATGTCCTAGCTTAAGAAGTACCTTAGAGTGCCAACAAAGCAGACATCGTTAGAAGCAATTGAACTGCAAGAGGATTTGACCTACAAGGAGAAGTCGATCAAGATTTTGGATGTGATGGAACGCAAGACCAGGAATAAGTCTGTTCGCTTCTACAGAGTTCAGTGGAGCAATCATTCAGAAAATGAAGAAACCTGGGAGTATGAAGAGGATTTGAAGTCAGAATTTCCCAAATCTATTCTATAGTTAGCCCTGAATCTCGGGGTCGAGATTCTGTTAAGGGGGAGGTTTGTAACATCCCAAAATTTTCTTTTAATATTATCTTATTGTTATTTGTGCATTTTGTGATTTTTCTTAATTTATTGGATTTTTCTGGAATTTATTTGGAATTATTTTAAAATATGTATATTGGCCTTTTGAGAAAATTTATTAAATATATATAAAGTTAATATAATGTTTTGACAAAAATATTTTATTTAAGCTCAAAATGTCTCAAAGTATTTTTGAGAATTTTCTCAGAATTTTCCTGATATATTTATTGCTAAAAACTAATTAAACGGATTATAAGGATTATTTGTAAAGAAAAATCCGGAGTAAAGGTGGCAGTGTTGGGCTGGAGCCCAACACTATTCACGCACAACCCGTCGCTGTGCAGCCCAATGGGCTGCTACGCGGCCCAATAGTTTGCGCCGATAGACCAAGAGGCCATCTTCTAGAAGATCAACCGACGCCATGGATCGCAATCGGGCGATGGAAGTGGATTGGAAACCCTAGGTTTGGTTGCCGTTGGATCAGCATCATGCGATGTAGGTGAGTCATGGCGATTTAGGATAGTTTGGATCATGACCGTTGATTGGGATTCGGTTGGAACTGATCATGCCGCATTAGTGTAGATCGCAGTCGTTCATCGTTGATCGGATGGTCTTCCTTTGTCGTCCCTGCGTAGGTCTCGAAGCCGCTCCGCCGTATCACTGCCAGACTCGTAGTCCATGTCCACTGCCTGCACACCTCCCTAGGCCTCTATAAAAGCCGTGGAAGATCGCCCGATGCTCGTCACCAGCTGCCGCGCCTTCTGATCGAAGCTGTTTCTCTGGAGTCGCCGTTGGTCGAGCGCAAGAGCTCGCCGCAGTTGGATGAGAGTGCCACCGCGGTCTTCTCCGTTTTCTACCGCCGTCAAGCCCTCCATCGCTGTTTGGATTGTAGATCTGAACTCGTCGTGTCAGGACGCGTCTGAACCACCACAAGTTCACCGTCGGGAGCCGCTGATTCGCCACAACGCGTGTCGTCTTCTTCGTCGCTGGTGAGAAGCTTCGCCGTGCTATTGCCGAGGATCCGCGCTTGCTTTCGACCGTCAGATCGTCTACGAACGCGCGAGATTAGGCCACGTGTACGAGTCAGCAGTGAACTGTTTGGGTAATGTTGTGACCATTGGATCTCAATAAGCGGTTCAGATCACACCGATGGCTGAGCCAATCGGGCGGTGCCACGTGGCACACGTAGTTCCAAGCGTCATGGATCGGGTGCACCGCAGACAGCACTATGTGCTGTGGACTCAGTGCATGGACAATGTGATGTGTCGTGTCATGATTGGCTCGAGGAACCACTGACATCACGCTGGCGCAATAATGCGGATTTTCAGAATAAAAATAATTCGTTTAATATTTGATTTTCCAATTTTCAGGCTTTTATATTTTTGAATTTTCTGAGAGCCCGTTCTCCCTCATATGTGCTCCGATTGAGGTGATTCAAGTTTCTAAAAATTTGTAAAATTAAGATCTATTTAATGGTAATTTTTATTGGATTTTTGGAGTTAATTTATTCTCTGTTTTGGTGTTTATTTGGCTTCCTCTCTCGTTACGCGTAGACGTTGAATTGGGCGACTCATCGGAGGAAGATCCATCGACTCAAGACCAAGGTCCAGAGCATGAATAAGGGCTTTTACAAGGCAAGTTGTGCTTTGATCATGTTGAACCCATGTTTATAAAATTGCTATATTGTTTTACCCTATTGCATAGTATTTCAAGTATACCGTTGTTTCAATATAAATTGGGACATAGTTAAACCTTTTGATCTATACCCTACCTTGTCATTTGTATGCCATAATCTATTGTCACCCTAGATTGGTTCACTATAGTTGGTTAATACTAAAATTAACATGGGATGGTTAGACCGTGTTAGTTTCTTAGCCTTGCTACGTCATCACATGTACCCGAATCAATGATGTTTAATCTTGACTAATGGAATATGGAACAATGATATGAACTTGTGTTTCATGTGTGGTCACACAATGAGATTGAGTTGTTGTGGCGATGGATGTCACGCAACGATGTTGAATTGTTGATGGCATGTGGTGCATGGTAATCAACTGGGTGCTAATCAACTAGATTTGGGCAAGTGGCAAGGGGCGAGTATGCCAAGGTGGGCCCGATGGGCAGAGGGTACGTGGAAGTCTTGCTTTGATCATCCTAAGGACTTAACCTTGCAAGCCTTTGACCTGACTCAATCATGCAACCACATGTCTGGTATGGGACAGCCTAGTTGATTAATTTGCAATGTCTTAGCTTTGGTACTATCATTAGCGGTGTGAGTTCCCGAGTTATGGAGTAACTCACATGGCGCAAGAGGGGGGACCTGGATGTGGTTTTCAGACCCACCAGTGTTGAAACTTTAGCGGGTAGTACTGAGTTAAGGCAGAGCTTTATAAAGGCTTTGTCATGATCTCTCTGCCGACACACCAATGGAAGTGTGTCAATAGCTTGGCAACAAGAGACGATCATAATGACTAGTAGTTTGATTGTGATTAAAGTGGCATATGGCTCTCATTTGTATGTAGGCTAAATCATCTACACTTGCATCAAAACATGTGTTTCAAAAATCAGCCCTTTTCTGGGAAACTGGTACTACCGCAATTGTTTTCACGGTAATACCACAAGGGCGGTAGTACCGGTACTTATTTTACAGAGAAGAAATCATTTGCTTAATTTCCTGTTTTTCATTGTCGATACTACCGCAAGGCAAAGTCCGATAGTAACGGAACTCCGGTACTACTGTGTTTTTCTCTGTGGTACTTATTTTCCAAAAAATTCTTTTTCTGATTTTTTTTCATGGACTTTAAAGTCGGAACTACCGGTGTTAAAACTGTGGTACTACCGCATGTGCGAAAGTATCGATCTGATGATCGGTAGTCTTTTTCCAGAAAAAGGTGTTTTGATCTTTTGCTCCAGGGTAGTATTACCGCAGGCTAAAGTCCGGTAGTACCGGAATCACGGCAGTACCGGGTTTTATATGGCGGTACCCTTTTTCCATAACGTATTTTCGAGCAAATCTCTTTAGAAAAATCGGTACTACCACACTTTGTGTGGCGGTAGTACCGGACCACCTCCAATGGCTCTTTTCCGCCGCATTAAATGTTCAAATTTGACTGTCAGAATATAGGTGGTATATCAGACTTTGTATGTCGGTAGTACCGGAACTCCAGATTTTTTCAGGATCTTCCCCTCAACGGTTGGAATAGTTGGTGGGGGGCTATAAATACCCCTACACCTGCACAATAGAAGCTCTTGGTGACTCATTAAACACATATTGAGCTCTAGCAAGTTATCTCTATTCACTAGTGCATTTAATTCTCATTTTGAGTGAGTAAGAAGTATTGAAGTGTTGCATATAGATTTGAGTTATTTAGACACTTGATTCAACCTCAAACAAGCGTCATTATTCTATTCTCTTGGAGGTTGCCGCCTCCTAGACGGCTTGGAGGCGTGTGGCATCGGTGATCTTCGCAAAGAAACTTGTGAGAAGGCCCGATCAGTTGTGAAGGCAAGGAGCTTGCCTAACCGGAGTGGTGAAGAGCTATCATGAGTGATCGAGGAAGGCTCAAGCGAGTGGAGCCGGCTTGAAGTTGTTCAATTCATCTCAACATGGATTAGAGGAGACCAGCAAGTCTCCGAGACCACGGAATAAAATTCTTGTCTCTCATTCTCTTGTGATTTGCTTTTATCATTCTTGTGCTTAGAATTATTGATTGCTCTACTTGAATTGCTAAAGTGTTTGATGTTCCCTAGAGATTGTGGTTGTAAATTTGCAATTATTGCTTCTATAGCATAGTGATTTAATTAATTGTAAATTAGAATCGAAAAATTTTGTAACCTCCTATTCACCCCTCTAGTCGGTTATCCTTGATCCTACAAGTGGTATCAGAGCATAGGACTCTCTTTTAGGGCTTTACCGCCTAGAGAGTTAGGATGGATAGCGATGGGGTGTCAATTGGCAAGGCTCCATTTTTCAATGGTAAAAATTATGCATATTAGAAAATTCGTATGACCGTTTATCTAGAGGCCATGAGCACAAGTATTTGGAGAATTTTAGTTGAGGGTTTCACTCCGGAGTTACCAAGGATGACGCCAACGGGACTTCTTGGAAACCTCATCACCAATGAGCTTTACAAGAAGGATAAGGAAGAGCTTTTGGAGCAAAGCTCTTCGAAGAAGAAGAATATCACTTTCAAGGCAAAGGCGGAGTCAAACGAGGAGACATTTGATGACTCCGAAGATGAAGACACCGAAGAGGAGATGGCACTCATTGTAAGAAGAATAAAGAAGTTTATGAGGAGGCGTTCAAGCTCAAATGTCCCTCAAAAGTTCAAGAAGGGGCAATACTCTAGCACAAACTGATATGCAAATATCTGGTGCTACAAGTGTGATGAGAAGGGGCACATCGCCTCTCATTACCCCAAGAAGAAAGACGACAAGAACAAGTCGCCCAAGAAGGGGAAGGTCTTCTAAGGGAAGAAGAAGCTTTTCAAAAGGTTTCACAAGGATGGCAAAGGCGAGGCTCACATTGGAGAGTGAGATTTCGAAGAAGAATATTTGGATTCCGACTCCTCCAAAGAAGATACACCCTCAAAGAAGAAGGGTCTCGCCTGAGTCGCAATCAAGGAGGCATCTTAGCCCTTCGTCACTCCATTTTGTCTTATGGCAAGAGGAGAAATTAAGGTAAAATCTAATGATCAAGATGAACCTACCTATGACGAGCTCATAGACATGCTTGAGGACTTGAATGAGTACTTAGGCAAGGAGAAGTCCAAACATAAGACCTTGAGAATAGAATATCTTTCTCTCAAAGATTCTTATGAGAAGATAAAGGAAGTTCATGAGACTCTTCTTGACGAGGACCATTCAAGGCCTCAAAAAGATATAGGCATTAGTTGCAAGATTATTAATGATATGTCTAGTTTAGAAATTGATTCATATTGTGTAGCAAAAACTAGCATATCTACTTCTTGTGATGATTTAATTGATATGCCTTCAACTTCATGTGCTAGCTCAATTTCTTGCCATGATAATTTAATGTTAGAAAATAACAAACTTAAAAAACAAGTGGATAAACTCAGCAAGAGTTTAGATAGATGCTTTAAGGGCAAGGATACTCTAAATAAAATCTTGAATAGTCAAAGATGTTTCTACAATAAAGAAGGTCTTCGGTATATTTCTAAGAAGGGTAAGAAAATTAGTAACAAAACTCCTCGATTTGTAAAATCAAATGGAAAGCTTTGTTATAAATGTCATGGTGTAGGCCATTTATCAAATGATTGTCCTTTAGGCAAAGCATCCAAAAATAACATTTATGATTCTTGCTATATGCTTAAGAAAAATAGCTTTGGTAAAATTATTGCTAAGTTTGTAGGCACTCCTATTATTGGCCTTAGAAAGAATGCCATTTGGGTGCCCAAAGCCTTGGTTACTAACCTCCAAGGACCCAAACAAATTTGGGTACCTAAAAGGGATTGATTTTCTTTTGTAGGTGAACTACAAGACTGGCAGACGGCATTAGGTGTTGGATAGTGGATGCACTCAACACATGACCAGTGACCGGAAAATGTTCACTACATTTGAATCGAGGAGTGGCCAACATGACAAGATTACATTTGGTGGTAATAGCAAAGGAAAGGTATTAGGATTGGGTAAAATTGCTATCTCAAATGACCTTTCTATCTCAAATGTCTCATTAGTTGAAACATTGAATTTCAATTTGCTTTCCGTAGCCCAAATTTGTGATCTTGGTCTCACTTGCATGTTTTCTAAGAATGGAGTAGTGATCTCTAAAGAAAATGATAATTTTTAAGTGTTCAAAGGTATCAGATTTGGAAATTTGTATTTAGTTGATTTCACCTCAAATGAGCCATGTCTTCAAACATGGTTAATTGCAAAAACATCCTTGGGATGGTTATGGCATAGAAGACTAGCTCATGTTGGGATGATTCAACTCAAAAAACTTTTAAAAAATAATTTAGTTGTGGGCTTGAAAGATGTGAAGTTTGAGAAAAATAAACTTTGTAGCGCTTGTCAAGCCGGCAAGCAAGTTTGCTAGCTCTCATCTTTCAAAGAGTATCATGTCCACATCTAGACCATTAGAGCTCTTACATATGAACTTGTTTGGCCCGACAACCTATAAGAGCATCGGAGGCAATTCTTATTGTTTAGTTGTTGTTGATGATTATTCTAGGTATACTTGGGTATTCTTTTTAGATGATAAATCTGAAGCCTCTGAAATTTTCAAAAGATTTGCAAAAAGGGCTCAAAATGAATTTGATTTCATAATAAAGAAAATTCGTAGTGATAATGCTTCCGAGTTCAAAAATACAAGAATTGAATATTATTGTGATGAACTTGGAATAAAACATGAGCTTTCCGCCACCTACACTCCTGAACAAAATAGAGTTGTAGAACGAAAAAATCGTACATTAATAGAAATGTCAAGAACAACGCTTGATGAATATGGCACTTCCGATAGTTTTTGGGCGGAAGCCATTAATACCGCTTATCATGCAACAAATAGGCTTTATTTGCATCGTCTTTTGAAAAAGACTTCCTATGAGCTTCTCATTGGAAGAAGGCCGAACATTTCTTACTTTCGAGTCTTTGGTTGTAAATGTTATATTTTGAAAAAGGGTGTTCAGCTCTCAAAATTTCAAAGTCGTTGTGATGAAGGTTTCTTGCTTGGCTACTCTTCAAATAGTAAAGCATATTGTGTTTTTAATAAAAACAAAGGTTTTGTTGAAGAGACTTGTGATGTTGAATTTGATGAAACTAATGGCTCTCAAGAAGAGCAAGAAAATTTGGATTATGTAGGTAATGAGGGCTTAAGAGAAGCAATAAAAAATATGACACTTAGAGATGTGAAGCCGGAAGTGAACAAAGAAGATCAACCCTCATCCACTCAAGTTGAACCATCTACTTCTGCAATGCCATGTCAAGCTCAACAAATTGATGTGGATGAGAAGGAGAGTGATCAACAAGTTCAAACCCTACCTCAAAGAGTCCATCATGGACTCTCCAAGGATCATCCAATAGATCAAATATTGGGTGACGTTAGTAAGGGTGTTCTAACTCGATCTCGTGTCGCTTCCTTTTGTGAACATTACTCTTTTGTGTCCTCTCTTGAACCTACTCATGTAGATGAAGCTCTAGATGACCCAGATTGGATGAACTCAATGCATGAAGAGCTTAACAACTTCGCTCAAAATGATGTATGGATGCCAGTTGAAAGACCTAAGGATCACAACGTCATTGGCACTAAATGGGTATTTCGAAACAAGCAAGATGAGAATAGTGTCATGGTAAGAAATAAGGCTAGATTAGTGGCTCAAGGGTTCACACAAATCGAAGGTTTAGATTTTGGTGAAACCTTTGCACCCGTAGCTAGATTAGAAGCTATTAGAATCTTCCATGCATTTGCATCTTGCTTTGATATTAAGTTATTTCAAATGGATGTGAAGAGTGCTTTTCTAAATGAACAAATATCTGAATTGGTATTTGTTGAACAACCTCCCGATTTTGAAAGTCTTAAATACCCAAACCATGTTTACAAACTCTCTAAGGCGCTATATGGTCTCAAACAAGCTCCTAGAGCATGGTATGAGCGACTTAGAGATTTTCTACATTCAAAAGGTTTGAAAATTGAAAAGGTTGATACAACACTCTTTACTAAAGTAATTGGTGGAGAATTCTTTGTGTGTCAAATTTATGTTGATGATATTATTTTTGGTTCTTCTAACGAGGATTTTTGCAAATAATTTGGTGATATGATGTCTAGGGAGTTTGATATGTCCATAATTGGAGAATTGAGCTTCTTCCTTGGACTTCAAATCAAGCAACTCAAAAATAGAACATTTGCGAGTCAAACCAAGTATGTGAAAGATTTACTCAAGAGGTTTGGCATGGAAGACGCGAAGCCTATCAAGACTCCAATGGCATCCAATGGGCATCTTGATCTTAATGAGGGAGGTAAATCGGTAGATTTAACAATTTATCGTTCTATGATTGGTAGTTTGCTTTATCTTACCGCATCTAGGCCCGATATCATGTTTAGTGTTTGCATGTGTACACTCTTTCAAGCTTCTCCTAAAGAGTGCCATTTAATACCCGTTAAGAGAATTCTAAGATATTTAAAGCATTCCTCAAATATAGGGTTATGGTATCCTAAAGGTGCAAAATTTGATTTAGTTGGATATTCGGATTCGGATTATGCAGGTTGTAAAGTGGATAGGAAGAGTACCTCCGGGAGTTGCCAATTGTTAGGGAGACCTCTAGTTTCATGGTTCTCCAAGAAACAAAACTCCGTAGCCCTATCCACCGCCGAAGCTGAATATATCTCCGTCGGTAGTTGTTGTGCTCAATAGGCAAACTTTGATGGATTATGGAATAAATTTCAAAAATGTGCCTCTTTTGTGTGATAATGAAAGTGCCGTTAAAATAGCCAACAATCCGGTCCATCACTCAAGAACCAAACATATAGATATCCGTCACCATTTCTTAAGAGATCATGTTAGCAAAGGTGATATTCTAATTAGTCACATTGGAACCGAAGACCAATTAGCGGATATCCTTACCAAACCCTTAGATGAAGCAAGGTTTTGCAAATTGAGGAATGAATTAAATGTCATAGATATCTCAAATGTGGTTTGAATATTTGCACCATGATTGATTTGTTCTTTTATTGGATGTTATTTGGCTCATATTTGATTTTCTTTTTCTTGATGAATAACACATTTAGGGGAAGTATTATACCTCTCTTATGTATACTACATCCAAAAATGTGAATATGCAAAATGAGTGCTAATATCTTTCAAAAAGAGATTCTAGATCATATTAGGTCACAAATTTTGAAACTATCCTATTTTGAGTATTAAAGTGTTAATTTCTCAAAAATCTTCAGTTTCAAAAGTATAAATATGTAAATCTTATCTTTTGGATATACTATGATAAATAAATCCTCCTTATAATTGAAAATAACAAAAAATACTTTGAAGAAGGCTTTGATTCTCTCAAATTGTCTTAAAATCCAAAATAATCTATATTGACCTTATTATTGTACTTTTTGAGTCATTAATCTTAGAACTAGAATTTTGAGGTTTCTAGTTCTTTAAGAGGTAGTTTCGACTCAAACAACTCAAATTAAAATTGCTTTCCAAAAATATTTGGTGTATTGTTTTCAAAATTGTCTTTTCAAGTTTTTAAAAATTTATTTTGACATAAAAGGAGTGCTAGTCAGTGTTTTAATGCTTTAGAGGTTTGAAAATACTCATATATATGTCATTCTCTACTTAATTTCAATAAACATGAGTTGTGTGCTTTTTGGAACTGATTGTCTTTTCTGGTTCAGTGGAACCAGTAGTACCGATGTGCATTATCCGGTAGCTCCGGATGTTGGCTCTACTGATTCAATAGGAGCGGTAGTACCGCATCTATCGGGTGGGGTGATTTTAAGGTAGTTCAGACCTTGGTTGTTCGCTTTCCTCTCCCTAACCCGGTACTACCGTCTCTCTCTCCGCCTCTCTCTCATTTCTTCCTCCCAAACCGGCTTCTCCAAATCTCATCATTTTTGTTTGGGGGCTGCTCTCGGGTCTTTCCGCATCTCTTCTTTCTCTCCTCCACAAAGGTACCCTTTTTGTTCAATCCTTCTTACAGTTTCTTGCTTCTAGGGCTTCTCGGTTTGATCTTTAGGGTTTTTGAGCAATGTGGCAAAATCTCTCGGGTAAAAGGAAAATAGAGTGTAGAAATGATTGATTGGCATCCTCAAATAGCTATTACACTCCTTGTTTCTAGTCAATCAAGCATTTGTACTCATCTCTCAAATTCCAATTGTTTTGGTGCAGAAGGTTCGATACTACCGCAAAAATATCGTCGGTAGCTCCGGTAGTCGATACTACCGACACATTAGCGGTAGCACCGAACATCGGTACTACCAACTCTATTTGGAAGGTAGTACCAAACTTTCTGTAAATGCCATATCTTCAATAAGTCTAATTTTGCCATATTGTCTTAAACCTTAATCAAAGTCTCTTTTTCCTTCTTTCTTCTTCTCTTTAGCTTATCTACCCTTGTTCATCTTTCCCTTCGTGATTCAGTCATCATGCCAAAAACAAGAGGTGCCAAGACACCGAGGGGTGGGGGAAGTGTGTGCAACTCCGCACAAAACAAAGGTCACCCTGTTGACAGCAGTATAGAGGATTCTGTCACCCTGGCAAAGCAAGACAAAGAGGCTAGACTTGTCATCCAGAAAACTCTAGCAATGGGATCCGTTGCAAAGAGAGGAAAAATGCCTGTGGTTCAGTCAAAATCAGAAAGTGAAGAAGAACAAAACAAAGAAACTGAATCTGAAGAAGCCTAAAATAAAAGTGAAGATGAGGAAGCTCACTCACCTGAGACTGGAGTATGGAGTGATCTGCGCCAAATGAAAAGTGACGATTATTTTGCTCTAAGGGACCAAAATGAGTATGTGAAGCAAAAGAATGCAACTTAGGATAGGTTTCACACTAAATTTCAACAAAAGGTTTATTATGAGATATATAAAGAAAAGGAGTTTGCAGATCAAAAATGGGTTAATCGGGATCATATTTGCAAATTGCCACTATTTGTTGGTGTGCTAGAGCTATTTCAAGGGGCAGGACTCATGGGGTTTTTGAGTCGAAGAAGTAACTATCATGAAGACATTATCAGACAGTTCTATGCTACAGTACACATCTCTGATGACATGAATCAAATCACCTGGATGACTGGCTCAGAAATATTAATAGCTTTCAAAAGTGATTTTGATCATGCCTTGGCGATCCATCACAGTCAATATCCCAAGATCCATGATGATAACACCCTCAGTTTGGCACAGCAGTGTATATTTTATGATCCAACTGCTAGAGTGAGAAAGCCTGGGAAGCTCACTAGTCTTCTTCCTCAACCTCAGTTGATAAACAAAATTGTTTGAGTCTCTATTCATCCCAACAGTGGAAACTTTGACAATATTAGAGGGTATGCATGGAATCTCATCAGCAAAATTATGTAGAGACAAAAATTTGATGTGGTGGATTTCATGCTAAGGGAGATTGACTCTTCTTCCATGGATCGTGGCAAAAGAATTTACTTTGCTCCATATATCATGGCCCTCATCAGGAGGATGACTGGATATAGTGGCTCTCTGCATGTATCCACAAATCTTACAAGCCCCGAGAGGCTCCTCCACAAGTTCTTGGTCATTTTGCTCAGCAGCAGCAGGCTCAGTAGGCCCTAGCGCCATCTCATGATGCAGTTCTCGAGAGCCTAGCTAGTCTTCGTACTGACATCTTTGCCAGATTGGATCTTGAGCACGCACAGATGGAGAGCTAATTTGCGAGAATTGATGAGTATCAGCTCAGATTCGGCAAATGGTTTAGGAAGTTAAGAACAACTTGGATGCCTTCAGTGCATCATTTTCTAAGCACTTTGATGATCTTAGCTCCTCTCTTGTGCCTATTCCTTACTCTCGTCGAGTTCGTCCCCGTGCCTCGACTCCTTCTCCTCCTCTAGCCCAGCCTCCATCATCATCTCAGGGGTCACCCAAAGAAAGAGCAGTTTGAAGATTTCTTGAAGACCCTTTTTGGTCTTTGATGCCAAAGGGGGAGAAGTGAAAGTAAAGTAAAAGTGGCAGCATCTTATATATTATATATATGCTTATGTAATTCGTGAACTGTCTAGGACTTATGGATATGTTTGGATATACTTTATATTGCTATTTTGTGATTATCTTAAATGTTTTGAGTTTTGTTATGAATATTTGTGTTATTGATATTTAACATGTTCAAATGCTAAATCTCTATTGTTGTTTAAATTGTGTTAAATATATCTCTTATGTTCTCCTCGGACCACTTGTATAGAGGAAACTCCGTCAAAATTCCAAAACGTTTCTAAAAATTGTGCATGGATTCCACTCATTATCCCTACGCACATATTTAGGGGGAGTAAGACTCTATTCAAAGCAAATCCTTGAATATTCATTTTGTCTCAAGCTAAATGAATACTCAAACTCAGTCTCTTAATACTTTTTCTTTTACTTGATTAAGATTGTCATCAATTATAAAAAGGGGGAGATTGAAGCATCTAGGCCCCTATTTTAATTAAAGTTTTGATAATTAATGACAATTGTGTTAAAGGACTAACAATTTCTCTTAAGTTTGTAAGAATAGGTTGGTCCTCACCGTGGCATCTTGAGAAAGTTTGAAGTTCATCTGAGAAAAGCATGTTTACTGAAATAACCAAAAAAATCAAATACAAGGTAAATGTGTTTTAAGGAGATTTTACTTTGTTTTACTGATCTTAGAGCAAGGAGTAAAAAGATCGGGTTTATAGGTTAGATGTCGTACTATAAAGAGGGAATAATGACTAGTAGTTTGATTATGATTAAAGTGTCATATGGCTCTCATTTGTATGTAGGCTAAATCATCTACACTTGCATCAAAACATGTGTTTCAAAAATCAGCCTTTTTCAGGGAAACCGGTACTACCACAAGTGTTTTCACGATAATACCACAAGGGCGGTAGTACCGTAGTTTGTACTACGGTACTTATTTTACAGAGAAGAACTCATATGCTTAATTTTCTGCTTTTCATTGTCGGTACTACCGCAAGGCAAAGTCCGGTAGTACCGGAACTCTGGTACTACTGTGTTTTTCGCTGTGGTACTCATTTTTCAAAGAAGTCTCTTTCGGATTTTTTGATGGACTTTAAAGCCGGAACTACCGGTGTTAAAACTAGGTACTACCGCATGTGCGGAAGTAACGATCTGATGACCGGTAGTCTTTTTCCAGAAAAAGGTGTTTTGAGCTTTTGCTCTAGGGCGGTACTACCGCAGGTTAAAGTCCAGTAGTACCAGAATCATGGTACTACAGGGTTTTATATGGAGGTACCCTTTTTCCAAAACGAGCTGTTTTCGAGAAAATCTCTTCAGAAAAACGGTACTACCACACTTTGTGTGGCGGTAGTACCATACCACCTCCAACGGCTCTTTCCCACCGCGTTAAATATTCAAATCTGACCGTTGGAGTATGGGCGGTACTACCGGACTTTGTACGTCGGTAGTACCGGAACTCCAGATTTTTTCAAGATCTTCCCCTCAACGGTTTGAATAGTTGGTGGGGGTAATAAATACCCCCACACCTGCACAATAGAAGCTCTTGGTGACTCATTAAACACATATTGAGCTCTAGCAAGTTCTCTCTACTCACTAGTGCATTTAATTCTCATTTTTAATGAGTAAGAAGCATTCAAGTGTTGCATATAGATTTGAGCCATTTAGACACTTGATTCAACCTCAAGAAATCGTCATTATTCTATTCTCTTGGAGGTTGCCGCCTCCTAGACGGCTTGGAGGCGTGTGGCGTCGATGATCTTCTCAAAGAAGCTTGTGAGAAGGCCCGATCGATTGTGAAGGCAAAGAGCTCGCCTAACCGGAGTGGTGAAGAGTTACCACGAGTGACCGAGGAATGCTCAAGCGAGTGGAGCCGGCTTGAAGTTGTTCAAGTCACGTCAACGTAGATTAGGGGAGACCGGCAAGCCTCCTAGACCATGGGATAAAATTCTTGTCTCTCATTCTCTTGTAATTTGCTTTTATCATTCTTATGCTTAGAATTATTTATTACTCTACTTGAATTGCTAAAGTGTTTGGTGATCCCTAGAGATTGTAGTTGTAAATTTGCAATTATTACTTCTATAGCTTAGTGATTTAATTAATTGCAAATTAGAATAAAAAAATTTAGTAACCTCCTATTCACCCCCATAGTCGGTTATCTTTGATCCTACACCCGCTGTTCAGTCTTTGTTGAGGTTGAAGAATCTACGATAGCTCAGTGAGGATGAACTCTTCTTGTACATATATATATACAGAGGAGCTAGACTTTTGGTAATCTCCATGTTCTCCAGGAGTGCAGGTTGATGTTTTATTATTTTGGTGCTGCTGAGTTTTTTCTGTAGTGATTGAATCTCTCCTCTTTCTTAGTTTCGTTTCTGTGTGCGAGTATTTCATATGGTCAAGTGCTGTTCTTATTCATGTGAGAAATAGACAGGTCCACTCCTCTGTTTCCCAATTTCTGACTACAAGTATGTTCCTGATACATTACATGACTCCTGGACATCTACTCATATGAATAGCACGCTCTCCCGGGAAATGGTTATTGATACATAGCGAAACTTTTGTTCTGTGTAATCTGATTATCTGTGTGCCGCTGCCCCGCACACTGCTCGGCTGCTGCTCGCCCGCAGATCCCGCCGACGGACGACGGCGGCACATCTGAGAAAATTCTTAAGGAGGTACTGCAATCATTTGTATTTAAATGTTATCTGTTCAATGCTTTTATGGAACAATTATGAGCTTGCTTCTTGTTAATATTGCAGAAGTGTGACATTGCTAAATACATGATGAGGATATTAATGAAAATATGATAGTCTCATATGCACCAAATCTTCCTTAATTAGGTATTAACTTTTCTACCACTCCACTAGCTATATTGTTTTGACATATTTTATCTATTTTATTGAAATGTTAAGTATGAAATTCAAATTTATTTTTAATTATTTATTTGTGTTGTACTTTTGTTATACCTAAATTTCTGTAATCTTTGACAATAGAAATAGTTACTTATTTTCGGTTTGAGACGTAAAAAATCCTGACTCCGCCACTGCACACCTGTACATGGTTGTTAGTGTGATATGTGTCGATCATGTGCGTCTACCTTTACTCTTGAAAAAAAATATTGCATGACTTTTGAATGCATCCTTCGCTGTCTCGTCCTCCGAGAGGCTTCCATCAGGGAACTGCAACCGGGAGTAACTCCCATCTGGTCGAGTTGACCCTGCATTCTTAGCCAAGCACAGTTTAGACTGGAGCGATATTAACATGGTTAATTTCTTTGAGAGTCATTTGGCATCCATGGATTGGAAGACTCAGCTCGACACGAAAGGAGCCGTGTACAAAGTTCACCGTCTACCTTACATAAACTTGAGTGGTGTATTTTTGTTAGACCACTCAAGTTTATGTAGAAAATAAGATCTCAATCAGTTTGTCGCAATGTAACTTCAATGTAAACTAGCAGATAAGTACACAAAATTCATGGTGTTGTCAATTACTCTTATTGCGCAACCGGGGTTAAACCTCTTATTGAACAAGTAATTCTGTGGGTAATACATAAATTACAATTATTATCATACAGAAGGCAGGGTATTATTTCTGCTGTTTTCAACATGCACACTTCCACAAACAGCAAGTCCCTGCCCTTACTCCCCATGCCTAGAAAGGAAAAAGAGCAAACAGAAACAGAAGAGATGTTGCATCCCCATTACAGTCAGTTTGGTAAGCTTTGACCACTGCAGGTCACCTGTATAACTACAACAAAGGGATCAAGGCACATCATTCGCGGAACCGAGCGTTAGGAATTGAGTGTATCTTATGTGTGTGTCTATATGGCAGCGATAAATAAGAATAGTTACCCCATTTATTTTCACGGGCCAAATGGGCGTGTCGTTTGGGTTTTTTTTGGGCGTTGGGGTGTTTGGGGGTGGGGGGGCAAGAACTTTTCCTGCCTGAATGTGATACATGATGAAGCACCGTCGTGTGCAAGCTCAAAGCGATGGATCAGGACCTGTACAGTTTCAGCTCTTCGAATGTGTTGGAGACAAGTACTGAAGAGTCAACAATGGGCAGCAGCATGAAGGCTGAGGGCTTATGATGCCCCTCTCTCAGTACTTCCATCGCCAGAGGGTATTTGCTGTGAATCAGATTGGGGAATACGGTGAGGCCTTCCAGAGCCTCCATCAAGCAATCTTTCGGAATGCCCTGGTGAGGGTGCCAACTGATAGTGCATAGTTGGCACATCACCTGTCGGTGAGGTTGCAGTTCCAGACATAAGGGTTCCCATAGGATGGTCAAATTTGCAATTAGGACCAAACTTGCAGATGCCATAGCGAGAATAGAAGGTGCAGACAGGCTCTCCCTGTTAGCAGTAAAAAGAGAGTTTGAGTAACATCCTCCATAAGACGTGAGAAATACGTAACTATATTTGCATAGTATCCACCTACAGATAAATGCTAAAATGATATTGGATAGTATTCATAGCCATTGAACACGAAAATATAAATAAAGTAAAGAGCCAGAAATCCAGTGAACATATAATCGTCATGCCTAAACTTGGTAAATAGAAATTAACAGAATTGGCAAGTGTACCAGGAAAACCATTATTCAAAGAAATTTTCAACAAACTAGTACTATCACACTAGAAGGGAAATGTACCAAAGCAGTTCTCAACAATAAACTTGAAGACTCATTTAAGATCTCCAATTTTTAAAACAATGAACTGAAGACTTATTTAAGATCTCCAATTTTTAACCCATACCACTCTAGCTGACTTCTACCTATTTGCAGGATGATGGGATCAAATAAATCTGATCCTAAATCTTGGGAAAACTTAGATGTTTTTTCCTATTAAAAAATAATAATCACAGAGGGCTTGCTTTTTTGATGGATGTCACTTCTGGCTAGTTTTTATCACCACTGGATCCTTGGTTAGCTATAAACCACTAGTTCATCACAGAAGCTGGTAAAATAGCTTATAGGTCCATCTAATAGGCATGTCAGTGCTAGGACCTATGGAGATTACTATATAAGAAAATAAAATTTGTTTGCGTCTCTACTTTCATTATTGCACGTTGAACTCATTTTAGACCACATGAAAGCAACCAATCTTGAGGTTAGACAGCACTGTTTCACATAATAATTCGTTCCTTGATAAACTTTCCCAAACACTTGGGTCCAACAGATGGCCATCTGAGATCAGTTCTCAACACCTTTTAAAAGGATATTCCTCAAAAGCATTTCATTTACCCAAGTTAGTACCCTAAAAGGACAGGAAGCATGACGACATAACATATAGGAAAATTTGCATGAAAAATCCTATAAATGGAATGTCTTTGATAAATTTTGCTGAATGCATATCAACATTTGAAGGGGAAAAAACTTACCTGGCGTAGTGGCAGACCTAATTGACTCAATGCACAGTTTGGAGCAGGAAGCAGCCGCTCCTTAGGGTGATGAAACTTGCAAACAGCACCAAATTTACAATCTCCGGTTTTCATGTAGAATTCACATTCTGGTTGATCAGGTCTCTCAGGAAATACGTTCTCCCCTTGCGCCGTATAAACTTCGACTGGAACAGAGCCTGCTTGGTATGACGGAAACATTCCATGATCACCCATACCAGTTGTTTCATTCTGACATGAGCCAGAGTAGTAATGAGTGGTTCCAGGTGTTTGTTGCTGGTCATCTGGAGACGAAGAGCCCATTTGTGCCTAAGCATAAAAAATAAGGATAAAAAATACAGCTAAAATAACTTCGAGTATGAACGCAGCTAAAATACAGGCAACCAAAAACAGTGTTGCACATGGCATGATTTGTTTTTATTCATAACGTTCATGAGAAGTGTTTGTGGAGTAACTGACTGTCTAGGAATCGATATAAGTGTTCTCCAGTCTTCCAGCCACTTGAAAGTAATGGGTTGAGATTTTTGGCGGGAAATAGTTTGATAAATATTCTGCCACCAGCAACAGGTTTCTTATACAAACCGAACCCTTAGTTAGAACTTGTTATGAACAACACCTAATTACACCACCTGTACCTTCTTAATTTCTTATAGGTATATAGACACACACATAAAAATGAATTGAAAGGCAAGATCAAACAAACTCCTAACACCAATGGAACTAAATTAGTTTCCATCAACAACAGCTGGAAAAGCAACAAAATTCTCAGGTGAAGTATTTATCTAACAAAAAAAAATGTGAACACATGCAATTACAAAAAGGTGAGGAAAATGGAGAGGAAATCTAATCTGTTTCTGTTGTAATGAAAATACTTAAGGTAATCAGGTTATAGATCTGACGTTTCTGTAATAATTCCAAACATCTCAGTAATGTTGTGACAAACATAGTTATCACAGAGTCGCCTAAGCGACGCCTAGTCGTCGCGGTGGCCAGAGGGAGATGCCAGGATAGGCTGCATCAACTAGAGGTCGTGCTTGAGAGCTTCCAGTCCTTCCGCTACCACCTCCATGGCCTCCACCGCCAGGAGGCAGGAATCTATCTTCGTCGGTCAATTCGAGGTCTGCCACCGACTTGCCGTTGATGGAGTGCCGCACTACTGCCCTCTCCCCCCTCGCTGTGGTTAGATCCCGGCTGTTGTCCCTCTCCCTCCTCTGTTACTGTTGCTACTTCCCTTGTCTGCTGCTGCTGCTCTCCCTCTCCCTCCTCTGCTGCTGCTCTCCCTCCATGTCATGTGAGATATTATTTATTATTTTCATCGTCTAATCATCGCCGAGACGGCCGCTTAGGCGCCTAGGCGTCATGGTGCTCCGGGCTCACCGTGCCTAGCTGGACCGCAGTTACAACTATGGTGAAACTAATTTCATGTAGTTATGATCTCAAATGCATGCCATTCTTGTTGAAATAATTATCATTTCCAACAACAAAAATGGTATTGGATCAAATGTATCAAGAATTGCCAGATTTCATAGAGAGTTTGATTTTGGTTTATGCTTCATACAATGAACATTACTTAGTTACTTGACAACTTACCCACCTCCCTCTCTCAGGTAATGAACATATACAGAATGCACCGTGACAGACAAGTGGTAGAGCAAAGAACAATCATACATTTAGATTGGTAATTGGAGGAATATTATAATATATCATCAGAGACATGGCAATCCATATTGAATAGAAGCAATGACGATTACCGATGCTGACTTATAGTGCCAGTAGTTAACACCAATGGGTACTATAAATTTGTTGAGAGAAAAATTGTTGAATGGTGGGCACATGGTTGGAAGTAGTTTTGCATGTGTTAGGTAAGGAAGGGTGAGAATGGGGCACAAAGTAGTAAGTTACTAAACAGTGCATATTGGAGGGTCTGTTTGCAGATGGAGAGGAACAGAAAATATACACAAGCAAATATATTAATTGGTTCCTAGGTAGAATAAACATTAAACTTCGTTGTTTCTGATGCAGAAAGAAGTCAACTAGAACACAAGGATAGTATGTCCCATGAAGAATAATGGGCACATATTAGTATGTGCTTAGCATTAAACAGTAAAACCACACACGTCTTCATGCTGCTATGAGAATAAGTATCAGCATAACATATAGAGGGGAAACATGTTATATACATTAAGATAGACAACTGGGTACATGTTTTCCAATAAAAAGATGCTATTAAAGTACGAAGAGCAAGGGTAAAAGAACATACAGCATAAGGATTCCACCCTGGAACTTGAACAAAGCCCTGGGGAACAATCACTTGTGCATAGCCTGAATGACCAGGCCACCGAGGACTTGCAATAAATGATGCAGATCTTGACAAGGTCCAGTTTGTTATGGCCCCAGGATAAGTATGTTGACCAGGTGAGGTTGCAGATTGTCCAGGTGAATAAATAGAGCCACGAACAGCAACCATTGTATTAGAGGGCTGCGGATGATGAAACTTACATGTGCTTGCAAATTTGCACTGCCCTGTTCTTAAATAATAAGCACATTCTTTCTCATTCTGCAGTAATAAACTGCAAGTAAATGAAAGCTAATCATGCAGACAAGCAGAGATAGAGAACGATTATGGTTAAATAATAAGCAATCAAGTGATAGCTAAAATAAATAAAACTATATAATTTCAGAACAAACCGGACGTAGCGGGTAGCCTAGAACATTCAACTGTACACGGGATGCAATTGCAGCCTTCTCTCTGGGGTGATGGAACTTGCATGTTGCTCCAAACTTGCATGTTCCAGTCTTCAGGTAGTACTGCAAAAGGATGGAGGATATGGAAAATTAGACATAAAAGTTCATCTTTAATTCATAACAATGAAAGCACAATTTACAAAGTAGTAGTCTAAGTAAATAAAAAGATGGGGGGATATAAAAAGTTTTAAAATTGAAGTTCATTTCTTGCTCAAAGAAACAAAAGGTTAGTAGAAAGATGTACTCACAGCATAATGTGCGGGCAGCTAGATTAATTATGGACTAGGAATTCCTCAAAAAGAAAATATGGATTAGGAATCGCAGGTGCTAAAGGAACAGACAACATACACAAGCTTGACCCAATAAATATTATACAACTAAGCTGAAACAAATTTGTATTGAGCTGTTGGATCGGGACAAGGGAGTCAACAACAAACGAAGTCCATCTTTTCAATCGACACCAATTCTGTGAATTTGATTTTTCCGAACTATATCTACAAGCACTGACATGGACTTGGACCACTTGGTTATAAAAAAACTTGAATAAAATAAAAATAATTTTGTTGCCTCTGATAGAGCATGTAAATTATTACATCAATTAGCAAAACATCAAATTCAATTCTTCTGGATGCATCTACAGTCAAAGAAACAAGGATAACTCATGCAATGGAACATGATATTTTGGCTCTGTGAACAGAAAAAAATGGACATCAAGTGTTATTGTTCATACAGTTAATTCTTTTAAAAGCTATTTTCAGTTAACTGAAAAAAGAACACAAGCAAAATGTCTGCCTGCCTGCCACAAAAGAATTGTTGAGGAACTGCATTGAAATGGAACATACACAAAAGTCTGACCTACAGATAACAATGTTTCAAACAGCTGAACTTTCAAGTATGACATAGACCTAGATCAAACACCTCAATTCTGAACCAATGAATGATAAGTAATGTACAATTAATGTTAACACAAAAAATATTTGGATTTTGTAAGTTGGCTAAAGTTAATAATCAATCATACATCACATAGTCAAAATTCAAATGAAGACAAAAGGATTTAGGGACTCAATAAAGATTGAATACCCACTTGACACTCAGGTTGACCAACTCTATATGGATACTCTCCTTTCATCCTTGCAGCAGCAACAGCCTGATAATTCAATCAAAATAAACGAAGTCAAGACCAAAATGAGCATCAAGAAGAAAAGGAATAAAGAGACAAATTCTCTACACTCTTGTAACATTGGAATCAAAGGTATAGAAAATTTATCATATAATTTAATATTGCTTTGTTAAGGATAGAATCATGGACCAAAAAAAACATCACCTTTTTTTCTTGACCAAGAAATCAGTAAGGAAAGCCCTACCTAGTGTACTTTATATAGATAGTAAAAGTACAGAGCATAGAAGTTTGGCAGCTTAAATGCATTATGCAACAAATCAAAACTATATCATCTTGACTATAGGGAGTGCTTTTTTGAGCTACAAGTCAAATGCACATAGTTAAATGAGTACAAATAACTGTCAAACAGCTGACGAACTAGTTAAATGAATGACAAAAGAATCCGAGTTCCTAAACAAAAATAATCTAACGAGGAAGCTACAACAAACAACTGGCTCACCAGTTGAGCTTTAGAACCATTTTTCAACTTTCTACATCTTGCCATGCAACATTATATTGCAAGTTTCAGATCAACATCATTATGGAAAACGATGCAGATTTTAGAGAGTTAATCAATAACTGATCAAACTAGGTGGTCTCTTTTTAATTTGTTTTCTGTGCCACATGGAATGGCAGATCTTAACCTCAAAGTTCATCAAGCAAGAAAAAGAAAGATAAAAAAAAGCGAGAAGGAAAATAAAAGCAGGTTTTTTCAGATCTATACAGAGTGTGAAATATCAGTCGGACTTACAGGTCCCAATTCTCATGGTTTATTTTATTGAAACCAACATGGATATATATAGTTTCCAGTATGTCAAAAAAAACATCAAACTTTTGTTGAAACAACTATTTTATAGCATTACATCCAAAGTTTCCTGTTACAAGCAATTATGAGGAAGAAAGAATTAACTCCTGCTTCAGATGAAGACAATGGCGTTTAATCAGATGTCTGAATCAACTAATCATGCTTTACAACTGCCTAACAGATGCTATGCACATATGGTTTGTCTGGCCTGCTTTGGTATTCTTCAATAAGCTATCTTGAGGGTTTCTAGCCCCAGAAAGCTCACCAGTTGGCTTAGGAGCAAAACATATACTGTTTATTCCATGACATTCTTAAAACCTTTTCATATAGCTAATAATATAACTAATAAACTCTTTGAAGCCAATTCCACCACCTCAATTGAGTCAGTTGAACTTTAGTTTCTTCCAAGCTTAGTTGAAAACAAATTGGTGAAATTGGAGGAACCCCGAAAAGCTCTTCTTAGGAATACCCTATCCACAACAAGTGTTTAAACTTCCACAAGAACTCCTTTCAGAAGGATCGAATGTAAAGTATACATACAAAAAATACAAAAAATGCCAAAGGGCCGGAGTAGGACATGGAAAGTAATGATACCACAAAAACTGAGAAAATAGATTTTCAAAGTCTTCTGTACGATAATGTAATGACAACAAATTGCAATTGATGAACAAGTCAGGTTACAACTTACCAGCCTCCGGTTTGGACATGGAAAGTAATGATACCACAAAAACTGAGAAAATATATTTTCAAAGTCTTCTCTACGATAATGTAATGACAACAAATTGCAATTGATGAACAAGTCAGGTTACAACTTACCATCCTCCGGTTTGGCGGGTGATTGAATTTGCAGGTCATCCCAAACCTACAAAGTCCAGTCCTCATATAATAACTGCAGTCTGGCTCTCCTATATGTTCAGGGTAGGGCCCAGGTTCCAAAGACTCTCCTCCTAAAGTCATTTGCCACATTGCCTCTGCAATATCATTGAGAAACAATATCATCAATCACTTTACATAATCACGATGAGTCTAAGACAGAAGCCATGCTAGGATATTATACTAGATACAACAAGCAATGTCTAATTCATTCTCGGTAACTCAGAATCTAATATCATGCTTGACGCTTGATCATGCACTAATTCAAATTGAAACCAAGTTGTTTAGAAGAACTACGTGCTGAAAAGAACAGCAGCATGTACTAGAGTAGAAGCAAACAAAGCAACTCAGCATCCATACTTTCTGTAATTAATCTTGGTGTGTTGACATTCATTTCTAAAAATAACACAAAGTTCACATTATTTCAGCAATTTTCTACAGAATCCCCTTCCAACAGTCAAGTTAGAATTGCACTGAGAACTTCTTTGAACATATCAATGCTAAAAGACATGTTAGTTTTAAATTCTCGTAGAAAAGGATGTGGTACCACATTGAAACAAGCACTTCCAATTTATTTGTCTGGGTACCCACTATTTATACTGAAATGGGAAGAGGGTTACTGTGACAAGGAAAGAGCATGGCACCAACAAATGAGCAGCAGCACGAAACAGACATACAATCAATCTCACTAAAGATCTTGACTATTCTAGAAGATAAGAAATATGTAACCAATTTCATCAACAGCTAGACCGAACATAAAAAGATTTCCCACTTTTCAGATTGAAAACCAAGACTTCTCCTTAACTTTTATATACCCCGCCCAACCTGGTTTAAATTTTAACTAATTGGAGATGGAACACAGCTGATAGAGAGCGCTTCTCATTCAAAGAAAGCAATGCTAGTCGTAAAAATAATTTAGCCCACTCATAATCATAGCAAACATTAACTCCGCCTATGTAGTTTTCTACATAGCCTGTCCCAAGGCAGGAAAAATGAGGGTTGTGATAAGCTTGGCATGCAATGAAACCCAAGAGATTTTCATTGGGGCGTAACCTTCTTAGCAACATGCCATATCGGAACCTGAGTGTGGTGATAAATGAGCAAGGGCCGGGATATCACTCCCACGCTATGTCGGCACCCGGATGTAGTGGAAATGTGCAAGGTCTTCGCACTTTACTCGACAAACGCGAGGGGCAAGGAAGCTAGCTGAGGAGAGTAGGATCCGCATAGGTAGATGGAATGTCGGATCCCTAATAGGTAAGTTAAGATAGTTCATACAGCAATTAGGAGACATGTAAATATCTTGAGCGTTCAAGAAACTAAATGGACTGGTCAGAAGGTAAAGGAAGTGGAGAATACTAGCTTCAAATTGTGGTATACTTGAATAGAACGTGACAAGAATGGAGTAGGCATCTTAATAAGAGCTTCAAGAGAGGAGTTTTTGACATGAGGCGAAATGGGGATAGGATTATCATAATCAAACTAGTCATTAGGGACTTGATTTTGAACGTTATTAGTGCTTATGCTCCATAAGTAGGTTTGAGTAAGGCCATTAAGAGGCAATTTTGGGAAAATCTATATGACATGGTTAGTGTCTAGCAGTGAGAAGTTTTTCTTATGAGGCGATTTCAACGGTCATGTTGGTACAAATAGTGAAAGGGATGTGAACGTGGAAAAAGACGCGAATAGTATGTGGTTGTGATCGTAACTTGCATTAGAAAGGTGGTTGCAGTGGTGTGTGGAGTGACCCACGGAACTAGATGCGAACCTAAAGACACTTGGTGGTAGAACGATGAAGTGCAAAAGGCTATCGAGGAGAAGAAGGCATGCTAAAAGCACATGCAACATGGTAAGAGTGACGACAACATACAGAAGTACAAAGCAGCAAAAAAGAATGCATAGAAAGCGATGCACAAGGCACGGGGAAACACTTATGGGATCTTTATCAGAAGCTGAGTTCAAAGGACGACGAGAAGGACATCTACAAAATGGCTGAACTTCAAGAAACGAAGACAAGAGATTTCAACCAAGTTAAATGCATCAAAGACAACACAAATAGACTTTTGGTGAAAGACGACGAGATCAAGAAATAGTGGAGACTACTTTGATAAGTTGTACAACGGAGGCAATGAAGATAGTATGATTGAACTGGATGATGCTTTTGACAACACCAATAGACGGTTCGTTCAAGGAATTCGAGTCCGTAGTAAGCGAGGCCTTAAAAGGATGAAAGTAGGTAAGGCGTTGGGGTCTGATAACATTCCTATCGAGGTGTGGAAATGCCTTGGAGACGTGGCAATCGTTTGGTTAACTAAATTGTTTAATAGCATTTTTAGGTCGAACAAGATACCTGATGGGTGGCGGAGAAGCACATGTGTCAATTTCCAAGAATAAAGGAGACATTCAAAGTTGTACTAATTACAGATGAATTAAACTGATGAGCCACACAATAAAGCTTTGGGAGCGAGTGATAGAGCATTGTTTAAGAAATGTGGCTAGCGTGATGAAAAACAAATTTGGTTTTATGCCTGGGAGGTCGACCACGAAGGCAATCTTCTTGATACGACAATCGATGGAGATGTATAGGGAGGAAAAAGATCTACATATGGTGTTTATCGACCTGGAGAAAGCTTATAACTGTGTTCCAAGAAAGGTCATGTGGTGGGCTCTTGAAAAAAAACAAGTCCTAACAATGTACGTTACCTTAATCAAGGATATGTACGACAATGTTGTGACTAATATCAGAGCATGTGATAGCTATACCAGTGACTTTCCTATTAAGATAGTACTACATCAAGGGTCAATATTGAGCCCCTAAATTTTTGCCCTACTGATGGACGAAGTCGTGCGACATACAAGAAGAAATTCCTTGGTGTAAGCTTTTTGCCGATGATGTGGTGCTAATTGATGAAACTAGGGTAGGTGTTGATAGGAAACTAGAATTATGAAGAACAACTTAGAACCGAAGGGCTTTAGACTTAGTAGGACTAAAACTGAGTATATGAGTTGTGTTTTTAGCAGTGCTATGGCACATGATGGAGATGTTAGTCTAGACGAAAAAGTAGTGCCGAGAAAGGAAAAGTTACGATATTTGGGATCGATGCTACAGAGTGACGACGAGATTAATGAACATGTGAGCCACAGAATATGAGCGGGGTGGGTGAAAGGGCGCCATTCATCTGTTATCCTATATGATCAAAAAGTCCCTCAAATGTTAAAGAGTAAGTTCTATAGGACAAAGATGAGACATGCGATGTTGTATGGAGCGAAATGTTAGGCGACAAATAGACAACATGTACAGAAGATGAGCGTAGCAGAGAAGCAGATGCTGCGTTAATCTGTGGTTATACAAGGTGAGATCGAATCAGCGATGATGATATACGTGACAAGGTTAGGCTAGCTCCAATTGAAGAAAAGCTTCGCCAACATCGTTTGAGATGGTTTGTATTGGACATCTCCAACGAAGGCCTCCTAAGGCACAGGTGCTTAGTGGAATTTTAAGCCATTTTGAAGAGCAATTTTACGATACACAATATTGAATATTAGCCGTCCATTCTATTTGATCTAACGGATCAGATTAGTTAGGATTTAGTTATACTTCCGCTGGTAGTATTAGTAGTAGAAATCGTATGGTGGTACTATTGTAATTAGCCATATTTTTAATTTTGAATGTATGTGTATTTTGTTTTGGTGCTTTTGTGTAAAATTCGGAACTACTTCGTGGGCCACACAGGACAAAGCACTCGATGTGTTAGTTCGAGGTCACGACGTTGTCACGAATCAGGCATGAGGGTGCCAGCCGCGACGTAGTCACAATCCGGGAGGGCACCGACAGGAAGGCAGAGGCTGCGGCGTCAACAGGACCAAACTGATGGCGACAGCGAAAAAAGAGGGCAGCGATAACGCAACAAAGGGCGGCGATGGCGGAAAATGAAGGTCAACGATAACGATTAATGAGTAACGTAGCAAAGGATCAAAAGTCCATAACACCCCTGAGAAATATACGGCTAGATCTGATTTCTACTAGCACTATTTACTACTCATGTTATCCACCGTAAAATTGCTCATTTTGAAAGCATAAGAAGATGTAGAGGTTGACCAAGAATGACGTGGGAAGTAGTTGAAAGAGACTTAAGGGATTTGGAATGTATCCAAAGAGTTGACGTTGGACAGGAGTACATAGAAGTTAGCGTTTTATATACCGGAACCATGACCTAAGATCGAAGGTTTAGGGGTCTTTTGATTTTGATTTGATTGCGTTTTATTCCTAGCCTTCCACAACTTGTTTGGGACAAAAGGCTTGTTGTATACTCATAGCAAACATTAAGAAGGGCTAACAACGGTAAGTGGAACTACTAATGGGAGGCAAAACAAATGCACAAGCAAATTAAACCAAGTCACATCACTGCTCCAGGAAGATAAGAACTAAAACTATCAAGCACAACTACACTTCATCTCGCAATTAAAACAGTCAGTCGTCCATTCCTCCCAATACTTGAAGAAGTAAATTACCACTTCCACCACCTGATAGACCAGCAGAAAAGGCAAGTTGCATTGAGAATCCTAGTGGGGGAAAGCAATTCCACCAAAGTTCTCACCTTTATAACAAAAGTCAAGCACCTCTCTGCTCGTCCCGTGATTCCCACCACTACCTTCTTTCCGAACCGAAACTCGCAGTGAAGCACCTCTGACTCCTGCTATTTCCAGGAAACCCTCTTCCCCAGGATTCAGACATATACCGATGCATGCCTAAGTGTATCACCTAACTCAAAGAGGCGGACGAGAAAAGCACACAACAAAAACAAACATTCATCATCCCAACCTAACGCGAACACACCAGCATTGCTGCCACCGACACAAAATAAACAAGAACAGAAAATTTCGAATCAAGCCCCGCCCGTGGCCGTCCAGGCCAGCGTAACGCTCCCCAACCCAATCCGATCGAAACCCCCTTCCCGTCGAACACACAGAGCACAGGCACATCGCAGGGATCGTCGCAAATGCGGACCAAACCCTAATCGACAACTTCCGGCAGCCAAGCCTTGCCCTAATCAGCCCCACCTCCCGAGCACCGACCCGCATCGAAACCCCACGGAGAACTCCCTCTCCCGTTTCCCCGCATCAGCTGCACACCCAATCGCACAACCGCAACATTGCAACAGCAACACCGAGCGGGCACTGGCAGGCGAGTAGAGGAGAGCAGAAGAAGCCCTAGGGCAGCGGCGCTCACCTTCGGCAGACCCGTGGTGGGGCCCGATCGCGACGCCGGCCGGGGAGGAGGAACCGCCCGCCCCGCCGCCGCCCGGTCCCACCGCCACCACCGCCGCCATCACGCCCGCCCCGGCATCAGATCAGAGGCGCGCGAGGGGGAGGAGTGGAGTGGGGGAGAAGCGACGGGAGAGGAGGAAGTGGGGAGTTGAGGAGCCAAGCGTCCACCCCCCGTCTAGGACAGCCAGTCGTTGTTCCGCGCCCCTCTGTCCCCACTTTTTCACCCGCGCTCCCCGCCCCCGCCCCCGCCCCAACTGAAACCACCCGCGGCTGCAAATCTTGGGCGCACCCCGCGCGTGCACACAGGACCGCGCCACGTCAAGGAAATGCTGACGCCTCGTTTGAAACAGGCCGATTTTTTTTCCCGTTACTATGGCAGATGAACTATTTCCTACAAAATTCTGACATTTCAAACGGGGCTAAGTAGTACACAGATCTTTCTTTGTTTCTATTATAAGAAAATGCAAGACCAAATCATATACTCATATCACACGCACACATACGTTTGTGTTTCCTATATATGTTAGGAATTTATCGAAGTTATTTAAAGCCTCCTAAAGTGCTGGTACACATTTTTCCACTAAACACTACACATATGTGTATATGTGTACTCTAAAATCGATGGATAGCAGCGTCATGTCCACCGCCAACCCTAGTGGACACCTTACACCTAGCCATCTTGCCACATGCATGATGTTTTTATTTTATTTATGAAAAGTTCTTTAAAAATTTATTCTACAGAAATTTCCATGCAGGATTTTTTTGTGTTGAAGCATGTGATATACTAATTGATTTACGGTTGAGATTTAAAGTTCAACAAAAGTTGATGTGCTGGTACATATGAATTGTTTTGTAGTGTCCTCTTGTTTTTTTGTTGGTGGTGTTGACTCGAGTGGAGCACTTGAATAGGTGCATGTCATGATTGATGATTGTGGTTCCACTAAGCTGTCAATTTTGACTATATTTGCGTGCAGTGGCTAAGTTATAGCGAAATTACATGTTCAGCTTTGCATATGTGCTCAAACGCTACAATGATATCTCTCCAACTGTGCTAGTGCAGGGCAACGTAAAGGAGTAATTTAACTGTAATGCCATTTTGTTACTATGTTTTATTTGTAGGTGTCTCCACTGAAAGAAAATGTCATGACACGGCACCAGGGCATCCATTTGGAACTGTGATGTGGTTTAGAGTTATTCATCCCTTCCCCTTCTTATTCTCAAATCTCAAGTACATAATGGATGTACGAGATACCAGTCATTTAACTTAGCACCAACATCATAAGATCAAATTCCGTAAAATCCACACGAATAACCTGCTCATCATGTAGTAAGTGGGAATCAAACTTTAGCGTTTAACCAGAAACTTGATCTTCTCAACTCAAATTCTATTACCAAAATAATTACTTTAAATTCATAAGAAAAAGGATTAATTCCCCAAGAACTGTAAATCAAAATGATAGTTAACTAACTGTTGGCGTCAAAAACTTGAAGTAGGGTTTCTGACAGCAGCACACCAGATGAACACCGGGTTCAGAGCGTGCCAGTCGATTTGACCTGTAACCGACAAGGTAAAAATATAAAATTTACTCAAAAGCCGATCGTAACGATCAATCGGTTTAGACTCAATCAGCTTGAAGCCGATTAAGATCAAAGTAACAGGGTAAGTCTAACTAGCCGATTAAGGCTAATCAGAGGATAAAGGTAGATCGATTCTGAAGAAGACGATGCACAACAAAATCAGAACAAATCAAACCAGGGGTGTAATTGACGAAGATCAACAATCGGCGATGCGCAACTTTATTGTTCAAGATCGATTACAAAGACTAAATTACAAAAGCTACTCCTAGTCAACAGGAAGGAAGAAAATAAAAGCTGGTTGATTGTATTGTGTTGTTGTTTTTGTAGCTTGCTCTGGTCCTTCTTTTATACCCTTCGGCCGATCGTGTCCGACTACAACACGTTTCAAGTTTTGATCCGTATCGGCCTTATCTCGGACAGTTATTTCCATAAAGATCTTGTCGTTACCAAAATATCTCCAAACCTTTTCATCATGTCCGTTAATTCTGTATCTTTGACTTTATTGCCGATTTTGACCAGACTTGCCAAATTTTGGTGCAAACATATGCCCCCCATTTTTTAGAGATGACTCGTCATCTGTTAAAAATCGTAATTTTATCGGCTTTTTCAATTGGCTAACTTTTGAACTTCGCTCAATAACTGCTACTTTATTCGCGCCGTAATTCTCTGACATGCGGGTAGTGCGTTTTAACTACTCGCGCCTTTTGAGATTCACTTCCCGCCGCTTCAAATTTTCACCACGCTATAAAATGCGGCCCCCACTTCAGTCATTCTTCACGCGCTCAAGCTCTCACGCCTTTCACAATCGGCTTCTTCCTTCTGCACCTTTGTTCTTACTGGCACGCCAACTCTTTTGACTGCAGTCGGCTTTCAACTTAAGATCGGCTGAATGGATCCCTCTCAGGTACTTATCCCAATCCCCAACAGTGTTGATCAATTCTTTCTCGGTCCATTAGGAAACTTAGACGCAGACTCTGGTCATTAATCAAGAAGTAACTCGTCTCCTTATTGGCTAAAGGATATAATATTGAGGTTGGAGTAAGAGTTTTAGGGCTTGGCCGATCGCACTTAAAGGTTGGAAGAGTTGGTACAATCGAGTAGCAGCCCAGAAAAGAGAGTCTTGGGAGAGAATGGGCATCGCAGAATGCATTCCCTTGAGTTTAGCCGATCTAGAGGCCAACGAGCCCTTAGTGGCCACAGCTTGTTATTTCTGGTCGGATTCGTTTAATGCTTTCATGTTTCGCACTGGTATGATCGGCCCAACCTTGCTGGATGTTGCTCAGCTCTGTTGCCTGAGACCAGACGGGGAACAAATGTCGGCCTTTAGTGCCAAACCCAAACATAAGCTTATCCGATCAAAAGGCGAAGGCTGGTCTAAGTATATTGCAAATAACAATAAAGTAAATGGATTGGTATCGGACGAAGAACATATTGCTTTCCTTAACCTGTGGCTTGATCGGTTTTTGTTCTGCGGTGATTCACTAAGACCAACCCAAGTATATCAGTCAATTGCAGAAGGATTAGTAGAGGGCCGTCGGCTTGCACTTGGAAAAACATTCCTCGGAGCAGTATACCAGATGATGCATGTTATTAGGAGTTGGCTTTACACGGGTTTTGCCGACTTCACCGTGGGTAACATAGGAGGTCCCCTATGGTTTATTCAGGTCTGGCTATGTTGCTTCTTTAGCCGACCTTTTGACTTAGAACCTACCGAAGATACAGCTTTCCCAAGAGAAGACAATCCCGAGAACGCCATTCCTCAATATCAAGCAAGCCGATCTTTTGGCGAACGTTTCATTATGTGTTTCGGTGGTGAGACAAAAATTACAGCAGCTGATTCAAAGAAGTATATGTCATTTTTCCTTAATTTGAGCGACGCGGATTTGAGGCAGCGAGATTTTTTCAGCTATAGTCAAGTGGCCGATTTTCCATGGCCTTCATTCCTTAGACTTGAAGCCGAGCGGTTTCGAGATGTCTTGGAGACCCTCGGTTTAGGCTGAATCTTTATTTCTCCTTGTATTCTTCACTTTGGTCTCTACACAAGGAATCGGACATACCAGCCGTCATATGAATTCTACCATCCGTCCATTTATGCAAGACAACTGGGATTTGGTCAATTGATTCCAAGTCTTCAGCTTCTTGATCGGCTTGAGCCAAGGGCCAGAGTCCGTAATGCTGTGTCGGCCGAGATCGTTCTTGAAGTATCCGATGACCTGCAAATTCAATCTTTGCCACACTTCTTTTTGAACACCAGACGGGCAGGAGGCTACACTTCGTGGTGGTTAGTCATGCAGAAGCTTTGTATCGGTCAAATTCTCCGTCAAACATTATTAATGAATTTTTTCCGAATCTTCCGGAGCCGACGTTAGTATCTGACGCTGACTCTAGCAGTGAGGCCACTTCGTCCGGATATACTAACACGCGCTTAGGTATCTCTAGCGAGGTATCGGCTTAGAGTCCAAATCTCCTATTTTGTCTTACGTGAACCTGTACCTTGAATCTAACTTTGTTTCTCCTCTGCAGAACAAGGTAATTGGGAATAAGGCGGCTTCAGGCCCATCGGGCGATGGTCAACCCAGGAAACAGTAGCAATCGGCTGCCATTACTGGCTACGCTTCCGGGTCTTTGGGCATTCAGAGCCCATCTCTCTCGAACTTAGAGAAACAGAAACAACCCAGTAAGTCTTTTATCGGCTTTCACTTATCATTTACCCAATCTCCATTTGACAAAGATTTACTAAACCGATAAATTCTCAGAAAAGAAGCGAAAGTATACTAAGGCTGCAACGAAGAAAATTCCCAAGCTTAATGAACAGAGCGGCGAGAGTTCGCCACATGCGTCGGCTACTGGAGAGGTAGGTCATCATGATTCGTTTAGTAAATTATGTATTTTGATATGTTGGCTTACTCTGTATTTTACTTCCTTTAGCCAACGCAATCTGTTCAAGTTGCGAAGATCTTGGCCGATCTTTCGAAGACTTCTGCGCCAGTCTCTCAGCCACGGCCTACCTCAACAGCTCTGTCTGTCAACCTACCGGAGCTTTCTGACCCGACCAACCTGTTGGGTTTCTTCTTGGCCGATCTCGATGACCCGGAGATCATGGCCACTGATGATTATGACGCCGAGATCCGGAGAATCCTCGAAGTGTCGAAGGAAGCGTCGGTTGTTGTCACCTCTGCCCCGGGCATGAAGGAAAAATTAAACAAGCTTTTCGATCTGGTTATGAGGCCACAGTCGGAGATTTTGGCGAATAACCAGCCGATCCGAGACGCCATGGCGGTCGTTGAAGCCGACTTACCTACAGAAGCAATGGCAGCACTCCTGAACGTGTGCCACTTGGATGAGAGGAGACTCGAAGTCGAGGAAGCACAAGCCAGAATTGACCGTCGTGGAGCTCAAGAAGCCGATCAAAAGCTTCTGGATGAACTGGTCACAGACGCGAAGGCAAAGAAACGCAAATTTGATGCCAACGCGTAGCAGCTGAAGTCGACCAAGGAGTCCCTCTCCAAACTTGAAAACACGAAGAAATTTCTTTTGGAAGAGTTGGCCAAGACAGAAAAACAAATCCAATAAGGCCAGCACTCCATGGAAAAAACTGCGTCGGAGATAAAGGACCAAAAGCTTGGTATCGCCATGGCTGTGGCAAGTGTGAAAAAACAATCGACTAAGGTAGTGCTAGTGCCAGGGAGCGCAAAGGAGGACGATCGCATCATTGACGAAGTTCAATGTGTGATTGCAAAGGCTGCTAGTGCACTATCGGCTCTAGGCGCAACCCTCCTAGGCTCAGGCATCCAACATTGATTTCCTGAGATGCAAAACTCTGTTGGCCGTTTTTTAAGAAAACACTTTGAATACTTGTAACTTTTGCTATGTTTATAATCAGCTGTTTAACCGATTTTCATCTTGCTTACTAGTAGTTGTATCTTCTGAGTTTGCAATCCTTTCAGCCGATTAACGGCATCGTGTTAATCTTGGCTCTGAACGTATCCTTAGTCGGCTAGGCTCCAATCCAAACGCTAGGATAGTATTTCTTCAAATACTTCCCGTTAATAGCTTTAGGCAATACATATCCTTCCAACGTTTCTAGTACGTACGAATTTCCACCGACTAGCCGATTAACTTTGTATGTCCTTCCCACGTAGGTGACCATTTTCCGAATCGGTTATTTTTCGAACCAATAGGTAATATCGTTTTCCATACTAAATCGGCTTGATCGAAAGATTTAGGCACGACCTTTTTATTATACGCTTTTGCCACCCTTATTTTATTCTTTTTAAGCCGATCAAGCGTAGACAAACGTAATTCTGCCAATTCATCCAAATTGTCGATCATCAAATTGTTATAATCTTGAGCCGACAAACCGTTCTGTCTGGCTACTCGTATGGATTCAATGTTGATCTCCACGGGTAGAACGGCTTCTTGACCATACACCAGCTGGTAAGGTGAAAGTTTCGTCGCTCCGTGATAAGCTAGCCGATACGCCCAAAGAGACTCCGATAGAGTCGAATGCCAATTCCTTGGTTTTTCATCGATTTTTCTTTTGATTAGTTTAATCAGCGTTTTATTGGACGACTCGGCTTGTCCGTTAGTCTGAGCGTAGCATGGGGATGAATTCAATAGTTTAATCCCCAGACTTGTTGCGTAAGCCTGAAACTCATTGGACATAAAAACCGTGCCTTGATCGGTTGTAATTGTTTGCGGTATTCCAAACCGATGAACAATATGTTCATTAACAAAATCGATGGCTTCAACGCTGGTTACTTTCTTAAGTGGTATAGCTTCGACCCACTTTGAGAAATAATCAGTTGCGGCCAAAATAAACTTGTGGCCTTTATTCGATGAAGGAAATATTTGGCCGATTATATCTATTCCCCAACCTCTAAACGGCCGTGGCTTGATAATTGGGTGCAAAGCCGATGCTGGTGCTAATTGTACATTGCCAAATTTCTGGCAAGTTTGACAACCTTTGTAGTATTTGAAACAATCTTCTAACATTGTCGGCCAAAAGTAACCTGTCCGTCTAAGCATCCATTTCATCTTATGGGCCGATTGATGAGAACCGCAAATGCCTTCATGTACTTCATCCATTGCCACTCGCGCTTCCTCGGTCCCAAGACATCTTAATAGCAATCCTTCCATCGTCCGATAGTACAACGTATCGTCCATAACAATGTACTTCAAAGCTTGTAGCCTAATTTTGCGTTCTGTCGGCCCAGATGGATCGATCAGGTATTTCTTTATCTGCGTCCTCCAATCCGCGACATCCACACACATGATGGCTTTATCTATTAGCTCAGTCACTTGATATCGGTCGAGGTCTTTGTACCCTGATGCCTGTTGAGCCAAGGCATTAGCTCTATCGTTCAACTCTCTAGGGACGTGACCGATAGAAAATGACGTAAACGAGCCGATGATCTCTATGCATTGCTCCAAGTATTTTAGCAGTATCTCGTCTCGACATTGGTATTCTCCCTTGATTTGCTGTATAATTAGTATAGAATCCCCGTATGCCTCAACCGTACTTGCTCCGATATTTTCCAATAACTGCAAACCTTTGAGCAATGCTTCGTACTCTACCTGATTATTTGAGCATCGGCTATTTAGCCGAAATGCAAACTCGAAGTTATGCCCTTTAGGTGATATGAGCACTATACCGATTCCATCACCTTCTCTGCACACAGACCCGTCAAAAAACAATTGCCAAGGGGCTACGGATACCAAATCAGTAGTAGTATCATGTCCTGTTATAAAATCGGCTAATACCGCCCTTTGTTGCTTTGGCGATTCATAGGACAGTCGAACTCAACCAAGGCATAAGCCCATTTGCCAAGTCGACCTCGCAGGATTGGAGCTGACAACATATATTTTATAACATCGGCTTTACAGATTACTTTATAAGCCGATGCTAAAATGTAATGTCTTAACTTTATACATGAGAAGTATAAAGACAAGCATAATTTTTCAATGAAAGGGTACCTGACTTCAGCATCAAGAAGGCGTCGGCTTAAATAAAAAATAACCCTTTCCTTTCCATCAACTTCTTGTGCTAAAACAGACCCAATAGTCTCCTTTTCAGCCGATATATATAACTTGAATGGGCCCCTTTTGTGGTGCGGCCCAAACCGGAGGATTAGCTAAATATTTCTTCACGTCGTCGAAAGCCTTTTGTTGATTGGCTCCCCAAACAAACTCTTGATTATCCTTCAGTTTCAACAGTGGGGTAAATGCGCGGATTCATCCGGAAAGATTCGAGATGAACCTTCGGAGATAATTAATTTTGCCGATCAACTTCTGTAACTCATTTTTGCACGTCGGGGGCATTGTATCGACTATGGCTTTGACCCTTGTTTGATTGACTTCAATCCCCCTCTCATGCACCATAAAACCCAAAAACTGTCCAGCCGACACGCCGAACGCACATTTGAAAGGATTCATCTTCAAGCCATGCGATCTTATGTTCTGGAAAACTCTTTCTAGATCGGCCAAATGCTGCAAGTCCTCTGCATATTTTACCACGACATCATCAATGTATATTTCAACGATGTGGCCGATTAAATCGTGAAAAATTAGATTCATGGCTCGCGATATGTTGCTCAGTGTTCTTTAATCCGAAGGTCATAACCGCCCACTCGAATAAACCTATTGCACCGGACATCGAAAGCTGTTTTTGGTATATAAACCGCCATGAATATCTGATTGTATCCGTCATTCCCGTCCAGAAAACTTATGATCTTATTCCCCGACGCAGCATCGATAAGCATATCGGCTATAGGCATCGGGTATTCATCTTTTGGTGTCGCTTTGTTCAAATCTCTAAAGTCGACACATACTCGCAGTTTTCCGTTTTTCTTCATAACTGGAACAATGTTGGAAACCCACTCCGCATATCGACAAGGTCTTATAAATTTAGCTTCCAACAATCGCTCTATCTCTTCTTTTATGATTTTATCTGAGCCGGATTAAAACGCCTAAGTCTTGTTTAAACGGCCTATAACCTTGTTTAATGGGTAGCCGATGTTCTACCAATTGTCGGCTTAAATCAGGCATTTCGTAATATTCCCAAGCAAAGCAATCTTTATATTTTCTAAGAATTTGATTAATTTTTCTTTATATCTTACATCTAAATTTGCGCTAACAAAAGTTGGTCTTTTTCTATCACCACTACCTATATTAACTTCTTCAAGCAGATCGGTGGACGTAAAGCCATGACCCAACTTTTCATCTTCTTGAAAGTCTTCTATAGCTTCATAGCTATTCGTTGTTTGCCGATAGCTTTGCATTTTATCTTGTAATGCCTTCACTGTTTTTCTTGTCCCCATCGGCGTAGCACTTCGTTTGCTCGATCAAATGTGCCTGGCTTGACACTGATCGGCCTAATCCTGTCTTGCTTACACAGATGAAATTGCAATCTTCCAATGTTTTTCCTGATATACACCCTGCTTCTTCATGTTGCCAATTCGCATCAGAACTGACCATGGCAATGTGAGCCAATGTGTCGGCCGTGACAATTTCAACTTCTTCTCCGTTCCATTGAACAAGCGCTTGATGCATAGTTGATGGGATACAGCAGTTGGCGTGAATCCAATCTCTTTCCAGCAGAACGCTGTAATTTCCTTTGGCGTCAATAACAAAAAATACGGTCGGTAAAGTTTTACTACCGATGGTTAGTTCTGTAACCATGACGCCTTTGGCTTCCGTGTGAACGCCTGTGAAGTCGTTTAAAACCATGTTAGTTTTAATCAAGTCTTCATCGGACTTACCCAATTTCTTGCAAGTTGTGTAAGGCATCAAATTTACTGTGGCTCCGCCATCTACCAGCATCCTTGATATCGGCTTTCTATTTATATATCCTTTCAGATATAACGGTTTTAAATGCCAATGATCATCTCTGGGTTTCTCAAAGATTGCGTTTTGGACTCCCGAACAAGATTGGGCAAAAGTTTCTTTAGCCGATTCAGTTTTGATTTTGAATTCGGCTGGCAATGTGAACACCATGTTGATATCCATTGGTGGTGTATCGTCCCTAATCATAGGAGAATCTAGATCATCTGCCGATTCAAAATCTTCTTCAGCTTGTTCTTTTTTCCTCCATTCTTTCTTAACAATTTTGACCGGACGAAGCTCATTGAAAGTTTCATCCCTCTGTTTTTTTGCGTCAGCTTCCCGAATCTCTTGAGTCCTTAGCCTCTGAAGTCGCCGGCGTTGCGATCGGCTAAGGCCAGACGGACACCATCTAGGCTTAGGCTCTACTGGTTTTCTTATCTTGCCAACGAGATTATCTTGGTCAATGTTTGACCTCAGTACTTTGACCTGGTTTGGTTCTTGCTTTGGTTCAGATATCCTTTCGTGAACAGGCTTTGTGAAACCTTCGTTGTAACCCCGAATCGGCCCAGATAGCCTATCTTTAGCCGATTGCCTTGGCCAATCATCGCGGGGGTAATGTTCCATCGGGCACGTATACGGGGATGGCAGTGTTACTCCACTTTCCCAACAAAACTGCCAAAAAGGACATCTTCAATGGGCCCTTTCTACGTTTTCAGTGTGATATAAATTATCCGACCGACGAGCAGGATATCGCGGTCGGCTATTCATCCTTTCATATTTATCCATCAGTTGTGAAAAAGTTGGTCCCGGCCTTTTGGCCGATTGCTTTGATGGCGATTTTTCAGCTTTGTACCATTTACCCACCCAAGGATTGCCCTTGGGTTTAATGGTCCTCGAATTTTTTCCTTCGTGATCGGCTTCTATTTGTAGTGAGCCGATCGTAATTTTCAGCGTTTGACCAGCGTTTGAATTCGGCTGCATATCAACCTGCCGATCCTTCTTTGGCTCATCATGCATCGGCTCCTTTCCTTTAGCCGAACATTGAACCATGTTGATTGGAAACGGGTCAGCATTAACCTACATGGTCGGCTCGTCAGCAAATTTTAGCCGACCGTCCTCAATAGCCGACTGGATCTGTTGACAGAAAATATTGCAGTCATTAGTATTGTGAGAAAAAGAATGGTGCCACTTGCAATACTGCGTTTCTTGATCTCACACCGATGGTATAATATGTCCTCTGGTAATCGTATTATCTTTTCTTGTAATAATAGATAAAAAATACGATCACATTTGGAAACATCAAAGGCATATTTAACTTCCGACTTATTTCTAGTCGGCTTTAGCCAAGAACAGACTAAGGACTTTTTAGATCCCTTTACCCATTCAGCTATATTTATTTCTGCTTCATCGTCTTCTGAAGAATCACTAGGACAATATTTGACCATATTGACTTTGGCCTTGTCTTTCTCCTTATTATTATTGTTCTTGAATCTATCTTTAAACGCTTTACTATAAGGGAATCGGCTTTCTTGAGCCGATACGATGAAACAAGTGACTCGGATCGTGAACTCTTGCCCTCCAAACTTCTCCCAAAGCAGAGAATCAACCCTTGAAACGCCAAATCGCAAGTTGATTATCGGGCAAAGTGACGCTAAAACATCGATTCCTAGTTTCCTAAACCTTTTAATGTAATCGATTCGATTCCCCAAATTTACGTGAATGACGAGCTTAGATCGAAATCCCGAGCTCCAAACCGCGCGAAAAGAAGTATTCGTGAAATCGGCTTCAAATCGTTCCATAAGTGGACCGAATTCGAGGTAAACAGTAAACGGTAAAAGTCGCTCGAATAATGACAACGGAGCAGTTTTATTTTCATCCATCGATCAACCCGCCGCATTGAGCGATAAAGCGTCCGATATGTTCCAACGTTGTAGTTGAATCATCACCAGAGAATTTCGCAAAGTCTGGTACTCTGAAATTATGAGGGTATGGCATATGATCTATGTAATCAGGATACGGCTTTCTATAGCCGATAACCTTTCCTTTAGGCTGTATGCCGAACTGGTCACGTAAAACATCGAAAATCTGATCTGCCCAATTTACATTATCGGCTGTTGGCATAGCGTGCCCTTGATAATGTTGGTCATAGTTGGCAACCTGCCTCCCGAGTGCAAACTCGGGTTGCCAATTATGCTGCATCGTCGGCACACGACCATACTGATCATGCCGATTATGCCTGACTTGAGGTTCCGGCACTGGGACAAACGGCTCTGAGTATGTCACTACCCTATGTTGACCTGGGTTTCTAAGCATGGTAGGATCTTGAGAGAATCTCTCGGAGCCAATTGGCTGTGGAACCGATTGGAGAAAAGCATAGAACGGAGCCGATGGCGATAGGTTTATTGATGCGTCTAACTTCGCGGCATCGGTGTAGGAATGGTAATGGCTTACCCCACTTGACCGAGGATCTCTAGGCAATATTACGGTCGGCTGAGTAGGCATCATTGTAGGGGGTGAGGTTATAGCCGATGGTTTAGGATCGGCTATTGAGCTCTGCGTATTTTGTGCTACTGAAAAAATAGGATAATTAGGCAGAGCTTGTAATGGGTCAAGAAGACTTCCTGTTGAGGCTCACTCCTGGGCTATGGATTTAACGCTATTTGCTATCATCGGCTTGAGCGTTGTCACGAGAGCCGATGATTGATTTATTAGGGCGTGGTGCACAGACTGATTAATCATAGCCGATAACTCGGCTTGGGCAGGCAGATATCGGCTTACCGGTTCTGTGACACCCGCATCTCCTGTATGCGTTAAGCGTCGGCAGGCGGATTTCGAGTGACGCCACGTCGATTTTACGATAACGACTTAGCATCATCTCCTCCAACGCAGTCTTCCGAGCCTCTATTTCCTGACGTTGTTCTGCGGTCAAATCGTCCATTGTTGGGACGATTATGGCTTCTGCGTTCAGATCTGATAGTGGAATCGACTTTCCTGAAGAAGACATCTGTCCCACCGGGCGTGCCAAGAGTGTGTTGGCGTCAAAAACTTGAAGTAGGGTTTACGAGAGCAAAGACACCGCAGGCGAACACCGGTTGAGCGTGCGGTCGATTTGACTCAGAATCGACAAGGTAAAAATATAAAATTTACTCAAAAGCCGATCGTAACGATCAATCGGCTTAGACTCAATCAGCTTGAAGCCGATTAAGATCAAAGTAACAGGGTAAGTCTAACTAGCAGGTTAAGGCTAATTAGAGGATAAAGGTAGATCGATTCTGAAGAAGGCGAGATGCGCAACAAAATCCGAACAAATCAAACCTGGGGTGTAATTGACGAAGATCAACAATCGGCGATGCGCAACTTTATTGATCAAGATCGATTACAAAGACTAAATTACAAAAGCTACTCCTAATCGACAGGAAGGAAGAAAATAAAAGCTGGTTGATTGTATTGTGTTGTTGTTTTTGCAGCTTGCTCTGATCCTTCTTTTATACCCTTCGGCCGATCATGTCCTACTACAACACGTTTGAAGTTTTGATCCATATCGGCCTTATCTCGAACAGTTATTTCCTTAAAGATCTTGTCGTTACCAAAATATCTTCAAACCTTTTCATCCTGTCCGTTAATTCCGTATCTTTGACTTTATCGCCGATTTTGACCAGACTTACCAAATTTTGGTGCAAACACTAACAAAAAGCAATACCATGTGCTAAGTCATGTCCGTCATATGATGTTAAAACAATCGTTCTAACGTGGGAATCTAACGATTTCCGATAATGTGGAGCTTGCCTAGCTAATAAGTTAAGACTAGGACTTCCTTCTTGAATAGTAATTCTAAAAACGTAACTACGGAGCTAGTCAGAACATTTTATAATGGATGCACGCGTTAGCGAATGCCAAACAACTCAGCTTTTTCTTCCTTAATCTATACACCTTTATAATGCACCTAAGCATTCTTTTCTACGTCCACCCCAAATAATGCACCTCACTAGAGATGACCCAACCTTCATGCACCCAGCGAAACGTCCTCAGAAACTTGCCTCCATCAAAATTAACCTCTCAGATCTTTCCTCAGCTTTACTCACCCACATCTGATGGCCATTGTTTAATGTGTCTAACTCATCCCGTGGCCCACAATGATCTCCCCACCTCCAAAGATCATCTCAAGGAAAAGGAAACAAATATCCTGGAATTAATGAAAAGGAAACAAACCTTCTAGAAAAGGAAAAGACCATATATTACGTGCTGGAAAAAGAAAATCGGAAGAGAGAGCACTATACTAGTAAACTAATGGTTCATGCAAAAGGTGTTAATAGATGCAGGTTTAATAGATGCACGCAGTAGAAGTTGTGAAATGATCGAGCAGATTTTGTGGGTCATTACTCATTGCTCTACAAACTAGCAATATTTTCCTACCAATGTGTTGCCACGGATCCAACGTGACCTTTTAGATTCGGACAGGGTGTTGAGTAACGGTTCCAGTTCTTGGCGATGACCAGTCAAAACCGGCGGTTTTTCTTCGTAAAAAAACAATAAATCAAATTTGAACTTCTTTCATCATGCGAAGTTTGGGATATAAACTAGATGCAATTATAAGAGTTTTGGTATGGAAGTTGAATTAGGAAGAGGGTTTTTAACAGGTCAAATGGATGAACTGAAACTGGGGTAGAAAAACCAAGATACGGCTGGTTTGACAGCGGTGAAATTAAGGCTAGTTTTTGCCTCTTTTTTTTGGAACCTTGGCCGGTTGCTTTGTGGAGTTATTTTGTCACACAAACGAACGGACTTTTGGCTTGCTCATTCCAAGCTTATTTGGTTTTTGAGTCAAGGATTCCCAAATATTGCAACAACACATAATTTGTTGCAATATGTATTATTATTACTATGAATTATTTTTTCATAGCAGTAAGTATATCATATTACCACGAGTTTCAATCATTGCAATATTTTTTATTTTCGTTGCAAAAAGTCATTCATATAGCAACGATTTTTGGCTTAATGAAACGATTTATTTCTTTGCAATAGAAATGTTTCCTTCTAGTGAATTGATATAGTCTTCACCTACTTGCATTACAGGAATTTGGAGAAGTTTCGTACGAAGTATAATTCATGCAAGAATCCCAAATCATACCTTCATTAAACTTTGCAGAAATCTTGCCACCACAACGATTTGAGCCGGCTCGGCTTGTGGCTCGAGCCGAGCTGTGAATTTTTTTTACGTTTAGGTCTTTTTTTCGAAAAATTACATTTAGGTCCTTTTTGGAAAAGGAATAAATATTACGTTTAGGTCCTTAATGCTTTTTTAGGTATTGCGCTCGGGTCCTTTTTCGGAAAATCAAAATTACATTTTGGTCCTTTTTCGAAAAAAAATACGTTTAGGTCCTTTTTATGGAAAAAAATATATATTACATTTAGGTCCTTTTTGTGCTTTTTTTTAACATTACGTTTAAGCCCTTTTTCGGAAAAACAAAATTCTGTTTAGGTCCTTTTCCGGAAAAAAAGTTTAGGTCATTTGTCCCCTTTTTCGTTTTTCCCGAGGCAGACCTTCCGTTCCAGCGAAATCGCAGATTGTATCCTTTCAACCATTTCCTGTGTTTCCTCGATTTGCTCGCGTAAGGAGCGGCAGCTGCACGTTTGCTTGATTTGCATACGTGGGGAGCGGCGGTCGCGACGTGGCACGCCGCGGTCGATTATTTAGTACCAAAACATGTCCAGAAGAAACCACACATTTTGACGCTGTTGGACCTTGATGTCCACAGTTTCCTGAGGTTTCTAACCAAAATGTATTTTTTTTCTTAGTAGTAACCAAAATGTACATAGTTGGTGCCTGCAGGGACTTGAACGTCGCCTCTTACCGAAAAGGCATAGGATGCCTTTAATTTTTTTAAATAATATTTTTTTAGAAAACTTACATAAGTAATATGCCGATCCAAAAATTTGCAACAATACCCACCTATCGACATTTGAAATGACGACAGTCTGTCTGTCAACATTTGAAATGGCAACAAAGAGTCTGTCGCCATTTGAAATATCGGTATACTCTCTGTTGATATTTCAAATAGCGATAGACTCTCTGTCCCCCTTTCCATTTGAAATGGTAACAAGGAGTTTGTATGGTTGAAATGTTTTTAAATAATACACGAAAAATCTGAAAGTACAAAAATAATATGCCAAAATATGAAAGTACAAAAATAATATGCCGAAAAGGAAAATTACAGAAGTATACCTCTATCGCTATTCAAAATGGTGACAGAGTACTGTCGCCATAAAAAATGGCGACTTGATGATGTGGATGCAGCATAGGATGTTAGTCGCGAGTGTTACTGGCGATATAACTATATTGCCATTATGATTAGGGACAAACTCTGTTGCCATGCATTTTGAATGGCAACAAGGAGGCAGGCTGGAAGGGAGATTTTTTTTGGATAGCGATATGGAGGGAAGAAGGGTATTTACGTGTTGTATGCTCTATGTGGTAAAGCAAGTTGCACTGTGTTGTCATATCCATTGATCTTGTTCTCGAAACAGCTGAAGTCATTGTATGTTTAATGTTCGAAAACAACGGAATGAATGAAAGATACCATTTCATAATAAACGGGGAGATTACATGGTGCATACAGTTTGGTTCTGTCTCCATGTTCACGTTGGTACTTTGGATGGTACAAATGGCGGCACAAAGCAACCACGAACATAGACAAAAGTACGATACAAGTGCGCCTTTTTGCGGGATGGACTACGCTTTATGGGCGGAGGACATTAAAGCTCGAATGGTAACTGTATGACATCCACAGGGAGTGTTGATCATCAGGACGGTGTGAACAGGGCTGCTGGTCACGATAGTGGCAAGCACAACTACAACTGGCATTGCCACAATAGTAGTAAGTGTGGTAGTCACTGCCGAGGTGGACGACCTCCTCATTGTTCCTCTCCCTGTACCTTTGTAAGTTCAAGCTCCTTCTGATTTTGGTGATTGGTTTTGGTAATTAATGTTTAATTATTAATTAATGACAAATCTATTTGTGAGACTAATGTTATAATTGAGTTTATCTTAATCAAGTCTTGTTTGGATGAAAGGATAAAATTATCAAAGGTATGCATTCGATAACTCATTGATGTATATTATTGCATTATTTGATATTAAATATGTTATGATTTTATTGATAGATCCAAATACGAGACTAACATGTTTATTGAGGATACTTTTGTTTAGTCTCACTTGCATGAAAAATGGAAACCCCAAAGGTATGCATTCAAATTTATATTGTCATATCTTAATGCATTCCTTGGATTCAAGTTAAAGGGTGAACTCCACCATTGTTTCAATCTTTAAGATGTGCATAACGTTTCCAATTCCATATAAACATGAATGCACATATTTAGGGGAATTTCATGATTTAACTTGAAGTTTTAATAGTATTGATCTATGTCTTCTTGCCAAATATATTAAGGATCATTACCGTTGAAACAACTCTTTGAGTATATATAACTTGTATAGTTGTAGTATACTTATGCTAATATAAGATAAACTCCAAAGCATCTAAAATTGAACATGTGCATATTAGTTCAAAGTTCAATTATATATATGCATACATTTAATAGAGTTTATTCTATGCTTGATGGTCATAATAGTATTGATCCCTTTCCTCCATTCCACATATAATTTGGATCATTACTTAAAAACCATCAAAATGAGTATATGGAACTTGTGTAGTCGATATATACTCATGACAATTTAAATACAATTTAAATTGTATTCGGCTGTCGTCTAATCATAAGGCTCTCCATCAAGTGTTGATGGTATACTTCATTCATTAAAGGACAATTGAAAGTTCTTGAGTATATAAAGCATTAGTTGCACTAATATACTCAAGACAAATCAAATCTTTTATTCAAATTGATTTGGATTGTGGTCAATCATCAAAAGTGTAGATCGAAGGATCTTGGGGCATCCATTATATGTTACAGGAGTGCATTGATGATTGGGACAACCATGTTTGCTGGACTAACCTTTTCTATAAGTTGTGAAAGTAGGTTGAGTCCAACAGTAATGAAGATTTGGGTGGCATCATGTGTTGATAGCCGTCAAGTCAAGAATCGGGAAGATGAATGCCATTATATATTGATGGGTATCAATGAGAGATCCCGAAGGAAAGAGCAAAGGGACTTCAACATGTGTTGATGAACGAGATGAGATCCCTACTTGGAGAGTAGATTATGGAAATCATAAAAGCTCTAAGTGGACGTGCTAAAGGCAGAGGTATAACTAGCTAGAGTTAAGGATGTGTTCCTAGTCTTTTATCGGTCTCGGTGTTTAGATGGGAGACTGGATTGCTAGTTAGGTTGCAATACTATTAAGAGAGATTGAGTCATTTAGCTTGAGCTTCATCATTTGTTGATGAACTCAATCCGGTTCACTTTAGCTCACTCTCTTAAGTTGGTTTTTGCATGATGCTCATATTTGCATGTGTTGCAAATAAGGGAAGCTCATGCTTGCTTCTTAATTGATTTGGATTTTGCATTGAGCTATTGATTTGCATGTGATGCAAAAGGAGATAGCTCATGCATTTGATTTAACGGTTGTTCTTTGCATGAAGCTAAGTATTTGCATGTGTTGCAATAGTGAAAACTCATGCATTTGTTTTTTTAGCTTGTCACTAGTAGGGTTTGCAAATGTGTTTTGCAAATTGCTAGAAATCATGTGTTGATCATTACAAAGCTAATCAAGTTTATTGCTTGGTGTTTGCAAAATGAGTTTTTGCAAAGTATTGATGTTTATGGTTTTTATATTGGAGCATGAGATAAGCTTTTACAAATGTGTTTTGAAAAGAGTTGTGATCATGTGTTGATTATCTCATGGCTCAAGATTTGATTTTAATTGAATGGATTTGTTATTTGCAAATGTGTTTTACAAATAAGATGAAAGTTTATGAGATTGGTTCTGGAGCATGTGTTGGCATTTGCAAATGTGTTTTGCAAAGTGTCGAGATCATGTGTAGATCCTTATATGGCTCAAGGGTTGACCTTATAGATTCTTGGTTTATTATTTGCAAATGTGTTTTGAAAATAAGTTAAAGTTTAATGCAATTCTTGCAGCATATGTTGAGAATTTGCAAATGTGTTTTGCAAATTGGTGTGATCATGTGTTGATCACCACATGGATCAATGAATTGATCTAAAGTGGTTCTTGATTTGAAAAGGAAAGATTTTTGTGTGAAATCTAGATTTGTCTAGAAAATCTGGTGCTACCGCTGTACTGAGGCCGGTACTATTGCTGGTCCAGTAGTACCTCCCCTAAGGCCGGTAGTACCACTCATCCGGTACTACCGCCTTAGGTCTGGTAGTTATTTTCCAGAAGGGTTGTTTTCTCGAAGTTTTTAGAGGCCGGAGCTACCGACCTAGTAGTATCGGCCCTATGGGGCGGTAGGTTTTTTCCAGAGCATGTGTTCCTCATGGATTCTCTGGCCGGTGCTACCGACGTTCAAGGTTGGTAGTACTGGGCCACTGTGCAACGGCTATTTTTTGTACCGTTGGAGTCGAGGTCAGTACTACCGGCCCTATATAGGAGGTAGGACCAGTTTTGTTGAGTTTTACCCAAATTTGCCCCCTTGGGGGTGGTATTTGGGCTTGCTATGGTTTTGGAGGGTTTATTGCTCTTTGTGGTTGAGCTATGCATGTGTTGCACTCTCAAATTTGGTTGTTGAGTTAAGAGCAATTCTAATTTGCATATGTTGCAATTAGAAGTGGGTTGAGTGCTCTTTGTGCATGTGTTGCGCTTAGAGGACAACCTTGTGCATGTGTTGCACTCAGTGATCACTATTGTGTATGTGTTGCACTTGGTGAGGTTCAAGCTAGGAGGCTTGACCTATTACTCTTGGTGTTTGCTGACACCTAGACAGCCGGGAGGCGTCGCGGTCGGTGACTTTCTCAACGGAGATTGTGAGAAGGCCCGACGAGTTGTGAATATTGGAGCTCGCCTACCCAGAGGGGTAAAGAGCTACCACTAGTGGATTTGAGGTGGGTGCTCAATTCGTGGAGTCGGTCCAATGTGTTTGGGCTAACCTCAACGTAGACTAGGGGAGACCGGCAAGTCTCCGAATACCACAGTAAATAGTATCATGTCTCTTGTGAGTTGCATTCTATTCTTATTTATATTCAAGCAATTTATATTCATAGAATTAAATTGATTGATTGCTTATATTTAGGATAAAACCTTAGAATTACATTTCCGCATATTATTTAGGTTTTGACATAGGCGTTGATTCGTTAGTCATAGATAATCAAAGATAATTTTTAAAACAGCCTATTCACCCTCCTCTAGTCGGCATCCTCGATCTTACAGCCTTTGATTATGTAGGTCATCGTTCTCGGTCTGGAGCTCCATGTTCTGCCTGCAGAGCTCTTTATTCTCATTCTTGACCTCGGTGAGCTCCTCTCCCGTTTCATCAAGGTGTACTAGCAATTTGTAGATGTAACATTCAGCATATAAGGGAAACGGGTCGTCCACCCATTTAGTGAATTTGCAATCCACGATCTGCAAGTAAAAGTCGTGTCATATAGCAAGACATGCGCCAAATGGTATGTAAGTGTTGTAACGGTTACCATGAATAAAGGGTATTGGTAGAAACGTGTTATGGGATAGCATTGGACTCGTCGCAAACCTGCACAACGGTGTTGAGGTCGTGCTTGCATATTGGCCACTTCAAGGGTGGAGTGGGGGTCATTGTGGACTGGATTTTTTGGGGTGTAGTAGTCCCTTGTTCGAATGGGAAGATCTAGGCTTGGGGATCAGGGTCTTGGGGACCGTAGAATTGATGGACCTCGAGTGAATGGTCGCGGCCCCGAAACTATGAAGGATCAGCGCCTCAAGGTACGGTCTGACCCCGTCTTCCCCTCCCACGGCTTGACGTGCCTCCTCTGTCTGTCATTGCAATGGAGTGGAGGTTGGGCTACTAAAGAAGTGCTGCTTGGGGCAGTGTGTAGTCGATGCAGGGCTGATAGAGTGGGGGTAGTGTGTCCTCACTTTGGTCTAATAAAGCTGGCTGCAGCGTATTATCACTTCGGTCTAAGAAAGCGGTGGGCAGAGTGTTGTCAAATCGGGCTAACAAAGAAATATCCAGTGTGTTGTTACTTCACTCTAAGAAAGTGGGGGTAGCGTGTTGTCAAATCAGGATGAGAAAGCAATAGGCCGTATGTTGTATAATCGGCCTGAAAAAGCTAATAGCTGCGTGTTGTCCAATAGTCTTGTCAAAGCTGCTAGCTTTGTGTCATCCAATCGGCCTGACATAGATGCTGACTTCGTGTGGTCAATTCACCTGACCATAGTGTGTTCGATGTGGTAAACTAGGTGGGACTGTGTCATCACATCCATTGTTATTGTTATCAGCAATCGTTCGTTACTCGTGAGCGTGCACGTGTAGATAATTGGGCAATACGAAGTAACAAATTGGTAAGCAAGGAAGAATTAAGTACGAAAAGACAAAGTCCAAAGAGTTTTACATGTAATAGTATGCAAGTTAAGAAAGCAAAAACTTAACCGCGGTTCTTGCGCGATGCGATGCCTCATGTGGTCCCCAGCCTCCTCTGACGCTGCACATGTCTGGATGAATATGTCAGCTAGTCAGATGCCTATCCCCGAGTGGTTCTAGTAGGCTGTACTAGCGCTGGCGGAGTAATCAATGCGGCATGGGATGGCTGGATCGGTCCGAGCGCATCGACGAGCTACGACGCACCAAGGACAATACCCGGCGACTACTCGGGGGGTTGACCAACTAGTCCATCAAACAAAAGTCACCATTGTAGGTCGTTTCACCAGACTGGGTTTCTCTGTCATCGTGTGTTGCATCGTCCACTGCTGAGAAACATTTTACGTTAGCACAGCATAGAACGTAATAGATGTAGGGATACCTTGAAGGAGTACCTGGAGTCATGTGGACATGTGGTGCGGAACACTGCTAACTGGAGTCCCCTGCCACGTCAGCAAGAGAGTTACTCTGCGTGTGCGCTCTACCAACTGCGGTGTGTGGCGTGTGTCGATCACGTATAGCGAAGGAACGGGCGTGCACCTACACCACATCGTCGTCCCTAGGCCTCCTGCAGGACGCAAGGTGGACGATGCACGTCTCCTTCTGGTAAGCACGTTGCAACGCCCCTCTTAGATAGTGTATGCTGACCTCCAACCTATCCTCCCAGCCAACTCGAGACAGGAGTGAGGCGAGCTCCTCGAAAATCTCCCTAGCAAAGTCGATGTGCATGCATTCAAAGGCTTGTTAGTGTTTACAATTGCATTAATGGTACATTATATGACATGTGAAAAGAAGTACTAACCGAGCCATGAAAAGCTGAGTCCAACTGGGTGGGGTAGGTGTCCGCCGTAGAGGGAACGTGCCTCAGAGGTGACTTGATGACGCACAACTCGAATGTGTGTGCGTGGGCTGTACCACTTGATGTAGTCGTCGTACGTGTCTTGGTCGTAAGGGGCAGTCTCGTTGTGTACGTTAGCCAACGCCTGAGCCCTATGCTGAACATGAGGCAGTATGCGTGCCTCCCAGCTCGCAGTACCAGTGAAGCCCTTGAATGTATGCCTGCAAAAAAAAGATTTGCAACGTAACCTCATTAGTAAGGACATACATAATGCGATGTAATTGAAAGTGATGTAAAGGAGAACTAATGTGTGCACATTCGGGACAAAGTCACCAGTGGGGACGGGGAACACTTGCCGAAGATCGAATTGCCGCATCACACAGTGGACGGTGTAGGTCTCCACGTAGACATCGTACACCAGGTGACTACGTGTCAGCCAAAAGGCGGCGTCATGGGTGCACTGCAATGACAGGCCCTAAGGTGCTCTCACGCCGACAAGCTTTGGGACGTATGGACGCCAAATGATGCGATCATCCGTGAGTTCGTCAATCATCTCCACGTACTCGGAGTATGATGCGTGCAACATGACTGGGGGAAAGTCGGCTGCAAAAAGAGGCAAACAGGTGAATGTTAGTACGGAACATGGCAAACTATTCTACAATTCAGGATAAAGGTGATAGTACTAACCCGTTGGTAACACCGTAACGTCCCCATGGTAGGACGATGTCATCCCCAATGGCCATGTAGAGGACTGCTCCATAAGGTCCCAACTCTATGTGTGGCCATCCGATCTGGAACCTCTCGAAGGACCACAGTTAAAGAAGTAGAGGACATCCGACGAGAGTGGAGGCGTCCGCCACACGACGACACCCATCGCAAAGGGCCTTGTAGGTGGCAGCCAGTAGAGCTGGGCCACAAGCTAATTGTGGGATCTCCTCTAGGTCAGCGTCCATGATCATCCTCACGTACTGGATCATGTGCTTGTCGACGCTGTCCCTGTGTAACAAGCAGAACAAGACTCAGCCAAACAACCAAAGCAGGTATGCCTCAAAGTGCACGATGTAGTGCCCCGCTCCACCCGCCATCCTCTCCGGCTGCAAAAAGTAATGGTTAGTTCGATAGCAGGAATGCAAAACGAAATGGAAATTGTCGACGATCGGGACCGTCGACCGCAAAAAGGGGGATGCAAAGAGATTGTTCGCGGGCGAGGCCCGAAGTTGTGCTCGTTCGGAGGTGCCAAGCGTCGTGGGATGTACGTCGGGGAAGAAACACCGAACACGAGGTTTATACTGGTTCGAGCCCCCGAGGTCGGGTAACAGCTCTACTCCAGTCCTGCCCTGAGGCGAAAGGTGTATACGCGGTTCTGTGAGAGAATACAAACAGGGCCCGAGCTAGGGGCCACTCAGAAGCCTGGTCGCAAGGGGAGCTCGAGCGTCCCCTTTCTCGCCGCCACCCTACTGCATTTTTTTTCTTGGCGTGTGTTGCGTGTTCTGTGTGTGTCTTCTTTTTTCTCTTCTCGTCCCCGCTGTTGTGTTTGTGTTGTTCCTCCCTCTTTGGTCGGGGTGATCCGTTGCTTTTGTAGCCCTCCGGGAGCCTTGCTGCTTGGTCCCGAGGTTGACATCAGGAGCCCATGGTGAGTTGACGGGGGTTGACGAGAGGCGTCAATAGTCGTTGGGAGCTGTTGAGAGCTTAACTGGAGCTGTTGAGAGCTTGACGGGAGCTGTTGGACCCTAGTTCCCACGCAGGGGTAGGTAGAGCGCTGATTCCCACGCAGGGGAGAGTTTTTACATGAGATAAATAAATTGTTACAGATGTCTTTTTCTCTGAAGGGTGTAGAGGTGTCGAGGTCTAGGTGTCGAAGTCGAGGTGTCGAGGTCGAGGGGGTTGGTGCCCGCCCTTGTGCCTGTGTCCGAGCTCGTTGGTACCGAGCTCGAGCATCGGGAGAGCACCTCCCAGGTTGGAGATGAGCCCCTGGGGCTGCGGAAAGCCGCCACGAGGCCCCGGGGGGATGCTTACACTTGGCGAGGGTACTGATTCCTGACAGAAATGTTCGAATAAAATCACACTTACGTAGAACTGCACCAGCCACTTCTGCGTCGGACCATGCGCATTAGTCAACGGTGTGTACTCTACCTCCTCGGGTAGCACATCCATGAACCTGTTGAGGAGCTTCTTACACCACTCCGGGTTGACATCGTCAGGCACAACCGCGTCCCTAGAGAAAGGAAGTCCCAACAGGTAACTGACGTCCTCAAGAGTAGGTGCCATCTCACTGCATGGTTGGTGAAATGTGGCGCGTCGGCGCCTGTTGCCTCAACCATCTTTCTTTCGGCGGCAACGTGGCTAAGCGGCTCCGGTGAGTTGTGTCTATCAATGGGTCAAACAGCTCGTACTGCCCGCCGCCCGCCATACCTGTAGGTGAACCGTTCACATACAAACTGAATACAACAATTACAAATAGAAACTAAATACAATAATTTCACATGCAAATTGAATATGATAATTACACATACAAAGTCCATAAAATAATTTCACATAGAAAGTCCATACATTAATTAGACGTACGAATTACATACACTAATTTCGCATACAAATTCCATACACTAATTTGACATACGAATTTCGTACAATAATTTTCCATGCAAAGTCCATACAATAATTTTATGGCCTTTGAACCGTTGGGCAAATTCTTGAATGTGTGCTCCGTCTCCTTGCAAACTGAATATTTCTTACACGATGCCCACTTTCCATTACATCTATGTCATTCCTTATACGCTTTGTTTGCTGACAGCCTACACCCTTCAGCCTGGTGAGTTCCGAAACCCATCGTGTGTCCTCCCAACTTTGATGATCTGTGAACAAACCCACCACTCGGAAACTGTAAATTTCTGCACTCCAAGTTGCCGTCACCGCTTCCTTCGTGAAGTATTGTGACACGAATATGCCCGGATCCATATAGATTGTTGAACGGGCAGCCATGACGTGAGCACATGGCCGGTGTAACAGACGAGGCTTATTGCAGGTGCACACACATATTTTCCTTTGTAGGATCCACTCATAAGCAACTTTTCGCTAGTTCGTCCCTAGACTGGCTTTCTCACTACACAGTAGCTCGAAACGAAGCTCCTTGTGTCCATCTTCAATGCTCTACGCATCTCCCCTTTCTTGCCTTTTTCCTCCATGTATGTAGAAATCATCTCGGAGAATTTGATAGCAACATAATTCGTGCAGACTAACACCCTACCATGATGATCCACAAAGTACTTCGTGATGCCATGAAGAACACCCTCCACTATAGCTACTAGGGGAAGGGGTCTCAGACCCTGCATTACCCAATTGTAAACCTCAGTTAGGTTTGTCGTCATGATCCTATACCTGGCGCTGTCGGTGTCATAAAGCAGAGCCTACTTCTCCCTAGGCTTATGCTCTATCCATTCGGAGAAGCATTTCATGTCCCTTCCGTTCCTTCGAACCAAGTGCAGAGGGTCCGTGGATAACTCTTCAAGCACTACTGAGCCCTCCCCTGTGCCAGGCGTTGCCCTCTTCACTACCTCCGCTGTATGCCTTGATGTAAGTTCGTCTAACTTCCTCCAGAGTGTTCTGCTAGTTCTGGTTGCACAACCTCTTGAAAAGCTTTGAAAGCTTCTTGTTCCTGAACTCCTTATAGAAGTTGGCACCCATGTGCTACTTGCATCACCTACTTCACGAATTAGACCATGGATGTGTCTCATCTGCACCCTCCTGCAACTGCACGATCGCCTTTAACAGCCGGGGATGCCGATCGTGTATGACACACACTCCAGCCTGCTGATCCACGATGCCGGCTTCCACGTTCCTCAGAAATCATAGCCAGATATCAGTGTTCTCAGCCTCCACGAATGCGAGCGCTATGAGAAGAACATGATTGTTGCCATATACTCCTATGACAGTCAATATGTGGCATTTGTACTTCCCAGTTAGAAATGTCCTATCCATGTATAACAATGGACGGCAATGTATGAAAGTGTTGATGCATGCACCGAAAGCAAAGAATGCCCGCTCTAATACCATATTTCTAGGGAAGCGCTGCGACTGCTACTTACCAATATCAACATAAGTCCCAACAATCCTTTTCTTGATCACCTTAAGCATACCTGGCAAGTTCTGATATGAGTCTTCGTACGTACCAAACCTTACTTCAAATGCCTTCTTCTTCGCTCTCTATGCCTTTACATAGCTTATAGTGTACTTGAATCACTGCTCTATTGCAAGTATGATGGCACGTGGCTCTAAATCTAGGTTGCACACAATCTCCCCGTACATTGCATTCGCAACAAACCCTAAAGATATGTTTTTATGTGATTGTGTCGACTCTGTCAGCACGTAGCTTTGTGGGACAACTATAGAACACTTCCAAATGATGTCCAACTTAGGCTAGTATGCATAGACATGCCATGGGCAACCCTTCGTCTAGCATCTCTCATCGTACACCCGCTGATATGACTTCACAACATTAAAGGTTCTCCGCAGCGACACTGTACATGCTGTCACTTCTTCCTACACCTCAAACTTATTCTTGTAAATCGCTCATTGCCTCACCTCATTTTGATTGTACTTCTATGCAACGTCTTCACCCTCGTTGACCACAAACCTATCAAACTGACACTCCTACTCTGCAGGGAAAGGCTCTTCATCACCTTCATCATTAGTTAAAGCCTACCAACAACACTATTGGCCATCCTTTCTCATTTGCCATTCTTACGTACGAGCTCCATGACTTCGGTCCCTTGAGTTCCACTAACTCCCAGTACGTGCAATCTCATCTCCGACACCCTACCCTGTGCAACTTGAGATCATGCAAATCAATCATGGTCCAACAAGAATAGGTGGTACAACCATCTCGTAATTGTGCCCCAAGAACGCTCCCCTACACATGGTAGACTAGTCATCATACTTGAAAAATGACATAGTTCCACCACTTGTGCACCCATGTGCAGAACCCCTTCTCTGTAGTGTATTTTAAATTGTACTCGTTCATCCATACCTGTCAAGCATTTCATCACATTCTTATTACGTGCACAACGTAAAGCTATCAACTCTATTAGTACCTACTACACCTCATAAATACTAAACCTACTCATACTCCTACAAATATGTACCATGACCATCTACTCTACACTACTTCAAACAAATCATGCATCTATACATAAATTTATTTTTTAATTACATACTACCCTGCATATTTTTCACAATTTTGTATGTCCAATTCGATCCATATTAAACCATACATGCAGGTATCAATCTAAAAATACTTATATATATACGTGTATATAACTATTGCTAATCTACACAACTAATTATTTATAAATCTAATTAATCTTGCTAAATAATGTATCTAAAAAAACTATTGGTACTCTATATAGCTAATTACGTACAAACCTAATTAATCTTGTCGCTAAGTCTTATATCGAACAACTATTGCTACTCTACACACCTACTTACTTACTGTCGACGATCGGGACCGTCGACCGCAAAGAAAGAGAGGGAAGGATCGTACGGAGGGCAAGGCCCAGAGCTTCGTTCGTCCGGGAGGCACCCTCGGCGGGCGCACTAAGCAGGAGAACCTGTACAACCAAACAGGAGACACAAGGTTTATACTGGTTCGGGCCGAACCCCTACTCCAGTTCGTGTGGTGGGGTTGTATTCTCTTCAGTACAGGTGACTGCCCAAAGTTTACAAGCGAGGGTGTTAATGGCTTAGCGAGGTGGCTTCCATAGCGATCCCCCTTCTACGGGGGCTCCTGCCTCCTTTTATACGAAAGGAAGGGGCAGGTTACACCGAGAATTGGGAGAGGATGAGATGACCTACACTAGGAGCTTCGGTCCTTCGTTACTGTTCCGATCATCGCCGTCTTGCCCATCCGGGTCGGCACTTTAGTTGGTCGGCGGTTAGGTGCTTCCTCAGGAAGCGGCGTACACGCCCTCTGCGAACCTTACAGTGTTGGCGTTCTGCGTCGGCGTGGGTGTTGCCTCGGGAGAGAGCGTGTCTTCGTACTGTATGTGACCGGCTGATGGGACTGGGAGCATGACTTCGGTCAGTCATTAAACCTTCTAGGGAAGGAGCCACCTGCCCTTGTTTAGTCATTTCGATTGACCCCGTTCGTGGGGTACGTGGCTGTTGGCTGGTGGAGGCTTCGACGCGCGGCCCTTGGCAGGGGTTGTCTCAGAATGGTCGGAATCGGGGGACCCCATCCCGCTGCGGAGGTCGGGAGCCCGGCTTGGGAGCCCGGCTTGGTCGGGGTCGGGGGACCCCGTCCCGCTGCGGAGGTCGGGAGCCCGGCTTGGTCGGGGTCGGGGGAGAGCTCGGAAGGGTCCCCGGTGGCCTCTTGAGACCTTTGGTCGGACCCGACTGTAACGATACCGCTCGGCGCCCGGGATGGTAGACCGAGAGCGTCTCGCACTGGCTTAGAGCGATCCCGCATGCGGAGGAGCGGCCGCGTGTCGGTGGGGCGCGCCCGGTGTCCGATCTCGACAACGACCCGAGGCTCAAGAAGCGACGTGAGACTCTAGGCGCTCTTGAGTCTGAAGTCTTGTTTGAAGAGGGAAGTCCAAGTATGTGTCCCGGTGGGGGAAGTTGAAGGAATGGGGTCTATAGGATGTGTGGAGGGACGCGCCCGTACGGGGGTTTCGAAAGGCCCTCGACGTTTGACCCGCCACACGCCTCGAGCGCCTTTTGAGGTGATGGTGATGTCGGTAGATGAGGCGTCTTTTAAAATCAGGGGGGTTTCATCCTTTAGGATTTCACTTCCCGTTTCTCGTGCCCTTGCCTTCTTCCTCCTCGTCCCTCTGCGCCCACGCCTTCTGGCCCTTGATTGCGACCCCGCTCTCTCCCACCTTCTTGACCTTGATTCCATGGCGAAGTTTGGGAGGAGCACGCTACCGCAGAAGCGGATGAGGAGATGGAGTCTTTGGGGCTTCGACCCGTTCTCTTGGCGGCTTCCTTAGGGAGAAAGTGCAGCGACCTCGGGGCGATGAGATCGTGAGCACGGAGCAAGTACATGCTCTTTGGGCTGCGGACCCGGAAAGTGACTTCTTGGCTGCGGTCCTTGCGCAGTGCGAGATCGAGCTCGTGAATTTGGCGCCGAACTCCCTCCTTCTCCTTCTGTTTCGCACATCTTTGCGAGGGTTCTTGGCGTGCTCCTACCCCTCGCTTTTCCGTTTTACTCCTTGTCCCGCACCGCGAAGACCCGTCGTCGGGTGCCTCTACTTCCATTGCGGTAGGACTCCTGCACCTTTCTCCAAATCCCGACCAGGACTCGCTCGGCCGTGGGTGGAGAAGTGGTTTTATTTAAAGAAGGGCGAGGAGGCGGGTTTGCTTATAATGGTGTCGTGGTCGGCGGGCGGGAGACCCCGAGCTCGAGGACTCGGTGGACGACCGAAGTAGCGCCTTCATCCACACATGCGCCACGCTGGGCCCGGCGCGACGGTCGTTCGACTACTCGCGAATCGGGTGCTCCTCTACGGAGGAGGTTGCACCCTTTCTTTGAAATCACCGGAGGTACGACGCCACGGGAAAGTCACGAGGTAAGTGTCGCCGATCTCGGATCCTTTCGGACCTTGGTGGGGCTTTCTTATCTCCCGACGTTTTATTCGATCTCGCGGCACCGAGGTCGGCGTGGATCGCCGAGGATGCGGGAGATCTTGAAGGCCGCCAACTCCTTCGACCTCGGCGCAACGTCCCCAAGAACATCTTGGGCGCGGCGGCGAGTAAAGCCTTCGCCTTGGTCCCGCCCGGGCGCTTGGACTCGGATGCTTATTGTGGCGAGCTCGTGTAGAAACCAAAGAGCTCTAGGCACGCCAAGCAATTGCTACCGTTTCTGGCCCGACCAAAGGCAAGAGGGGCCAGAAGCCGGCCTTGGACCCAAGCAAGCAAATCGAGAAGCCCCACATCAGTGGGACGGCCGTGTCGTGGTGAGTTTAGACCCCGAGCTCGGGGTGCGGGCTTCGAGCTTGGCGCCGCGGGCCCTTTTCTTTCTTTTTCTTCTTTTTTGGTTCACCCACTAACCCTTGCTTTTGCCAGCAACAAGAGGCGGCTTCGGCCGCGAGAGCCCCGGGTACGCAGCCAGAGCAACAGATTCCGGCAACGAGCTCCCGAGGGGGAAGCCCTCCCGCCGCTGTCGAGGAGCGGTCCACGCCGGTCACGACCTCCGACACACCGTCATCCCACCCCATCGCGGCGTTCGGCGTCCGAGGGGTACCAACCTTTCCTGTGGTCCAGGGCGAGGCCGGGGAGGAGGATTATGAGGACGATTACCGCCTCGTGGCGCGACCCAGGACGCGGTAGATGCTGCTTGCCGCGCCCTCCGAGGAGGACGAAGCGGCCGAGAGAGGGTTTGTTGATAGCCCTCGACCAAGGACGTCGCGATCGGGGGTGCTGCTGCCAGGAGCACCGTAGCCGAAGGGGTCGCTGTCGAGGGTGGCGCCGTCGTTGCGCCCTCGGTGGGGGCGTCCCCGAGGGCGGAGTCCTCAGGAAAGCGGAGAGCCGAGTCGCCCCCGTCGGGGGGGCTGGTAAAGAGGGCGAGGTTGCGTAGCGCCCGATTCGCGTGCATAAGTTCCCCTGCTTAACTTCATGGTGGTGGGGCCGACCGAGCATCTTTTGATAATTTGCGCGCAGCTCATATGCCGGGCGATCGTGGCTCGGTCGCCGCTCGACCCCGATGCCTCCGCCCGGCGCTTTGGTTCTTGAGCCGTGATCGCGGGCGGCGTTATCGCCGTGCCGGGTGGGGCTATCCACCTGCGCGCCGAGGACCTTTCCGCAATCGAGGCGGCGGGTCGTCGAGCCACTTGACGGCCGGAAGGTCCGGCCGCCATTGCCGCATGGCCGGCGGATCCACAGTCGCCGGGGTGCGCCGTTGCCATAGCGGCGGCGGAGGCCGTCGGGGACGCAACTGCGGGTGTACTGCCCCGAGATTCTGATGGTGTCGTCGCCTTGTCTTTGCTGGAAGACCGGATAGTGGAGGTAAGATCGGTCGTGGCGTCAGCTCCTTCTTGCCTCACTTTTCTTAGTGGTCACGGCGGGTTTTCTCTTTGCCTTTGCAGGGTCTGCGGCTGGTTTCCCGGGGGTACAACATCGCGCGAACATGTGCTCGCCTTCCGGCCCTTATGCGGTGCCCTCGAGGCAAATCAGACGGACATCGCCGAGCTAAAAGCTGCCGTGTCGCGCGGTCAAGAGGAAATCTCGCGCCTGAGGGAGGCCCAGGCCCTCGAGCTCGCGCGGGCTGTCGAGGCCGAAGCGGCGCGTGGTGTGTGAGATATACACCATAGCGCTCTCCGAAGCCATCAAGGGGGAGCGGAGGAGGGCGGAGGAGACCCTTGCACGGGTCCGTCGAGAGGCGCAGGACGTCTTTGACGAGGACCGCGCGAGCTCGTCGACGGAGATCCAGCACCTCAAGCTCGAGATCTCCGTTCTTCGCTTCGAGGCAGAAGTCGCACGGCGAGGGGGGCCCTCCTCCGAGCTCGAGGCCAAAGCGGCCGAGCTCGAGAAAACGGTCGCGGGGTTGGAGATGAGGGCCACCGGGCGTAAACTAAGGCGGTGAGGCCGAGGCCGGAATGCTAGTCTTGGAGAGGTGGCGCGGTGGCTCGGTGGGAAAGACGCCTCGGCCCGGCTCCAGCGACGCGACCGGATTGACAAGGCGAATCCAAGGTCCTCGCATTGCGTGGAGGGTTTCAGGCCTTGAGCGGAAAAACTCGCCCGAGACATGTCTCTGTGAACTTTAGAGTTAGCAGATGGGTCGGGGGTGAAAGATTCCCCCTTGTAAAGATAAAACGACTTTATGTTAAGCCTTATAGAGTTTGTGTTTTTTTCGGAGAACTTAGCTTATTTGTCGGTCTGTGCCGCCACTGCGTGTCTTGTGCGGGCTATTTCTTGGAAGGGTTGAACAATACTGGATACGTGGCGCGTGGCGAGCACGTTCCTTCGACTTCGCAATGAGGCCTACCGCTTTGCCCGAATTACCTAGTTTAGGTCGTGAGTCGTTCGATGCACGATGTTGATTCAACCGAGGCCTTGCCCAAATCACTCGGGCCCGTGCGCGACTTTCGGGTTGACATGTCTCGATAATTTGGTGCGCGGGAATAAGTCGACTTGTTGCGATAAAGCGACTTATTGCGACCGAGATCATCCACGGTGGTAATCTTAGGGTCGCGGCCTCCGGTCCGAAATGTCATCGGCCCGGCGCTTGAGGGTGTCCGGTCGGTTACCATAATGGGAATAGCCGACTTACTCGATAAGGATCGTTTCTGCGACCTCAGAGCCGAGAACGCGTCGGGCTCGGGACACGGCATCCCCGAGATGAACCCGAGAACGTGGTCCCCACCGAGGCCTCGCTTTGGCGATACGAGTTTGGGCACAACTCGACCGGTCACTGGGATGGCTCAGATCGACCGCATTTTTGGCCTTGGTCGACTCGGCGAGCTCGGGAATGCATCGAGCTCGGCAAGACCCCTCGAGGGCGGTTTAGAGGTCGAACTCGCCACCGCCCCGGGAAAGGTCGGCTTAGAACGACAGAGTCATCGATGGTGAATCCCAAAGCGCGACCTCGAGCCGGGAAAGTCATCGTGCTCGGCGCCCTCAAACGTTCAATGGTTGGCAAAGACGGGGATGCCTGAAACCCGATAATTATCGTCTTACACGGCCCCGATCCCAGGAATGCCGGGCCGGTTGTTCATCCCCGAGGCGAACCTAGAGAACGTGACCCCAGGCGCTGCAAGAAAGAACATGCATGGACGCCTCGAGGTCGAGCTCGCCGCGTGGCCTTATGGTTGCCCTTATAGCCACGCCGCGGGATCGGGCCGTCCGAGGCGTTCTAAGAAGAAATTTCTTTGGTTAAAAAAAAGGGGCGGACGAGACGTCGCGTCTGAGGGCTTTTAGGATGGCGCGACCTTCGACCGAAGGAACCTGCAACTTAGGGTCGTGACGGAACACCAACCCTTCTACAAATCGAAAGAGATTAGCACGGAAATCGGAAGAAAACTTTATTATGGCCATGAACCTGGGCCGGACCAGGGGATGGCGACACGAGAGCCTCGGGCACGCCCCGAGGCGCCAGAATTCAGAATACCGGAATGAACATAGCAACAAAGAAGGAGGCACCTTAACTTAATGAAGGGTGAAGGAGCGCTAGGCGTAGAACTTTGAGGCGGCCTCACGTTCCACGAGCTCGCGAGCTCCTCGCCATCGGGACCGCCAGCGGTAAGCCCCACGCGCTTGCCGAGACGACTACGAAGGGCCCTCCACACGGGACAGACTTGTTGGTGTGGGAGCGATCTTGGATCCGTCGTAGGACCGGGTCCCGACGCGGAAGCCCCCAGGTCGGACGGCTTGGGCGGCATGTCTGCGGAGATCTTGCAGTAGCGCCGAGCGCAGGCGAAGCGCGCACCTTACTTCTTCCGCCAAGGCAAGGTCGAGGACCGCTCACGCCGAGGTCGACATGGTCGGCCGAGCTCGCAAATCTAGTGGAATGGAGCGCGACCTCGGGCGGTGGGCGACCTCGGTCCCAAGACGAGTGGAAAGGGCTTGCCCGTTGCTGGCTGGTCGAGTGCGGACAGACCAAAGGACCGCGGGAGCTCATCCACCCATGCCGGCCGCGGCGGCGACCGAGCTCGTCGAAGACTCGCTTCTTGATCCTTGGATGAGCTGCCCATTGCGCGCTCGGCGCCCGTTGCTCGGGCGCTCCCGAGGCATAGCGCACCTTGGTCCCCATATCCGCGCCGAACTCTTGGAACACTCAGCGGTGAATTGCGTTCGTTGTCGGTGATGATCTGCAAGGGACTCGTGCCTCGTGACCACGGCGGAGCGGAAGAACTTTACCGCGACCTTGGCGGTGATAGCGGCTCGGTTCGCTTGATCCATTTTGAAAAGGTGTCGATCGCCACGATCAGAACTTCTTCCCCGGCCAGGCCTCGGAAGGGACCGAATGTCGAGGCCCCACGTCGAATGGCGAGGCAAGGGAATGGTCTGGCAGGCGTAGGCGGTTGCCTCACCTTTCGGGCGTGAAAGCGGGGGCGCGTAAGAACAAGCGATGCCACAGGCATCTTCGGCGCCGTTGGCGGTAAAAACCCATCCCGAAGGCCTTCCACCATAATCACGAAGAGGAGTGAGCACGCGCGCATGGAGTGTATGTCGTTGGCGGTATTTACCCTCTTGCAGGTGATGCATTTGAGAGAACGCCCAAAGCCCTCGGCGGTGGAGCTGCCCGCCGATGAGCACATGCGAGCCCGCACATCGCGAGCTGCTCCTTCTGCAGAGTGGCGGGAGCTCCCTTGGTCGAGGAACTTGATGAATGGATCCATCCACGTCGGGCGTTTTGAGGAAGGCCACGGTCTTCCGATCGGCGACGGACGGTGGCTAAGGTTTCAAGGATGACGTCCGTGGGAGCTCGTCGCCGGATGATCAAGCACAGACGGGAGATCGGCGGTGGAATTGTCTTTCCTTGGTACGTGCTGGATCCTCAGGTTCCGGAACCATCTCTCCATCTTGCGTACCTCGGCGAGGTATTTGGCCATCAGAGGCTCCGAACACTAGTAGACTTTGTTATACTGATTGACGACGAGCTGGGAGTCTCCTTTCACGATTAGGCGACGGATGCCCAGGGACTTGCAGGCTCGGAGGCCGGCCAAGAGGGCCTCGTATTCCGCCGTGTTATTGGTAGCGGGGAAGTCGAAGCGGATCACATATCATAAGTGGTCACCTTGAGGGGTGATGAGGAGAACGCCAGCCCCTGAGCGCTCAAAGGATCTTGATCCGTCGAAGAACATGGTCCATGGGTCTTCGGCTTCGACCTCGGGCTCGGGCGAGCTCGCCGTCGCTTCGGCGGCGAAATCTGCGGCGCTGTGATTTGATGGCGGTGCGGGCCGTGAAGCGGAGGTCAAACTCGGCCAGCTCCATGGCCCATTTGGCGACGCGACCTCCGGCTTCAGGGTTTCTGAGGATTTCCCCGAGCGGGAGGCCGCTTGGGACGACCACCGCATGTGCTTGGAAGTAGTGTCGGAGCTTCCGCGAGGCCATGAAGAGTGCGTAGAGGAGTTTCTGGACCTGGGGATAGCGCTCCTTCGTCCCGTGGAGCACTTCGCTAACGTAGTAGATCGGGTGCTGCCGTCCTACCCATTCGGCTACCAGGACCGCGCTGACGGCCTGGGTCGCGGCCGCGAGTAAAGTAGCGAGACCTCTCTCCTTTGTTGCCGGGGTCGTCGGCCAGGAGGACGCGAAAGGTACGCCTTGAGCTCGTCGAAGACCGCTGGACTTTGGGTCCTCGAAACCCTTATGATTGCGCAGATCTTAAAGAAAGGCGACCCTCGCTCGCGGCCGAAATGAAGCGGTGAGGCGATGATGCGACCGTGAGCTCGCACTTGTTTTATCGAGGTCGGGCGGTCATCCGCTCAATCGCCTCGATCTTCTCGGGTTTGGGCCTCGCCCGGCCCCGATCATGTAGCGAGTACTTTTCGGAGGCCGTCGAAGACGCATTTTCGGGTTGAGCTTGATGCCGAACCTGTTCGGGTTGGCGAAGGTCTCGGCGGTCGTTGGCGTGGTTAGCCTTAGAGGGCTCTTGGCGATGATGTCGTCGGCGTACACCTCGAGGTTCCGGCCGATCTGCGGTCGAAGGCTTTGGCCATTAACCCGGAGCGTGGCACCCGCATTGCGGAGGCGAGCGACATGGTCGTGTAGCGAATGTTCCAAGCGGCGTGATGAAGGCGGTCTTGCCTTCGTCTTCCGCGGCGAGCTTGATCAGTGGTACCGAGTAAGCGTCGAGAAAACTCAACATCTCGGCGTTGGCGGTGGAGTCCACAATCTGGTCTATGCGGGGGAGCGGGAAGTTATCTTTGGGGCATGCAGCGTTCAAGCCCGTGTGGTCGACACACATTCGCCACTTCCCGCCCTTCTTCTGTACGATCACAGGGTTGGCCAGCTATTCGGAGTAGTTGACCTCGCGAATGAAGCCGGCCTTAAGGAGCTTGTCGAGGTGCTCCCTGATTATTGCCGCCTTCTCAGAAGAGAAGCGCCGGAGCTTTTGGCGCAAGGGTCTGCAGCTAGGCTTTGTTTGTAGTTTGTGCTCGATCACCTCCCGTGGGACCCCAAGCATGTCCGCCGGTTCCCATGCAAAAATGGTTTTGTTATCTCGGAGGAAGGTGACGAGCTCGTCTTCCTATTTGGGATCGAGTGGGTAAATCTGACGCATTTGCGCGCCCCTCCTCAAGCTGCACGGTCTTGGTCGGGCCGTTTGGCTGGATAGCCGTCTTCCGACGGGCGTCCTTCGGGGTGATCTCGGGGCCCGGTTGGGGCAGTATGCCGGCCAGCGTCAGGGCCTTTTCTTCGCAACCGTGTGCTGCCTTAAGGTCGCCGCGGACCGTTATGACGCCTCCGGGTCCTGGGAGCTTCATACACCGATGCCCGTAGTGATTCGCAGCCATGAATTTGACCAGGGCGGGGCGCCCGAGGATGGCGTTGTAGGGGAGATCGCCGTCCACGGCCTCGAAAGTGATCATTTCGGTCGCGGAAGTTTCTGGTCGCCGAAGGTGACGGGAGGACCACTTGCCCCAGGGGGTGGTCGAGCTCCCCGGCACGATGCCAAAGAAGGGGATCGCTATGCTCTTGATTTTCGACCGGGGTATTTGCATCCGGTCCAAGGCGCTGGCTAGGAGTAAGTTGAGGGAACTGCCCCCGTCGACCATGACTCGGCCAACGACGGCGTTGCTTATGGTCGGGGCGACGACCAGAGCAGTTTTGAAATCCCGAGGCATCCCCGGGGGGCGTCGTCCTGGGAAAAGGTGATGGGGACGACGCCCCATCTGCAGGGTTGGTCGGCGGGCTTCCCAGCGGTGGCTTGATAGACGGTGCGGGCGGCGTCCTTCAGCTCGCGCCGAGATCGGTATGCAGAGGAACCACCAAAGATCATGTCCACACGGCGGTCGCCCTGTTGGAATTCCAGGTCAGGGCCCGCTCGGGCCTGGCCAGCGTTGATTCCTTCTGGCCGCTCGTCGCCTTTTTGTAGCGAGGGCATTTCCCCAGTCCCTTTATAAAAGGCGTCCAACTTGAACAGCCATGTCCTGCAGCCCCGTAGGTCATGGCCGTGGATCTTGTGGAACGGGCAAAACTTGTTAGCGTCGAAGCCGAGTTGTTCCTCGTTGCCCCAAGCTCGGACGTTCGCGTGGAGGGGGTCCCCCCGACCTTGCCCCGACTGGGGTCGGCGCAGCGCCTGCTGCTGTCGCGGATGGTTCTGCTGAGGCCGGGGGGCCCGGCGGTAGGGCTGGCGCGGTCCCGCCCCTTCATGTTTGTCATCGACCGTGGCGACTAGGCGGAGTTGGCGCCTCGGCGCCTTGCTGATCTTTTCCCGCTTTGTCGCCGCGGGCCCGGTCTCCTTCCTTACCGTCGGATGGCCTCGTTTCGCCGAAGGCGAGGTCGAGCTTGCCACGGTCATAATCATGCTTCCAGCGGACAGCATCGTCCGCGTCCACGTACCGCTCAGTCATGCGGAATAGTTTGTCGACGGTGAGTCTTGTGGCAATCTCGAGATCCTCCGTGGCGTCGTCTCGGGACGCCAAACTTGAAGGCCTTGATGATGGTTTCGTCAGAAACATTGGGGATCAAGTTTTGCGCGGGTGAACCGCGCACGAAGTCCCCGCAGATGTTCTCCTTTCCTCTGGATAACACGGTCCGAGTCCCTCTCCGCCCAGCCGTTCGTAGCAACTCTGGAAGTTGGAGTGAGAGCGCTCTCGGTGGCGCCACGACCGGAAGGTGGGGACTTTGGTTGAAGAGCAGTCGCGCGCGCCGCCCGTAAGCGGTGGGGAGGTAGTTGGCCATTACGGCCTCGTCCCCTCCGGCCGCCGGGATAGCGGTGGAGTAGATGGAGAGAATTCGCGGGATTCTTGGTCCCGTCGAACCGCTCCATCATCGCCGGCCTAAGCCGGGCGGCCAGCGTACTGACGGAGATCGCACGAGTCTGCGCCGGCGGCCGTGGGCGAGAAGGTCATCTATCGCCATTGCTAGCGTCGAGTCGTCACCACCGGCGGAGAACTCGAGCCGGCGCGCACCGCGTCGTCGTGATGGTCGGCGGAGCGCCGTTAATGGTGGTGTCGCAAGTGGTTACTGGTCTTCGTCGCCGAGAGGGCGTCCGAGAGGGACTTCGGAAGCACCGCTATGCTGGCGAAGCCGTTATTACGCGGCGGCGACAGGTGAGCCACGCCTCTCTGTCGGAGGCGGTGAAGATGGTGTTGGTGCGAGCGAGGCGGGATCCTGCCGTGAAGCGGCCGGTGATCCGGTGCGAGGCCCGCCGTCACGGGCGAAGACTCGAGCCCCAGAGCTTGCTTGCCGGGGTGTGGCCATCGGTCGCCTTGTTGAGCTCTTCGGGAATCGTCGGAAGAAGGCCGAGCCGCCCGAGCGGGTCGGCCATGACCGGCGATGGCCGCAGGAGCTCTTGGGCGGGTTCGTGCGACGGGAGGCCGAATCGGCCGGATCGAGCGGGTCGTACCACGCCCTCTCGCGAATGGCGGTGATGGCAGTCGATGGCGACACAGGCGGCGATCGCGCCCCGAGGTTTCCGAGCCACCGTCATCCGCCCCAGGGGTTGCCTCACGTCCGTCGGCCGCGAAGGCATGGCGTTCGCGGGGCGGCAAGGATGGCAAGAGCATGGATGTGGAGCCTTGGCACTCGGGGGCAGCGTCCGAGCCCAAGCTCGCCGTTCGCGACATGCTGGTAGTGGAGCCGGAGGTGTTGAGCTGGCCAAGATGACGAACTTTGGATGAAAGAAACTTGGGCCACGGTGGCGCCACCGTATCGATGATCGGACCGTCGACCGCAAAGAAAGAGAGGAAGGATCGTGCGGAGGCAAGGCCCGAGCCGTTCGTCGGGAGGCACCCTCGGCGGCGCACTAAGCGGAGAACTGTACAACCAAACGGGAGACACAAGGTTTATCTTGGTTGGGCGAACCCTACTCGATTCGTGTGGTGGGGTTGTATTCTCTTCAGTACAGGTGACTGCCCAAAGTTTACAAGCGAGGGTGTTAATGGCTTAGCGAGGTGGCTTCCATAGCGATCCCCCTTCTACGGGGGCTCCTGCCTCCTTTTATACGAAAGGAAGGGGCAGGTTACACCGAGAATTGGGAGAGGATGAGATGACCTACACTAGGAGCTTCGGTCCTTCGTTCTGCTGACTGATCATCGCCCGTCTTGCCCATGCTGGGTTGGCAGCTTTAGTTGGTCAGGGCGGTTAGGTGCTTCCCCGGGAAACGGCGTACCTGCCCTCTGCGAACCTTACGAGTGTTGACGTTACTGCGTCTGACGTGGGTGTTGCCTCGGGAGAGAGCGTGTCTTCGTACTGTATGTGACCGGCTGATGGGACTGGGAGCATGACTTCGGTCAGTCATTAAACCTTCTAGGGAAGGAGCCACCTGCCCTTGTATAGTCATTTCGATTGACCCCGTTCGTGGGGTACGTGGCTGTTGGCTGGTGGAGGCTTCGACGCGCGGCCCTTGGCAAGGGTTGTCTCAGAATGGTCGGAATCGGGGGACCCCATCCCGCTGCGGAGGTCGGGAGCCCGGCTTGGGAGCCCGGCTTGGTCGGGGTCGGGGGACCCCGTCCCGCTGCGGAGGTCGGGAGCCCGGCTTGGTCGGGGTCGGGGGAGAGCTCGGAAGGGTCCCCGGTGGCCTCTTAAGACCTTTGGTCGGATCCCGACTGGTAACAGTCCGCTCGGCGCCCCCGGGATGCTAGACCGGAGACGTCTCTGCCTGGGCTTAGGAACAGTCCCCCGGGTACGGAGGGGGAACGACCACGTGTCAGGGGGACGCGCGCCAGGCTGTCCGATCCCCGACACTTACAAATCTATTTAATCTGGTCACTAAGTCGTATTTTCAATTTATAATGCAACTAAGAAAATAAATTACGTAAAAAAAAAATACAAAGCACTTTATTTTCTCTTCCTCCCATTCTCCTTTTCTTCCTCCTCCTCTACTTCCTCCTCCCTTTCTCCTTCTCTTCTCCTCTCTTCTCTTTGGCTTGGGTGGCTACGGCTCAAATGGCGCCTGACTGGCCGAGCAGAGTGCTCGACCAGTTTTATATGCGATCTCTGTTGCCATTTCAAATGACGATAGAAAGTCTATCGGTATTAGAAATGGTTATAGACTTTTTGCCGCCATTTGACATAGCAACAAAGAGCATATTGCCATTTCAAATATCGATAGCTGGGTATTCTTGTAAATTTTTGAATTGGCATATTACTTAAATAATATTTAAAAAAATATTATTTAAGAAATTCGGATGCCTCTTGCCTGCCCTACTTGGATTTTCCGCGAGTTGACGTCATGAGAATATTGCTACTTTCACATAGTATTGTAGGTCTCTAGTGAGAAAAACTACTACTGTAAAGCGAATGCAACTATGCGAATGCTAAAAATTATGCTGGAAATTAATGTCTGAGTCTGACTTGTCTTGTCTCGTAGTATCTTCTTTTTCTCAAGCGTACATGATTCCAAGGACATCAATTTATCTGGTCTGATTGCTGTCGGTTAAATTGCACTTTTGCGGCTATCCTTATGTTCCCAAGATTTTTCTCCCGTTCAGCTCCACTCTGCGCTGCCGTGTGATTTAGGCATGCATCCTGATTAAATGGAATCGCTGCGTTCCAATTAAAAAATTCCAGACCATTGTACGTCGTCCCGTTCTGGACCGCCCAATTGTTATCTAAATTAATTGAACCCGTACTTTGCTACAGATAAGAAGTATTATAATTTCGCAATATATCGAGCCGAAGTCGTCAAGATCAACTTGCTCTCTGTCCTTGGCTGAGGTTCCATCCCTATGCCGGTCATGCTCTCACAAGTCACAAATCTGGCGTCACGCCTTTGCCACCGTGCTCAGCCTACCCCGTGTCCTCATCTCCGTCGTTGTCCTTCAAGCTTCATTATGACCCATGTTGTGTATTTGAACAACCTAATTTGCCTTTGAAATAAAAATTGCTTGAATTTCATCAATTTTAAAAAAACTTTGGTTGCATCTCCGAAAATTCTCCAAAAGCGCTACCTTGATTTAAATTTTAATATAATTTTTTCCTTCGCTAAAAAAAATCAGAATTTCAAAAAATTGTTTGTGTTATCCAAAATCCCAAAGAATCCTTGCATGGAAATGCTTCTCAGAATTAAAAATTTAAATTCAAATCAAAATTTTGCAAATAAAATTTTCAAAGCCTTTTCTTTCTCTCATCCCTCCTAGCCGAAACCCAATAGGCAGCACAACATCCCCCTTTCTTTTCTTTCCCACTGGCCTGCATCATTCACTTCCCTCCTTCCTCCCTCTTTCTATCCCATTGGCCTAGCAGCCCGAACCATCATAGTCACCCACCCTTCTCCTTTCTTCCCACTCACCAGTCGCGGTCCACACTCATGCGTCATCCTAGCCGAGCGCAGCAGCAAGCCCAACTTGCCGTCTCTCTCTTGTAGTCACCGACACGTCGGCTAAGGCACCACCTATCGGTGCCCCCTCTCATGTTCATGTTCCTCGCACGCCATCTCTCTCTTGCTCACTCGCTCATTGCCGTTCATGTATGTAGCAAGAGTCGCAAAGTATTCACGTCGCATCTAGCGCCTATTCTCCCTCCCTCCTTGCTAGTGGCTCATTCATGATTTCTCGTGCCCGAGATAAGCACCGAGACATCGCACTCGTTCCTCCTCCTCTCTATTTAAGATGTGCTTTACTTCGTCACGATATGCACCCACACCTCCTATGCATTTCCCCCAAGCTTCCTCCTCCCTTTCGACGACTTCTTCAATTCCAACAACTGGCATCGCCATTGATTCCTGCTGCTCTGTTGAGTTTTCGCCATTATTATCTTGTCCATAATGGTCACCTCGACCTCCTCTTCATGATGCTCACCTCACCTTCGTTTGTTTCCCCTTAAGAAGGCCAGAACGCCGTCACTACAGCTGTCAATGGAGCATGAGTCGAGCCCGATGACACCGTCATTGCCCCCATCCCTTTCACCTAGGTGAGCTTTAACCTTGAAGGCCATGTCATTTGTACTCATCACGATCTCTCCTTGCTGATGCCCCTCCTCTTCTTCCTTACCGAGCACCACACCATCTAGAACGCTTCTTCTTCCCTATTGTTGACCCAGATTGCATACTGAACACACAACTGCAACCGATCTCCCTACTTGGACCATCTCTTGGTGAGCCTCTTCATTCCCACATTTCTTTTATGTCGCGAACTTGGAAGGCTAGTCAATGACACCCCTAGTTACCTGTAGTGTTGTTGTGTGCAACGTCTCAATTTTTGCCTTAAAATTATTTTTTTGTGCAATTTAATGTTTTTAGAAACTTCTTAATTTTATTTACAACTTAAATATTATTATGGAATTTTCCTTTTGTAAAAAAGTATTTATTATGGATAAACTTTAATTGAAAATTTGTTGGAATTATTTTATTTCAGCTATAAATGTTTTAAATATTTTATGGAAATTTTGGATTATTTTTTCTATTTAATTGATACTTTTTATTTTTTGTAATTATTTAAAATAGAAAATCGTTGGAAAAACCTGATATCGGTTTTAGACCGAAACCTTAAGCCGCTGGCCCGTTTCTACATGTCTTGACCCAGCTCTGTGCCTACCTGCCTTGTTGGCTTGGCCTACCGCTGTGCCTAAGCCGCCGACCTCGGTTCGTTCCATGAGCAACTCAAATGCCAAGTCTAATAAAAAGTACGCCCCATGTGTGCTAGGTCATCCCAAGCAAAACCCCGATTCGTTTGTGTGCTGCCATGACCTTCTTGTTGCCGATTCGCCATCTTCGGTGGACTTCAAGCCTCAAGGTTGGTACCGACGAGTTCGCCTTGGTTCGTTCTACACCGTGCGTGCACTTGTTTGGCCGGAGTGTGACCGGAGCGCCATGCCGCAGTGAAGCCGAGCAACCGCCGCTTTGAAGCTCACCACCACTGTTCGGGTCATCGGAGGCCAAACAGATCACGTCACTAGGATCGCAACAACGAGATGTTGCCAAAGGTGCTTGCCGTCCTTCGTGGCCAGAGCACCGTTGGCTGACGTGGCTGCGTCAGCGTTTTGCCATGTGGTATGATATCATCATTATGATGTCAGTAGGCCTGACATGTGGGGTTCACATATTAGTCTCTATGTCTTTTTCGTTTCAAAAAATCAGCTGTTCAAAAATAGCCGATGACGTAAGTATGATGTCATAATTCAAAATTTTCATTAGAGAAATAATTCTAAAATTTTAGAAAAATTCCATAAAATATTTTTGAGACATTTAGAACTCAAATAAAATAATTCCAATAAAATTTCACTTAAACTCTATCCATAACAAACACTTTTAGGCAAAATGAAAATTCCATAATAATATTTAAATTGCAAATAAAGTCCAGAAAATACCTAAAAACATTAAATTGCACAACAATGATTTGAAGGAAAAAATTGCTATGTTACTCTCTGTCGGGAACTGAATATACAAATTTGGACCCTTTGTATATCATACACTAGTCTATAATCACGCTAGTGTATATAGTGGCAACTTAGATGAAATATCATAATCATGCATAGCGAAAACACAATAAAAGACTCTATTTATAGAATAAAAGACAGTTAATTGACCTTATGTTTGACTTTATAATACTATGCCATCAGGACTTAAACTCTAAGAAATAAATCAGCAACAGAGCACAAACTTCATAGATAACTATCAATACGACACAGACAACTAACACAACTACAGAAATGGTAATCTGGGTTGGTTATGGTGGTGATACAAAGTCCTTAGAAGTGATGACGAGCGGCTATCATGGTCGGTTTTTGCTCAATAGAAATATAGTATTATCTTTGTCGGTTCTAAGGTTAGAACCGACCTAGAAGACCTATTATCTCTATTGGTGTCGAGCTAGAAACTGATAGAGATAATTAGGAATCTGTATCAGTTTCACGATCAGAACCCATAGAGAAGTCCTTATAATCTCTATCGATTCTTAGCGTGGAACATATAGAGATTAGTGAATTATCTCTATCGGGGGTTCCACGCTCAGAACCGATAGAGATAAATCCCAGGTATCATCTTCATAGTATATTCACATTCACAGTATATGCGCATTCACAGTATATTCAAATTCATAGTATATTCACAAATTGATAGTATATGCACAATTAACAAATTCACATTATATTCACATTCATAGTATACTCACAGATCTACAAATTCACAGAATATTCACATTCACTATATTGTTGACAGTATACATACTCAATGCAAAAATCAGTAGTATAATCCTCTAAAACTCTCCTTAGGCAGCCCCGATGCCCCAATAGAAGGCTCTTTGTCCCAAGCAATTGCATCTAGATTACCACAGAGATTGTCCAATGAACATACTCAATGTAGAAATCAGTGGCACAATCATCTCACAGCCTTTTCCTTGTAGAACTTCTTGGCACAAGAGCAGTCTTTCGTATCGTTTTTATAACCAACTTTTGTCTGAAGTATTTACTGCATTTACTGCTGCTATGTTACAAGGATACAATAAAATAGTTAAAATATTAACAATCATACATTAACAAACAACGTTATTCGATAGATCAAGACAAGGAGACCTTAGGGCTTTTTCATATATGCCATCATATGTGCCATAGCTTCCGCAACAGAGGCTTTTCGGTTCTCCTTGTAGTTCCACAGCTTTGGCACAATACCCATTTGTTTAACACCAATAATTGATTGATTTTCAGTCATATCTCTTAATCCCTACAAAAGCGATCATTTTGTTATGAAAATAGGCTATCTTGGTATATTATAAGTTACGACGTTGAATTAAATACTAAACACCTCTATAAGCTCAGCTTTGGCTTCTTCCAATTCTGTGTTCTCTCTGCGCTCCTTAATGATGAGTACATGGTTAAGAGATTTAATATTTTGCGATATGTCATATATGTCTTTCAGTTTTTGTTTCATCTCATAAATTTTTTCTATTAACTCAGACTTTTCCTTCCATTTCCCTATCTTTACCTTAAGTTTTTTTTAGCATCCAATAGCTTTTCCATATCATCTGTCTTGTTTGTAGGCTCCATTTTATATATGATACTTGACAATATCAAAGTAAATATACTCATAATCATGTAATTAAGAATATGCATGACAATTAATATTAATAGAGGCATACAACTAGCAATCAAGCTCAAGTTGATTTTTAGGTGTTCTGAGATGTCGGACTGCCTTAGAAAGGCCTCCTCACTACTAGGGACAAGATATTAGACTGGTTTATGACAACCTTACCTTTCAAAACAGATTTAATAGTTGATAGTTCATAAAACCTAATCAATTGGACCAAGATATATTTAAGATCAATACTCAAGAATGCTTACTAAAACAATAATAGTACATACTACAAAAGCATGTAAACATAGGCTGCCAACAACAGTTCGGATGCTAAAAACAACCAACAATACCATGGACAAAAATAACATTCAAGCACAAGTAGAACAGTAAGCACAATGAGCATGCATTTATATCTAGTAACACTTAACAGATGATACCAATTGAACTAATCAAGTATTGCAAGATGTAAAGGATTAATCCATGTTGTAACAAACAGTCTAACCAGCCCAACTCCTCATCGAACAATGCCTCCCCACATGCAAGGTCCCCAAGACAAGTAATTGTCTAGCCCCCTTTGCAATAACAGTAAAGAAATTAATCATATGGAAATGATTATACTCACAAAGCATGAACTGAAAAGTCAGTGCAGCTAACACTACTTAGGGAGGAGGCGGCGACAACATTCTCAGGCAAGGAAACAACAGCGACCTACTCGAGGATGAGGTGACAACATGCTCAGGGAGGAGGAGGTGACGATGTTCTTCGAATTCTATGAACTTTTTTGGATATGATCCTAAGACAGTGCTAATGTTTTTGTAAAACATTTTGAGCGTGATCAGCTCTATGAATTTTTGGAAAAATATTTTAGTGATTATGTCTTAATAAAAGAATCTAGATTTTGATTATTCAGAAGTATTAAATAAATTCGAATATTTATGAAACTTTTTGAGGGGTTTCTTGGATTATGTGGAACTTAAATAAAATATTTCTAGGCTTTTAAATATTTGGACTTCAAAGCTTGAAAATCAGAACGGCAACTAGTTTATTCAAAATTTTGGGGTTTGGCTCAGGATGACCTAGCGCACATGGATAGACTCTTTGTCCATAGCAGAGATCTGATCGCGTGTCCGTGTCCATGCCGGACATGGTAGGCGAGGTTCTGAGCGAGCCTACTTTGTTAGTGGCTTAGACATAGCGAAGAGGGTCAAGGTGCAAGCCCAACGAGGTGTTCTAGTGTAGAGATAGGCAAACATGCAGAGAAACGGGTCGACAACTTAGGGTTTCGACCCAAAACCAAAATCCGGTTTTTTGAACAATTTTCCATTTAAAATAATTATAGAAAATACAAAGGCTTCCATTAAATAGAAAAAATACTTCGAAAATCCTATAAAATATGTTGAGACATTTAGAACACACATAAAATAATTCCAACAAATTTTCACTTAAACTTTATCGATAATAAATACTTTTGACAAAAGGAAAATGCTATAATAATATTTAAATTGTAAATAAAATGTAGAAAATTCCTAAAAACATTAAATTGCACAAAAATGATTTTAAGTAAAAATTTGGGATGTTACAAACCTCCCTCCCTTAACAGAATCTCGACCCCGAGGTCCAGGACTGACTATAAAAATAGGTTAGGAAATTATGACTTTAGATCTTCCTTACGCTCCCAAGTTGCTTAACTTTTTAAATGATTACTCTACTATACTCTGTAGAAATGAACTGACTTGCCCCTGGTCTTCCAATCAGCAAAATCCAAAAAATTTAACTGGTTGCTCCTTATAAGTCAAATTCTCTTGCAACTCAATCACAACTCTAACGGTGTCTGCTATGTTGGCACAAAAAGACAATTCTTAAGCTGAGAGACATAAAACATATCATGTACACCTACTAATGACTGTGGCAACTACAACTGATAAGCAACTTCGTCTCTACGCTGCAAGATTTTGAGTAGACCAACAAATCTTGAGGCAAGCTTCCCTTTATGAAGGACCATGTGGAGGTCCATCCATGTTTGTGATGAGTGTTTGACTTTATTTGAGCAAGGTGTGCTCAAGTTTGAGTTTGATTTGGATTGATTTTCAAAATAAAGCAATTTGAGTTGTCTCTGCCAGGAGTGGCAGTACCGGTCGTATGAACGCGGCAGTGATGAGTTGGATGGTTTATTGCACATCTTTGTGGGCATTGCTATGTGAGGAGTTTTCTTGTCTTTGATGGTTGCAGGGCGACGGTGCTAGGTCATGGTGAGGCGAAGGATGACCGGGACTAGGCGAGGCGTCGGAGGTCCAAGCGGTTGGGAGATCGCGGAAGATGATCGGAGGCGGAGTCGGGCAAGTCAAGAAGACAAGGAAAGGAGATGATGCTAGCTAGATGCGCGTGGATGAATGAGGGCCGTCGGATTGAGGTCTAGTTGATAGGTTAGCGGGTCTAGGTAGTATGCTTTGAAAACCGTGCAAGAAAACCCGGTATGTGTGTGGGTTTTGGGTTAGCCCTTGCATGGCTGTGTGTATGGGTTAATCCTAGCCCTTAGATGATTGCTCTAGGGTTGAGGACTCATCCAAGGGTGGTAGGTGGCCCAAGAGTAGTATAAATAGGGGTGGAGGGTAGCCTCCTTCCCTTGAAGGTGTTGAGGTTTTGATGCTCATTTGAGCTTTGCCCACATGAATGTGAGGCTTTGTAACCTCCCTTCCAGAAATGAAAGTTTTATTCATCCACCTCTGAATTTATTTTATGCATTTACATTATGTCTTTACTTTACGCAATTTAAATTCAGCATTTACTTTCCATAATTACATTCCCGCAATTTACTTTCAAGTAATTTGGATTTGCCTCCCCTCCTTCTAAATGCTGCTGATCTTGGATGTTTTGAGTGTGTTCATATGGTTTTACATCTCTTTTGCACTCTTGGATTGAGTAGAGAACATCTTTTCTTTCAAGTTCCAACTTTGTTCTGAACTTGTTCTTCGCGCAGCAGTCAGTGTATGATTTTTGTAAAAATCTATAAAAATCCTTTTTGAGTGATTCTTATTGGAGGAGGTGCGGCACTCTGATATCCACATGTATAAAAATTTTGGAGTTCACTTGTTGCACCGTTTGGGCGCCATGAGGTGAAAACCAAGCCCCAAACTTTCTGCTCGAAGTTCTTGACCAGACTGTGTTCTTCGATTTTTCCTGTTTTTTATGAAAGGCTTTTTGTGGAGAAATTTGGTGGAGTTCTTTACGACTCTGATGCTCATAGGGATAAATATTCTCAGAATTTTGTGAGCTGCAGAAACCCACCAACCTCCTGTGCAAATTGAGGACAAGTTCTGAAAATTCTGCTTTTGCTTTTCTGAATGTGACTTTTGTGATTTGAATTGATGTCCTTTCTAAAAGCAAGAGTTTGCATTGATTCCTCTTTATCTTGGACACTAGACAACCAGGATTGTGACTCAAAAATCCCCACATATTTTATGTTACTTATCCATGCAAGCTTGGGGTACACATAGTTGTCTAGTTTTTCGGGTTTTTCACAATTTCCTTTGAGCGATCTTGTCGAGGTTTTTGTTGGTGTATTTTGGGGGGAATTTTTATTTGCGACCATTCACCCCCCGTCTGTTCGCCATCTCGGTCCTTCAATTGGTATCAGAGCCGGTTCTGCTCTTTCTAGATCTTGACCGGTCTCAAGAGCCATGGCGACGGACAAATATTCCACCAAGCCTCCCATCTTTAATGGAGTTGATTTTCCTTTTGGAAGTCCGGATGGAGTCATACATCACGCCTGGGCTACGATATGGCGAAAGTGAAACTCCCGTATGAGGTTCTGGCGATGAAAATGTCACGGCCATCAATATGGTTGACGTTGAGGCGAATGCTAAGGCAAGGAACATTCTTATACAGGGTCTTAGCCGCGGTGAGTATGATAGGATTTCTCACCTTCGCTCCGCTCACGAGATTTGGGTAACCCTCGATGCTTACCATGAGGGCTCTACTCAAATCAAGACTGTGAGGCAGGACCAGTTCAAGCGCGAGTACAACAAGTTTGATCAACGCGTTGGTGAGAGTCTTGACGAGTGTTTTGGTCGGTTTACAAAGATTTTGAGCGACCTCCGAGCAGTTGGTTGCATATACCCTGACTCGGACAATGCTCGGCATTTCTTGACCGCACTCGACCTTCGGGTTTGGGAGATGAAGGTGACCACCATCAAGGACACCACCGACTTATCGACTCTGACTCTTGATGGGTTTTATTCTCGCCTCAAGACTCATGAGATCGATGTCGTCTCTCGGAAGACGAAATCTCAGTCAATGGCTTTGGTCACCGATCCCATTGGATCTTCTTCTTCTGATCCTTCTATTGGTTTCTCTCTTTCCGCCCTTTGCGAGCTAAGCGATGACCAACTGGAAAAATTTCCAGAAAATGAGCTTGCTCTTCTCACTCGCAAGTTTTCTCATGCATACAAGAGGGTGAGAGAGAGGAAGAGAGGTGGCATGATCACCTGCTTCGAGTGTTGTGGCCCCAACCACATTCGGGCGAACTGTCCCAAGCTGGAGAAGGGCAAGAACGACGTTGGCGGTTCGGGCAAGAACGACTACACCGACAAGAACCGCAACAAGAAGCCTCCGGTTCGTGAACGGCATACGAGAAGAAGTACCGCAACTTCTCCAAGAACAAGAAGCTCTTCCACGCGTCCTCGCCACGCTCAGCGACATCAACCTCTCCGACACGGAGACATGGAGCGACGAGGGCGAGGATGATCCGCAAGAGAAGAAGGGCGGCGATGACTTCTTCGGCATGTGCTTCATGGCCGACACCAACGACATCAGCAACTCCGAGCTCTACAGCGACTCGGATGAGGTACCCTTCTATGACCAGCTCAACGAAGCTTTCTGCAAATTAGGAAAATTTCATGCTAGAGCTAGAGCTAGATGTACGGAGCTTGAGAAGGAAGTAGGTACCTTGACTCGGGAGTTAGCTTCACTTAGATCTTCTCCCTCCCGAGTCACTGATGATTGCTCTTTGTGTGATGCTATTCTTGTGGAGTTGGAGAACCTAAGGACCATACATGATAGTGTGCTTGCTGAACTTGATGGTCTTAGGTTGAAGAATGCTAGCACTAGTTCTATTGATGCTATTCCTGTTGAGGCTAGTTTTCTTCATGCTCACTCCACTCCATCATGTGCTAATTGCTCTAAATTGCTTGCCGAAATTGATGCCATGAGCGAACACCTTAGAAAACTTTCTGCTAGAAATGATGAACTTGAATTGCATGCTTCTAAGGACCCGGTCAATACTCATGTGAGGGTGTAAGCAACTAAAACTTGACAATGATGCTTTGAATGTCAAGTGTGATCAACTTGCTAAGGATTTACTAGTTAAGTCACAAACTGGTTGCTTGCTGTGTGTTGGGGTTAAGGATGATGTGGATCAAATCCATGTCGAGCTTAAGAAGAAGTTAAAAGACCAAACCCTTAGGATTAGATATGCTCCTTGCGTTTCTTGTGAGGCCCTCAAGATTGAGGCAGCCGTGCTAAGGAACAAAAAGCACGTCTTTGAGAGATCTTCTCTTTACGGTTCTTCTTCTTCCTCTCCTTCCCCTGTTCTTCTTGTGCTTCTTTCTTCCGAGATTGCCGTATCTTATGAGCACTCTCGAGAAGTTTGTTGGAGGCAATAAGAAGCTCAATCTTATTCTAGACCAATCCAAGATTAGTAGATTCAATCAAGGTCTAGGATTTGATCCTTGAGCACGCTCGGCGCATCCTCCCACCATTGTGCGCGGCTCCAAGAGTGGTGAGATTGTGGTAGCTCCGAGTGAGCACCACCAAGTTTAGGTCTCTTTGGGTTGTCCATAGGACTTCGACAAGAAGGGTGTTACTCCTATTGCTTACGCCTCTAGCAAGGCGAAGTACACATGCACCTTCCGTAGAAGGATGGTCACCTAGTAGATTTACCAGCGCGCCAAGATCACTCGGCGTGAGCGTGTTGTTGCTCTTAGGGGTATTGAGGCCATCCCGGACTTTGAGTGCTCCTAAGACACACATTGCTTCTAGACAGTTAGAGAGTCGCTGTGTTTGGGCGGTGTCTAGGACTCGGTTTTCATGCTAGTTCTTTGAGTTTTAGCCACAGAGCTGTTCGTAGTCGATCTTTCCGTCGTCTTCTTGATATTCCTCGTTTTCCCATCGAGGTAGATATCGTGGCGTGAGGTGTTTTCCGGTAGGAGATCCAGGCAGCCTTACTGGGATGGTCCGGCTTTTGCACCACGGCGTGCCAACCCAGTTTTGACTCCTAGATTATCTACCAAAGTTTCTCCTGATCGTGTGAGAGTTGAGCATCGAGAGACACTCGAGTCGATCTTCTTACGCATTTGGTACTCACGAGGTGTCGTATGGTTGATATTGGGTTCCTAAGTCTTCACTCTATCCCAGTACTGAGTCATCTTTCTCTCTTGTGTCTTGATCAGGTTCGTCGGATGGGGAAGGGTGATGTTTGGATTGTTGAATCCGGTTGTTCTCGTCATATGACCGGAGATTCTCGTTGGTTCTCTTCCCTAGTCCGAGCCCCCGGTGATGAGTTAATCACTTTTGGGGATGCATCTTAAGGTAGAGTCATTGCTAAAGGTACCATCTGCATTAATAAAAATTTCATTCTTAAAGATGTTGCCTTAGTAAGTAAGCTGCAATACAATCTGCTCTCTGTTTCTTAGCTTATCGATGACTCTTTCGAGGTAAGTTTCAAGAGTAATGCCTGTAGAATCCTTGATTCATCAGGAGGGTTAGTTTGCGGGGTTTCTAGATTTGGGAGACTCTTTCGTGCTGATTTTTCTGCTTCTTCTGGAGACTCTTCGATGTTTGATTGCTTCTGAGTCCCGTGATCTCTCCTTCTGGCATAGGAGACTTGGTCACATTGGTTTTGATCATTTGACCGAGTTAGCGTACCACGATCTCATTCGGGTTTGCCCAAACTCAAGATGGTCAAAGACTTAGTTTGCTCTCCTTGCCGACATGGCAAGATGGTTCTCGCTTCTCATCCTCCGATCCACCGTAGTGATGGTGATGCACTAGGATAGCTTTTACATATGGGCCTTTGTTGGTCCGGCTAGAGTGCGATCGGCAGGAGGAAGTGGTATGTTCTTGTCATCTTTGATGATTTTTCTAGATACTCTTGGGTATTCTTCATGGCCTCGAAGGATGAGACCTTTTCTCACTTCAGGGTTTGATCGATGAGGTTGTCTATTGAGCTCCCGGTGCATTACTGAGCTATCTGCAGTGATAATGGCACTGAGTTCAAGAATTCCTACTTTGAGAGTTTTGTGTGGAGTCTGGTTTAGAGCATCGGTTCTCTTCTCCCTCGCCTCGTGAGAATGGCGTAGTGGAAAGGAAGAACAGGACCACGGTTGAGATGGCGGGACGATGCTAGGCAGTCTGATACTCTAGGAAGTTTTGGGTGAGGCTATAGCTCTTGCTTGCCATGTTTCTAATCGCGTGTTTTGAGAGCACATTTGCATCGCACTTCTTATGAGTTGAGGTATGGCGAAAGCCCGGTGTGTCTCATTTTGCGTTTTGGTTGCAAGTGTTTTATCTTGAAGTCAGTAACCTAGATAAGTTTGAGTCTCGCTCTTCCGATGGTATCTTTCTAGGTTACTCGACTTCTTCTCGTAGCTATAAGTGCAGGCGTTGATGCGCATAGGATCATAGAGACCGTGATGTGACCTTTGATGAGGCTAGCCAGAGCTAGACACGATGTTTGAGCTCTTCTTATCCCTCCGAGACCATCTTTGTAGAAGATGAGGATGATGGAGATGATGGTGTTCCACGGATCCAGTCCCTCTACACCTGAGGTGCCTCGTGTTTCCATTTCTGCACCTCAGGGAGACCAGCCCTTGCCTTCCGACTCTCCTTCGGCGAGTGGCTCTGCTCCTACCTCTTCTGTGCATGAGGTAGAGGCCATACGCTTACGGTCCTCCCGTCATATCGAAAGCTCATCCACCGATCGGATCATTGGTGATCTGTTTGAGCGGGTCACTCGCTCAAAATCAGGTTTGTCCAGTTTCTGCCTCCACTCTGCCTTTGTTGCCTCCTTTGAGCCGAATGATGTTTATCATGCATTATCCGATGAATCGTGGATTAATGCTATGCATGAGGAACTTGAGAACTTTGAGAGGAACAAGGTATGGCAGCTTGTCGAGCCCCCATCCGGTCATAATGTCATTGGGACCAAGTGGATGTTCAAAATAAGCAGTGAGGATGGGGTTGTCATTCGCAACAAGGCTAGGCTAGTTGTGCAGGGCTTTTCTCGGGTTGAGGTCTTGACTTTGAGGAGACCTTTGCCCTGTAGCTAGACTAGAGGCTATTAGGATCCTGCTTGCATTCTCTGCATCCTAGGGTTTCAAGCTCTATCAAATGGATGTCAAGAGTGCATTCCTCAATGGCTATATTGAGGAAGAGGTTTATGTCAAACAACCTCCGAGATTCGAGAACCCCAAGTTTCGAGTCATGTATACAAGCTCTCCAAAGCTTTGTATGGACTCAAGCAGCCCCAGAGCATGGTATGAGAGGCTCAAGTCTTATCTTCTCACCATGACTTCAAAATGGGTATAGTAGACAAAACTCATTCATCGGACACCATGAGTCTCATTTTCTTCTTGTCGCATTTATGTGGGCGATATCATTTTGGTGGCTCATCTCATTCGCTTGTGTCTCGGTTTTACGAGGTGATGAGCACAGAGTTTGAGATGAGTATGATGGGCGAGTTGAGCTACTTTCTTGGCTTCCAAATCAAGCGATTCGGGAGGGTACTTTCTTGCATCTAGGCAAATATACCCGTGACCTCGAGGCGCCGACATGTCGATGGGAAGCGGTGATGACTCCTATGGCCACCACGTCCTCGAGCCCGATAAGGATGGTGAGCCTGCTGATCAAAAGGAGTTTTGAGCATGATCGGCTCCCTCTTGTACTCATCGCTTCGAGGCCGGACATACATTTCGCTGTGTGTCTGTGCGCTCGATTTCAAGCTTCTCCTTGCACCTCTCACCGCCAGGCGGTCAAGCGCATCTTCAGGTACCTTCGTGCTACCACTGATTATGGTATTTGGTAATCTTCTTCTTGTCTATCTCTTAGAGCCTTTTCCGATGCCGACTTTGCTGGCTGTAGGATAGATAGGAAGAGCACTTCTGGCACTTGCCAATTCATTGGCACTTCTCTTGTTTCTTGGTCATCTAGGAAGCGATGCAGGGTTGCACACCAGTCCACCGAGGCGAGTATGTTGTGACCGATTCTTTGTAGCAGTGCTCTAGATGAGATCGACCTTACGGGACTATGGGTTAGAGATAGAGAGTGTGCCACTTTTCTGTGACAACATTTCAGCTATTTGCATTGCTAAAACCCAGTGCAATTTTATCGGACCAAGCACATTGATATTAGATATCACTTCCTTAGAGACCATGTGGAGAAGGGAGATATCGCTTGATTCGAGAGAGTGATCTTGATTAGCGATATCTTCACCAAGCCTTTGGATAGCTCCAAATTTGTTGCCTTGAGGAGTGAGCTTGGAGTCGTGAGCCCTTACGGCCTTTCGTGAGTGGGAGCTGGTTTGTATATTATGTATTATATGTTTTCTTCCAGCTTAGCTTTTCTTTTCTTTGTGTTTCTTTTGGGTGTCTTTGGGCTTGTTTTCTTGAGTTGAGTTCACTCACTTAGACTTCTGGCATGCCTTCCATGGACCTCTTATCTTGTGCTTTAGGTTGCTATCATGCGTGATTAGCTGTTCTCTCTTCTCTCTAGGTTGAGTTCCCTCACAGTCTTATAAGTCTAGCAGGTATTGGGCCTCCGAGTAGGCAGTGGTCTGTGTGCACTCCTTAGTTGGGATCTAGAGTCGACTTCCTATGTCGATCCTTGCGGAAGATAAGAGCGAGTCTAAGCCGTAGTGAGTCTCTTCTATCTTATCTATGCTCAATAGCCATCCAGTTTGTAGTTTCTCGGCTTCTTCTCCTCATTCATTTTTTGGTTGTTATTGAGTTCATTTGGGTTTTCTTTATGCCTAATCTTGATAATAACTCAACTTTAACCAGATTTGAGCTTAAAATTGATTCATTTGTTGAGGGGGAGTTTGGGAATCTGTTCATGCATTGCATTTAGACTGCATTTTCTGTTTTATGAGCTTTGTCTATTATGCAATTGATTTCTTCTTCATGCTATACACCATGCTACATCATTTGAAGAAAATCACTAGCTTAGGTATGTCCAAGTTCATTTAACTTGCTAAGCTTAAAAATGAAATAAGCCTTAAATGAAAAACTTGATGAAACTTGTTGCTTTTACTTGCTAGGTTTCTTCTCTAGAGGTTTGTGCCATAATTTGAGAAATTTAGGAGTTCTCTAGAGTCCCTATAGCAACTTGGGTGAAACTAGTTTGATCCATGCTAAAGTCCTTCAATTGCTTATGAATCACTGTGCAAAAAAAAATGAAAATTAAACAAAATTGACTCTTCTTGTGCACATAGGACTCAACACCTTGCATTCACAAGACCGCTTCCCATTGCACTTGAGATGAACTTGGAATACATCGTGTTTGACCTAGACCATCCTCTTAAGAGTTCATCTTGAGATGGTCGCATACGGCTTGAGTCAATTGGTTGTCAAAAGAAAATGCAAATAAATTAAAAACAAAGACATATGTGGGTAAAGAATGCAAATAATGTCAAACATTTGCACCCCGCTATGTCTTGTATGATGATAAATCAAAATTTGCATTAAGTGATAAATGAGCCCGAAGGACCTTGTATGCTCTTCTAGATTCCCCAAAGTGTTGAGTAGGTTGAACTCTAGGTTTTCCTTTTGATCCTTAGAGTGGCTATTCTTCTATTTTTGAAACTAAAGCTAAGTATTGCACTTGTCTAATCTTGCTAAAAATGGAACATTCAAAACTAAGCTCGTATTTGCACTTGGACATGTCTTAGTTTAGTCATCTTCTGAAATTGACAAGCTTGGTGTAATATCCTTCTATTTTGATCAATTGGATAATCTTCAAAGCTCTTTCGATTGCATTTCATGCATACATAAAAAAAAATTGATGCCTATATTGCCAAAAGGGGGAGAAAACGTAGAAAAGGCATCACTAAAATGATAAAAATGTGAATGCTTATTTGGTTATTATGATCTTTGTAAAACTATGCTACTACTTACATTTGGATCATAATCTCATAATCACATTTGACATGTTTAGTTGGATTTTAGAGTTTTTGTTGAAAACTTGCTCTTTCTTAACTTTAACTCTAAAATCTGAATTCCTCTTCGTCAACTTGGTCATGGTTCTAATTTCTATCTTTGGACCAAGTTTGACTTTGAAACTAAAAATTGCTTTCTTCTTCATTTTCTTCAAACTCAAATTTATGCCTTTTGTGTGGTTTGTCAATATACTCATCAAGGGGGAGATTGAAGGACAATGTGGAGGTCCATCCATGTTTGTGATGAGTGTTTGACTTTATTTGAGCAAGGTGTGCTCAAGTTTGAGTTTGATTTGGATTGATTTTCAAAATAAAGCAATTTGAGTTGTCTCTGCCAGGAGTGGCAGTACCGGTCGTATGAACGCGGCAGTGATGAGTTGGATGGTTTATTGCACATCTTTGTGGGCATTGCTATGTGAGGAGTTTCCTTGTCTTTGATGGTTGCAGGGCGACGGTGCTAGGTTATGGTGAGGCGAAGGATGACCGGGACTAGGCAAGGATCGTCGGAGGTCCAAACGGTTGGAAGATCGCCGGAAGATGATCAGAGACGGAGTCCGGGCAAGTCAAGAAGACAAGGAAAGGAGATGATACTAGCTAGATGCCGCGTGGATCAATGAGGGCCGTCGGATTGAGGTCTAGTTGATAGGTTAGCGGGTCTAGGTAGTATGCTTTGAAAACCGTGCAAGAAAACCCGGTATGTGTGTGGGTTTTGGGTTAGCCCTTGCATGGCTGTGTGTATGGGTTAATCCTAGCCCTTAGAAGATTGCTCTAGGGTTGAGGGACTCATCCAAGGGTGGTAGGTGGCCCAAGAGTAGTATAAATAGGGGTGGAGGGGTAGCCTCCTTCCCTTGAAGGTGTTGAGGTTTTTGATGCTCATTTGAGTTTTGCCCACATGAATGTGAGGCTTTGTAACATCCCCTTCCAGAAATGAAAGTTTTATCCATCCACCTCTGAATTTATTTTGCGCATTTACATTATGTCTTTACTTTACGCAATTTAAATTCAGCATTTACTTTCCGCAATTACATTCCATAATTTACTTTCAAGTAATTTGGATTTGCCTCCCCTCCTTCTAAATGCTGCTGATCTTGGATGTTTTGAGTGTGTTCATATGGTTTTACATCTCTTTTGCACTCTTAGATTGAGTAGAGAACATCTTTTCTTTCAAGTTCCAACTTTGTTCTGAACTTGTTCTTCGCGCAGCAGTCAGTGTATGATTTTTGTAAAAATCTAGAAAATTTCTTTTTGAGTGATTCTTATTGGAGGAGGTGCGGGACTCTGATATCCACTTGTATAAAAATTTTGGAGTTCACGTGTTGCACCTTTTGGGCGCCATGACGTGAAAACCGAGCCCCAAACTTTCTGCTTGAAGTTCTTGACCAGACTGTGTTCTTCGATTTTTCCTGTTTTTTCTGAAAGGCTTTTTGAGGAGAAATTTGGTAGAGTTCTTCACGACTCTGATGAGCATGGGGAGAAATATTGTCAGAATTTTGTCAGCTGCAGAAACCCACCAACCTCCTGTGCAAATTGAGGACAAGTTCTGGAAATTCTGCTTTTGCTTTTCTGAAAGTAACTTTTGTGATTTGAATTGATGTCCTTTCTAAAAGCAAGAGTTTGCATTGATTCCTCTTTATCTTGGACATTAGACAACCAGGATTGTGACTCAAAAATCCCTACATATTTTATGGTACTTATCCATGCAAGCTTGGGGTACACATAGTTGTCTAGTTTTTCGGGTTTTTCACAATTTCCTTTGAGCGATCTTGTCGAGGTTTTTGTTGGAGTATTTTGGGGGAATTTTTATTTGCGACCATTCACCCCCCCTCTGTTCGCCATCTTGGTCCTTCACTTTAGTATCAAACCTTTTGACTCCTTTAAGAGGGGTAACTCTTAGATACACAAAATCATCACGTTCAAAACTCAACTCTCTTTGACGATTATTAGCATAGCTCTTCTACCTTGATTGGATACCTTTAACCTTTATTTGATCATAGTAGTCTACTCTTCTGTTTCTTTGAGAATATCAGGTCCACAAACAAGACACTCACCTGTCAAATTCCAATTCGACAGAGTACGACAGGAATGACTATTAAAGCTTCAAATGGTAACATCTGTAAACTTGCCTGATAACTATTATTGTAATTGAATTCTGCATATGGCAAACTTTTATCCCAAATAGTAGCATAAGCTAGAGCATAAGCTCTCAACATATCCTTCAATATTTGATTAACTATTTCAGTCTAACCATCTGTTTTTGGATGATACGCTGTATTGAAATTCAAATGAGTTTCCAATGTTTCAAGCAACTTATTCGAGAATCTTGAAGTAAACTAAGAACCTCTATCTAACACTATCATCTTTGGCACTCTATGCAAACAAAAAATCCTTGACATATACAACTTGACAAGTGATCTCAAGTATAAGTAGTCTTAACTGGTATAAATGGGTAACTTTTATCAAACAATTCACAATGATCCATATAGAATAATATCCACTATGAGTTCTAGGCAAAGCAGTAATAAAATCCATGCTAATTTCCTCCTACTTTCACTTAGGAATCTTCAATTGTTGTAACAAACCAGTTGGCCTCTGATGCGTTGCCTTCACTCTTTGACACATATCGCAAGCAACATGTTCGGCAACTTCACGCTTCATACTAGGCCACAAAAACCTCTCTTTAAGTTCCTGATTCATCTTAGCACTTCCCGGGTGAATTAAATACTTCAAATCATGAGCTTCCTCAGGAATTAACTGCTTTAGCTTTATCTAATCTGGTACACAAATTCGACTTTTAAACCATAGAGTGTCTTGATCATCCAAAGAAAAATCTTTAGCTTTGCCTTCCTCCATTTTAGACTTAATCCTTTTGATCTTCTCATCATCCTTTTGACTTTCATGGATTTGATCCTACAAAGTCGGTCTTACCTTCAAGGTAGCTAGAAATCCTTTTGGAACCACTTCCAATTTTAGCTTATGAAACTCTTCACACAATTTGGGCTAACTCCCCTGAACTAGCATATTAACACTAAAATTCTTCTAACATAAAGCATCTGCCACCACATTGGCTTTTTTGGGATGATAATTGATTCCAACATCATAACCTTTATCAACTCCAACCCTTCGTTGTCTCATATTTAGATATGATTGAGTAAAGATATACTTTATATTCTTGTGAACTGTATATATGTCACAACGACTTCTGATGAGATAATGACGCCACAATTTGAAAGCATGAACTACATCAACTAATTCCAAATCATGCGTTAGATAATTTACCTCATGCGGTCTGAACTGCCATGAAGCATAAGCAACAACCTTGCCTTTCTACATCAACACACATCCAAGTCCTTGGCACGAAGCATCACAATATACATCAAAACTACTTTAGATATTTGGCAACACTAACACTGATGTTGACGTTAGATGCTTCTTCAACTCGTAAAAACTCTTTTCCCTTTCTGGTGACCAAGTGAACTTTTTTCTTTCTTCAATAACTACGAAGTAGCTTGGTAACTGTTGAAAAACCTTTGATAAATTGAAGATAATATCCTACCATCCCAAGAAAACTATGAATCTAGGTAATAGTCTTCGGTTGCTCCCAATGCAACATAGCTTACACTTTGCTTGGGTTTACGACAACTCCTTTGCTAGTTATTACATGTCTAAGAAACTCAACTTCTTTTTTAAAAAAGTCACCCTTGTTGAACTTAGCATAAAACTATTGCTCTCGAAGCTTTTCAAATACTGACCTCAAATGCTTTGCATGCTCCTTTTCTGTCTTAGAGTAGACAAGAATATGATCTATGAACACGACAACGAACTTATCCAAATATTCCATAAAAACATTATTCTTCATGTTCATGAAATAGGATCAATCCAAAAGACATGACTATGAACTTATAATGTCCATACTGTGTTGAAAATACAGTCTTAGGGACATCTTCTGCACAAATCTTTAATCGATGATATCCCGATCGATGACCAATCTTGGAGAAAACTCTAGCTCCTCTTAACTGATCAAACACACCATCAATCCTACGTAATGGATACATATTCTTGATCATCACTTCATTAAGCGAACGATAATCAATTCACATTCGCATGCTTCCATCTTTCTTTCTATCGAACAGAACTACTGCTCCCTAGGGTGACGAACTAGATCTCACAAAACCTTTTTCTAGTAGCACTCCAATCCACTTCTTCATTTCTACCAACTCATCAGCAGGCATCTGATATGGTCTCTTCACTATTAGAGCTGTACCATGTACTTACTCAATAACAAAAACAATATCTTGATCTGGTGGCATTCTAGGTAGATCCTTAGGAAAAATATCTAGGTGCCCCTAACCATAGGTATATCCTATAAACAGATAGCCTTCATATTGTTAATCAGCAACTGATCCTTACGAACTGCAGTTGCTTAAAATTCCACCTTCTTGCCTTTAGGGCTCTAAACTAACACATGATGTGGCTTGGTTGGGTCTCAATCTTTCGATGAGAAGGATATCTATGATTTGTGGAGATGCCTTTCGATTCGGTTACCAATCGTACATGACTAATACACCAATCAATCACTGAAGCAACTTTGACATTGTTATTGACCTAGCTAAAAGCACAATTGACATGATCTCGAAGATCAATTCCTACAAGCAATCGAAAAACAAGCAATAAAAAAGTAAATAGCAATCTAAAATTGCAAATATAATTGAAGCACTAATGTTGATGCGGGGTTCTGAAGCACGATATTTCTATTGCTCTAGCCGAACAAGAGAATACCGAATAGTTTCACCAAGGAAAACTGGAACTAAACAAAAACCCAAGTGTAAAACCATGTAGAGGTCAATCCATGGATGTGTGATGAGTATTTGACATTTGTTAGGCTTGTGTTGATTTTTGTGAGTTTATTTTGGGCATGGAAAACTTAATTTGCAATTTTGGGCTACTGTCATTGATTAAATGTTGCATATTATGTTGAGCAATGCTATGAAATGTTTTGCTTGTTTGTGATGGTTGTAGAACTTTGGACCTAGGTCATGGTGAGGGCGAAGGAGAGCAAGACTAGGCTAGGAGAGCTAAGATCTAGACAATCAAGGTGACGTCGGAAGATGAGAAGTCGGGATGACAAGTGGATGGATAAGATGCTAACTTAAGCCATACTTAAGCGAAGAAGGATTATTGTATATAGAGTTCGCTGGTGGAGTAGTGATTAAGTTAGCGTTAAATGGTTAAAACCCATGTTGTTGGGTTGTGGGTTAGCCCATGTTTGAGTGAGGGAGTGAATCTCAACCCTTGATAAGGTTTCTTGAGGGTCAAAAAGGTCATCTAAGGGTAGAGGTTGTTGGTGATATGCCCTTGAGGCAATCATAGAGGTGATTGCATCACGTCTTATGTTTTTGGAACAGTATAATTGTTTGTCCTTTGAATAAATATCGATTGGATTAATCAACAAGTACGTGACTTGTTTGTGCAACTCTTTTCATATACTGATGTTATTCAAGTTATCACTGATCAGTTATCATAATATAGGACGATTATGTTTCATAGATCAGCACATGTATTGATTGATGACCATGTTTCATGGGTCATACAGATATGGAGATATCTAATCAATAATGTCGACACATGTTGGAGAACATGCATTGGATAGACCCGTATGAGACACTGCGAGAATTGTTATATATTCTTATATATCATTAGTTGATCTCATACATAGTATATGTATGATCCTTAGACCTGAGTTCGTCATTGGTTTCCTAGATGTGTAATAGTTTACTTAGGGGCTGCCAAACGCTACTCTTTAACAAGGTAGTTATAAAGGTAGTTTTCTGGTTTACCATGAAACATGCTGAGGTACATGAATGGTCAAGATGGAATTTGCCCATCCTATAGAATGGAGAGATATCTCTGGGACCTTCGAGATAGATAGATTAAGAAAGTGCATGGCCATGCTGAATGTGATTTAAAGTCAATCTAGATAAATTAATCCACTATGATATGAGTGAACGGATCGAGCTATCATAGGATGACACGACTCTAGCCTTAAGTTTGATCTTATATCGTGAGGCAAAGGGAACATGACATTCTCAAACTATAGTAGGTTCGGCCGATGCTTTATGAATATTTGGGAATAGACATGTATTGCTAGGGACCGCTATCGATTATTGGTCCGAAATGTGTTTTCGAGTCATATCCAAATATACATGAACCTATAGGGTCACATTCTTAAGGGGTTTGGAACGGTTACAATCGGTTATCATAGTTCGGATTGGATTCGTTTCTAATGTGCCGAATTAAATATGGACTCAGTTTGAGCCCAAGGGTTGGGCGTCATCGAGGGCTGTAAAAGGGGACGTAGGCTTATGGTTTTAGGCAGAAGTTGTATGCAAGAGTTGCACCACCATCGAAACCCTAGCCATCCTCTACCATCTCTACCGTGTGTATGGTGCTAACACCCTGGCGCTCGGCGTTCCAAGCCAGACGTGTGGATACCAATAGAGGTGCTGCTCTGTTGCGGTGCTGCTCGAGGATGACTGTTTGGACCGATCTAGAAGCCGAAGTATCAACTTGCTGCTCGGCTACCGCTCAGACCGATCGCACTATTCGACAACCATACCAGGACGTGCAACGTCGATCTACTTCGATATCTTGTTCTGCTACACTACGCGTCTAGTGGTGTCAATTTGTGATGCTTAATGATCAATGTAATTCATTAATAGCTATTAGGAGTAATAGCTAGGTAGGATGAAGATCTCTAGCATAATGGCTTGGTGAACAGGTAGCGTGGCAATAGAGATTGCTATGTCAAGGGCCATACTCTTTCATAGCTTAATGTGATTATCTGTGATTTATTTTTCCTGTTACACTGCTTTACGTACGATTACACTAGATAATTCGATCATGTTAGAGTAGCATCCCTCAAAGAAAATTAAATTAATTTGATGCCTTTCCAAATTGTTGCAACTATCGAGTCTTGATCATTGACTGGTTCGTCTGCCAAAGTAGAGTACGGTTACCTATCTTGACATGGTAGGGTATGTGTCGGACACGTACACGCAAACATTGGTTTAACTTAACTAGGCTATCAAAATGGTTTTGGGCCTAGGGGCATGGTGTTGAGTCGGTAACATAAGATGTCACTCAACAAGCAAAAATTACATGAGATGTAATTAGCAAGGTATTGCTTACCGAATGACATTAGGTTTCTAGCAGTAATGCCAAAGCTCACTAGGTCTTAATGAAATTTGGATCTTGACTCGCTATATGTTGTTGGAGGGAACATGATTTCATATAGTGGGAATATCTTTTATTAAATTATTTACTATAAGATCATGCATAAACATAGTGCTTATTTGTTGCATATTTGTGTTGTAGATTAAATGGCACCTACTGCTACCTCCGCACCCAGTTTTAGCTTGCATTCGATTCGTGAAAAGGATAAACTAAATGGAATGAACTTTATCGACTGGTATCGCAATCTGAGAATCGTTCTCAAATGAATAAAGAAGGAATATGTTCTAGAGAAACTGTACCCCGATGAACCAACTGAGAATGCCACTCGAGCTGAAAAGAATGAGTATGAAAAGCATTACACTGATTCTGTTGATATTAGTTGTCTCATGCTTGTCACCATGAAGTCTGAGCTTTAGAAGCAATATGAGGATGTGGATGCCCATGGTATGATTGTGGGTTTAAAAGGCATGCTTGAGAACCAAGCGAGAGCTAAGAGGTACAACACTACGATGTCCTTGTTTACATGCAGGTAAGCTGAAGGGAGTCCAGTCAGCCCTCATGTGATCAAGATGATTGGTTACATTGAGAGCTTGGGAAAGCTTGGTTTGCCCCTTGGTGAAGGACCATGTGGAGGTCCATCCATGTTTGTGATGAGTATTTGACTTTATTTGAGCAAGGTGTGCTCAAGTTTAAGTTTGATTTTCAAAATGAAGCAATTTGAGTTGTCTCTGCCAGGAGTGGCAGTACCGGCCGTATGGGCGCGGTAGTGATGAGTTGGATGGGTTTATTGCATATCATTGTGGGCATTGCTATGTGATGTGTTTCCTTGTCTTTGATGGTTGCAGGACGACGGTGCTAGGTCATGGTGAGGCGGAGGATGACCGAGACTAGACGAGGAGCGTCGGAGGTCCATACGGTTGGGAGATCGCTGGAAGATGATCGGAGACGGAGTCCGGGCAAGTCAAGAAGACAAAGAAAGGAGATGATGCTAGCTAGATGCCGCGTGGATCAATGAGGGCCGTCGGATTGAGGTCTAATTGATAGGTTAGCGGGTCTAGGTAGTATGCTTTGAAAACCGTGCAAGAAAACACGGTATGTGTGTGGGTTTTGGGTTAGCCCTTGCATGGCTGTGTGTGTGGGTTAATCCTAGACCTTAGATGAGTGCTCTAGGGTTGAGGGACTCATCCAAGGGTAGTAGGTGGCCCAAGAGTACTATAAATAGGGGTGGAGGGGTAGCCTCCTCCCCTAGAAGATTTTGAGGTTTGTGAATGCTCCTTTGAACTTTGCCCACATGAAAGTGAGGCTTTGTAACCTCTCCTTCCAGAAATGAAAGTTTTATCCATCCATCTCTAAATTTATTTTGCGCATTTACATTATGTCTTTACTTTACGTAATTTAAATTCAGCATTTACTTTCCCGCAATTACATTCTCGTAATTTACTTTCACGCAATTTGGATTTGCCTCCCCTCCTTCTAAATGCTGTTGATCTTGGATGTTTTGAGTGTGTTCATATGATTTTACATCTCTTTTGCACTCTTGGATTGAGTAGAGAACATCTTTTCTTTCAAGTTCCAACTTTGTTCAGAACTTGTTCTTTGCGCAGTATTTAGTATTTGATTTTTATAAAAATATATAAAACTTTCTGCTCGAAGTTCTTGACTGATTGTGTTCTTAAATTTTTACTATTTTTTTTGTAAGGATTTTTGATGAGAAATTTGGTGGAGTTCTTCACGACTCTGATTCTCATAGGTAGAAAAATTCTCAAAATTTTGTGAGCTGTAAAAACCCACCAACCTCCTGTTCAAATTGAGGACAAGTTCTGGAAATTCTGCTTTTGCTTTTCTGAAAGTGACTTTTGTGATTTGAATAGATGTTCTTTCTAAAAGCAAGAGTTGGATTGATTCCTCTTTATCTTGGACACTAGACAACCAGGATTGTGACTCAAAAATCCCCACATATTTTATGGTACTTATCCATGCAAGATTGGGGTACACATAGTTGTCTAGTTTTTCGGGTTTTTCACGATTTCCTTTGAGCGATCTTGTCGAGGTTTTTGTTAGAGTATTTTGGGGGAAATTTTATTTGCGACCATTCACCCCACCTCTGTTCGCCATCTCGGTCCTTCAATTGGTATCAGAGCCGGTTTTGCTCTTCCATAGATGTTGACCGGTCTCAAGAGCCATGGCGATGGACAAGTATTCCACCAAGCCTCTCATTTTTTCTGGAGTCGATTTTCCATTCTGGAAGTCGCGCATGGAGTCATACATTATTGCCCAGGGCTTCCTGATATGGCAGAAGGTGAAACTCACATATGAGGTTCCTGCCGATAAAACGTCACGGCCGGCAATATGGCTGACGTTGAGGCGAATGCTAAGGCAAGGAACATCCTCATACAGGGTCTTAGCCGCAGTGAGTATGACAGGATTTCTCACCTTCGTTTGCTCATGAGATTTGGGTGACCCTCGATGCTTACCATGATGGCACTACCCAAATCAAGACGGTTCGACAGGACCAATTCAAGCGTGAGTTCAACAAGTTTGAACAGCATGCTGGTGAGAGTCTTGATGAGTGTTTCGGTCGTTTTACCAAGATCTTGAGCGATCTTCGAGCAGTTGGTTGTATATACCCTGACTCGGATAATGCTCGACATTTCTTGACCGCACTCGATTAGCGCGTTTGGGAGATGAAGGTGACCACCATCAAGGACACCACCGACCTGTCGACCTTGACTCTTGACGGCCTTTATTCCTGTCTCAAGACCCATGAGATCGACGTAGTCTCGCAGAAGACGAAATGTCAGTCGATGGCCTTAGTCACTGATCCCATTGGATCTTCTTCTTCTGATCCTTCTATTGGTTTCTCTCTTTCCGCCCTTTGTGAGCTAAGCGATGACCAACTGGAAAAATTTCCAGAAAATGAGCTTGCTCTTCTCGCTCGCAAGTTTTCTCATGCATACAAGAGGGTGAGAGAGAGAAAGAGAGGTGGCATGACCACATGCTTCGAGTGTGGTGGCCCCAACCACATTCGGGCTAATTGCCCCAAACTGGAGAAGGCTACGAACGATGCCGGTGGTTCGGCAAAGAACGACTACATCGACAAGAAGCCTCCAGTTCGTGAGCCGACACGTGAGAAGAAGTACCGCAACTTCTCCAAGAACAAGAAGCTCTTCCACCGCGTCCTCGCCGCGCTTGACGACATCAACCTCTCCGACACGGAGACATGGAGCGACGAGGGCGAGGATGAACCGCAAGAGAAGAAGGGCGGCGACGACTTCTCCGGCATGTGCTTCATGGCCGACGCCAACGGCATCTGCGACTCCGAGCTCTACAACGACTCGGACGAGGTACTCTCCTATGACCAGCTCAATGAAGCCTTCTGTAAACTAGGAAAATTTCATGCTAGAGCTAGAGCGAGGTGTACGGAGCTTGAGAAGGAAGTAGGTACCTTGACTCGGGAGTTAGCTTCTCTTAGATCTTCTCCCTCCCGAGTCACTGATGATTGCTCTTTGTGTGATGCTATTCTTGTGGAGTTGGAGAACTTAAGTGTAATACCAGTTCTGCAATTAAACATTTATTTTGATGTCCTTGGTTTATTTGGGAAATTTTCATTTTGTTAACTAATTAAGTGTAATATCTTAAGTCGGAATTCTTGATTCGGGGTGTTGGTGGACTCACCTGTGATCTGAAAAGATGGAAAAATGCAAAGCAGAGCGAATCCTCGATTTTTTTCCTCCTTTTCTTTCCCACCACCTACCCCTTTCCTTCTCCCTCTCCTTTTCTTTTCCTCTTCCTGGCTCTCCTTCCGCGCCTCTTCCATGGCTCTCCCACCAGCGCCTCTTCTCCTGGTCCTCCTCCCTCCTAGTGGCGCCTCCCCCTCCCTCTTGGTCAGCAAGGGCAGCAGTAGCAAGGGCAGCAAGCTCAAGCAGCAGTTTTCCCCCTTTCTTTCTCCCTTTGGGGTGAGTGGATTCAACTTTTTTTTATTCCTTGCTGTGCTAAAGGAGGTCCTAGCAGGTGGGTATGGTTCTAGGGTTCTTGGATTTGGGGATTTTGGAGGGAAAATGGATCTAGGGTTGGAGGGAACTCTGTTCAGATTTCGAGTTATGCACAGACCAATGTTGCGACTGTGTTTTGGGCAAGAACGAATTATTTCCTGAGAAGTTGGATGTAGACAAAGTTGTAGATCGTGTTCTTAGGTTTCAGTAGAGTTCAAGAACGCAAGATTCCATTCAGCCAATTGCATGTTATGACCTTTTTAGTGCGGGCTGCTCTGATTTAGTTCATGTTGGTATCTGAGATTTTGAACTGCTGTTTAGGGCTATTTTTATGTCGAATTAGAATCTTTGGTTGCCTGGAGAAAGTTACAACTTTTCCTGTAGATCACGAAAATGTCCTTGTTTGCTTGATTTGGGTTCAGAAATCAAAAGTTATGCTATTTTGAAGTTGCTACCCTAAAACTGCAATCTGCTGAAAAATTCAGAATCTGAACTGAAACTAAAAATGCAAGTTGAGGACTTTAGGCTCAGTTTCTGAATAAATGGATAGGGGTTAATTGTAGGCTATCCTCTTGTGGTCATTTGGAATCTAAGAACTCAATTTTTAACTTAGCCAATTAAAAGTTATGCCCATTTTAGTATAGACTGTCCTGAGTTAGGTTTAAAATGTACAGTCTCTGTTCATCTGTAATCTGGGAATTTTTGGCACATCTTATGAATGAATGGATATGGGGAAATGGTAGGTTATCCTTTTATGGTCAATTAGAGCACAAGAATACTCACTTTGGTTAAACCAATCAAAAGATATGCTTGTTTTAGTAACTGCTGTCCAGAACTAGTGTAGTTGCATGTAATATCTGTTCCTTGCTGTTCTGAGAAATATTGAAGCATTTCCTGAATGTCTGGCTGTAGAAGAAGTTGAAGATTATCCTCTTGTGGTTAATTAGAGCTCGAGAACTGAATTTTTGGATCATCCATTTAAAAGTTATAGTTGTTTTAGTGTTTGCCGTCCTGGTGGTAACAGATTTGGTTTCAGTATTAGGTGTGAAAGGTTAATAGGTCTTTTTGAGAAAGTTTAAAAGTGGGGTTAAGGAAGGAGCAAAGATGATATTTATTTATTTTGTCGCTTGAACCGTGATTGCATTGTTTTGATATGAATACAGTTAAATGTTTATTACAGGAAGTGTTATCTCGGGAGTAGCCTCAACCTCATGTCACTCCCTTCCTCGTGGGTAAAGAAGCAAGTGCATCATCAGGGTGGTTTGTGCATTGCATGATGAACTGCTACTCAGTTGCCTTAAGCACTTGATATGCCTTGCAAGAGAATAATTTTTGTGTTGTGAATGTTAAATTTATGGATGTGAGAAAATGTTAATGCTCATGAATATGATTATTTGCAATTTGAGAATTGTTCATTTCATTGCATACGTGCATTCATAATGGAAGAGGTGACCCATTCTGATGCGGGCCTCTGTGTTCACACGTAGTGAACACGAAAGTCCTACCTCGTGGTCCCATTTATCGAAGTGAATGGGAGCGAGACAGTAAGAGTAGGCACCTTCCACGGGATGGAAGGGACGTGAGGGTGCACACCGACGGGTGTGCACTCGGCAGTACCGGTACATGCAAAGAAAGAGCATTCATAAGCATGCATGTCGCATTGCATCCTAACGATGATTTTGAGTTCAATAGAAATGTGTAGAGTTCGGATCGAGTCGTGGACTCATCCAAAGAGATTTAAAGAGGTGCGTGTAGGAAGTAAGTAATGAAGTGAAAAGAGGTAAATCTTGTTGATATTATTGTTTATAAATTCATGGATTTGGATAAGAAGTATGCTCTTACTATTGATTTAATTTTGTAAATTGGTTTGTGATGCACTTTCTTTGAGTCTTGAACTCATGCTTGTTTGTTTAATGTTTTTAGGTACCACGAGAGCGACTTGCCGGGATGGGACTTAGTTGCACCTCCACTCAAGCTCATGACATGTTAAAAGATTAGTTGGGTTAATCAGTTCACTCTGAAAACTAGTTGAATTTATTATGTAATCGTGTTGTAGTTAAGTTTAATTGATGATTGATGATATTATGTTTAGTTGTGTGCTTAGTTGGTCATGATGGTTGATTGATTCCATGTCATGTTGTAGATGGTATCTGAATGATTATTGTCTTTTGTCTGCAGAGTGTATGTCCAAGTTTTAGGGAAGGTGCTGTCGAAATTTTTAGGGGATTTCGGAGTACAATTAGAGTTGATCTTCCTTGTCTAGTTTTATTTCCTGTTTTGGTGACACTCAGGGCACTGTAGGTGCCGGGGTGTTACATTAAGGACTATGCATGATAATGTGTTGACTGAATTAGATAGTCTTAAGTTGAAGAATGCTAGAAATGATCTATTGATACTCCTTCTGTAGATGCTAGTTTTCTTCATGCTCACTCTACTCCTTCTTGTGCTAATTGCCCTAAATTGCTTACCGAAATTGATGCTATGAGCGAACACCTTAGAAAGCTTTCTGCTAGAAATGATGAACTTGAAATGCATGCTTCTAAGGACCCAGTCAGCTCATGTGAGGGCTGTAGGCAACTAAAACTTGACGATGAATCCTTAAATGTCAAGTGTGCTAATCTTGCCAAGGATTTACTAGATAAGTCACAAGAAAGTTGCTTGCGATGTTCTATGATTGAGGAGGACTTGGATAAAATCCATGTCGAGCTTAAGAAGAAATTAGAAGACCAAGCCCATAGAATTAGAAATGCGTCTTGCGTTTCTTGCGAGGCCCTCAAGATTGAGGCAGCCGTGCTGAGGGAGAAAAATACACGTGCTGAGAGAGCTCATCTTTCTGGTTCTTCTTCTTCCCCCTGTTCTTCTTGTGCCTCTTTCTTTCGAGATTGCCAGTATCTTATGAGCACTCTCGAGAAGTTTGTAGGAGGCAAGAAGAAGCTCAATCTTATTCTAGACCAATCCAAGATTAGTAGATTCAATCAAGGTCTAGGATTTGATCCCTTGGAGCACGCTCGGGCTCATCCTCCCACCATTGTGCGCGGCTCCAAGAGTGGTGAGATTGTGGTAGCTCCCAGAGTGAGCACCACCGTGTTTAGGTCTGCTGGGGTTGTCCGTAGGACTTCGACTGCAGGGTGTTACTCCTGCTTCTGTCTCTAGCAAGGAAGTACACATGCACCTTACGTAAGAAGGATGGTCACCTAGTAGATTTACGCCAGCGCGCCAAGACTACTCGGCGTGAGCGTGTTGCTGCTCTTAGAGGTATTCAGGGTCATCACCAGACTTTGAGTGCTCCTAAGACACACACTGCTTCTAGACAGGTTAGAGAGTCACCTGTTTTTAGGCAGCGTCCAGGACTCGGTTTTCATGCTAGTTCTTTGAGTTTTAGTCCTGGAGCTATTCGTAGTCAGTCTTTCCGCCGTCCTCTTGATATTCCTCGTTTTTCTCATCGAGGTTAATATCCGCGGCGTGAGGTGTTTTCTGGTAGGAGTTTTAGGCAGCTTCACTGGGGTGGTTCGACTTTTGCACCACAGCAGGCCAACCCAGTTTCAGCTCCTAGATCATCTACTAGAGTTGCTACTGATCTTGTTAGGGTTAAATGTCAGAGAGACACTTGAGTCCAATCTTCTTCTGTGACTGGTACTCCGAGGCGTCGTGTGGTTTAGTATTGGGTTCCCAAGTCTTCACTCTATCCCAGTACTGAGTCATCTTTCTTTCTTGTGTGATCAGGTTCGTTGGATGGGGAAAGGAGATGTTTGGATTGTCGACTCCGGTTGTTCTCGTCATATGACCGGAGATTCTCGATGGTTCTCTTCCCTAGTCCGAGCCCCCGGTGATGAGTTAATCACTTTCGGGGATGCATCTTCAGGTAGAGTCATTGCTAAAGGTACCATCTGCATTAACCAAAATTTCATTCTTAAAGGTTTTGCCTTAGTAAGTAAGCTGCAATACAATCTGCTCTCTGTTTCTCAGCTTATCGATGACTCTTTCGAGGTAAGCTTCAAGAGTAATGCCTGTAGAATCCTTGATTCATCAGGAGGGTTAGTTTGCGGGATTTCTAGATTTGGGAGAGTCTTTCGTGCTGATTTTTCTGCTTCTTCTGGAGACTCCCTTCGAAGTTTGATTACTTCTGAGTCCCGTGATCTCTCCTTCTGGCATAGGAGACTTGGTCACATTGGTTTTGATCATTTGACCCGAGTTAGCAGCCACGATCTCATTCGGGGTTTGCCCAAACTCAAGATGGTCAAAGACTTAGCTTGCTCTCCTTGCCGACATGGCAAGATGGTTACTGCTTCTCATCCTCTAGTCACCGTTGTGATGACTGATGCACCAGGATAGCTTTTACATATGGACACTGTTGGTCCAGCTAGAGTGCAGTCACTGGGAGGGAAGTGGTATGTTCTTGTTATTGTTGATGATTTTTTGAGGTATTCTTGGGTGTTCTTCATGTCCTCGAAGGATGAGACTTTTACCCATTTTAGGGGTTTGTTTCATAGGTTGTCTTTTGAGCTTCCTGGTGCCCTACGAGCTATACGCAGTGACAATGGCACGGAGTTCAAGAACTCCTATTTTGAGAGTTTTTTTGTGGAGTCTGGTTTAGAGCATCAGTTCTCCTCTCCCTACGTCCCTCAGCAAAATGGCGTAGTGGAAAGGAAGAATAGGACCCTGGTAGAAATGGCCAGGACGATGCTAGACGAGTACAGTACTCCTAGGAAGTTTTGGGCTGAGGCTATAGCTACTGCTTGCCATGTTTCTAATCGTGTATTCTTGAGAGCACATTTGCACCGCACTTCTTACGAGTTGAGGTATGGGCGAAAGCCCAGTGTTTCTCATTTTCGTGTGTTTGGTTGCAAGTGTTTTTTTTTGAAGTCTGGTAACCTGGATAAGTTTGAGTCTCATTCTTCTGATGGTATCTTTCTGGGTTATTCGACTTCTTCTCGTAGCTATAAGTGCAGGTTGCGATGAGCATAGGATCATAGAGACACGTGAAGTGACCTTTGATGAGGCTAGCCCAGGAGCTAGACCCGATATTTCAGGCTCTTCTTCTTCCTCCGAGACCATCTTTGTAGAGGATGAGGATGATGCAGATGATGGTGTTCCACCTGATCCAATCCCCTCTACACCTGAGGTGCCTCCTGTTTCCATTTCTGCACCTCAGGAAGGCCAGCCCTTGCCTTCTGACTCTCATTCAGCTAGTGGCTCTGCTCCTACCTCTTCTGTGCTTGAGGTAGAGGCCTCTTCTACTTCTGGACTTCCCCGTCATATTCAGCGTTCTCATCCACTTGATCAGATTATCGGCGATCTGTTTGAGCCAGTCACTCGCTCAAAATCAGGTTTGTCCAGTTTCTGCCTTCACTCTGCCTTTGTTGTCTCGTTTGAGCCGAAGGATGTGACTCATGCATTATCTGACGAGTCTTGGACTAATGCTATGCATGGGGAACTTGAAAACTTCGAGAGGAACAAAGTCTGGCAACTTGTAGAATGTCTATCTGATCATAATGTCATTGGGACCAAGTGGGTGTTCAAAAACAAGCAGTGAGGATGGGGTTGTCATTCGCAACAAGGCTAGGCTAATTGCACAGGGTTTTTCTCAGGTTAAGGGTCTTGACTTTGAGGAGACCTTTGCCCCTGTAGCTAGACTAGAGGCTATTAGGATCCTGCTTGTATTCTCTGCATCCCGGGGCTTCAAGCTCTATCAAATGGATGTCAAGAGTGCATTCCTCAATGGCTATATTGAGGAAGAGGTTTATGTCGAACAACCTCCAGGATTTGAGAACCCCAAGTTTCCGAGTCATGTATACAAACTTTCCAAAGCTCTGTATGGACTCAAGCAGGCCCCCAGAGCATGGTATGAGAGGCTCAAGTCTTATCTTCTCAGCCATGACTTCAAAATAGGCCTAGTAGACATGACTCTGTTCATCAGACACCATGAGTCGCATTTTCTTCTCGTCCAGATTTATGTGGACGATATCATTTTTGGTGGCTCGTCTCATTCGCTTGTGTCTCAGTTTTCTGAGGTGATGAGCACAGAGTTTGAGATGAGTATGATGGGCGAGTTGAGCTACTTTCTTGGCTTCCAAATCAAGCAGACTCGGGAGGATACTTTCTTGCATCAAGGCAAGTATACCTATGACCTTCTGAGGCGCTTTGATATGTCTGATGGAAAGCCGGTGATGACTCCTATGGCCTCCACTGCTGTCGTCGAGCCCGATGAGGATGGTGAGCCTGCTGATCAAAAGGAGTTTTGGAGCATGATCGGGTCCCTCTTGTACCTCACTGCTTCGAGGCCGGACATACATTTCGCTGTGTGTCTATACGCTCGATTTCAAGCTTCTCCTCGCGCCTCTCACCGCCAGGCGGTCAAGCGCATCTTCAGGTACCTTCGTGCTACCACTGATTATAGTATTTGGTACTCTTCTTCTTCTTGTTTATCTCTTAGAGCCTTTTCCGATGCCGACTTTGTCGGGTCAGAGGATAGATAGGAAGAGCACTTACGGCACTTGCCAATTCATTGGCACTTCTCTTGTTTCTTGGTCATCTAGGAAGCGATGCAGGGTTGCCATCACTGGCGAGGCCGAGTATGTTGCTGTAGCCACTTGCTGTAGCCAGGTCCTCTGGATGAGATCGACCTTACGGGACTATGGGTTAGAGATAGAGAGTGTGCCACTCTTCTGTGATAACACTTCAGCTATTTGCATTGCTAAAAACCCAGTGCAACATTCTCGAACCAAGCACATTGATATTAGATATCACTTCCTTAGAGACCATGTGGAGAAGGGAGATATCGCGCTTCAGTTCGTAGAGAGTGACCTTCAGTTAGCCGATATTGTAAGGACCTGAATCCACTAATTCGAACCCACTGTGTTTACCGCACTATTCCCAGGATCAACGCTAGTGCACATAGCTCAACATCGGTACATATCACATCATACTCAACGATAATAGAATAATAGTTCATTTATTGATATAGCTAAATGTATGATCTTATGACCGACTTACATTATTAAGCCACGCAGGGCAAGACTGGAAATATAAGCTAATAATTAAGCAGCGGAAAGTAGAAAACGTAGATAGCTCATCAGTTCACCACAGGCAACCGACAAGGCTCGGACCCTAATGACTCGTGTCTTCCTGGACTTCCTCTTCCAACACAGGTGTAGATTCTTCAACTGTCGATTATTTTTGTTTGGCAAGGGTGAGTACTTAAGCACTCAACAAGTCGTGCACAGAATGCAATTCTATATATCTATATGCAAGGCTTATCCAATGGATAGGCTATCATGGCTATTTTGCAATAAGCAGCATTTATGAACAAGTATAATAAATAGATTGTAAAGACTGTAAAACAAATAGCAGTAATAAATAGATTCAATATTTCTCAAGTAAACCAGGTTTCCAATCCTAAGTCAAATTTCATCTTCCACATGGCATTCCGCCATTCCAACCAAATTGTTCATTTAATTAAGCTAACCCTTAACTGTAATTCCCGAGCATTGCTCAATACCGCGAGCACGGCTATCCGAATAGTTTCACACTCTGCAGAGGTTATGCACTTTACCCACGTGATACAACCAAACACCACCAAGGCGAGTGATTATAACAAAGCCTTTACAATGCGCTTAGCTTAACCGAGACGACCCGCTAAGGTTTCAACAACGGTGGGACTGGTTACCACATCCGTGGCCCCCTCTTGCACCATGTGAATTACTCCATAACTCGGGAACTCACACCGACCACGATAGTACCAAAATTAAGACATTGCAAATTACTCACTAGGTGGCCCATACGGACATGTGGTGCATGATTGACTCAGTCAAAGGCTTGCAAGGTTAAGTCCTTAGAGTGATCAAGGCAAGACATCCACATACCTCTCGCCCATCGGGCCCACCTTGGCCTCCTCGCCTTGTCACTTGCCCCAATCTAAATGATTATCACCCGCTTGATTACCAAGCACCACGTGCTATCAACAATTCAACATCGTTGCGTGACATGACTCGCCACAACAACTCAATCTCATCGTGTGATCCACATGACACGCAAGTTCATAACATTGTTCCATATTCCATTAATCAAGATTAATTATCAATGATTTTGACACATGTGATGACGTGGCATGGCTAAGCAACTAATACGAACTAACCCTCCAATGTTGATTATAATTACTAACCAACTATGTTGAACCAATCTAGGGTGACAATGGATCATGGCATACAATGACAAGGTAGGGTATAGATCAATCTGGTATATTAGCTAAACCCAATCTAATTTGAAACAATTGTATACTTGAAATATATGCAATAGGGTAAAACAAATATTGCAATTTTATAAACATGGGTTCAACATGATCAAAGCACAACTTGCCTTGGAATAGGTCCTGATCTGGTTCTGGAACTTGCTCTTGATTTGCTGGATCTTCCTCCGAAGCGTTGCACAATTCAACGTCTACGCGTACCGAAGGAGAAAAGCAAATAAATACCAAAACAGGGAGAAAATGAACTCCAAAAATCAAATAAAATTCACCATTAAATAGATCTCAATTTTACAAATTTTTAGAAATTTGAATCACTCAAATCCGAGTTACGATGCAAAAGATATAGCCTTTTGAAGTTTGAAATAAATACTGAAATTGCAAAAATCAGAAAATCAGAATTAACAGATTTATTTTTAAATCGAAAACAGATTTATGACGTCAGCATGACCTCATGATGACGTCATCATCACATAATTTCCAATCGGATTATTTTTCCAATTGAAAAATGCAATTATGACGCAAGCATGACGTCAGCGAGACCTCGAGCCAATCACAAGCCGACGCGTGTCTCGGCGTATGGACTGAGTCCACGGCGCAGCGCTGGACCACGGTGAACTCGGTCCACGACGCCTCGGCACTCGCACCCGACACGCGGCTGCGCCCAATTGGCCCAACCCTGTGGCTCGATGTGATCCGCAGAAGACAGATCGGACGGCTACGATCTATTCTGACCACGCGTCCCTCATCCAACGGCTTACCCTAAGATCTGACGGTCGAACGTGAGCGCGACGAGACGACGATGGCGCGGCGGGGCCTTTCACCGGAGATGGAGAAGACGACCCACGACGCAGCGCTCCGGCGGGCTCCTGGCGACGACACGGCGGGGATCCGACGCGGCACGGTTCGACGAACTCGGTCCCGCAGCCCAAGCGACGGAAGACGGCGAATCGACGACGTTCTCAGCAAAAACCCGCGGCTGTTCCACGCTTCAACTCCGGCGAACTCGCGGCTGCGTTCTACGGCTGATCTCGCGAAACCTCTCTGGCCAAACGATGCGGCGCTCGATTGCGAACCTCGGGGTGCTACCCCCCTATTTATAGCCTCCGCGTCCGAGCTCTACACGGCGAAAGAAACCGGCGACGTTACGGCGGCGGACTCCGAGTCCAGAACGGAGACGATAAACGACAGCGCGACGCGTGTCCCGATCCGACGGCCAAGATGCAAGCGCACACGCGGCCTTCCCTGGACCGTTGGATCGCACGTGAATGGTCACCGATCTAGGGTTTTGCCCCGCTGTGCTTCGTGGGCTGGATTGGGCCGCACCGACGCGGGCTTCTAGCGCACAGTGTTGGGCATCGGCCCAACACTGTTCATTGATTTTCAAAAGGATTTTCCATTTAAAATAATTCCATAAATTCATTTTATTTATTTTAAGCGATAAAACTAATAGGAAAAATCCAAGAAAAATCTCAAAAATACTTTGAGACATTCTGGACTAAAATAAAATAATTTTGGCAAAACTTTATTTTAACTTTGCACAAATTTAAATAGATTTGAACAAAAGGTCAATATTCTTAATTTAAAATTAATTCAAATAAATCCAGAAAAATCCAAATAAATTCCAAAAAATCATAAATGCACATTTAAGCAATAAAATAATATTTGGCAAATTTTTGGGATGTTACAGATATCTTCACCAAGCCTTTGGATAGCTCCAGATTTGTTGCCTTGAGGAGTGAGCTTGCAGTCGTGAGCCCTTACGGCCTTTCGTGAGGGGGAGCTGGTTTGTATATTATGTATTATATGTTTTCTTCCGGCTTTTATTTTCTTTGTGCTTCTTCTGGGTGACTTTGGGCTTGTTTTCTTGAGTTGAGTTCACTCACTTAGACTTCTGGCATGCCTTGCATGGATCTCTTATCCTGTGCTTTAGGTTGCTATCATGCGTGATTAGCTGTTCTCTCTTCTTTCTAGGATGAGTTCCCTCACAATCTTATAAGTCTAGCAGGTATTGGGCCTCCTGGGTAGACAGGGTCTGTGTGCACTCCTTAGTTGGGATCTAGAGTCAACTTCCCTATGTCAGTCACTGAGGAAGATAAGAGCGAGTCTGAGCCGTAGTGAGTCTCTTCTATCTTATCTATGCTCAATAGCCATCCAGTTTTGCAGTTTCTCGACTTCTTCTCCTCATTCTGTTTTTCTGGTTGTTATTGAGTTCATTTGGGTTTTCTTTATGCCTAATCTTGATAATAAATCAGCTTTAACCAGATTTGAGCTTAAAATTGATTCATTTGTTGAGGGGGAGTTTGGGAATCTGTTCATGCATTGCATTTAGACTGCATTTTCTTTTTTATGAGCTTTGTCTATTGTGCAATTGATTTCTTCTTCATGCTATACACCATGCTACATCATTTGAAGAAAATCACTAGCTTAGGTATGTTTAAGTTCATTTAACTTGCTTAGATTTAAAATGAAATAAGCCTTAAATGAAAAACTTGATGAAACTTGTTGCTTTTACTTGCTAGGTTTCTTCTCTAGAGGTTTGTGCCATAATTTGAGAAATTTTGGAGTTCTCTAGAGTCCCTATAGCAACTTGGGTGAAACTAGTTTGATCCATGCTAGAGTCCTTCAATTGCTCATGAATCATTGTGCTAAAAATGACACCTTGCATTCACAAGCACTACAAGAATCAGGGAAAAATTTGTGGGCCAAAAACCCACGAATTTAAGCTAAAACCCACGAATTTAACTTAAATTCGTGAGCAAACCGTCGAATTTAGTTCACGAATTTAACTCGACGAAATTAATTAATTAAATTCGTGGGTACCCACGAATTTAAGTTAAATTCGTGGGTTTCTACTAAGCCCACGAATTTAATTGGTTTCGAGTTAAATTCGTGGGTTTAAAAACCCACGAATTTAATCGATTAAATTGTGGTTTGAAAAAACCACGAATTTAATCGATTAAATTCGTGTAATAAAAAACCCACAATTTTAAATTCGTGGGTTTTTCACCACAATTTAATCGATTAAATTCGTGGGTTTTTTCACCACAATTTAATCATTTTACAAAAAAATGTATATATATCCTAATGATATATATATATATGTATCGCACTCAATACATATATGTATATATATCCAAATGTATGTATTTTTATATATATATGTTTAGCACTCAATACATATAACATCTAAAGAAGAAAAGAAAAGGCAAAAGAAAATTGAAACTAAAATTGCTAAGTTTAAGAATAAATAAGATCATCTATTTTGTTCAAATCGATCGTAAATCAGAACACAAAAGACAAACTCCACAATGAAGTTGAAGCGAACGAATAATTAACAAACGAGACACCAAACCTATTACCGATTACTAAAATCTGAAACCAACCTTTTAACTCTTCAAAACCGGCTTAAAACTAAGTCTCCGAAATGTACAAAATTTCGCATGACCTCTCTTGTAAATAGGACATCCACTCGTGAGACAAAAAATATTTGCGGTTATAATATATATATCAATCTCTCAAACCGTAGGAGACATTCTAGCAGATCCTTAGATAATCCAATCACACATCCAACGGCAATTTGTAAACTACGCAATGACGTACAACACATTACAACCACAATAGATACAATCCACAGTCCATTAAAATAAGCCCATCACAATAAGTCGATCACAACGTATCCATCACAACAAGTTATAAAATACAATGCTTATACACCAATCGAGCTCATAATGGAATTCATGCCTCGGGGTTGTTGGAGTTGTGGGCGCTACCACCACCGTCGTATTGTTGAAGATGTCTTCTATGATGTCGTCGTTAGAACGTCTTTGGAGGGCGTGACCTAGAAACCCGCAAGTTCAAGATTAACTTAGGTTGTGCTACAAGTAACATTATCTTTGATTCACATGAATGTCAATATGAGAATATCAATAGTACTATTCAACCAAGACACAATATGAGAATATCAATATGACAGTCAAGCTAAACAAGAATAGGTATTATATATAAGAACTACACGCACGAGCTAGTCAAGATATGCCGCAATAATCATATGAACATCAATCTCATATTCAATGAAGTATCAAAGTAATACTCTCTAGTATTAACATAAGGCCAAGATTACAACTACAATTATTTAATTCAACTTCCAAAGACCCCAATTGCATCACTGAGTATTCAAAAGATAACAAACAGTGAAAATAGTTCAAAGAAGCAATAAGAGTTTTGGTAGTCATTTTAAGAGTTCAATATATCTAAGTACAAATATAAAGCATTCTACAAGGATAAACAATCGATTGTACATGGGCAAACAACATTCTACAAGGATGCCATATGAAGCATTTAAAACATAAGTTCACAATTGAACAAGTTGTCTTAAGATAACTTTTCAATTCCAAGAAGCGGGCGGGTGGCACCACGGGCGTAGCGGCCAGGCGAGGGCAGCGCATGGCGGGCGCAAAGACGGGCGGGTGATCACTGGGCAGCGTCGCGGTGGCGCGCGTGGCGGGCGGCGGCCGAGGCGGGGGCGCGGCCGGGCGGTTCTGGGCCGCGGCGCGGCGGGAGGTCGGCCGGCCGGGCGGCGGGTGGCGGCGAAGGCGGCGCGCGGCGGCGGCGGCGCAGACGTGGCCGACGGGCCGGCGGCGCGGTGCCGCCGCCGGGCTGGTCTTGGGCGGCCGAGCGCAAGGCGGGCGAGCGGCGGGCGAAGCGGCCGAGCGGCGGGCGAAGCGGCAGGGCGGCCGAGCGGGCGGGCGAAGTAGGGCGCGCAGCCGAGGGACGACGGCAAGGGAGGGGGGCGGGCCGACGGCGCGGGAGGGCAGGGGGGCCGACGGCGGCAGCCGTATGGGCGGGCGGCGGGCGGGCGCGGCGGCGGCGACGCAGCGGGATTTTTAGCTTGGAGTGCGGCGCGCATGCGCGCGGAGGGTTTTTTCCCAGTTAAATTCGTGGGTATGCCCGGGCCCACGAATTTAAAAGTTTAAATTCGTGGGTATTGTTTGGCCCACGAATTTAAATATTTAAATTCGTGGGTAACTTTTGGCCCACGAATTTAAAAGTTTAAATTCGTGGGTATTGTTTGGCCCACGAATTTAAATATTTAAATTCGTGGGTAATTTTTGGCCCACGAATTTAAATATTTAAATACGTGGGTTTCATTTTGGCCCACGAATTTAAATGTTTAAATTCGTGGGTTTCATTTTGGCCCACGAATTTAATTAAAAACGTGCGTTTTATTCAAACCGACGAATTTAAATAAATAAATTCGTGAGTTTTTTTTTGGGCCCACGAATTTAAAAAACCCACGAATTTTTGCCTGATTCTTGTAGTGAAGACCGCTTCCCATTGCACTTGGGATGAACTTGGAATACATCGTGTTTAACCTAGACCATCCTCTTAAGAGTTCATCTTGAGATGGTCGCATACGGCTTGAGTCAATTGGTTGTCAAAAGAAAATGCCTATAATGTCAAACATTTGCACCCCGCTATGTCTTGTATGATAATGAATCAAAATTTGCATTAAGTGATAAATGAGCCCGAAGGACCTTGTATGCTCTTCTAGATTCCCCAAAGTGTTGAGTAGGTTGAACTCTATGTTTTCCTTTTGATCCTTAGAGTGGCTATTCTTCTATTTTTGAAACTAAAGCTAAGTATTGCACTTGTCAAATCTTGTTAAAAATGATATATTCAAAAGTAAGCTCGTATTTGCACTTGGACATGTCTTAGTTTAGCCATCTTCTGAAATTGACAAGCTTGGTGTAATATCCGTCCATTTTGATCAATTGGATAATCTTCAAAGCTCTTTCGATTGCATTTCTAGTATACATAAAAAGAGGGAGAAAATTCCATTTTGATGCCTATATTGCCAAAAGGGGGAGAAAATGTAGAAAAGGCATCATTAAAAGAGAGAGATAAAAATGTGAAAGCTTGTTGGTTCTTATGATCTTTGTAAATCTTTGCTATTTTTTATGGATCATAATCACATTTGGCACTTACGATTGGTTTTTAGAGCTTTTGTGGAAAACATGCTCTTTTCATGGTCTTGATCTAAATTCTTTCTGCCAACTTGGTCATGATCTTATATCTTTCTCTCTGGACCAAGTTTGGCTTTGTAATAAAATTGCTTTCTTCTTCTCTCATTCAAACTCAAATTTATGCCTTTTGTGTTGTTTGTCAATATACTCATCAAGGGGGAGATTGATGGACCATGTGGAGGTCCATCCATGTTTGTGATGAGTATTTGACTTTATTTGAGCATGGTGTGCTCAAGTTTGAGTTTGATTTGGATTGATTTTCAAAATGAAGCAATTTGAGTTGTCTCTGCCAGGAGTGGCAGTACCGGCCGTATGGGTGCGGTAGTGATGAGTTGGATGGGTTTAGTGCATATCATTGTGGGCATTGCTATGTAATGTGTTTCCTTGTCTTTGATGGTTGCAGGACGACGGTGCTAGGTCATGGTGAGACGGAGGATGACTGGGACTAGGCGAGGAGCGTCGGAGGTCCAGACGGTTGGGAGATCGCCGGAAGATGATCGGAGACGGAGTCCGGGCAAGTCAAGAAGACAAGGAAAGGAGATGATGCTAGCTAGATGCCGCGTGGATCAATGAGGGCTGTCGGATTGAGGTCTAATTGATAGGTTAGCGGGTCTAGGTAGTATGCTTTGAAAACCGTGCAAGAAAACCCGGTATGTGTGTGGGTTTTGGGTTAGCCCTTGCATGGCTGTGTGTGTGGGTTAATCCTAGCCCTTAGATGAGTGCTCTTGGGTTGAGGGACTCATCCAAGGGTGGTAAGTGGCCCAAGAGTAGTATAAATAGGGGTGGAGGGGTAGCCTCCTCCCCTAGAAGGTTTTGAGGTTTGTGAATGCTCCTTTGAGCTTTGCCCACATGAAAGTGAGGCTTTGTAACCTCTCCTTCCAGAAATGAAAGTTTTATCCATCCATCTCTGAATTTATTTTGCGCATTTACATTATGTCTTTACTTTACGCAATTTAAATTCAGCATTTACTTTCCCGCAATTACATTCTCGCAATTTACTTTCACGCAATTTGGATTTGCCTCCCCTCCTTCTAAATGCTGTTGATCTTGGATGTTTTGAGTGTGTTCGTATGGTTTTACATCTCTTTTGCACTCTTGGATTGAGTAGAGAACATCTTTTCTTTTAAGTTCCAACTTTGTTGCGAACTTGTTCTTTGCGCAGCATTTAGTATTTGATTTTTATAAAAATATAGAAAAATTCTTTTTAAGTGATTCTTCTTGGAGAAGGTGCGGGACTTTGATATCCACTTGCAGAAAAATTTTGTTGTTCACTTGTTGCACCGTTTGGGCGCCATGAGGTGAAACCGAGCCCCAAACTTTCTGCTCGAAGTTCTTGACTGACTGTGTTCTTCGATTTTTCCTGATTTTTCTGTAAGGCTTTGTGAGGAGAATTTGCTGGTGTTCTTCACGACTCTGATGCTCATAGGGAGAAAAATTCTCAAAATTTTGTGAGCTGCAGAAATCCACCAACCTCCTGTTCAAATTGAGGACAAGTTCTGGAAATTCTGCTTTTGCTTTTCTGAAAGTGACTTTTGTGATTTGAATTGATGTTCTTTCTAAAAGCAAGAGTTGGATTGATTCCTCTTTATCTTGGACACTAGACAACCAGGATTGTGAGTCAAATTTTATGGTACTTATCCATGCAAGCTTGGGGTACACATAGTTGTCTAGTTTTTGGGTTTTTCACGATTTCCTTTGAGCGATCTTTTCGAGGTTTTTGTTGGAGTATTTTGGGGGAAAATTTATTTGCGACCATTCACCCCCCTCTGTTCGCCATCTCGGTCCTTCACTTGGTCTAGAGTTGGCCACTGATTTGGTTCTCCAGTCGCTCCGTCATAGCTACGAGCCATTCATTTTGAACTTTCAAATGAATGGCATGGAGAAGTCCTTGACTGATCTAGATGGGATGCTCAAGTCAGCCGAGGAGAGCATGAAGAAAAGCTCTAGTCATGTGATGATGGTTCAAAAGTCTACTAAGTTCAAGAAGAAGAGGTCTTCTAAGACTAGTGGTCAGGATAAGGGCGCGGGTAAATCTCAAGATGAGATCTCGAGCGACAAGTCTAAGCTTCAGAAGCAAAAGACTGGACTTGCACCTGATGCCATTTGCTTTTATTGCAAGGGGACAAGACACTAGAAGAGGAACTGTACGAAGTTCCTAGCAGACAAGAAGAAAGGAAGTAAGACTTCCACTTCAGGTATTGTCATTAATGTTATTGAGATATATATTGCTACTTCTCATATTGGTTCTTACGTATTTGATACCGGATCGGTTGCTCATATTTGCAGCTCGATGCAAGGACCGAAAAGAGCAGAAGTTTGGCAAGAGACGAAAAAGAGATTTGTGTCGGCAATAAAGAAAGAGTTGTTGTATTAGTTGTTGGTACTTATCTATTATCTTTACCTTCAGGACTAGTTATGGAACTAAATGATTGTTATTGTGTTCCAGCTTTGAGTAGAAATATTTTCTCTGCTCCATGTTTGGAGGCAAAAGGTTATCACTTTGTTATGAAGAACAATTGTTGTTCTATTTAAGTAATATGTTCTATGGTAGTTATCGTGTGGTTAATAGTTTATATATTTTGGAACTTGATCATGTGTCGATCTATAACATAAATGCTAAAAGGCTTCAGCCTAATGATTCTCACTTACGTTTGGCATTGTCGTTTAGGTCATATAAATAAGACACATAATGAAGCTCCGTAAGGATGGTCTTCTAGATTCATTTGATTTTGAATTATTTGAAATGTGCGAGTCTTGTTTACTTGGCAAGATGACTAAGATGCCTTCATCAGTGTAGGCGAAAGGGCGAGTGACATATTGGCCATTGTACATACGGATGTATGTGCACCAATGAGCACAACGGCCAGAAATGGTTTTCAGTATTTCATAATTTTTACCGATGACTTTAGTAGATACGGTTACATCTACTTAATGAGGCAGAAGTCTGAATCCTTTGAAAGGTTTAAGAAATTTCAGAATAAGGTACAAAATCAGCTTGGCAAAACAATCAAAGCTTTTATGATCGGATTGTGAAGGAGAATATTTGAGCCAAGAGTTTGGTAATAATCTGAAGCGATGTGGAATTGTTCCACAGCATACAATGCTAGGAACGCCTCAATGGAATGGGGTATCCGAACGACGGAACTAAACTTTTTGGACATGGTTCGGTCGATGATGAGCCGAAGTGATCTTCCATTGTCCTTTTGGGGATTTGCTCTAGAAACAGCTGCGTTCACTATTAACAAGGTTACATCCAAATCAGTAGAGTAGAAGCCATATGAGTTATGGATCGGGAAGCGTCCCGGATTGTATTTTCTCAAAGTATAGGGTTATGAGGCTTATATAAAACATTTGATGTCTGATAAGCTCACGCCCAAGTCACAAAAATGCTTCTTTGTGGGGTATCCTAATGAAACTAAAGTATATTACTTTTACATAAAAGAAGAAAACAAAGTGTTTGTTGCTCATAATGGTGTATTTTTGGAGAAAGAATTTCTTTCCAAGGGAGTAAGTGGGAGCATGGTGCGACTCAAAGAGATTCAAGAACCATTGGAAAGTGCTTCAGCTTCTATCGAAACTCCACAGGCTATACAAGATGTTGTAGAACCTGTAGAGGATACACTAGCCCCACGTAGGTCTGGAAGACAACGCCGAACACCTATAATGTATGGGTATGATGTTCTATCGTTGGACAATGGAGAAATATTGTTGTTGGATAACGATGAGCCTAAGGCTTATGAGGAAGCAATGATGGACCACGACTCTGAGAAATGGGTTGAAGCCATGAGATCCGAAATAAAATCCATGCATGACAACCAAGTTTGGAACTTGGTTCATCCGCCTGATGGTGTAAAAACCATAGAGTGCAAATGGGTTTTTGAGATTAAGATAGACATGGATGGACATGTTCACATCTATAAAGTTTGATTGGTGGCAAAGGGTTTCAAACAAATTCAAGGTGTTGACTATGATGAAACCTTCTCGCCCGTTGCTATGCTTAAGTCTGTCCAGATCATTCTAGCTATTGCTACATATTTTGATTATGAGATATAGCAAATGGATGCCAAAATAGCCTTTCTCAATGGAAAAGTAATTGAGGATGTGTACATGATATAGCCTGAAGGTTTTGTCGATCCACAGAATGCTGGAAAGGTATGCAAGCTTTAGAGATCTATTTATGGATTGAAGTAAGCATCTCAGAATTGGAACATTCGTTTTGATGAGGTAGTCAAAGGGTTTGGCTTCGTCATAAATGAAGAAAAGCACTACGTCTATAAGAAGACCAATGAGAGCGCACTTATGTCTTGATCTTATATGTCGATGACATATTGTTGATAAAAAATGATATTCCTATGCTGGAACCTGTAAAGTCTTCATTAAGAAAGAGTTTCTCTATGAAGGACTTAGGATAGACGGCATATATCTTGGGAATTAAGATCTATAGAGATAGGTCTAAGAGGCTAATTGGATTATGCTAAGATACGTACATTGATAAGGTGTTGAAGAGGTTCAATATGCAAGATTCCAAGAGTGGTTTCATGCTCATGTCACATGGTATTAGCCTTAGCAAGACTCAGTGTCATTCGACCACTGATGAGCAGGTCAGGATGAGTAAGATTCCATATGCTTCGGCAATTAAGTCTATAATATATGCGATGATTAGTACATGACCAGATGTGTTGTATGCTGTAAGTGTTATGAGCAGGTATCAGTCAGAACCAGGTGAAGGTCACTGGATAGTAGTTAAGAATATCCTCAAGTACTTAACAAGAACTAAGGATGCGTTCCTCGTTTATGGAGGTGAGGAAAGGCTTGTTGTAAGTGGTTACACCGATACAACTTTCCAAACCGATAAAGATGATTATCGTTTGCAATCTAGGTATGTGTTCAAGTTGAATGGAGGAGTAGTGAGCTAGCAGAGTTCCAAGTAGAGTATAGTTGCTAATTCTATGATGGAAACCGAGTACATTGCGTAATCAAAAGCAATAAAAGAGGCTGTTTGGATTAATAAGTTCATCACTGAACTTGGTGTGGTTGATAGTGCTTCTAGCCCATTGGATCTCTATTGTGACAATATTGGTGCCATTGCGCAAGCGAAGGAGCCTAGATCTCATCAAAAGTACAAGCACATACAGCAGCACTATCACCTTATCCAAGAGATTGTGGATAGAGGTGATGTGACGATGTAACAACCCCTATTTTCACATAAATGCAAAAATAAAAATCTCATGTGCATACAGTACTAGTCCCATTATCAGTGGCTAGCATGCACATTTACAACAATTGATATCACATCCATACTCTTTATTACAAATGATAATGGTAATTTATACAATGTCTTACAATACAGAGTGAAATGCAGCGGAGAGAATCAAAAGTCTTGTAGTGTACCCATCCAACCCTCAGACAACTGACAAGGCATAATCCCTAGAAAAGCTTCATTGTTAAAATTCCCAAATCCTGCTTCAAATATGTTTCATCGTACTAATCTGATTCTTCACCTAAAAACAACAAATAAGCAAGGGTGAGTACTTTCGTACTTCGCAAGACTTTTGCAAAACCTATAGTATATGTAGGCCATTTCAATGGAAAGGCTTCTACGGTTAATTTGCATAAAGCCAGTTTGAAATGTAAATACAAAATAGTAGATTGCAAATGGATTTTTAAGTAAAAGCAAATTAAATTAAATAATAGTATGTAAGTACAAATAAGTAAAATCACGAACCTGGGTATCATGACCATATCCATGAACCAATTTCTACCAACACATGGTAGAATCTAGAGTTTTATGAAAATAAAGATAGCTAACTATGTGATGACTTTACCAAATGCCCACGACCGCGGGCACGGCTAATCGATTAGTCTTACACTCTGCAGAGGTGTATATTTTTACCCACAAGTCATGACATTTTCTTTTTGCCGTATGTTTCACGCACCTTTGGCGTAGTGGCTAGAATGTTCATGAAGAAAACCTCTACATTATCTAGGTTAACTTTGCACCAGCACGGTGACGTTAAACCCGTGCTATGGTGTAAATGTTTGTACAGTCACTATATAGTAAATGATTAAGCATATCCATAGTATGGCGTACACTGTTGTATCAGCAAACGTTGCTCCCAACACCTAGGTGTGGGCGCCCCTCCGAGCAACCAGTCACTGAAGAAGCCCGTACCACTCCAGCCTACCAATGTGCAAAGTTAAACCAGATAACTTAATTGGTTTAAGGCTGTCCCATACTAGCACTTGTGGTTTGTATGTGTTTCTTGGCCTGAAAACAACCCATAGTCCGGTCCTTAATCTGACACAGGCAATAATCTTCCCCTACACTACGTACAAATGCCTTGTACATCCAGTTATTGCCAATAATTGCCCGCATCAAAACCATAGTTTTATTTTCATTTTTGATCAAAATACCAACAATAAAGAAAGGTCATACCCAACATTTTTAGTCATATCCAACATTTTTAAATTGTAAGAACTTGAGTCTTTATTAAGCATGGCTAAGCATGACTGCTAATTGTGAGGACACACATGTTGACATTGTGTATCGTCTACCTTATTCTAGGGTTATCAAGGTTCACAAATTTATACTTATCAACGAAGTTCCATGCAATAGCAGGTATAACTACCAATAACCATAAAGTAGCAGTGTTTAAAGAACATAATGTATGCAAGAAAACATTTATAAAAATAGGATCAACATGATTAAAGGAGGTGCTTGCCTTGCTTATTTATTGCTTACGACAAAGTCAAGGTCGCAGTTGACGTTGTTGATGATAGGGTTAATGGCGTCGGGTTCTACACGTCGTCCAATGGAAGTAGAACAAATAACGAAGTTCAATAAGGGAAAAAAGAAGTTAGATAAAAAATCAAATAAAATCAATATAGAAAACAGGTGTAACTTAGGGTTTGGGTTGAATGATTTCACATTCTTGCATTATAGTCGAATATACATTCATATCGTTAACGACTTTTAGGTTGAGCAATGACGGTTTATTTTATAGACTATCTATTCTCGATTTTGAAATTCTAGATGCTAAAATTATTTGGATTAATAGAATTAATCACATTAGATCATTGAGTTGCCTGCTGTGAATGATTAGCACTTAATCTTTAATTGATTTTGCACGAGAAGTAGTTTTGAAAATATTAAATCTGTTAAGTTAGATTACTGGTTATATATATTTGTGGTTTTTCAGAAGGATCTGATGATACAAATATCTTAACTAAGGTTTCTTCAATACTACTAAGTTTGCTTATTCATATTATGAACTCTAGAAATCATAATACTTAAGGTTATTTTGCTAACAGGAGTTATATGCAAAGCATGATGATACGAGATTATTTCTTCAGAATAGGGTATTCTATACTTTAGAGATAGCTTATAAGCTAATTTCATAAATTTTAGGATGTGGATGAGACATTATATTCATTGCTGAAAGAGCTTATATGGCGTTAAGGTTTTTGATGACCATGGCACTTAAGGGTATTGGGCTAGCAGGATTCAGATGCAAAGAATGTTGTAATAAAAATATTTCTCTGAATTATGGTAGTATATATCTTAAATATCATTTCTAGGCTAATCTGGACAATAATTGCATTTAGACGAGATGTTTTACAGGCTGCTGAAAAGGCTTAAGTATTTCTAAATTCTATGCGACAATGGTTTAGTTTTAGATTTTAGTTTACGAGTGCACCTAAAAGATTATTTATTCATTTTTCTAGCATTAGTAGAGGATGACCCTAAGAGTGTTTTAGAGTTGGTTCCGCAATATTTTGCTTCTATCCGAGGTGTTTTTCATACAAGTAAACATTAAGATCTAATATGCACTAATTAATTCAAACCTGCACAAACATGAGATATTTTTTGCATAAATAGGGGTATTATGGTTTTGTTAAAGACCTAAGAATTAGTTTACCATTATTTGAATTTGTATACTTTAAGTTATATTTATTTTAATTTCTATGCATTGGAAAAAAAATCTATTTTCAAATTTAATTCAGACTAGATTCAATTCTAATTTTTTTTGCATATATAGGTAGATTACTAACTTTTAAACACATAGAAACTGGTTTGACATGATCTGAATCCTTTTTGCAAAAGATATTCATATTTGAATATTCAATACATTGGAAACAACTTACTTTAAAAAATATTGTAAATCGAGTCAAAATCTAAATAATTTTAAATATTTAGGTTCCTGAGGATTTAAGGTTTCTAAAAAAATTGGTTTCATTCAAATTGGAGTTCATTTGCAAAATTTCCATATATGACATATTATAGATCCCTTTCTTGAAAATTAAATTTATAATTTGAACAGAGTTAATTTTCAAAATATTTTTAAATATTCTGAACATAAATGATTTATCATGAATTTATAAATTTACTTCATTTCATTTGGAGCTGAAATGCAAAAGTTATAAGCATTTGAATGTTCTAGGGTTTGAAAATACTAAAAATCAGAAAAATTGCCAAAAAGGGAATGTGCGCTTTCGGGATCAAAATATGCTTTCCGTTTTTGGATGACGCTGGGCTGAGGCACTCACGGGCCAGGCCTAGGCGACAGAGTAGCGCTGGCGCTGATCGACGACGGCCCACGTGTCTGGCGCGCGGCGATCGACCCGTGGGTCCGCACGACAGTGGAACAAGACACAGCGCACGCGGCTCAGAGGCTAACATCCGGTCCCGCATGGCAGTGACCCGGAGCAGAGTAGGGGCAACCAGGGCTCGCTGGCGTCGAGGCTTCGCCGGAGGTGGCGAATAGGCTCCGCCGTGAGCATCAGCATGCCTATGCGCACACGGGAGTGGTAACGCGGTGGCTGGAGGCTGCCGGGAGGTGGGTCACCACCGTGCGGGTGTGGCAGCAGCCATGGCCGACTGGCGGTGGAGCTCAAGCACAGGTTTTTGCTGTGCTTTTTCTCTTCTAATAGTACCTATGTGACACATATACTCTATTTTTGGGTTTAGACACGAAGAAGGACCAACGGGAGGGGGTTCTCACCTTGCGCAGGGCGATGGCAGAGGGAGATGTCTGGTGTGGCGGCTCACCAGAGAAGATGACCTTCAATTAAGGTTGGGGATGAACTCTAGGTACTACGATGAGGCTACGAGCTAAATGATCTGGGCTGTGGTGCACCGAAAAGGCTAATCGGGGTTCCTCCCCTTTTCTCTGGTGCTTGGTTGAGGTGGCGGCATGGACGAACTAAGGCACAATTGGCTAGGCTTAGCTGTGGTTGAGGTAGTGAAGGAGATGAAAGAAGTGTTGAGGGAGTAATTGACCCATGGCTGTGCTTAAATAGGCAAATAAGGCGGCGAGAACAGGGTTTGAACACTGGTTCGGTTTTGCGGCGACTGAGCAAGTGGCAGCGAGGTTTCTCGGCCGTTCGACAGCACGGGTCTGGAGCACTTCAATCAAGGCTACAGTGGAGTGTCAGTGATGCCGACATGGCCTTGGTTCGCGTGATTGCGGCGGCAGAAGAGACAAGGTCTGAAGGCGGTGGCTTTGGTGTCTACGCACGAGAAAGAACGGAGAGAAGAGGAAGGAAAGAAGAAGAAGGAAGGGGAAGAATGGAGAAAGAGGCTGACGTGTGGGGGAAAATGGCGGAGGAGGAAGTCGGTAAGGGGGCCAGCTGCAGCATCGGGTCCACTTGCCAGCGAGAGGAAAAAGGAGCTGCACTGCCGAAGACTCTGGACAGAATGGAATAGATACACTAGATTAAGCTATCAAACCGACTTATAAATTTTTGAATATTTTTACCTAGGTCGGAAAGGTAAAGATAACAGTACAGTAAAATTTTAAGATAAAAACTCTTGGTAAAAATTTTATTAAAATTCTGACAATAGAAACTTAACATTTCTGTCTGTTCTATTATTTATTTAATTTAAGTTTAAAATGAGTTTATTATTTTATGAAACTTTTTTTATATATTTTTCGTGGAATTATACACCTTATGTACAATTTTTAGATTTTTATATTTGATATTTAAATTTTAGTAATTCTGACATTACTATTTTCAGCTTTATTTATTTTTTGTTTTCAATTTTTAAAAATAAAAAATCTAATATTTAATTTTTGATATTTTTACCAGAGGTATATATTGTTTTAATGTTGGCATGGTAAAATATTTGGATCAGGGAAATCTATGGAGATTTCTAAAGAAATCTAACAAGATCTGCATTGATTTATTCTCACGTCATTACACTTTGCTTTTATTATATTTTAATGGTTCAGATCACCTCAAACACCATGAGCTGGGTTCTAGAGTTCCCTGATATTTTATTATGATTTTTTCAGATTTTTTTGCTATTTTGTTTTTTCCTTTTTACTTTTACAATTTTACCATATCACTTAATTCTATTTCTTTTAATGCAAAAACTCAAGAAAAACCAATAATTTAGAAAACTCAGGAAATTAGAATTCAAATTAAGGATCACATCTCAAATTCGTTTTTATAGTTTGTTTGTTTTGAAAGAAATAGTTTTAATGTTGAAATCTTTCTTTTCTTAAGATTAAAATGCAAGAGAATAAGGAAAAGATATCGTTTAAAATCAAAATCTTGATTCCAATTGAAATTTTTATTCAATTCCATTTTAAAATTTTCATTTTTCCTATTTTTGAATTTTTTGGGATGTTACAGACTATCCCCCTTAATAGAAATATCGTCCCCAAGATTTGCAGGGTCAAGAGAGTGATAGGAGGATCATAGGATGGTCGTGAAGATATGATCTTTCAATCAATCTTGGAAGACAGAGGGTTTTGATTTTGTTTGGATTTGGCAACTATGAAGGAATGGAATACTCAAAATAAAAAAAATTGATTGCAGGAATTGAATACACAAAGGACGTACTCAAATACCATGATAAATGTGTTAGGTGCAATCACATGAAAGAGGTTTATGTTCAAAGTTTGATGTCGAGGCAGGGATTGTTCTAAGAACTTGATGTCTTCTAGATCCTTGAGACAGCTTGGGGATTGCTGTTGATCTCCTTGAAGTTGATGAGATGGAGTAGAATTCTTCTTGGCAGATGTTGGCAATGCGTCCAAGGTCTTCACGGTTGATGCAGGTGACGTTGTCTGTCTTGTTAGGGGAACAAAGTGTTGTTTACTCATGAAATGGATCATCAAAATTCACTGATGAAATTGATGATCAAGAAGTGGTTAAAATCAAGGAGCTTGACTTTGGAATTATTGGGTGAATAGGTAAGGATGGAAAGAGGTAAGATGAGAATTGGTTTGATTATAAAGTAACTTCCAATCCTTTCAAATATTTTTGTTATTTAAAACTTCTATAGATTAGAGAAGACGAGATAAGTATATGAGAGCAGTTTTTCTTTTGTTTTATTCAATTCATATTGTTTTAGGTAACATTCCGTTCATTAATTAAGGGTTGTCACGTCGTGAAGTTTCAAGTTATGTCGAGCATTCACGAGTGCATCCTGAGAAACAATACAAAAGATTCACAACAAAAGTTTAACAGCACATAAAGACTTTAAATTCAATCAAGTGCATAGAGGGTCTAAAATTTTCCTTCATTAGCTAACCTATCTTAGTGTACTCTTTTTTCGCCTAGTGATGCTGGTCTTTCATTCTTCATGGAGTGACTTGACGTCGTCAGAATCTTCTAGGTCTCCTTTTTAGTCTTGGAAACATAAGTCCACCTTGGCTTCGACTTGTAGTCATCATATACAATCCAAGCGAAGTGGCGAGATGGAGTGTCTCCAGGATCAATAGCATGGTTAGGTGATTTTTGTGGGGAAAATTGAATAATGGCTGGTTTTAACGCAGCTTAGGTATTCTTGGCGGTTTCCAGTAAAGTACTACTAGGGTTGTAATGGAGGCTATAGTACTAGGTCTGATAAGGTTGGATTTTAGAAAAAGATTAGGGACTAGAAGAATATACACGTGAGAAGTTCTACAGAGAGAAGAGATAAGCTTGTAAGAAATTATATAGAAAGGAGAAGCAATTTTATAAATTGTCCGCCTACGGGTTGAGGTTTCTGGATTCATACGTAAGAGCAACTCATCGTGAAACTTTAACCTAAAAGTTAAGTTCACACGTAAATAAGCCCAGACAAGAGGATAAAAACCAATTGAAAACAGTAAGATATAAACACTACATAAATATGATTTATTGAGCTAAAGCTAAATAATATTTCTACGAGCAAGGGTTCCTTTTCTAACGAAGAACCTAATATTCTCTAATCATCCACATTTTTCTATTGGTTGATTCTAGATCTTCATGGAGTAGTCTTTGGGCTTTACTTTTGCCTTTGTCGGGGTAGCGAAGTGTTATGTCTGTCTCCTTGAGGTTGTCAGTGTAGATGTTATAGTCTTCATTGGTTGAGCATGTAGAATGGTAGCGACATATCTCTTGGGCAACTTCGGAAGCAAATAACAAAGATAAACTATGGGCAAGACTGGTTTTAAGGAAAGAGGAATTCGTTTTACAAACCAAAATGAAAGTAAGGGCAAGAGTAAGAACTTAAGAAGGAGGAAAGAATAGCAATAGCTACATTTTGCAAATATAATAACTTTTGAAAATAAATTTTGAATTTGATCCACTAATACTACCGACCATTCTATTTAGGGTTTTATCCAATAATCAACCTTGCTATTAACGACCATTCTAGGGTTTATCCTGCAGTCAGCATGGCTTTGATACCAACTGTAACGACCCCCATTTTCACATAAATGCAAAAATGAAAATCTCATGTGCATACAATACTAGTCCCATGATCAGTGGCTAGCACACACATTTACAACAATTGATATCACATCCATACTCTTTATTACAAATGATTAATGGTCGTGCTAGCCAACTGATCATGGGACTAGTACTGTATGCACATGAGATTTCCATTTTTGCATTTATGTGAAAATGGGGGACGTTACAGACGATATACAAGGTGCACACATATTCGAACATATTCGCACATGTATTGATTGATGACCATGTTTCATGGGTCATACAGATATGGAGATATCTAATCAATAATATAGACACATGTTGGAGAACATGCGTTGGATAGACCCATATGAGACACTGCGAGAATTGTTATATATTCTTATGTGTCGTCAGTTGGTCTCATATATAATTTATGTATGATCCTTAGAACTGAGATCACCATTGGTTTCTAGATGTGTAATGGTTTACTTAGGGGCTGCCAAACTGTAATATCCCAAATAGTTTTTGCTGTTTTGAGCTAAAATTTGGGATTTTTGTACTGTTTGTTGGCTTTTGGAGGTTGTTTAGCTATTGTGGGCTATTTTGGGCCTAGTGTGGCTGCTCATGGGCTTTTAGTGGTGGGTTTTAGCCCATGGGGGGACAGCAGCCGTAACCCTACCCCTCTTTTTCCCCCACCCCTGCCACCAGCTGCACCCTTTTCCCCCAAACCGCACGCCTCCCCCTCTTGGCCGTGCACCCTTCTCCCTCCTCAGGTGCAGTCCTGGCTTCTTCCTAGCTCCTTCCAATCGAGTCACTGCCTACTCCGAGTGGATTTGATTTGCTAGGTGGGGTGGAGATTGCACGGTTTGACGAGGGGATTCTGTTTTCGACGTTGTTTCGTAGTTCTGTGGGAAGGTGTAATTCTTGTAGATCTCTGAGAATGGGTGGATTTGGTTCATAATAGGTTGGTTTGGGGGAAAACCTTGTGAGGGGCAAATTCTGATCTCGTGAATTGCTGTCAGCATTTTAGGGCAGCATTTTGTGGCACTTCTATTCAGTTTTGGAGGGGATGGTGGTTGCCAAAAATGTAGATTAATATCTTAAGTTTAATTAGAGACCAAGAATATGAATTTTGGTTAAGCGGGTTAAAAGTTATGGCCTTCTGAAGCACTGGTGTTTAGAATTTGTTCCTGTTAGCAGCAGCCGTGGTTACTAGAAAATTAGGGATAATTAGAAGCCAAATTAAATTATTTCAATAACTAGATATATGTAGAAAATTTACTGTAGATTTCAAAAATATCATTGTTTGCTTAATTTGGAGTTGTATAAAAATAGTTACGAAATCGTGAAGGCTGCTGTCCAGGTTGATGACAGATCGGTTTTCTGGGTTTAATTCGAGGGATTTGTTGTAGTCATTAAAAATAATGGGTAACTAGAATATTGTTAGTATTCTTTTGTCATTTTTATAATGTTAATGAGTTCCTAGTTTTGGGCTCTTGGACTGAATTTATGGTATTCCGACTGTTAGAACAGCAAGGGGTTAATTGATTGCCAAGAGTGATAGTTTATTCCGGGGATGGTGTGTAGTTGCGTTATTGTTATTTTTGGTGTATATACTATTGTGGCATGTTTTTTAGGAGGTTTGTTTGCTGTAGGTGGTGTGACTCTGAGTGTGGCCTCGAGCTCTTGCACCTCCTCTTTGCGTGGTAAAGAGGCAAGTATAACGTACAATTCAGGATGACTCAAAATGAGATATGGTGTTTTTTGTTAAATTTGCTATCATGATAATTTATGAGTTATTGCAATTGTTGGTATTATTTGTGCTCCATCCTTGTGATGATAATACATGACAAATGTAAAATTTAGATATTATATTGCATCATTTGCATTCATGTTATGAAAAGAATTTGAGCTAGGTCAGTGAGAAAGTCATATGTGGTCATATGACTAATCCGGAGAGCTCTATTGAAAGACCTACGAAATAGTCCCATCCAAAGGGATGGATGGGAGTGAGACCTACTTGTAGGCCCCTCCACTGGGATGGTGGGGAAAGAAAGGGTGCAACACCGACGGGTGTGCACTCAAGCTATACCGGTATATGCTATGAATGGTGCATTTTTCAGCATGAAAGCATAGTGCATTGCATATGGGATTAAAAATGTGATTCTAACTGTTGAAGATTCACTAATTGTATGGATGAGGTTGTAAGATGCTATTGAATAACTTAGCGGCTTTTATCCTTGTATGATATACTTTGGTGAGTTTTTGGACTCACGCTTGTTTATTTAATATTTTAGCTATTTTGAGAATATCATGAAGGGATGGGATTTAGCTTCACCACGTCATATATTCATGCCATTCATAATAATTAGCTTTGGAGCAATTTTACCTTAAAGAACCATTTAGTTGTTCAATCATGGATGTGTTCTATTTGGTCTTGTTGATTAAATACTATCTTGTCAAATGTGGAACTGTGTTACATGTTGAGCCCAATTGTTGAGCTAGTTCTATGATATTATTGTTGCTGAAATTATTTGCTAGGATGCTTTTCTAGTTGTTATTATGCATGGGATTAATATTATGTGGTTGCCTTTTTATTTATACCCATGGTTGTGGTCGTGGCTTATTATAGTTGTGAGATTTTTATTTATGTTACTTGCTGGAATTTTTGTGCAATTGGAGCATTTGCTATTATTTGTGCTTGTTATGGTGACATTTTGGGGACGTGTTGTGTCGGGGTGTTACAGTTGGTATCAGAGCGGGTTTTATGTCCGTGGTGCATGAATTTAGTAATTTATTTTAGAGTGAACTAAAATATTGCTTTGTGAAAAATTAGGAACATGGCCTAGGTATACAAACTTTAAAATCTTGCTATAGGACTATAACTTAATATTTTAACTTAAGGTAGTTAAATACCTTAAAACTTGAAACACTTTGATGCACTGTAGGGATGGGATTGTTGATCATTGCATTGCGCTGTAATGCTTTATTTTGGCTTTGATGTTGAGCGTTGTTAGATTGGTGTATAATGTTATGTCGATGCTTGATCTGACGGCGTGAATGTGTGCTTTTGTGTTATAGCTATGCCGAGGGGTAGAGGTCATGGTCGCTGTGGCCATGAATGCCATGGTTGGGGTGGTAGCCACCCATCACAGGATGTTGTTGAGTCAGTCACTGATGGGAGCGGCTCGCTTAATGCCCATGCGTCCGCCCAGGACGGTGCCCCTGTTGGGCAGTCTGAGGTGGGGGCAAGTGCTGCGTCTGCTGCTTTGTTGTAGGCACTACAACGGGAGGTGCAGGAGCTACGCCAGTAGGTTCAAGCAGCCCCTACAGTTGTGCCTCCACATGTGGCTGCCCCTGCGGTTGCCCTAGCTGTGCCGGAGCCTAGGATGAGTCTCCGATAGTGGTTGTCTCTTCATCTTGACACTTTTGATCTAGCAGGCACACTGATCCAGACAACGGACTAGCTGCTTTATATGGAGAGGCATTTTGGGGCCCTGGAGATGACCTCTTAGCAGCGGGCTCGTTTTGTGGCCTTTCAGCTGAAGGGCCAGGTAGATATCTGGTGGGAGGGGGTGCTTGCTGCTAGGTATTTTTCGGGTTTACCATGAAACATGTAGAGGTACATGAATGATCAAGATGGAATTTGCCCCTCCTATATAACGGAGTTATTTCTGGCCCCTTGAGGTAGATGGATTAAGGAAGTGCATGGCCATACTGAATGTGATTGAGAGTTAATCCAGATAAATTAATCCACTACAGTATGAGTGAACGGATCGAGTTGTTATAGGATGACACGACTCTTGCCTTGAGTTCGATCCAATATCGTGAGGCAATGGGAACATCACATTATAGTAGGTTCGTCTGATGCTTTATGAATATTTGGGAATTGATATGTACTGCTAGGGATTGCTATCGATTATTGGTCGGAAAGGTGTGTTTTCGAGTCTTGTCCAAATATACATGAACCTATATTGTCACATACTTGAGGTGTTTAGAACGGTTACAATCTGTTGTCAAAGTTTGGATTGGATCCGTTTCTAATAAGCTGAATTGAATATGGACTCAGTTTGGGCCCAAGGGTTGAGCACCACCGAGGGCTATAAAAGGGGACATAGGCTTAGGGTTTCAGGTAGAAGTTGTATGCAAGAGTTGCACCACCACCGAAACCCTAGCCATCCACCACTATCTTTACCGTGCATACAATGCTAGCACCTTGGCTCTCGGTGTTCCAACCACAGACATGTGGATACCGATAGGGGCGCTGCTCTATTGTGGTGTTGCTCGAGGACAACTGTTTGGACCGATCAAGGAGTTCATTTGTCTGATCTAGAATCTGAAGGATCAACTTGCTGCTTGGCTATTGCTCGGACTGATTGCACTGCTCAAGTTGTGCTTGTAACATCGTGTTCTTGAGTTGAAATCACTGTTTTTTTGTGCGGCTTGAACTATTTGCATGAAAGGTTGAGACCTTAGCCTTATCCTTGCAATTTCTTTTAGAATCATTGTCCTAAGGTCATTTCCTAGTCATGGTTCAGGTTTCATCAAGTTTGGTTGGATGGATCAAAAGTTCTTAAGGTTTCCTCGTGGTCAAAGTTTATGTAACCTCTGTTTTTGTGCAGCGTGGATATTGAGCTAGATAGGTTACATGTTTAGGATTTTTTTGAAATTCCTTTTGAAACCATGACCCTGAGGACTTATCTTGCTATGTTTCAAGTTTCATCAATTTTTGATGAGTAGATCAAAAGTTATTGAGGTTTCTTCATGGTCAAGTTTCTGAAACCTCTGTTTTTGTGCAGCGTAGATGTTGAGCTAGGTAGGTCTCTCATTTGAGCTTTATTTTGAAATTCCCTTTGAAATCATGACCTTATCTTTCTATGATTCAAGTTTCATTAATTTTGGATAAGTAAATCTAAAGTTATTCATGTTTCTTGTTGGCCAAGTATGATATTTCTACTTATCCAAGTTGTTGAAATTCCTATTCCATTCATTCTGATTTTGGTGTTCTTGAACTTAGTGTTTGCTCCATAGCACTAGTGTTCTTGAAGAGATTTTTGAGAGGTACATTTCATTTGTCTCCTGTTCACCCCCTGTAGTCGCCGGTTTCAGTCCTTCAGGAGGTCTACATTCGATGCTGGTATCCAGGAGTCATCGCGCCTTGCTCTATAACATATCTACCATGACTACACTGATGGGCTGGAGCAGACGGTGTTTAGACTCCATCCCAAAGGTGCTCAACACCAAAGAGTTGAAGGGGAAGATGATGCAACGGTGGTGCACATGGCCAGATTTGCTATTGCTCAAGAGGACTTGATACAAGAGACTATCCAAGAGTTGGAGCAAGTCTATGAAGCTCTAAGGTCTGATGAGGAGTACTCCAGGAGACTTGCATCATGGCTACTGAAAGGATATTTGAGCTAGAGGAAGCCTTGCATGTTGATGAAGTTGAAGTGGAAGAAGAATTGGAGGTTGAGGAAGAGGAAGATCATGAGGAGGTTGAGATGGAGCCTGAAGACGTGGAGCCCGAGATTCATGATGGGCATGTGCATTTTGAGGTTCTTACTTCAGGTCATCAGGATCACTTTGCCCCTATTCCAGCTCACCCCCCGTCTTATGCCCTAGGGGAGCCTCAACCTGGATGGCTTGACGAGTGATGGTGTGTTAGTTTAGTCACAGTTTAGACTCTTGTTTTGGGTCGTGTTTTCTTAAGTTAGGCAGTGTTGCCCATTAGGCGTTAGCTACATGAGCTTATGTTGAGTTTGTTCTTTCATGATTGCTAAGTGTGCAGAATGTGTTGCAGAGAGCCCATAGGCTCTTGTAAGCAACCATACCAAGTTATTAATAAAGTTTGTGTATTTTGTTGGGTTAAACCTGTTTCCCAATTAGGATTCTTGTTTTTTTGTCTATGTTGTTCCCTCTACCCTAACCTTGTGAAGTGGTCAGCAGATGCTGTAGACTCGTGGAAACAATGTGGAGCTATTGGAAGTGGTACCTGATCTAACGACAACCCCAACGAAGGAACATTCCCTCAACCACCATCTCAAGTTGATATGCACAACTTTAGAGCTTTTCTTGATGCTCAGACTTAGTTGATGCACACTATGATGCAGCAGGTGTAGAATATAATGAATTAAGCCAGTGCCAACAATGCAACTCAAGTTACCAATAATGGACCTCGTCCTTATTCCTAGTAGTCAGATTTCATAAGGACCTGTCCACCAGTGTTTTCTGGAAATGTTAACCCTCTGGAAGCTAATGATTGGCTTAGGATAATAGAGAGGAAGCTACGTTTTACCCAGTGTGAGGATAATGAGAAGGTTCTCTCTACTTCCCATCAGCTAGAAGAAACTGCTACCGAGTGGTGGGAAAACTGTTGTGCTGCTTATGAAGCCCCATAAGAAATCAACTGGGATGAGTACACTACTGCATTTCACTAGTACCATGTACCAGAAGGTATCATGGATTTGACGAAAGAAGAGTTCAAGGCCATTAATCAAGGAAGCCAATCAGTGGCTAATTATCTAAACAAGTTCACATAGCTTGCTCGCTATACCCCTGAAGATGTTGCAACCGATAAAGCATGATAGTCTCGTTTCATGAAGGGATTGAATTATGGTCTTCAAGTATGGTTGATTACCCATAACTTTTCCAATTTTTAGGAGTTGGTCAACAAGGCCCTGATTTTAGAAGATATGTGCAAGGAGTTGGATGGCAACTACAAGCGTAGAATGGCTCAACAAGGTGGTCGTTTGAATAAACAAAGAGTGAGAGTTGCTCCTCATTAATTTGTTAGGTTTCACCTCAAGCTATGTTCAAGATGTCATCCCCTGCACCGCGTCCGTTTGATTAGAATTATAGACATCTGCTCAGGAAAGTAATGCGCCAGGAGAAAATCAATAGTCTGTCGTCAAGTGTTGTTATAGTTGCCATGAGCAGGGACACTTTGCCAATAACTATTCTCAGAGAGGAGATATTACACCTATTCGCTTTAATCTTAGTTCTACACTAGCAAAGGCTCCTGCACCAGGAGCAAATAGAGGAGCAAGTCATGCTGAAGCTACACCCCAACCAATAGTGAGAGGTCGAGTCGACCACATCACAACTGATGGAGTTCAGAAAGTGGCAAACATTGTGCTAGGTAAGTTTCTGGTTAACTCAATACCTATAACAATTTTATTTGATTTTGGAGCTTCGCATTCTTTTGTTTCTTAAGATTTTGCTATTGGTAATAGGTTGGATGATATGAATCTTAAGTGCATGCTATTAGTCCAATCTCCTGATCAGAACTCCGATCTATCCTAGGTTGTTTGGGAATTAAGTTGTTTATTGATGGAATAGAGTTCCTAGCGAACCTTATTGATGGAATAGAGTTCCTAGCGAACCTTATTATGTTAAGATGATGATAAGATTAAAATAATTAAGTCTAAAATGGATGAAGGCAAGGCTAAGGATTTTACTTTGGATGGCCAAGGTACTATGTGGTTGAAGAGTTGAATTTGCATACATAATCGTAAGGAGCTTAAGCAATTGATTCTTGAGGAAGCTCATGATTCCAAGTATTTGATTCACCCAGAAAGTGCTAAAATGTATCAGGATCTTAAGGAAAGGTTTTGGTGGTTTAATATGAACGTGAAGTTGCTTAGCATGTTTCTTTGTGTGATGTGTGTTAGAGTATAAAAGTAATGCATCAAGAACCTGCTGGTTTGCTATAATCATTAAAGATTCCTGAGTGGAAGTGAGAGGAAATCGGTATAGATTTTATTATTGGTTTCCTAGAACATAGAGTGGATATGATTCTATATGGGTCATCGTGGATCATTTGACAAAAGTTGCTCACATTATATCAGTTAAGACTACTTATATTGGAGATCGCTTGGCAGATCTATATATGTCAAGAATTGTGTGTTTGCATGGAGTGCCAAAGAAGATAGTGTCAAGTAGAGGTACACAATTTACCTCGAGATTTTAGAATAAGTTGCATGAGGCTGTGGAAAATCGTTTGAATTTCAATACAGCTTATTATCCGTAGACACATGATCAGACCGAAAGATCAAATAGATTTTGGACGATATGTTGAGTGCTTATGCTCTAGCTTATGCTACTTCGTGGGATAAATATTTGTCGTATACTGAATTCAATTATAATAATAGTTATCAAGCGAGTTTGCTAATGTCTCCATTTGAGGCTTTGTATGGTCATTCCTGTCGTACTCCGTTGAATTGGAGTGAGATAGGAGAGCGTCTTGTCTTTGGACCTGAAATTCGTAAAGAAGCCGTAGAGCAGATTGCTATGATCACAAAAAGATTAAAAGTAGCTCAGTCAAGGCAGAAGAGCTATGTTGATAATCGTCGAAGAGAGCTGAGTTTTGAGCTTAAAGATTTTGTGTATCTCAGGGTTACCCCTCTTAAAGGAGTTAAAAAGTTTTACGCTAAAGGAAAGCTTGCACCAATATATGTTGATCCATTCAAAATCATAAGTCGTAGAGAGAGGTTGCTTATCAGTTAGAGTTGCCTCAGTCATTGGTATCTGTGCATGATGTCTTTCATGTCTATCAGCTTAAGAAGTGTCATCGAGTACCAATAGAGTAAACACTGTTATAGTCAATTGAGTTGCAAGAAGATTTGACTAACAAGAAACAACCAATTAAGATTTTGGATGTTGCTAACCGCAGACCTGCAACAAGTCAGTTCGTTTCTGTAGAGTGTAGTAGAGTAATCATTTGGAAAGCGAAGCAACGTGGGAGCATGAATCTCAAAGTTGAAATTGTGTTAAGGGGGAGGTTTGTAACATCCCATTTTTGGCTCATTTTGATTTTAAAATGTTAATTATGGTTTTTGATGAATTTGGAGAATTTTTGGAATTTCCTAAAATTTAACTAATATTTTTTATTTAAGCTTGTTGCATTTCTTATTTAAATATATGCAAAGTTTAAGTAAACTTTTGTCAAATATTTTATTTGAGTTCCATATGTCTCAAAGTATTTTACAAATTTTTCTAGAAATTTTATAAGTATTTTTGCTATTTGTTTGGATTCAATTGATTTTATACATTTAATTTAAATCAAATATATTTGAAAAATCCAAATTTGGAAACTGGGCCGAAGCCCAATAGCCTTGGCCCAATTTCTCCTCTATGCCGGCCTGGCCTCTTCTCTGCGCTGCGTGGCCCATTCGGCTCGTCCTGCTCGCGCCGTGTCGGTCTGTCTGATGGCTGACATGTGGACTGCTTGGAGTCATATCTCCTTGTCACTATCCTAGAATCTGTCTCTGAGTCATCGCCGTGCCTGATTTGGTTTCTAACCCATGCACAGATGTCAAGGCCTTTAAACACCGCATCAACCCCATCCCGAGGTTCTCTGTGAGTCGCCGCCTAGGTTGCCCGAGCCCTTTCTTGCTGAGACACTCTCGTTCTCCCACAATCACTCGTCAGAGGAGGTTAGGTGTGTCGCCACAGTTTTTTTGTCATTTTCGGCATCGTCGGTTGGTCTCTCGTGGACTCATTGTAGATAACGCTTCTGGATCCACGCGACCAAGTCATAGATCCATCCGCAGATGTGTTGCCTTCCTTGCCTCCGATGAATTGCGTCGTCGTGGGCTCGCATGCCAGAAACCCTTGCTTTTGGTCTAATGTGGCCATCGAGTTGTGGTTGCATGTGCACCAAGTGTCTGCCGCGTCGATGCCTCATTAGCCAACCTTGCCCACGTGGCAGCTGTGTCACTTCGCCTAGTCAGTAGTGGTGCAGGCCCACGTGTCAGCATCAGTTGGATCGTGAACCGGGTTCACCATTGACCAAATGGTTCCTATGGTCCATAGACTCGGGCCCACAAGTCAATCTCAGAGCAATTTTCCAAAGTATTTTTATTTTGGAGAAATTAATTGTTGACGTTAGCATGAGGTCAACAATTGATTTTTCAGTAGAAAAATAATTGGGAAAATTGGGATTTCTCTTTTTCTGGAATTTTCTATTATTTGAATCTTTCGAGAGCCCATTCTTTTTCATACAAGCTCCGATTGAGGCGATTTAAGTTTTAAAGATTTTATTTTATTTTCTGAGTTTGTTTGCTCTCTATTTTGTATTTATTGGTGTTTTCTCTGTCGATTCAGGTAGACGTCGAAGTGCTTGATCAGTTTGAGGGTGAAGCGTTGGCTCAAGCTCAAGCTCCAGATCAAGACCAGAACCTTTTCAAAGGCAAGTTGTGCTTTGATCATGTTGAACCAGTTTTGAAAGTGCTATATTGCTTTAAATTACTTCATGTTATTTTATGCTTAGAACTGTCTTCAATTAATTTGAGAATTAGCTTTTCAACCCAACGGGATTATACATATTTATTCATTTGTATGCCATGATTATTTGTCACGCTAGGATGGATCATTTTTAGTTGGTTGCTAATAGATACCAGTGTGGGTTGGTTAGATCATAAATAGTGTGATTAGACATGCAACAGGTTATGGATATCATTTTGAAATTTCAAAACCAATCACGATTAATGAAATATGGAACATGTTTATGAATGGGTGTGTGATGTGTTGTCACATAATGATGTTGAGTTGTTGATGGCATGTGTTGCAGGAAAATCAACTAGGGTGGTAAATGATTTAGACTAGGGCAAGTGGCAAGAGGCTATGTGCCATGGTGGGCCTGTGTGACATTGGATTGATATGTGAGGGTGACATCATTTCTATGAGTGATTGGAAGTCTTGCCTCGGTCAATTAAGGACTTAACCTTGCAAGGCATTGAACTGGGCAAATCATACAACCACATGTCTGTTATGGGCTAGACCTAACTCAGTAAGTTACTAAGTCTTGACTTGGAATGCTTCAGGTGGAAGGCCAAACTGTGTGTGCGATCAGAGGAGGGTGTGTGTGCAGAGACCTCATATCTTGAAGAAAGATTGTTCCTTGTCCAACCATTAGTCCCTCCTATTTTTCTGCTCTATGTGAGGGAAGGAATAGTGAGTTCAAGCTTATCGGGAGGGTCTATCTTTGGATAGAGTTTCCAAAAGTTTTTGTTGTGATCTTCTTAGCCACACATTGATGGGTACTTGTCATTAATTGCATGGCAGTATAAGCTTGATCATATCCGGTGGGTAAAGTGTATAACCTTTGCAGAGTGTAAATCTATTCGAATAGCCATGTCCTCGGTTATGGGCAATGCTGGGGAATTTTAGTCAAATGTTAGATTTTATAAAATGAAACTTGGGAAGGGAGCTTGTGTGCCATTGAAAACATTATAGCCTGGTTTAGGTTGTGTTCTACTTTATTCTTGAGAAATATCTAAAAGTTCCTTATTATTGTTATTTATTTTACATTCATTTCAGTTTATTTATTGTATTCACTTATAAATGCTGCCTTATGGCAAAATAACCATATCAGCCAATCATTTGAAATAAGCCATGCATATAGTTATATTAGACTTGCATTCTGTGCACAACTTATTGAGTGCTTTATGTGCTCACCCTTGCCACAATAATATCATTAGTTGAAGTGGAGTCTACACCAGCTCTAGAGGAACATCAAAAAGAGGCGAATTTCTAGGGGTGAACCTTGTTAGTTGTCTGTGGCATATTGATGGGTTATCTACGAAGTTTCTGTTCTGTTGCTGTTTTCTTTATTAGAGTTTAAGCCCTGTGTGACATAGTCATGTAAAGTTGACCATAAGGTCAGTCAGCTATCTTTATTTAATAATTATAGTATTTATTATGTTTCTACTGTGTATGATTGTGATATTTCATCTATGTTACCACTGTGTGCACAAGCGTGATCCTCGACTAGTGTGATATACAGAGAGGACTTGGATTTCCAAATTCAGATCCTAACAAAAACCATTCTCAACTATATGCCAAACATCTAGACTCAGTGCCTCGAGATAACATCCCATGGAAACCTTCCAATAAGAATAATTTGTACCATTGAAAAGCAGTGTCATACCAATATTCACACTATCTCTCGACATCCTTACTCATGGTGGTAAAGCTATAATTGACCAACCTCACTCTAATACCAATTGAAGTGGATCGTATGCCCACGACGGGGTGAATTGGGATACTTTTTCTTAAAGGCAAAATTTAAAAAGTAATCTTTACTTGCTCAATCTAAGTGCCTAGGGTTTCTAGTCAAGTCTTGCAACCTAATTTCAATCTTACACAATTATAGTGAGCTAAGTAATTAAAAACAATGAATTTAATGTAGTAACATAAAAGAGACAAGGAATACAACAGATATTTTTCCAAGGTCAGTGATCTACCTTACTCCTTGTTGGAGCACTGTCGTAATAGTCTAGCTTTGACTTGAGACAACGTTTGGAATCAAGCCCTCCACTCATGGTTTTCTTTCTCTACTTTGGATATATGGACTCGAAACATTCAAAAGCCTCTTGGTGCCTTAAACAAGTGCCTCCAAGCAAGGATAGTGTAACACAATTTTCGCATCTTTGAAAAGTTTTAAAATTAAAAGAAACCATTTGGAATTTTCTCAAAATAAATAAAGCTTAATTTGGATATTTCTATAATGAAAAGATGTAATTTTACTAATCTATACATAAAATAAAATTCAAGGGTTTTTTGTATTTTTTTAGATTTTTTTGAGTTTGTTTGCTATTTATTTGAATTTCTCATATATTTTAATTCAGAAATTAATTTTTCTTTTTCTAAAAATATCCCCAGGATGAATCCTGACGGGCCCTTCTTAACTCTTTCTCCCACTGCCCTACCAAGCCATCCTCATGGCCCATGTTCTTCAGCCCATCCCACCTCCCCAGCCTAGCCGCCCTGGTCCGTCCCACCAAAACACTAGGCACAACCGCCGGTTCTGCGCCGCATCTCTTCTACCACCCTCAAATTACACTCCGTTCATGCCTATCGAGGACACCCTCATGGCCCAAGTTCCCTGGCCACTCATTGCGCTACACCCACCGCTTGGGACACCATCATTGCCCTTCAAGATCTCACTGGAGTTTCCCCACAATGTTGTGCCATTAGCAATCATCTTGATCTCTCCTCCATCCCAAATCCTCTTTCTAGTGAGTCCACGCCCTTGCTGTTGCCTCCACCAGCTTCTCCTTCCTCTCCACATCTGGATCTGTGTGGAGTTAGCCCCGTTCTATCACTGTTTAGACGTTGGTTGTGTTGTCTTCTCCCTCACTGGCCAACCCGAGCCAACGGAACCAATGCATCCATGTTGTCATGCTGACGTCAGCCGTCAGCAATGATGTCATCAACCGAACCAGCCACCACGATAGCTATGATGTCATTTCCCACATGTGCGGGGCAGAGCCACATCAGCCCTAGCACTAATATGTTATCTACGGCAGCATCCATGTGGCAACTTGAACCCTATTCCATGAGCCCTGTCCATTGTGGTCCATAGCCTTTCCATGGAGTTGGTACATAGACCATGACCCCATATGTCAGTCTCTATGCCCATGGACAACTGTTGGCGTAGCGTTCTATGTCATGGCAGTTGAAACAAGTGACTCTTCTAGCTGGATTGCTTATCCTCTTGGGAGGATCGTTATTGGTACTGAAATTGTGATATTTAGATGCAGCTGGACGAGGTGCCGGTGTAGGAGTCTTGAATACAGTTAGAGGAGTGAAGTGAGCAGGCTATTGCTGCATCATCTTCCTCTTGTAGGATTCATCTAGCTCATAAAGGAATTCCTTAGTGAGCATAGCTTTGCCTACTAGGTGTTGAAAATCTACATAGTCATTGCCAACTACTTGCACCTTTAGACTTGGATTGAGCCCATGCTTGAATTTCTTCTAAAGTGCATCCTCTGGGGCATAGCAATAAAGATGAGTGAACTTGTTGAGGTATTCACTAACAGATATCCCTTCTTGCTTGAGCTCACGGAACTCATTCTTCTTCATTTCAACCTTGCCATCTGGAATATGGGAATGGCATAAAGAAGAAGAAAACTCTACCCAAGTGATAGCCTAATGGTCATCAGGGGTGGCACTATAGTTTTATCACCATTTAGCTATGGTGACCTCTAACTGATGAATGGCATAGAGAACCTTCTTCCAATCAATGCACTAAGCAATAGCAAGTTTCTTCTCAATGGAGCAAATCCAATCATCTACCTCCAAAGGTTCTGAAGAGTTGAAGAAGGTGGGTGAATGAGTCCTAATGAATTCTACTAGCTTGGACTACAGACGAGCTTGGGAAGGTGCAGCATCAGCTTGGTTCTGCTGGTTCAATAGGTTAGCTAGTGCAGCCGCAATCTGGTTTTGCTGGTTCATCAAGTTGTTCATGTTTTGTATCATAGTGTTCATGACCAGAGTCTGAGCTGCCAAAAAGTGTCCCACATTCTAATCTGTCACTACAGGTGCTAGTGGTGGTCCATTAGGGTTGGCGCTGGCATCCATTGGCGAAATACGACCGGCTCTTGAGTGAGTATCAACCATTTGAGGAATGGAGCAAGGGTTGATAGGTAAGAGGGAAAAGTAGTAGATGAGTGGTTAGTTCAGCTAAGGGAATAGATAATACCCAAGCACAGAAAGCAACTAGAGGCATAGCATGAAAGGCTACAAAATCAAGATGCAATAAAATCCTTCAACTTAAGGTATAGCTGCAACACAATTACTAAGGCAAGTGTACTACACACCTGGCACAAGCAATAAAAGTCCTAATATACATGGACTATACATTACTAAACTGAAAAATGGATAGCACACTCCAACCAACTGAGCACTATCAACCTACTTATATGGACCTTCTTTCGAGCACTTTCTTGACGACTTGATCATTCCAGTAGCTCCTTCATTGGTCATGAAAGGTATGGATCATCATCTTCTTTATCTGAATCGTTGTAGCAAACTTGAGACTTTAAGAAGTTTCATGAGATGAGATCAAATTAAGCTTTCAAAACAATATTTTAGCAAAGAAGAGGAATAAGAACCTAAGAATGAGATGAGAGGAGATAAACTATTTAATGCCAATTCATTGCTTTGATTTAGAAAATAATTTTGAAGTCCTTGCTAAGAAGACCATGCTAACTAGGGTTGCGAACTATAGTCGATATGGCTATGATACCATCTTTATCATATATGGCTCTGAGACCATCTATATCAAGACCTGGATTACCAAACCCGAAACTCTCTGTGTATACTGTACCAGTGCAAGATCACACTAGTGCACACAGTGGTAGCATAGATGAAATACTATTCCATATAATGAATTAACTAAAAAATAGCAAAATATTATAAAATAATAGCAACGAACCTTATGGTCAAGGTTTACACAACTATGCCTCAAAGGCTTAAGAAAAAAATAAAATCTTGCTACGAAAATAAAATAACTTGGGCCATTCGATATGCCACAGCAATCGTTTGGGAAAACACACTCCTAGTTCACAAAATCTTCATAGTACTCCTTGTAGAATTCTATATTTCCATGGTCCTTCCTCAACAACTGATTAATAAAGGCGTATAGCCGTGAATACGTAAAGTACTAAGCAAGTCATAAGAAAATGATGCAATTATATTCATGCAAGGCTTAACAAAGGAATAGCCATATGGTTCTTTTGCAGAACACAATAATTTGAATTTAAATATAATAAATAAATTCAAAGCGTATTTTAGAAAATATAACAAATAACTGGTAAACCAAAGGTAGACAATATGAATACATTGGTGAGGCTTCACCCATCACCATCTAAAACAATTATCAAACCATTGAATTCATCAGTGCTAACTTTAGACAAGAAAATCAATAGTGAACTCCCTGTTCACTTTCTAACAATCCCACCTTCCATCGTTTTTATGAAAAACTCTATATCCTAGGCACGCCCATAACTATGGACACCGTATGCCGGTATGCTAGTACCGTGTAATACGACTCTTATGACCTTTTATCTGGTTCAGATGAAACTTTTTCACCTTTCTTTATTTTTTCTCTCAATGTTTCATTAATTTTCTGAACCTGAAACCTGAATTTATAGCCAAAAACACTGTAGCAAAGTCGGTTGCTACAATACCAACACCTGTCACTGCTCATATGTCGTTGCTACAGTATGACACTTGGCACTATTCGCATGTCGGTTGCTACAGTATCTGTTGACATGTACATTGCTTTTCAATGGTGCTCAGTGATTTTGCGCGGCTACAGTGTTTTTATGAGAAAAATCACATTTTTGCACGCAGATTCGCAGCTTTGTTTGTAAATAACCAGATATCATATTCAATCGCATTGATACGTATGACATGAGAGAAGATTTCATAAATTTGTCTTAAGCCTATTCTAGTGTGTGACCGTTCAGGTTCATGCTATGTTGGCAATAAATCGAAAAACTAATTTTTCGATTCATTAGTCGCAAGCGGTTCCTAACAGAACATAACGACTGCCCAAATTTCATGAATGTCATTTATCCGACAAACCTTCAATGAATACATTAGTCCTAAGATATAGGGGAAGTTTGAGGTATATCTTGAATTTCTTCAAGATCCATTGAGCTCCCACTAACTCATTTTGAAAGAAACTCTTTCTCTAAGAAAACACCATTACAGGCAATAAACACTTTATTTTCAGCCCTATTATAGAAGTAATACCCTTTAGTTTCCTTAGGGTAGCCTAAGAAGAAGCACTTATCAGATTTTGGAGCAAGCTTATCCGACGACAAATATTTTACGTAAGCCTCACAACCCCATATTTTGAGAAAAGACAAATAAGTACACTTCCCAGTCTATATCTCATATGGTATTTTCTCAACTGATTTTGATGGAGCCCTATTTAGAGTAAACACAACTGTTTCTAGAGCATATCCCCAGAAATTTATTGAAAGATCCGCTTGACTCATCATTTATCAAACCATGTCCAACCGAGTTCGATTTCTTCGTTCAGAAACACCATTATGTTGTAGCGTTCTTGGCGGAGTCATTTGTGGAATGATTCCACAATCTTTGAGATGATAACCAAAATTATGGCTTAGATATTCTTCTCCACGATCTGATCGCAAAGTTTTAATTTTCTTGCCAAGTTGATTTTGTACTTTATTATGAAATTATTTGAACTTTTCAAAGGTTTCAACCTTATGTCTCATCAAATAGACATAACCATATCTACTGAAGTCATCAGTAAATGTAACAAAGTACTGAAAGCCACCTCTAGCCACTGCACTCATTGGTCCAAATACATTAGTATGCACAAGTGCCAATAAGTCATTTACTCTTTCACCTACACCGGTAAAAGGCACTTTGGTTATTTTTCCCAATAAACAAGATTTGCATGTATCACATGATTCAAAATCAAATGAATCAAGAAATACATCTTTATGAAGCTTGAAAATGTGTTTCTCATTTATGTGACCTAAGAGATAGTGGCAAATAAAGGTAGGATTCAAATCAATAACTCTTATTTTCTTGGTAGGTATGTTATAGATCGGTATTTGAAGGTCTACATAGTACAACCCATTCAATAATAAAGCTCTGCCATAGAATACATTGTTCAAATAAAACGAACAACATTTATCCTTTATTCTGAACTCATAGTTTTCCATGTCCAAACATGAAATTGAGATAATATTTTTATTTATGGCAAGTACAATGTAACAATTACTTAATTCTAGAACCAAACCAGAAGGCAAAGTTAACATATAAGTTCCTATGGCTACAGCAGCAACTCTTGCCCCATTGCGAACACGAAGTTGAACTTCACCCTTTGCCAACTTTCTACTCCTTTGGAGCACCTGCATATTTGAACAAATATGAGCTCCTACACCAGTATCTAATACACATGCATTTGAAGGAGAAATAAATATGTTAACTTCTATAACATAAATACCTGAAGTGGAAGTCGAACTTCCCTTTGTTTTCAGATCTTTCAGGTATTTCTTGCGGTTTCTCTTCCAGTGGGCAAGCTCTTGGCAATGGAAGCAGGTTGCTTCAGAAGTAGGCCTGGGGTTTGGACTTCTTAGGATTATTATTATTACTAGAACTCTCATTTTGGTAAAACCATTGCCTTTAGCCTTTCTCTTTCCCTTCCTTTTGATGTTTTTTCCTTTCTATACCATGAAGACATATAATGTCTTTTTTTTTGGATATTTTGCTCAACTGCTTTTAGCATCGCATGCAATTCAGTGAGCGACTTCTCTAAGCCATTCATATTGTAGTTCATGATGAATTGATCATAACATGGTGGCAAAGACAGGATAATTATATCCGTAGCCAAGTCTCGGTTCAATGGAAAGCCTAACCTTTCCAAGTTCTCAATGTAACCAATCATCTTGATCACATGAGCACTAACCGAGGTCCCCTCAGCTATTTTGCATTCATGCAATGCTTTTGTTGTCTCGTATCTTTCAATCCATGCTTGTACCTGAAATAAATTTTTTAGGTGCATGACCATGTCATATGCCCCCATGTTCTCAAAGTGGTTCCCAAGCTCTGAGTTCATAGTGGCTAACATGAGGCATGTAGCATCAAGTGCATCATTAGCATGCTTCTTGTAAGCATCCTTTTCAGCACGAGAAGCATCATGAGGTGGTACAGAAGGAACAGGATTCTCTAGAACATATTCCTTTCTTTCCTGTTTGAGAACAATTCTCAAATTGCGGATCCAATCGAGAAAATTGGTTCTGTTCAATTTTTCCTTCTCAAGGACAGATCGCAATGTGAAACTGGATGATGAATTGTTCGCTATTACCTATGATAGATAAAATATGCAAAAGTATTTAAGAAACATATTTATGCTTATAAAATTCATCATATGAAAGCGAAATCTACTATACATTTCAAAATAGTGTACCAAAAGCATATAGCATGTCCAATATCCATATTTTACAATGCCCGAGTGAGCTTTGGCATCACTGCTCGTAACAAGGCTATTTAGGTAAGCAAACACTTTGCTAATTACATCTCACGCAATTCTTGGTTGATAGAAAACACCTCATGGTAAATCTATCAACTTGATGTCTAAGGCCCAAAACCATTTTGATAGTCCTACTGAGTTAAACCAACTCTCAAGTTCATAATTGTCCGACACTTAGATCTATCTTATTAAGATAGTTAGTGATACTTTGCTTTGGTAAGCCCATCAACTAACGATCGAAATCTTGATAGTGGATAGAATTGGTAAGACATAATCATAACTTAGTTTTAATTAGGGACCAATACGATTAGTACGTTACTAACCAAAGCAAATGCTGTCAATATAGCAACCCTGGTAATTCTCAAATGAGCATCATAAAAACATTAATAAAAGTAAACATGTATAACATCTTATACATCTAGAGAAGCCAAAATAATTAAATCAATGAATCAGTATGATCAGATCAAGCTAACAAAAGATTTTACGTTATTGGAAAGATGCTGATCACATCAACATATAACATAAAACACGCATATCTCATACACGTGATTCAAATCCAGAACTGATGCAATACGATACGCTCTGACACCACTGTTGGGAAATTGGGTGGGAAAAACCTAGTAAATCTCAAAAATTTATTCCCTTCTCGGACCAATCGCATGCATTAGAACCAATATTTAGAAAATTCCAAAAGCAATAAATGTGTAGAAAGCTTTTGTAGAAGCTCTCACCGAAGCTCACAGCCTCAGCGCCTGGATGTAGCAGCTGAAATGGATACGTCGGATCTACGTGGTAGTAGTAGTCACGACCTTCAGGTATTCACACAAATAGGCGGATGACACTGTATACCGGTATGCTAGTACCGTGCAATACGACTCTTATGACCTTTCATCCAGTTCAGGTGAAATTTTTTCACCTTTCTTTATTTTCTCTCTCAATTTTTCATTTATTTTCTGAACCTGGAACCTGAATTCTAGCAATAACACTGTAGCAAAGGGTTGCTACAGTACTAACGAGGATTAAAACCCTATTTTCTATTTAGGCCCTTTTTTTATAATATAATAATTCGTGCTTATGTGCTGACAAATAGGCCTATCAAACTTAAGCTCTTAAAACACCAAGACAAAAAAGCCTATGCCTATTCGAGTGGTTAGATCTCCGACCAGTTCAGTCAAAGGTGGTCAAATTTAGCTTCGCACAAGTCGTCTTTGACTAGTGACATGGCCACCCCGACCAGCAAATTGGTTAGGGTCGAGCTGTTTTCCCCGCACAAGTCTTCGTGCGGATAGTTATCTGGCAGAAACACGCAACCACCTAGAAGTTATCATCAGAAAAAGGCGTCCTTTGGCGAGAAGACACTGTTTGGCGGGAAGGCGTCCCCCGATTACAAGACACCCTTCTAGAATTTAACTGCCACCTCTTCATCAACAATAAATAGGGGCCAACCCATGCTGTTGAGGAGATCTAGCATTTTCTGCAATACTGCATTCTGACATCAAACGTCATTTGTAATCTATGATTAACCCTCTGTAATCACGTAGATCATCTTGTACTTAGAACATTCTTTCATAGCCGCTTGGCTAATAAAGAAGCATTCCCATTGTGTCCATTGTTTCCATTTCGATATCCAAGGGCCCACATGTAACAAAATTTACGTAAGCTCGATGAAGAGACCCAAGGTCTTGGACATCGATAGTTGGTGCTAGAAGGAGGGCCTCTGGATACCGAAATCAAGTAATTCTTCTCAATGGATTATGAGGAAAATTAGTTCAACCTCGCTGATTACGCTCATCTCACCGTCCACGATGAGCCAACAGAAGAGCAATATAAGTGCGACTTCTATTCTGAATATGTTACTGCAGAAGAGTTGGCAAAGATTGAGGCAGAAGTTGAGGCCAAAGAACAATCGTCTCACACGCCAAAATGTAAGGCTCCTAGTACTCCTATAGTAAATTCAGAGGAAGACATCCATGAGGCATATTCCATGGATTGACAACGAAAACATGTCGAAAGGCAATAATAACCTTTTGAATAATTCAGCCTAGGAAGATCATCTCCAAGGTTTGGACTACAAACCTTCATCGGATGAAGATGGAGGATTAACGCCCTCTGTTTACTCGGGTTTCCACGCTTGCACGGTCACCAGCAAAGTAGATGGGCAGTAAGCGGGATGTGAAGAACGTGAAGCCCAGGAAATTGCCCAAAAAACAGCTTAGAGTGAATACGAGCAGCGTGTGGCAGAGAAGCAAAAATCTATTGATGAGGCCAGACGTTCATATTTTCAAAATCAACTGAGCACCTCACGAAGATTTCAAGTTTCTGGGGGGCAGCCCCATCAAGTTACATTTGTTACGCCACCACCAGGCAGTGGCAAGAGACTGCGACTTTGTATCTCAACAAGATCTCAGACCGAATCCCATGTGGAGGGATCCTCATCTGGTCGGCACCATCAAGGCGCTAGCCATCAGTATAGAGGAGGCCCACGATGGAGAAGTGTCTTCAAACGCTTAACCCCAGGTGAAACTTCTAACCGTGGTCGGCAACGACCATGTTCTCTTGAGAACATAGACCAGGCTCCTAATGTACGATCACGTTTTGGTCCGTATACATGATGTAAAACTTTATCTCTTGGGCTTAGAAGCATAACCTAGCCTGAAAAATTAAAGCTAGGATCGCTTGAGAGTTTTGATGGAACCCAGAATCCATCAGAATTCTTACAGGTCTATACTACCGCCATCTAGGCTGCTGGAGGTGATGAGAAGGTAATGGCCAACTACTTTCCTACTATTTTAAAGGGATTAGCACAAACTTGGCTATTTAATCGACTAGAGGGTTATATTTATAGTTGGGAAAATTTGTACCATGCCAGTTTAAATAATTTCAAAAGTTGCTATACCAAGCCTGGTAAAGAAGATGATTTGCATCGGCTTTGCCAAACTTCTGGCGAAAATTTTCGACAGTTTATTAAAAGTTTGTAGAAGTATGCAAAACCATTCCTAATATATCTAATAGCTCTGTGATTCGTTATTTCAAGAAGGCTATCCATTATAAGAGGTTTACTGAAGATCTCAACATTCATCCGCCGTCTACCATACCAGAGTTGTTCGATATGGTAGACAGATACTCCGACACTCATGAGGCTATTGAGTGGAATAGAATAGTTGATAAAGGCCATGCTCCACCACAACCTAGCCTCCTAGGGTCGAAAGACCAAAAAATGAAAAAGGTTTCAAAATCTGAAGATCATAAAAGGATGACTAAGAAAAAGAAAAATAAACAAAACGCCCAACATGAAGTTGCATGAATTTGAGAGCGACCAACATAATCCAAGGGAAAGGCACCTTGGAGGAAGACAGCTGGTCACCAGGACGACCAGTCCGGTTCCAAAAATCCTAGTGCGACCAGTGGTAATGGTCGTTGGTATCCGTTACATAGGGTATCAGGACACGACCTGCGGAACTTCCGTACATGGTAGAAACGCATAGAAGATTTTTACTCCGGCAAGGGTCTAATGCCTACCTTACCGGAAGATTTAGGCAACAAGGATGCATATGGTGATGAGGAAATGGGCTATCAAAGACCCGACAACCACGTCAATGTTATATTTGGCGGTTTGTCAACATGGAGGGAGGTGTACAATATCGACAATCGAACCAGAAAACCAAAATACCCCAAGTGGTCGGAGGTCGACCTCACCTTCAACAAGCAAGATTGCCAAAAAGGTACGTCATTCCCCAGAAAGCTCCCATTAGTAGTTTCTCCTACTATTAGCAATTGCAAAGTTGAAAGGGTTTTAATTGATGAGGGGAGTTCTTTGGAGTTGCTTTTTATTCATACTTTGGATGAGATGCAAATTCCTCGTTCCAAGATAAGGCCTATTACAAACCCATTTTTTGGGATTGTACCTAGTCCATCAATAACTCCAGTGGGATAGATTGTCTTACCTGTCACCTTTGGAAATACTGATAACTTCAGAATGGAATTAATTTCATTTGAAATTGTTGATTTCGAGTCAGCATATAATGCCATCTTGGGTAGACCTTCACTAACCAAGTTCATGGTAGCAACTCATCATACCTACCAGAGTTTAAAGATTCCTAGTCTAAAATGCGTGATTAACGTGCATGGTAAACCAACTTGTTGCACTTAATTGTGGTTGAAAATTACTCAAAATTGTTGATCAAATACCATTAGGTAATGCAAATGATGCAGAAAAGACTAGCAAGTCTAATAAGATAGAGAGGTTGAAGGCAACTCCTTAGCCTAATGAGTAGATAAAGCAAGTTCCCATTGATCCCACCGACCAGTCAAAAACTGTTTGGATAAGATCATCGATGGATGCCAAATAGGAAGATGCGCTCGTCACTTTCCTCCGAGCTAACACAGATATGTTTGCGTGGAAACCATCTGACATGCTTGGGGTCCCAAGGGAAGTGATAGAGCACAGTTTAGTCATTCTACTTGACATACGACCAGTGAAGCAGAAACTACGACGATTCGCTCCTGATCGACAAGAAGCTATCCGACAAGAGTTGGACAAACTCTTGGAAGCTGGTTTCATTCGCGAGATTGATCATCCTGATTGGCTTGCGAATCCGGCCATGGTCAAGAAAGCAAAAGGTAAGTGGCGCTTGTGCGTTGATTTTACCAGTTTAAATAATGCTTGTCTAAAAGATGATTTTCCTTTGCCTCGGATCGACCAATTGGTAGATTCCACAATGGGCTATGAATTGATGAGTTTCCTGGATGCATACTCAGGATATCATCAAATAAGCATGGCAAGTGAAGATGAAGAGAAGAGTTCCTTCATAACCCCGTTCGGTGTCTACTGCTACAGAAAGATGCCATTCAGGCTGAAAAATGCTGGAGCCACGTATCAGTGACTCATGCAGAGGACTTTTCATAGTAAAATAGGGCATAATATCAAAGCTTGTGTTGATGATCTCATTGTAAAGAGCAAAATTAGCTCTAATTATTTGTCAAACTTGACTGAAACCTTCAATTATTTGAGTAAACACAAAATTAAGTTCAATCCAGAAAAGTGTGTCTTTTCTGTTTCTTCTAGAAAATTACTTGGTTTCCTTAAGACCATCAAATCCTTAAGACCACCTTCCACATTAAAGGAGGTTAAAGGTTTAACTCGTCGGATGGCTGCTTGTAGTTGTTTTATTTCAAAATCAGGAGAGCGTGGATTGCCTTTCTTTAAGATAATTCAAAAACACGATAAATTCCACTAGTCGGATGAAGCGGACAAAATTTACGTAAGCTCGATTAAGAGACACAAGGTCTTGGACATCGATAGTAACCAACACATGGCACTGTTCACATGTCTGTTGCTACAGTCCTGCTGACATGCTAAGGTGTTCCATCATGCTATAGTGATTTTTGACACTACTAGAGTGATTTTTGAGTAAAAAATCATATTTTTGCATGCGGATTCGCAGCCCTTTTTGTAAACAACAAGATATCATGTTCAATCGCATTGACTCGTATGTCACGAGAGAAGATTTCATAAATATGTCTTAAGCCTATTCTAGTGTGTGACCCTTCAAGTTCATGCTATGTTGGCAATAAATCGAAGAACTCCTTTTTCGATTCATTAGTCGCAAGCGGCTTCTAGCAGAACATAAACCCAAATTGCATGAATGTCATTTATCCGACAAACCTTCAATGAATACATGTCGGTCCCTTTGTCACTTTGATATCATGGTTTAACTCAAGGTTGAGGTATGTCATCCTTGCACTGTTAAACTGATTCTCTGATGTAGACTAACAAGATTGATCGATTAATACCTTTAATTGTTCGGGCATGACTATGCACATTCTTTAGTCTATTTCATTGAGTGGCCGATTGATATCATTCCCTCAGTATGAGGAGGACAAATTCCATCTTGATCATACACGTTCCTCTGCATGATTCAAGGTATACCCGAGTATTGTCTTTATGATTATCCAGTTATAGACAACGTTAGACAACATGAAAGCATACCATCCTCGTGTAGGAAACTGTGTTGATCTCATGTATAAGGATCAATCATTATCATTGTATGAAGCAACTTATGACACTAATCAAATCCTCAAAATGTGTTTCATAAGCGGGTCAATCCAATAGCATGTACACTTACATGTATTCACATGATTGAATTGTATCAAATACTCATAATCCGTGAAACATGATTTTCAAACAATTCATGTGCTTGTTGTGAATAAATATTATTGGTGTCCCAACAAATAAATAAACAAGGAACAATTTATAATAATGTCATAATTAAATTACAGAGTTTCACGATCAAGACATATACTTGATGATCTATAATATGATATTTGTTGAGAAACTAGGCATTTTTTGGTTTAATTTAATCCACATAAAAACATTATATAACATGCATCTAACATGGTGATCACATAGGAAACAGCAAGTGTATAACTCAACAGAAGATTCTGCAGATTATACCCTTGAGCGGGGCTAGTGCCGGTGGCACCAGAGGCGCTATTCTGCAGATCAGTCGACATGATCGCAGTTTGCCGTAGTAGTCGATCGAACTTGAAGCAGTGTAGACGGTTGTTGCAGTGCCGATTCCGACGATGTAATCGAACACAAGGAGCAGTCACACTGTCTTCGCGTTCTCCAAAAATCATATTCACTCTCTATCCCGCAGCAGGAATGCAAGAGGACGACGATTCTAGAGGCCTGCTCACTCTGGTTCCTGTGCACACAGGAGACAGAGTCGGGAATACTATTGGCAGCAGCGCAACAGCTGAGGATGAGGAGGATGATGTTCTCTGTAGTTTACACAGGAGAGAAGGGTGCCCTTTTATAGGCACCAGGAGAGGAGGCCATCAACCATGTCAGTTACAAGTAACCGACGTTGATTATGAGCCAGCCATCAACCACGTCCATTAGTGGTAACTGACAGTGGTTACTGGTCATAAACCGGACATGTCCATTACTCGTAACTGACGGCGGTTACTGGTCATAAACCGGCCACATTTATCACTGAAACGGCAAAAACAAACCGCTCCCGCGCATCACGTCTGGACTGGCCTGCGCCGCGCACGTCACGTCTCGTCTTGTCTCGACTCGAATCGACTCGCACACGCCACGGCTCGGCTCGGCTCGACGCGCGCCCGCGTGTGGCACCGCCTTTTCTTTTTTCAACCTCACAACAGATGGACAATAGTCCAAACTATTTAAGTTGGTCAAACCTTCTCTCAACTATCCATGTGGGACTAATGTCTTCATAACTCCTAGTATTGCACATGGGCCTTGGGATTTATTGGGCCAAAAACTAACAATCCCCACCAAATTCCAAGGCATATGTGAAATACTCTCAGTTCCACTGTTGTTTGATATACCAGTGTTTCGATGGAGACTGTTAAGTTGAACATCCACCTAGGACAGAGGTTACACTCATCCACAAGTGAACAATGGACTATGCCTTGAATTGACAGTTTTGTGCGAACAAGTTTCACCAAATCCCTTTACTGATACTAGACTGCTATAAGCATTCCCTCGGTTTGGAGCGTATAAGTCATACTCCTTGGCCTTTCATGAGTTTCTAGAGATTACCCAATCTCATAGACTGTGACTAGCAATCAGGCTCATATAGGTGTATTCCTCATAAGATGTTCTGTAGGATAACATCTCTGCTTATATAAGCCACTCGGAATAAATTAAGATATGATCAACCTGCCATACAGAATAGGAGAGTAATGCATCTCCAATGGAGTGGGCTATGTACTAAAGTACTCTCCTCCCAGTCAACCAATAGCTTGTTTCACCACCCTACTTCACGGGATCGCCGATCTCATAGGATGAGTTACCACTAAGGTGTGACTTATGTGGGTCTCAAGCCCATCTCCAAGTTTTTAGCCGTCTGGACATAGTCCAACGCTATCTCTCCAGAGTTTCTCATTTTCCTGACAGACTTCAAACGCCTCTTTACATGCCTCGACGACTTCATGTTGTCCTTAGAACTGTTCACCTTGACAATCACCGTTTGATTATCATAGTTCATTAGGACAGCCGGTATCAGTTTTTCAACAACCGGTAAATCTATTAGGAGTTCACGAAGCCACTCAGCCTCAACAGTGGCGGTGTCTAATGCTGTGAGTTCTGCTTCCATTGTTGACCTCGTTAAGATGGTCTGCTTGCAAGACTTTCATGAAACAGCGCCACCTCCAAGTGTGAACACATATCCACTTGTGGATTTTATCTCATCAGCATCAGATATCCAATTAGAATCACGGTAACCTTCTAGTACCCTTGGGTACCCGGTATAGTGAATACCAAAACTCATAGTACCATGTAGATAGCGCATTACTCTTTCAAGAGCATGCCAATGATCATCTCCCGGGTTTGAGACAAACCGGCTCAGTTTGCTGACAGCAAATGAGATGTCAGGCCTCGTAGCTAAGTACATAAGAGAACTAATTATCGGAGAATATCTCAACTCATCTCTTGTTATCCCTTTGTTTTTCCGTAGAATCACACTAGCATCATAAGGTGTTGGAGCTAACTTGCAGTCACTAAAACCAAAGCGACTCAAGATCTTTTCCACATAGTGGGATTGCAAAAGTGTAACCCCACCATCACCTTCTCTCACTAGCTTTATATTTAGGATAACATCAGCTTCTCCCAGATCTTTCATCTCAAAGCTTTTGGACAAAAAGTCCTTGACTTCCTTAACCACATTAAGGCTAGTCCTAAAAATCAATATGTCATCGACATATAAGCATATAATCACTCCCTCGCCCCCACCATAGCGATAGTACACACATTTGTCAGCTTCGTTCACAACAAAGCCAGCAGATGTCAAAGTCCTGTCGAACTTCTCATGCCATTGCTTAGGTGCTTGTTTAAGGCCATATAGAGATTTCAACAATTTACACACCATGCCTTCTTGACCTTTTGCTACAAACCCATCTGGCTGATCCATATAGATCTCCTCATCTAACTCTCCATTTAAGAAAGCCGTCTTAACGTCCATCTGATGAACGAGAAGACCATGAGACAATGCCAGAGAAAGTAGCCCTCGAATTGTGGTCAATCAAGCAACAGGTGAGTAAGTATCGAAGAAATCCTCTCCTTTCTGGGTATAACCCTTAGCCACAAGCCGTGCCTTGTACTTTTCAATTGTACCATCAGGTCTAACCTTTTTCTTGAACACCTACTTGCACCCTACAGGTTCGCACCCATAAGGTCGTTCGACAACCTCTCAAGTTCCATTAGACATAATAGAATCCATTTCACTCCGTACTGCTTCCTTCCAATAATCAGCATCAGGAGATGAATATGCCTCTTCAATGGTTCTTGGAGTGTCATCCATTAGATATACAATGAAGTCATCACCAAAAGACTTTACAGTCCTTTGTCTCTTACTCTTACGAGGTGCTTCATTGTCTTCATCTACAGGATTCTCTTCAAGTGAAGGTTCAACATGCTTATTGGAATGATAGGCTCAGGAGAGAAGATAGGTTCTTGGTTAGATAAGCTAGGTGTTTCTTTCATTGGAAATACGTCCTCAAAGAATGTGACATCTCTGGACTCCATATTGTGCCCTGATACATATCGGGTACTCTAGATTTCACTATTAAAAACCTATACCCAATGCTGTGAAAGGCATACCCAAGAAAGACACAGTCTACGGTCTTTGGTCCAAGCTTACACTTCTTTGGGATTGGCACATTGACCTTAGCCAAACAACCCCAAGTTCGTAAGTAAGAGAGATTTAATCTTTTCTTTTCCCATTCCTCGAACGGGGTTATCTCTTTATTCTTTGTAGGAACTCTGTTTAGGACATAACACACAGTCAATATAGCCTCACCCCACCATTCCTTGGAAAGTCCCGCTGTTTCTAACATGGCGTTAACCATCTCAGTTAGAGTGCGGTTCTTTCTTTCCACAATCCTGTTAGACTGTGGTGAATAGGGTGGCGTCCTCTCATGAATTATATCGTGTTCCTCACAGAATAAATTGAAATCATTTGAGAAATACTCTCCACTTCGATCGGACCTAACCCGCTTAATATTTTTCTCAAGTTGGTTTTCTGCCTCAGCTTTATAAAGTTTAAAATAGTGAAGTGCCTCATCTTTTGATTTCAACAAATACACATAGCAATATCTAGTAGAATCATCTATTAAAGTCATGAAATATCTCTTTTCGCCTTTTGTCAACACACCGTTCATCTCGCACAGATCCGAGTGAACTAGTTCTAATGGTGCCAAACTCCTCGCCTCTGCTGCCTTGTGAGGTTTGCGAGTTTGCTTAGATTGCACACATACTTGGCACTTAGAACCTTTGACATAAGTAAACTTCGGGATTAAACTCATACTGGCAAGCCGCGTCATATAACCAAGATTAATATGACAAAGTCGTGAATGCCAAACATTAGACTCATCATTACATACATGATTCACCACATTATTACACATGTCTGATAACGAAAAGCGGAACAAACCTTCGTACTCATAGCCTTTACCAATAAAAGATCCAAATCTGGATACAACACATTTATTGGAATAAAAAACTAGCTTATAACCATCTCTACATAATAGAGATCCACTGACAAGGTTCTTATTAATCGCGGGTACATGTTGCACGTTCTTCAGTCGCACGACCTTGCCTGAAGTGAACTTCAGATCAACCGTGCCAACCCCACGCACAAATGCCTGCGATCCATTACCCATCAGCATGGAGGAAGTCCTTGTGATCTGGTAAGAAGAAAACAGAGATTTGTTAGCACATACATGTATATTGGCCTCAGTGTCAACCCACCAATCTGGTGAATGACATACTGAAAGAACAAGAGGTACTGTTATGTACCCGGATGCTACCTCTTCAGTATTACTAATGAAAATGTTGACAGACTTTTTTTGCTTGTCTTTGCGCTCAGTGCATTCCTTAGCCCAGTGGCCAGGTTTGCCGCATACAAAGCAGTCTCCCTTCCCTTTATTCTTCTTCTTGAAGCTAGTAGTCTGGTTGGCTTTATTCTTGTTATCAGCCTTGTTCTTATTTTTCTTTTGGGATTGAAAATTCCTTTTCTGCACCAAATTGGCACTAGAATTTCCCTCATGTCCCTTTCCACAAATATCCTTTGCCCTCGCCTTCTCCTAAACATCAAGAGACCCAATCAAGTCAGCGACGCTGAAGTGTTGTCTCTTATGTTTTAGAGAAGTGGCAAAATCCCTCCAAGAGAGTGGCCGTTTCGCAATGATGCATCCTGCCACAAACTTGTCAGGCAATACGCATGGAAAGTGCTCAAGCTCCTTTGCAAGCGATTGAATCTCATGAGCTTGTTCTACTACAGAATGATCATCGACCATCTTATAGTCATGAAACTGCTCCATGATGTACAACTCACTGCCTGCATCTGAGACCCCAAATTTGGCCTCAAGAGCATCCCATATTTGTTTAGCAGAAGATAAGATCATGTACACATCCACTAGGTTTTCTCCTAGAACGCTTATAACGGCACCTCTGAATAGATTATCGGCAGCCTCAAACACTTTCTCCTCAACAGGAGATAGCGCCCCTTCAGGCTTGCCTTATGCCACATAATACACGTTCATGGCAGTCAACCAAAGAATCATCCTTGCACGCCAACGTTTGTAGTTCGCTCCATCAAACACGTTGGGTTTCAGTGCAGCAGCGAAGCCAGTAACCGAAAAATTCCAAGGATACGATTTTTGGATTGTTGAGAAACTAGGTATTTTTTGGTTTAATTTAATCCACATAAAATATTATATAACATGACATCTAGCAAGGTGATCACATAGTAAACAGCAAGTGTATAACTCAACAGAAGAGTCTGCAGATTATACTCTTGAGCGGGGCCAGTGCCGGTGGCACCAGAGGCGCTATTCTGCATATCAGTCGACATGATCGCAATTTGTCGTAGTAGTCGATCGAACTTGAAGCAGTTTAGACGGTTGTTGCAGTGCTGATTCCGACGATGTAATCGAACACAAGGAGCAGTCACGCTATCTTCGTGTTCCCCAAAAATCGTATTCGCACTCTATCCCGTAGCAGGAACGCAAGAGAACGACGATTCCGGAGGCCTGCTCACTCTGGTTCCTGTGCGCGCAGGAGACAGAGCCGGGAATACTCTTGGTAGCAGCGCAACAACTGAGGATGAGGAGAATGATGTTGTCTCTGTAATTTACACAGGAGAGAAGGGCGCCCTTTTATAGGCACCAGGAGAGGAGGCCATCAACCATGTCAGTTACAAGTAACCGACGTTGATTATAAGCCAGCCATCAACCACGTCCGTTATTGGTAATCGGCAATTCATTGGACATGTCCGCATTGTAATCGGCGGCGTTCTTGGTCATAAACCGGCCACATTTATCACTGAAATGGCAAAAACAAACCGCTCCCAGCACATCACGTCCGGCCTGGCCTGCGCCGTGCACGTCACGTCTCGACTCGACACGCACACGGGTCGGCTCGGCTCGCGCGCGCGTGGCACCGCCTTTTCCTTTTTCCAACCTCACAACAGATGGACAACAGTCCAAACTATTTAAGTTGGTCAAACCTTCTCTCAACTACCCATGTGGGACTAATGTCCTCATAACTCCTAGTATTTCACATGGGCCTTGGGATTTATTAGGCAAAAAACTAACAATATTATTAAAGGAACAATATAAGCATAAATACAAGGTAATCATCTTTATAATTGGCCACTTGAGCATATTTCCAACTGTTCTTTTAGAGGGTGTGTGTGATATCTCAGCCCGAGATGTATTGAGCATTTGAGCCCATGTGGTCCTTGCGTGTGCATGAGTCATGACTCATGAGAGTGTAGCCCCACCTCGCTCATCAAGGTTGGACATGACCAACATATAAACCCTTAGGGTCAAAAGGCAACGACTCATGGATTAACTATTTTTCATGTTGAGTTTAAAATACAAATTAGTTGTTTCGTGTGCATTATTCTATGTGGGAGTGAGTCTAAGCCAGTTTGGACCCAGAGATGTTTAAGTTTCATTTCTTAGGACATTAAGTCATGAATTTTACCTTTCAAAATTTTTAAACACTTTAGTAACATACTAAAATTTTATCCTCTGATGATTCCTATTGAGGTGTTAGAAACAGAGACAAAAAAAAGGTGTGTTGCCCTGTTATGAAAGATTATATAGAAGGCATATCAAAGAACATGGTACTTGTGCAATATGTGGAACAACTAAGGAGTCATGGTTTAATGCATTGGTAGAGTGTAAACATGCCAAACTTTTCTGGTTTGCTATGAGGAAGCATTATAGGATCATCTTGCCGAGACTACATCCTATGTCCTGGGCGAAGGATCTGTCGGACGGTGTGTTTTTGAAGCCTCATGAAGCAGCCATTGTCATTTCTACTATGTGGTGTATTTGGGGTTCAAGGAACATGTTGGTACATGGTAAAGAACAACTTGTAACAGATCGATCTATGAAATTAATTGAAGAACTTGTGGCCTCAATGGAGTTACGACTAATGTATACACTGGGTGATACTAATTTAGGATTAGCTTGGTCAAAACATACAGTGGGTTGGGTAAAAGTAAACGTTGATGGAGCACTTGTGTCAGTATGACGGCTGGCACAGGGGTAACCTTAAGGGATGAAGAATGGAAATTTTTTGGTGCAAATTGTAATAAATACTCCCATCTTGATGATCCTCTGGTGATTTGAGGTTTTAGCTTGTAGGCATGGTGTAGAAACTGCAGTAGGAAGGGGCACAACACATGTATTGGAAACTGATTGTCAAGTCTTGGTAAATCTATGGAGAAACGCTAGAATGCAACGATTATCTATTTACCATCTCATAATAGAGTTAGAAAAAATGAGCCGGAGTTTTCAGGTGTTTGAACTCCAGTATATTAGTAGAATAGCTAATCATGCAGTGCATTGTGCGCCAAGAAAGCTTTGTACATAAATTATGCTTGTATGTGTCTTAATGTAATCCCTAACTTTCTTGTTGACACAGTACGACAAGATACTGTTTCTGAAGTGAATGAATAAAATATGACCTTTGATAAAAAAAAAAGAGACAAAAGGTTTATCTCTAATGGACATTTTATATATGCACGTACGTTAAGGAAATTGCCCTAGATTCTAGTCATGTAAAGAAATTTTTTTAGACATTTTCTATTCACCATAGACACTTTTTAGCCATTCGATACATGTGACAAAACTACATAGCATAAATATTACATAACGTGAATAAATAAATCGAGCCACGTGGTTGAGGTAGTCAGTGGAACATGTCTAAAATTAGTTCTCATCACCACTATAGAAAAGAACATCACTGCCGGATCAATATCAGCATCACTGCCGGATGTTGACCCGGCACTCCCTAACTGGCAGTGATAGTCGGGACTATCACTGTCGGTTGAGACTGCCGGATGTTGACCGGGCACTCCCTAACTGACAGTGATAGTCAGGACTATCACTGTCGATTCTTCAACCGACAGTGATAATAATATCACTGCCGGTATATAGTATACAACCGGCAGTGTAAGGCTTATCACTGCCGGATTTTTATCCATAACCGGCAGTGTAAGGCTTATCACTGCCGGATTTTTATCCATAACCGGCAGTGATAACAACTTATCATTGCCGGTTGTTATTTTTCAACCGGCAGTGATAACAAATTATCACTGCGGTTGTTATTTTTCAACCGGCGGTGATAAGGTGTTATCACGCGATTATTCTCTAAAGCTGGCGGTGATAAATGCGATTGCCATATTATCCTCCAAAACCGGTTACATATATTTTTTTGTATTATATGTATGATGTAACGCTGTACTATATATATATTGTACAGTACATGTATTCTGTACAGTATATGTTATATGCAATATTAATGAAGTATTGGTAAAGAATAATTCAAATATATTAAATCATCATAATATTTAACATTGAATACTGAATACTCATTTAATCATGACAATATTAATGAAGTATTTGTAAAGCATAATTGAAATACAGTAAATCATCGTAATATTTAATTATTACATTGTTCATTGACAATCGTTCACATTTTCAGTTAATTATAGCGTGTGGCTCGTAAAACTCGCCCTTCGGGTTGATCACTTCTCGAACGATGAACCCAGCCACCTGCTCTCGAAGGGCTTCAACTTTGCTGTCAAGTAGGCTGTTGGTGTCGACCTTCACGTGCTGTCATTGAAGAAAATGATGCATTAATTAGTGTCGTAGTTTTTATAAAGAAAAGTAGGCGTCAACATGTAATGATATACCATCTCGCCGTTGTAGTCAGATTATCGCGATTTAACGTGTGTATGTGTGTCATTACGTAGTATGCACATAAATTGTTCCCTTGCGGCTGTCTTAGGCACGAAAAATCGGTTTTTCTTCTGAACTTCTTCGTGAATGGACGGTACCGCGTGCTCTTCTTGCGGTATTTTGTGTACGCTCTGTGTATTGTTATGAATACTCATTAAACTTAATTAGGTGCAATTAAGTGCAATGGAATGAAAGATTATGGGAGCAATAACGCAACGACCGAGTTTACCTGTCTAGCAATTCTATTACTTCTTTGTAATCGTTTGTCGGTTTCCTCATTGAGTCTAACACAGTGATCGTGCTATCGTCTAACGTAATGACGAGAAGGATCCAGTGAAAGCTGCAGAAGCCCATTAGTCATGACATGGTGTTGCACATGATAAAACTGACTAGTAGGCAGGGAAACACATACTGAAAGTTGTAGGGTAAAAGTACGTAGGTCTTGTCTTGTAACTTTAGCAGCGCCTTTAGTACGTACTCCTCGATCTCTCTCTCCGTTCATGGATCTCTAATAAGTTTGCAGCTGACAAGGCCGGGATCGAGGAATCCTACCCTTTCAATTAAGTCCGCTCTGAGTGTCATTGTCTCCATTCTACATAAGAAAGAAGTTAGAAACTAAGTTTAAGGGTACGTGAATGTACAATACGAATTATACAAGAGACTTACATAGTCCAAATTCTTAATATAGACACGTCCAGAGCATCTCGTTGGTACAACTGGTATAATTCAGAGGTTTCTGCCCAGAAAACTCCGTCCATATTGTGAAAATCCGTTTCTTTGTATTTGATGGGGAACGCGTCGTTTTTTGTCTCTTGGACAAACTGTCGATACCATTGATGTAGACGCCGTAACTGTATCGTCAGTCTATGCTCCTCGTTTGGATCCACCAATGCTTCCCCGCTAACGAACTTCCACCTTAGAGGGGGCCCTTGCCTTTTAGCACCCTTCTGGTCTGCAACAGTAGCTCTTTTACCACCATGTCCTTTAGATTTCTGCCTAGAGATGCGCTCGTAGTCTGATCGATGGCTAGGTTGAGGAGATTCGGTTGCCCGTCCAGTCTGTTTAATTGTCGCTATGTCTAGGAAGAAATCTCTTTTGGCAACTTCGATTTCAACTTTATCAGGTGCTGGCGTCTTTTTGAAGTGAGCTGTTACGCTGCCGTCTACTTCCTTTCTAGTTTCTTCTTCGGTCATGTCATATGCTCGTTTCGTACTAGATTGAGCTGGCTTCACAGATGTGGCACTTTTCCCCGCTGACCGTGATGAATTTTGAGATCGCGGTGCTCTTTCATTATTTTTCCGTGGCGCTGGAGCAGGAGGCGGACTTTTTTTAGGTGACAGAGGAGGATGTTTACTACCTGGATAGGCCGCGCCGTCATCATTAGTATCATCATCGCCATTGTTGTCATCGGATAAAAACATTATGTAGCGCTTGCGCCACGCGATGAATGTGCCCAAGCTTTGTCCAAGAGTATTTCTGCCCTCCTCGCTGGGGATCTGTACCTCAACTTCACGGTAATTGTCTACCACCCTGTCTACTGATACTCTGGCATATCCCTCAGGAATTGGGCGGTTATGCAACATCTGCCCCTCGCCGCATGGCCAAGCCATCCCTTCAGCCACCTTAATGGTTATGTTCGCTACAGGCAGGAGCAGACTGCAACGTGTCGGCTCTACGATTTTGTCCACGGGAAAACTACAGGCCGAGTCCTCTTCGGGATGGCTTGCGGATGCTTGGCTGCTTTTACGAGCACCGGCGGGACTCTAGAGGTCATGTGCCTGACGTTCGCTGAGGACGCTCGCTAGCATTTCTTGCATCTTTTGTATCTGTTCTTGAAAATGTATTTCCTTTACCTACATCCTTTCTTCTATTACTCGTACATATGCATCCAACTATTCTTGTCTAGTTAGCTTCAGACGCTTATAGATAGAAGCGTCCTTTGGGAATGCTGCTTTCCAGGGTACCAAGCCTAACCCTCTAGTGCGACCAGGGTGCTCTTTGTTACCCAGGGCGCGTGTTAGCTCGTCGTTCTCTCTTCTTGGTTGTATGCAGCCCTGGGTAGCTTGGGCATGGGCATCTGCGATCTTCTTTGAAATTTCCTCTTCTTTCTCGCTTCTGAAGCTTAAGCTGCCATCATCCGACAGAGTAGCTCCCCTCGCAAGCATCCAGTACTTTGATCTTTGGGCCATCTCGGACGTCGCAGGAATAACTCCACTACGACTTAGCTCTTCTTCCCGTGCATCCCACTTGGGTACTTTCTTCACGTAGCCACCAGTGCCTAGCGTATGGGGGTAAATGTTCTTGTCCGAGTTTGCTTTGTTCTTTTCACTGATAGCTTGGGCTTCATCAGACTTCTTATATTGCACGAATTCATCCCAAAATTTCCTCAATCTCGGGTACGTATCAAAGTTCGGCGTTTCATCCTTCTTCACATACTCCTTATTCAGCTTTGTCTTCCAATTCTTCCAGGAGTTTCCCATGATGGCTAGTGCACATTTCTTCGCATGCTCCAACTGATCTTCGGGAAACTGAAACTTGGATGTCAAATCTGTCCACAATGCTTCCTTGATTTCATCGGGAACATACGACGGGCAATCGCCACGACGTGTCCATGATTTGTAGGTGATGGGCACGTTATCTCTAGCTAGGACCCGCATGCTGTTCGATATGGCCCAAGCAGTGATTTGGTATAAGCGGTTCGTCGATCGCATTAAGCTCTACGATCACCTTCGTTCACCCGTCGCAACTTGTTAGGACCTTGGCGGCGATCTTGCTCTCATTCACGTGATGTCCGGCCCTGCATTTTGACTATTTCATTAGTCGTCTAATCGGTATATCGTGAAGATTTGGTCGAAATAATTACCTCGTACGCGTTTGTTGCCTCGGTTTCTTTGCGCAGTTGAGGAACCTTGTCGGGCTTTGTTCGGGCTTTGGTTCAAATGCTCGGCGCCATCCGCACTTGTTCTGGTTAGCGCCATGTGCAGCTAATTTATCTAAAATTTAAAATTAAGAAATGCATGAGATGAATGTGATGGTATACGTATAAATTGGTCACGCACGAAGTTGTGGACCAAAATGGAGTAACTAGATACGGTGACCCGCATAATTAATTTATGATAATAATATGGTTTGGTAAATATGGTTTGTAAGGAAATACGGTAATTAAAATGTGATACCAAATATAATAAATAGAACTTTGGTTCGGTATCGGTAAATATCATAATATTTCGGTTCGGTATCGATACGGTTTCCAATATACACATTTGACCATTACTCTATCTAGTACACAATATTACTTTCATAAATCTAGTGATATTATTTCCATGCGAAACTACACTACTCGGTACATAATTAAACATAGAAATGGTGATATTACGCCTAGTTTCACGTTTAACTCATTTCACTCATGCATTGCACTAGTATAGAGAACAAAACTGACATATACTAACATACATTGCACTAATATAGTTAAAACAATAACCTGTACTTACAATGTATTGTTAAGACAACAAAAATCTCATTACATGAATATAATAAATACAATATAAGGTATTTATTACATGAATATAATAATACAACATAATAAAATCTCATGATGCTCCTAGAAACAAGCTGTCAAATTGTCTTTAGCGTCTGTTGCCTCCGTGTATCTCCGTGTAGCCTTGCCATATCATAGCAGTAGCAAAATAAAGTAGACATTAAAAATGCAACATAAAAGCTAACCTGTCAATTTTTGTAACGTTTTCAAGAGAACAAGAGCTAAGATACTGAATCATGATATTAAACAATATAAGAGGAAGAAACCAAGTAACTAGGAAGAATAATCATCAGCCTGTCATGGTAATAAGGTTGCAAAATAACACTCAGAAAATAGAATGAAATGGTAATAAGGTCATCTAAGAATTCAGTACACAAGCAATGAAGAAATGATTTACAACACAAGCGACCTAATTATATTTTTGTGGTGATGTTTGCAGCCTATAGTTTTAGAGTATAGACTCTCATAATGCAGTTGATCAAATATCCCCATAAACTACAATTAAAGTTTGATTTAGCATAAAATTGGACGAAAAGTAGAAATTACAGGGTAGAACTAAATACAAACATGAAATAGGAAAAAAAATCCCAACTAGATTTTGATTTGATCAATTTACCCAAAAGTTTATTTTTGCTCTAAGATTACACACAGCACATAAAAGGTATTTATTTATAGTTCAACTATGACAGGTATCAAACAGTAACGGTCTATCCACTGCAAGCACTGCGCTCCAATTCCAAATTGAGCCCTGTTAGTTTGAATTCATTAATGCAACAGTACGTGATATAGACGCATAGATCACTCCAACAATAGCAAGAGTTGAACAACTCTGAAAGTGGAAAAGAAAGGAAAACTCAAGCTTATCTTAAACAAAGATCACGTCTTGATGCAGCTATCCTAGCAAAACAAGTCACTGACCCCATTTATTTCTATCTATGGAACGGTCATTGTTTTGGAACAGTGATGCATGTATGTCGTATTCAGCCCCCAAAAACATCGAATCACGTGTGCGGCAGCTAGTTGCTTAGGTCAATGGTGTAATGTTGAATTATCACTATCTATAGATCATCCCAATTTTAGAGCAGTAGGGATTACCGTCAGCGGAGCTGGCGCGGAGGAGGGTCGGCGCGGAGGGCGGCCAGACGTGGACGAGGGCTGGGGCGGTGCGGAGGAGCGCCGGCGCGGTGGAGGGTCGGCGCGGTGGAGGCGCGGTGCGAAGGAGGGCCAGCACGGGGAAGAGGGCCAGCACGGGGAGGAGGGCCAGCAAGGGGAGTAGGGTTGGCGAGGATGACTAGTCGCGGTGGCTAGGGCACAGAGTGTGGAAAAAACGGCAAAAAGGCGAAGTGTGGGAAGAAGACCGCGCGCTTCGTTTATATAGAGATAACAATCACTGCCGGTTCACGAAACAAATCCGGCAGTGATATAACTATCACTGCCGGTTGAAATTAGAACCGGCAGTAATACCTCCACATCACTGCCGGTTCTAATTAGAACCGGCAGTGATGTGGAGGTATTACTGCCGGTTCTAATTTCAACCGGCAGTAATACCTAAACATCACTGCAGGATTTTTCTCTAGAACCGGTAGTGATGTGGAGGTATTACTGCCGGTTCTAATTTCAACTGGCAGTGATACCACAACATCACTGCCGGTTTTTTCTCTAGAACCGACAGTGATGCGGGTGGGCCCCAAAAGTCAGTGGCTAAAGCCAAGCTCAAATTCAAACTAGCATAACTTTTGATATATAGCTCCAAAAAGGATGAAATAAATTTATAAATTTGTATAAAATCATGGAGTTTTAGAATATATGAAACATTGATTTTTTTAATCATAGAAAAATTAGGTGAATTACAAATTTGCTAAGAACCCTACATGGACTTTACATAAATACTATAACACCATGAACATTAATTTGAATCTTTTTAATAAAGATTAACTTCAATGTGCTGGATATTAAAAAATACATGATTTATGCAAAAGAAATCTTAAGTAAATAAAAATTGATAACTGAAGATAAAGCATATCAGTATATTACAAATGGAAGCATGTTCTCCATACAAAATAAAGTATATCCGTATATTACAAATGGAAGCATGTTCTCCATACAAAATAAAGCATATCCGTATATTACAAATGGAAACTTGTTTTCCATACAAAATAAAGTATATCCATATATTATTACAACTAAGCAATGATTCGACCTTCGTTATGACCACGACGTATGTATGTAGCTTCCTCACTGTCTTCCATGAGACCTAGGTCGACGTGCCCACCAAAAGGAGGAAGCTCATCGAATTGGTTGTAGTCTTCCTTGTTGACTACATTGTCAACTCCGACAATTCTTCTTTTTCCTTGAAAAACTACGTGGCGTTCTTTGTCAGCCGGGTCCCGAACAAAAAAGATTTGTGTAACGACATTAGCAAGTACGAATGGTTCTTCTCTGTATCCGATGTGCTTGAAGTCCACGGTAGTGATACCGTACTTGTCGATGTTCACGCCCCCAGGGAGCCTGACCCACTGGCACCGAAAGAGAGGAACCTTCAAAGGCCCATAATCAAGCTCCCAAATCTCTTCTATGAATCCGTAGTAGGTCTGCATATTACCATTGCTATCGTAGGCATCTATACGAACTCCGCTGTTCTGGTTGGTGCTCTTGTTATCTTGTGCTCTCGTATAGAATGTATATCCATTTATGTCGTATCCTTCAAATGTCAGGATTGTACATGACGGTCCCTGAGCCAGCGCTCTCAACTGAGTACACTCTGTCTGCGTATGCATCATGTGTCTAAGCAACCAATCTCCGAAGTTATCTCTGTGGTATCTCGCGATCCAAACCTCAGATTTAAATGGGTTTTTTCTTCTTATCATATTCTTGTGCATATCAACATACGGTGCCGCTACAACTGATTGGTGCAAAACTGTAAAATGTGCTTGCATAAATGAAGCACGATCGTTAGTACGCATCGATTTCTGACCTAATGTCCCTTTGCCCTGTAGCCTCCCCTCATGGCGGATATGGGCACACCAATCGGTTTGAGATCCATGTAATCGACGCAGAATTCAATGACCTCCTCAGTTCCCCAACCTTCGGCAATGCACCCTTCTGGCCGATGTCCATTACGAACATATTTCTTCACAACCCCCATGAACCTCTCGAAAGGGTACATCTGATGTAGAAACACAGGGCCAAGAAACTGTATCTCTTTCACAATATGAACAATGAGATGGACCATAATATCGAAAAAGGATGGAGGGAAGCACATCTCAAGCCGACATAGAGTGTGGATCACGTCTTGCTGTAGCTTATCCAGTTTCATTGGATCAATGACCTTTTGTGAAATCGCTAATTTTCTCTTTCTTGCTAAGAGTGTAGCAAGCTGCCGGAAGGTACTTTTTGCCTTTACCCAAATCTTCATGATGTAGCTCCTTCCTGAGGTTCATATCTTCCAGGTCCATCCGTGCTTTGAGTGTATCTTTTGTTTTGCCAGGTATGTCTAGTAAAATATCGAGCAAGCTGTCACACACGTTCTTCTCTACGTGCATAACGTCGATTGCATGTCGAACATCCAGGTGCGACCAATAAGGTAGGTCCATAAATACTGATCTCTTTTTCCACAAAGGAGCTGTATCACGGGAACACGGGACTGATGTACTGCCGGCTCCCTTTCCATGGATAATTTTAATATCCTTTACGGCCGCAAATATCTCTTTGCCGTTGCGATGTTTTGGAGCTGAAGCTGTCTCCTTTGTACCATCGAAACCTCTCTTGTTGTTGCGATACGGATGGTCCTTACGAAGGAACCTACGATGTCGCATGTAACACATTTTTCTGCAGTATTTCAGCCACCGGCTACCTGTATCACCCAAGCAATGGACGCATCCGTTGAATCCTTTAATAGTCTGGCCTGAAAGATTACCGAGAGCAGGGTAATCATTGATGGTTACGAACAACAACGCGTGTAGCATGAAGTACTCTCTTTTATACTCATCCCATAGCCATACACCGTCGTTCCACAATAACAGAAGATCTTCAACCAGTGGTTTCAGGTACACATCGATATCGTTGCCAGGTTGCCTTGGCCCTTGGATCAGCAGTGGCATCATAATGTACTTTCGCTTCATACAAAGCCAAGGAGGAAGGTTGTAGATACATAAAGTCACCGGCCAAGTGCTATGACGACTGCTCATGTTGCCGAAAGGATTCATCCCATCCGTACTGAGCCCGAACATTATATTCCTCAGATCACATGCAAAGTGTTTCTTGTATTTTATATCAATGTTCCTCCACTGCGCAGAGTCAGTAGGGTGTCTGAGCATTCCATCCTTCTTACGCTCCTCAGCGTGCCATCGTAGCAATTGAGCATGCCTTTTGTTCGCAAACAGACGCTTCAGACGTGGGATTATAGGGAAATACCACAACACCTTGGTTAGGGGTCTTTTTTTCTTACGATGCACTTCGATGTCGTCATCACCGCGCTTATAACGAGATGCCTTGCAAACGGGACACGCATCCAATTTTACGAACTCATTGCGATACAATACGCAATCGTTTGGACATGCGTGTATTTTCTTTACTTCCAGTCCCAATGGGTAGACAATCTGCTTGGCCTGGTACGTGGTTGCTAGCAACACGTTTCCCTCTGGGAGAATGTCTCGCAGGAAATCTAACAACTCTGTGAAGCTCTTATCGGACCAACCATTGCTTGCCTTCAACTGCAGCAGCGTTTGCACAACATGCAGCTTTTTGAGGTCCTCCTTGCAGCCCGGGTACAAAGGTGTTGTATAGTCCTCTACCATACGCTGGAACTTCTGAAAATCCCTTCCACTCGTGTGGTCCTCCTCCCCATCATGCAACATCTGTTCTAGATCATCTTCATGGTTATCGACGAACGTATCATCTTGGGTGTACACGAACGTATCCTCGACCGCCGTGGAGTCGTTGTCTTCGTCGTCATCATCAATCGAATGATCTTCACGTAAAATCTCATTTTCACCGTGCTCAGTCCAACAGGTATAGGCAGGCTTGAAACCCCTTCGAAGCAAGTGTGCACGAATCGCCTCAAGATTAGAAAGCGCTTCTCATTCTTGCAATCGGCCTTACGGGCAACAAATGTAGTCCGTCAGCTTAGTTGACTTGTACGTCGCAGCCACGCTCATAAAACTAGTCACACCGTTAAAGTACTCTCTATCGCGACGGTCCGCTTCATACATCCATCTTCGGTCCATCTGCAAATATTTATAACAAATAAAATCTCAGTAAATCAATAAGTGGTCACAAATTATTTTATTCCTTTAATTTGTTACGTACTGCTAATTAATCAAGAAATCCATTTCCAAATCTCACTATTAAAATGAATTAAATAATTGCTATTACTTATAATGGTCTGTCTGGCAAATTTGCATTACTTACAAAAAGTATTAAATTAATATACACCAAGTAAAGGAGCAATAATAAGTAATTAGATACAACAACAATTAATTATGTAGTGCTGTCGTACTTAACATATTAAACGCAATCACTAATTTGGTCCTCATAAAAACATAAATTCAAGCTACATCGGATACCTCTTTATGTCGGATCGGATATTTGTCGGATAGTATCGGATCGGATAGGGATACGGATTTTTTTTATAATAATACGGATTCGGATTCAGTACGTCACTATCCGTCGGATACGGATATGGATTCGGATAATCCGGATATTGATGGGTCGGATATCCAGATATACGTGTGGGCTGGGCCAAAACTACAATTTTGGCCCAAAAAGGTTTCTTAATTTTAGAATTGTTTTTTAATTTAATTAATCCATAAAGCAAGTTTCAATTATTAAAATTAGCAGACCAACTTCAAAAATTATGAAATTTTTTTGACAAAGTTCCACAAATAATATAACATTTAAAAATTTATTTTCAAGGTTTTATCAGATTTTATATTTTCTCAAAAATTCAAAACTTCCTCTACTTAATAGGAGAATATTTTAAATAATTAGCTAAAAAGCATAAAACTCATAAATACACAATTTATTATTTAAAACATAATTCAACAAAGAATATAAATACTTTTTCTAGACACATGATATCTAAATAATTACATACAACGACAATTAATTATGTAGTGCTGTCGTACTTAACATATTAAACGCAATCACTAATTTGGTCCTAGTAAAAACTTAATTCAAGCTACATCTTAATCTCACTAATCACTGTACACATAAAAAGGTGGTGAATTCAAATCTAGTCTCTAAATTAGAGCTCTAATTGTACTCATTATGCAATCGATAATTCTCACAGCCAACAACCATATAGAACGTAATATCCAACAAAAACCAACTACAAATAAAATGTACATCAAGATACGAACTGTAGATCACGAATTAGAAGTGAATTCCACCAAATTTGAGAGCAAAAATTCGCCCCCTCTCTTCCCCAACCGAGCAAGAACAGAGCTCCTCTCTATTCTGGAGATGGGGCAAGTACGAAGGGTATATTAGTGTCGAATTATCACTGCTGGTTCTTTTTTCAATACCGGGTAGTAAAATATCAATGCCGGTTCAATAATATAATCCGGCAGTGATACTCTCTGCCGTTCGCGCGTGAAAATTTAGGGTAAATCTTATCACTGCCGGTTATTATTTACCAACCAGCAGTAATATATCACTGCCTGTTTTATAATACGAACCGGCAGTGATACTGCTCTCCTGTTCGCGCGGGAGAATTTAGGGTAATCTTATCACTGTCGGCTTTTGTTTACAAACCGGCAGTGATGTATTACTGCCGGTTGGAGAAAATGAACCGGCAGTGATATTCCTTCACTTCGCGCGGGAAAAAACTATTGTGCCAGTTTTACTTGGAACCGACAGTGATAATACAATCACTGCCGGGTAGACCTCACCTGGCACTGATGGGGCGTCGCGGATATACCCCTCTCTAGCAGTGCATGAAACTAGAAGCTTCTGTGTAGTGTGTGGAAGCGTCCGTGGCATTTTTAAAAAGTCCCTACAACAAAAGACACGGGAGAAAGATGCCTCATGTCTAGCTACAATGTTTTTTTCATCTCATTGACATTATAAGTTATAAATCTTGCTCTTTGAACAAGAATTAAGATGGATAGTGAAATGACTAACCCGATTTATGTCTTCTGTACGACAAGCATTTTATTACGCACACTGTAAGTATTTTACAATTAATTGAAGGGCTCAAGATAAAAATATAAGCCAACTTTATTTTTTTAATTATAAAGTGTAGGCATACGGGTAGACACCACCACTTCGTGTTGAAAAGGTAGGTTCTTTTTTTAAGGAAAAAGTCCCAACAGAGACAACCTCTAGATTGAGTTCAAGTGTTTGAGTAAAAGTTTTCCTTATAATAAACAGGACCCCACAAAGGAAAGAAAATTACATTCTTGCCCCTTAGGATGGCTGTGAGGACAAGAAGTCGCACATATGTCTTATTTTCTCCTTGGATCTATGAGGAAACGGTGAGGCTGACATGTGGTGTCGATAACTAAATTGCAATTTTTTTTAAAATAATATATTTTTAATCAAAATTTATAGAAAAAATATGCCGAAAGAAAAATAACAGAAATACCCACCTGTCGCATTTTGGAATTGCGACAGGCTTTCTGTCGCAATTTCAAAGCTGCGACGAGAGCTGTCGCAATTCCAAAATCGACAGACAACTGTCGCAATTTGGAATTGCGATAGAGAGACTGTCCCGACTGTTGAGCTCTCTGTCGCAATTCCAAATTGCGACAGTGAGACCAACTACACGAACCCGAGGCCCTCGGCCTCATTCTCATGCACGCAGAAACACAACCACGCCGGAGAGAAAAAAGAGAGGAGGAGAAGGAGAAGGAGAGGAAGAGAGGAGAAGGAGAAAGAGGAGGAAAAGAGAAAGAGAAGGAGGAAGAGGAGGGGGAAGAGAGGAGGAGAAGGAGGAAGATCCGAGTTTCGTCAAGATTGGAGGTAATCTCTTGCGGCATTGTTTTAATTTATAATTTAGTGTTCATATAAAATAGATTATTAAGTATATATTTACAATTTAGTAATCAGATGCAATTTAGTGATTAGAAGACGATTTAGTCGTAGACCTCGCGACGATTTATTTAAATTTAGACGTGTAGACTCATAACTGGGATGATACAATTTCAATGTGGCAGCTTACCACATCTGTAGCGAAAATCCGAAATCAAGGGTTTTCGGCCTTAGTCAATCCGGAACCCAGTTCCGTCGCTCCGGGGCTAGTTCGCGCGCGGAAAACAAAGAAGGCGTATTTTAGGTTTTTTGATGAATTTTCAGAACCGACAAGATTGAAATGATGATAACATTTGAACCATAGCCCCGAGTGTAGTGAAACCAATTTCTAAATTCGTGTAAAATCCTGTAGAAAAATTTAAGGTTCGCACAAGCAAAAATGTAGTGCAGATTGTTCGTACTATAGTTTATTTAAATTGACGATAGTGATCGGGTCATACATACCTTTCCCTTTAATTATTTAGTTGTATGGAGTTACAATAGATATGTTTTGACAGGTATGGATGAACGAGTAGAATTTAAAATACACTACGGAGAAGGGGTTCCGCAGATGGGTGCAGAAGGGGTGGAACTTATTCATTTTTCAAGTGTCATGGTCGGCCTGTCACGTGCTGGTGAGCGTTCGTGGGGCACGGTTAACAGATGGTTGTACCACACGTTCTCGTTGGATAGTAAATTGCATGACTTGAAGCTGCACGGCGTATGGTCTCGGAGAAAGGATTGCACGTACTGGGATTTAGTAGAACTGAAGGGTCCGAAGTCCTGGAGCTCATACGTAAGATTGTCAACTGAAAATGGTTGGCCATTAGTGTTGTTAGCGCAAGCATTTGAGAAAAGCAATGCTGGCCATACGACGCAGGAGGATGTTGGCGATGAATCGGAGGGAATTGGGGAGAGCAGCCGAACCGGAGAACGCTCAGTGAGGCAGGACGCCAGCTCTAGTGATGAGGGTATGGGAGGCGAGGAAGTTCATGTTCCAATGCAAGATGTTCGGTACCTTCGGTGTGGCGCAAGACGAGGAGAAAATATGGAATCGTTGGTTGGAGCGATGGAGGTGAAGAGTCAGGAATATGAGGATTTGAGTAACGACGAAGATGATGAAGAGCATTTCCCCGCGGAGTGGGATGCATGTCAGTTCGATAGATTGGTGGTCAACGAGGGTGAACACTTCGCCTGGCAATCAGATCGTAATGAAGTGACGCAAGGTACTATTTACAAGATAAGTCTGAGGTTCAGGAAGTAGTGATAGCATGGGCAGTGTCGCTTCGTAGAACCTTCAAGGTTGCGAAGTCAGACCAGCGGGTGTATGATGTGAGGTGCCAGATGGAGGGTTGCCCATGGCGTGTGTATGCGTACCAGCCTAAGTGTGATACTATTTGGAAGTGTTCTGTAGTTGTCCCGCACACATGCGTCGATAGAATCGCTTGATCGCATAGAAATATATCTTCAGCTTTTATTGCAAATGCAATGTATGGGGAGATTGTGGGCAATCTGGATTTGCAGCCACGTGCCATCATACTTGCAATAAAGCAGAGGTTTCAGTACACCACAAGCTATGCGAAAGCATGGAGAGCGAAGCAGATGGCATTGGAAACTAGATTTGGTACGTGCGACGACTCGTATCAGAACCTACCAGGTATGATCGAGGTGATCAAGGAAAGAAATCTTGGAACTTATATCGATATTTGTGAGCAGCCCTCGCAGCGCTTCCCTGGGAAGATGGTACTCAAGCAGGCATTCTTTGCTTTCGGTGCATGTGTCAATGCGTTTAGACATTGCCGTCCGTTGTTATGTGTGGATGAGACATTCTTGACTGGAAAGTATAAAGGCCAGATATTGACTGCCATAGGAGTAGATGGCAACAATCAGGTTCTTGCAGTAGCACTCGCATTTGTGGAGGGTGAGAACACGGACAGCTGGCTTTGGTTTCTAAGTAACGTGAAAGCCGGCGTCGTGGATCAGCGGCCTGGTGTGTGTGTTATACACGATCGGCATCCCGGACTGTTGAAAGCGGTCGTGAAGTTGCAGAACGATGCAGAAGAAAGAAATGCATGGCCTGATCTGCGGAGTAGGTGGTGCAAGCGGCACATGGGCTCTAACTTCTACAAGCAATTCAGGAATAAGGAGCTTACGAAGCTTTTTAAGAGGTTGTGCGACCAGACCCAACAAAGAAAATTTGATGCACTGTGGAAGAAGTTAGACGAGCTGACATCAAGGCATACAACGGAGGCAGCAAAGAGGCAAATGCCCGGCATAGAGGAGGCCCCAGTGGCGCTGTAAATGTTACCCACGGACCCTCCGCATTTGGTCCGAAGGAATGGAAGATCCACAAAATGCTTCTCCGAATGGATAGAGCATGAACCTAGAGAAAAATGGGCATTGCTTTATGACACCGATGTTGCCCGGTATGGTGTTATGATGACAAACTTGGCTGAGGTTTACAATTGGGTCATGCTAGGCCTGAGACCCCTTCCTCTTGTTGCTATAGTAGAGGGTGTTCTTCATGGTATTGCGAAGTACTTTGTGGATCGCCATGCTAGAGCATCAGTCCATATGAGTAACCCTGATGTCAAATACTCAGAGGTCATCTGTGCGTACATGGAGGAGAAAGGCAAAAAGGGGGAGATGCATAGACCATTGAAGATGGGCACGAGGGAGCTTCGTTTTGAGGTTCTGTGTAAAGAGAAAGCTGGTCGTGGGACAAACCGATGCAAAGTTACTCATGAATGCATTATACTTCGGCAAACTTGTGTCTGCAGCTGTAACAAGCCTCGTCTCTTACATAAGCCATGCTCACACGTAATGGCTTCCTGCTCAACAATCCGTATGGATCCAGGTATATTCTTGTCACAATTCTTCAGTAGGGAAGCGGTGACGGCAACTTGGAGCGGTGAAATTTACGGCTTTCGAGTGGTGGGTCTGTTCACAGAGCATCGAAGATGGGAGGATACACGGTGGGTTTCTGATCTCAGTAGACTCAAGGGCGTGGGACGACGACAAACAAGACGTATAAGGAACGACATGGACACTACAGAAAGCGGGCGTTGTGTGAAGAAATGTTCAGTTTGTAAGAAGACAGGGCACTCTTTCAAGAATTGCCCGACAGTTCGGAGGCCGTGACATGGTTGTATGGGTTTTGCATGTGAAATTGAACTAGTTTTCTCGTATGTCAACGTGATATGTCAAATTAGTATGTGTAATACATGTAAGGATGTATGATGTGTAATGCACGTATGGACATGTATAGAGTAGAAAGTTGTTCGCATTTCTGGATTTTAGTTGGTTCGAATTTATATGTGTGATGCATGTATGGATTTCAATGTTGTTCGCGTTTGTGGTTTGTAATGTATAATAATATAATTTTATTGCAATTATATCGTTGAACCCTTTATTGTGTTGAAATTCTATTTCTAATTATTGCATTATTTCTAATGATTGCATTCCATTTGTAATTATTGCGTTCGAATTGTGCATTTGATTTCGTACTAACGTTGTTTTACTCAATTGCAGGTATGGCGAACGTTAGGGAGTACGAGTTGCTGGACCCAGTGGTTGACGCGACTCATAGGAGTCGGTTGGCCACCTTGACACCTGCAGACGGAGAGCCACCTTTGGAGCTGAGTGCCCTTCACTTGCGGACCCCGATGAGAGCGTGGCGGGTCGACCCGAGATGGGTTCCCAGGTTCGTACACTTCTCCTGCAGGCTGAGAGCGGCAGGGTTACTGCCGCTAGCACGGATGGTGGAGGCGACTGCCGCCGATGCGCTGGATAGGCGTGGTGACTCCCGGAGGTTCCCGTACAACAGGAGCCTACTCACCACTCTGGTAGATCGCTGGTGACCTGAGACGCACACGTTTCACCTCCCGTGCGGTGAGATGGCGCCGACACTGGAGGACGTGAGCTACCTCCTAGGATTACCTTGCACGGGGGACGCGATACTGCCTGACGACGTCCACCCGGAGTGGCAGACAGAGCTCCTAGCCTGGTTCACGGACGTTCTACCCGCTGACCGTGGCTACGCACCTTTCGCTTCTGCGCACAGTCCGACGCAGAAGTGGCTGATATAGTTCTACGTAAGTGATATTGACTTTATCTACATTTTATTTTCGCATGTCTTATAGTTCTGGAACTGATCATTACTTCGTGCAGCCCGAGAGGATGGCAGACGGAGCTGGGGAGTACGTAGTTAGTCGCCACTTCGAGGCGTACCTGCTATGGCACTTCGGCTGGGTCTTGTTCTCCTCCTCCCACGGAGACACCGTCGACAAGCACATGATCCAGTACACCAGGTCGATCGCAGATGCCGACATCGAGGACATCCCGCAGCTAGCGTGGGGACCGGTATCTGGCCGCCACGCGTCTGGGGTCTTTGTGATGGTTGTCGTCGCGTGGGGGACTGGTCGACCCTCGCGGGCTGTCCTCTACTCCTGCAGCTCTGGTCTTTCGAGAGGTTCCAGATCAGTCGGCCGCACATGGATCTGGGACCCTATGGACCGGGCTTATACTGCGCCGCCGGGGATGACGTCGACCGTCCTACCATGGGGACGTTGTGGTGTCGCCGACGGGTTAGTAAAATAACCTTTACCAACATTTCTGTAAAAATTCCAAAATTTTTCGTCTAACTTCAGACTATTCGTTTTCTTTGTAGCCGACTTTCACGCCTGTCACGTCGCACGCTTCGTACCCCGAGTACGTAGCGATGTTCGACCAGCTCACGGACGACCGCGTGATCTGGCGTCCTTACCTCCCGGAGCTAGTCCATGCGAGAGCTACTGGCGGCCTCTCCCTGTAGTGCACCCGTGACGTCGCCTTCTGGTTGACACGGCACGACCTCATGTTCGACGTGCTCGTGGAGATGTACGCGGTGCACCGTGTCATGAGGCAGTTCGAGCTGCGCCAGGTCGTCCCCGTCCACACCGTTGAGGTCGTACCACCTGCCGTGCACACGTGAGTGCTCTTCCCCGTTAATTCGAATTTTATTTTTTTGTGTTGTTTTTACTATTATTTTTGCGTTGTTTTTGCTAGTAACGTCAGTGCTAATTTTGTCATGCAGGATGACACGGAAGGGTTTCATTGGGACCGTGAGCTGGGCGACACGTATGTTGCCGCACGCTCAGCAGTGGGCGCATGCGTTGGCGGACGTTCACGAAGAGGTTGCCCCGTACGACCCCGACACGTACGACGAGTACATCCGGTGGTTCAGTACGCGTACGCGTTGTGCGTGTCGTCGAGTCACCTACGAGGCATGTTGCCTCCACGGCGGACACCTACCCCACGCAGCCGGACTTGGCATTTCACCGCTCCGTAAGTACTTCTTTCACAAGCCATATATTGTGTCGTTACTGCAATTTTACAAACTAACTAGTCTTTCAATGCGTGCACAGAGCGACTTTGGCCGGGAGATCATGGACGACGCGAACGGGGTACTGTAACGACTAGGCCAGACGGACAGGCTGGAGGTCATGGTAGACTTCGTGAGAGAGTTCGTGCAGCGCGTACGCGATAGAGCCGCTCGCATCGTCCAGCTCACGTCCTACAGGAGGCCTCGAGACATCGACGTCCTCCCGGTTCACGGACGTCCTGTACGAGGCCGACGCGCGCCTGCACCGCACCGGGACAAAGACGCACCTGACGGCCCCTCGTCCAGACGTGCCAGGGGGATCTAGCTGGCAGCGTTCCGTGCCTTACGTCCCGATGACTGCAGGTACACCACGTGGTCTACTTTTATCTATTATATTCTTCACATTATGTGATGTACTAACATGAAAAATATTTCGACAGTGATCGATCCGACCCTGACGAAAGTGCGAGCACCTCCGCTGGCTTCTCTCCCCTCGACGACACCAACTTGGACTACTTAGTAGATCCCTACCAGCAGTCCACGGGTATCGTCCTTGGTGCCTCTCAGCTCGACGACGCGCCCGGGCCGACTCAGCCTTCACAGGATGCCTACGCTACTCCGACAGCACCAGTACGGCCTGCTAGGAGTACTCGTGGGCAGGCTCCTGACCACCTGACGTATCCGTCCGGGCATGTACAACACCGTAGGAGGCCTGGGACGACACGAGGAGTCGCACCTCGCAGAGGGTCCAGCTAGCTTTTTTCTTTCATATATTTTGTACTGAACACAAAATGATGCTTTATTTCCTCATAGTACGTCAAATTTAGCTATGGAATTTTGTTTTCATAAGTTATGTTTTATTACGATATGATCACTATAGCTTTTCATGGATTCCGTAAAATAACAGGTTTACATGACAAATTATGGAGTAATAGCCCTGAAACACCCTTCGACATATGTACGACCTTGCAGCAGCTTTTCACGTGCGATTAGACAACTCACGGGCGCAATGCTTTCAACCTTTTCAGCCGATTTGACCACACGATGCAGACCTCTACTGTTTCGCACACAGGCTTTGTCACACATGCAGGCACAGTTCAAAGTGACCACTCACTGCCTACTTTTGTTAGTCTTGACAGTCGTGTGGCTTTTCTCGAGGGTGACAGTCGTGTAGCCTTCGCAGAAGGTGGCAGTGGTGCGGCTTTGATGATGGGTGACACGTCGTGCGGCTTTTCACGAGAGGATGCGGGGCGTTAAAGCGGACAAATCTTTGTAGTCGTGCGGAGTAACCCCTCACCACCACTATAAAACCGGCCTTGGGGTAGACATCCAACACCGCCAAACAAGCAATACACGCCAGCTGAATCTACACAAATTAGGGAGCGATGTCGTTCTCAGTCGCCTCTTCAAAGAAGCGAAGTCATCCGCCGAGTACCGGATACGATGGCGTTGACGCCCGATTCTGCGGGTTGCCATGACCCAAATGCGACTGCAACCTTCCGGCGAAGATGATGCAATCTACCCACGGAGAGACGGCCTCCCGGGCTCACTACTGTTGTGCCTGCCCCTATCGGGTAAACCTACTGATGTCCATACAATACAGGGTAACTGGACGTTTCATGCATCGTTCTATCTTTTCTCAGCACAACGACCGGTGTTGCTTCTTCCAATGGATCGACGGCCCGGAACGACGTGACTACGAATTTGTCTACAACTGCCATGACACCGACCCCGCTTCGCCTGAGAACTTCAACCGGTGGGAGAGGCTGCCAGGATACGTCCCCGTTCTAGAGCGGCCAGAGTTCAGGGACGGTGGGCAAGGGGCAAACTAATCGGTGAGTTTCATGCGACGAACTCATGTTTTACTCACAAAGTAGTCATTCTAAACCAGTTCATCGCATATAGGAGTTCAAAGAGAAAATTGCGAAATTGCTCGAGTCAAAGGAGAAACCTCCTCAGGGGCCACCCGAAAGCGCCGATTTTTGTGAACATGGCCTTCAGGCAGTGGTTGATACCTGCCACGATGAACTAGCGGACTGGAGATTCTACTGGTGCCCCTTGGCCGAGGATGAATGGTGCGGCTACTTCAACTGGGTGGACTCGGAGACGTACCACCCACATCTCAAACTTCCCGTATGGGATAACTGGAGGGAGCAACCCTCTCCGTGGTGCTACTACCGCCCAGAAAAACCAAACCCCGAGTACGCTTACGGTGTTATTCAACGACCAAAGCGGGCATACTGCAATGACTGCAGGGCCCGCTTCCGATTGTACAAGGATAAGCCCAACACACACCTCCTGCACCATATAGTGGAGTGCGAGCCGAAATAGAGCAGGCGTCTCGGCAATTTTTCGGCAATGGCCAACGCACCAGAAGTGAAAGAGGGTACCTCCTCTCGAAGAGCAAGGGACAAGGGGAAGCATCCGGCCGAGGTCCACACCATGCAACAAATCCTTGACGCGTTAAGCAGACCATTTGGGAACCCGGGTGGTATTAACATAGGGGATGCCGGGAATCGGGATGACATGCCCATATGGGAGGGCAACAATCCACATAAAAAAGACAAAAAAATTCTATCTTATACACCCGAGATGTACGACATAGGTCACCCAATCGGCGACAGCTGGGAGCACTTGGGAACCCCATGGAGTTCTTTCATAGTAGGGATTGAGTGGTGTCCGAGAACAAATCGGAAAATTTACACGGGTCATGTAATATGTAGAAAATGTGGGACATCATTCCCGCTCTACCTAGATAGACAGAACGATCACTTGTTCCGCTATGACAAACGGTGCTTTCGTTAGTTAGTTCGTCAAGCAATTTCATCACTACTGTAATGCCCTTGTAATATAATCTAATCTATCGCTTATTTTATCATCTGAACTTTTGGTGTATGTGTCCTTATATATGTTTAACAAATAATTTAAGTGCTTCATGGGAACTATTCGTAACAAGAGTGGTTGTCGACTATAATATTTAGGGTTATTGCACTAGTGCAAATTAGATGCAAAGCGAGGTGAAAATTAAATATTTTTCCAGAATATCGTTGTGCACATATGAAAGATCAAATGTGGTCCATTGTTCATAAAAATCCCATTTAGAAATGATTTTTAACGGGCCTGCGAAAGGGCTAAAAAATATCACATGAGTGGTTGTCGACTATAATACTTAGGGTTATTGCACTGGTGCAAATTAGATGCAAAGCGAGGTGTAAATTAAATGTTTTTCCAGAATATCGTTGTGCACATATGAAAGATCAAATGTGGTCCATTGTTCATAAAAATTCCATTTAGAAATGATTTTTAACGGACCTACGAAAGGGCTAAAAAACATCACATGAGTTGTTGTCCACTATAATACTGTGTTGTCCTTTAATTTTGAAAATTGCCTTTGTCCACATCGCTGCTGTTTCACCTGTCACCTCCTGTCGCCCAACCAACGGGCGACGGAGGTATATTTTCGAAATTTTTCGTATTTCACGTATATTATTGAAATTTCAATAAAACATCTATTATTTCCAAAAAATATATATATTTTATCAACTTGAGTAAAAAATGTATTACTAGACGAAATAAATCATCATTTTTCTATGAATTGTCGTCTCCGTTCAAAAAATGCCGAACAACGATATCCGTTTTCTTCGACATAATATTCTCAAATACTACATGACTTATCACTGACAGATATGAACTTTTTTTAATTTATTACATTCTAATTTGAATTGCAACACAACACTGTGAAATGTATGGATAAATTATTTATGAGGATATTCCTGTCGCAATTCCAAATTGCGACAGAGGGCTCAACAGTGCCGATAGCCTCTCTGTCGCAATTCCAAATTGCGCCAGGCTCTCTGTCGCAATTTGGAATTGCGACAGACTCTCTGTTATTTTTTTTTCGGCATATTTTTTCTGTAAATTTTGATTAAAAATATATTATTTAAAAAAAATTCACTAATTTGCTACCCGCCTAGCAAGAAAAAAAAGTAGATTGGCGTATAATGTGAAATAAGTCCAAAAAGAGTGCCGTAGCTGCATATCACAAATTATACTGCTAAATTACAATTATGCATCATATTGATCATCATCACATGTTTTCAATCCAACAATTATTGGTGCAAAGCATCCTATTATAAAACTAGGGAAAAAGCACAGAGATTAAAGTATACCTTCCAAAACAGAGAACTTTGTTTTGAAAGGACAAACAGAGAAGATAACTAAAACTCTCTTACCATGAAACACATGTGCTTACAAGATATGCATGAAAGGAAGTACATAGTCACACAGACAGTTTCAGCTATTTTTAGGGCAAAATTGAAATACGAAAATTTCGTAGGAACTTCATACAAAATAGTTCAATTCTTCCAATAATCAAGACATATATATAGCCATCTCAACCATTGTAGCATCCATGGACATATAAATATGGTTCCTCCCTTGCCTAGCCTTTCTTAGCAATGCTAGTTAGAAGGGATGCATGTTAGACCAGCCAGCCAAACATGTATCATGTGCACCTAGCAATATAACCAGCTAGCATCACCACTAGACAAGAACCGCACGGGGACACGAAAACGGGCACCGTTATTCCAGACAGTGGTAAACCTCAGGTGCGTTCCAATGACGGAATCCTCACCTCATCAACTGTCGCCCCATTCTTTCTGCTTGATCGTCGATCAACGGCAACCAAGGAACCCAGTAGGCCAACGTCAATCTTCCCGCGTGCCCGCGGCCGATGTGGCGGGGACGAGAGGAGGGGACTAGTGGACAGGTGCACCTTAAAAGCCATGGGCCCCACCATGTCTCTAGTGTGCCGCCGAGGTGAAGCAAGTTGATGAATATAAGTATCAATCTTAATGCCAATTAAGAATAATGAGAATATCTAAACACTACTACAGAAAGACTTATATTAGACGCCTCATCACAGACGGTTTCTCAAAACCGTCTGTGACGATGAATATCACTGATGTTTCTATATTGCAACCGTCAGTGACATTATCACAGACGGTATTCTTCAAAAACCGCCAATAATATACATTAATATCACAGATGATTTTAGTTAAAAACCGTCTGTGATAATATATCACAGACGGTTTTTAACTAAAACCGTCTGTGATATCATGTATTATCTCAGACGGTTTTATAATAAAACCGTCAGTGACTTATCACAGACGGTTCGTTATAATAACCGTCTGTGATAAACCACATCCTGACGGTTTATCGCATGTAACCGCTCGTGATAATATTTCAACTTTCGCGCTCTCACCAAATTTGAACTTCCCGCTAGTCTCGTTTTCGACTTTCTTTATAATGCCAGCCCGCGGCTCTTCTCTTGCTGCTTTCTTCTCACTTCTCCTGCTCTCCTCTTCTCTTCTCTTCTCACTTCTCACTTCTTTTTCCTCTCCTCTTCGAATGTTTGGTAAGTATGGTGTTCGAATCGTTCAACTAAAATGTTATAGCTCATCCTCTCCTCTTCCTCTTTCTTTCCCTCTTCTCTTCTCTTTCGCACTCTTGATGTTGCGGCGTTTTCGTTTTCGATCCGTGCACCTTTCGGTAAAATGGCCATAACTTTTGCATACGAGCTCCGATCGCGACGTTCTTGTGCTTGTTTTAAAGGTAATGAAAAGTTTGATGCCCAAGTCAGGGGGCTATATCAGAATTACAAGCGAGGCTCCGAAAAAATGTCGTTATCGAAAAAACGTCGTTTAGTGCCTCAAAACGGCCTCCGAAATTTGTTTTCGTCGATTTTGCGTTTTCAAGTTCTTCAGAGCAGTAACATGGGAAATCTAACATCCAGTAGCTTTTATATTATGCCTGAACTAGCACAGAGCAGCTGGATCACAGAAATATCATCTGTATGTGACGATATTTTTTTTGTTTCCAATAGTAACATCACAGGCGGTTCATAGTAAAAACCATCTGTGATAGTTGTTATCACAGACGGTTCTTAGTAAAAACCGTCTGTGATAGTTTGTTATCACAAACGGTTCTTAGTAAAAACCGTTTGTGATGTTTGCATATCACAGACGGTTTTAATTTGAAACCGTCTGTGATATATTCTATTACAGACGGTTCATAAACCGTTTGTGATATGTTCTATTACAGACGGTTCATAAACCGTCTGTGATGTTCCGTAACATCACTGACCCATGGTTACAGACGGTTCGGAAAACCGTCTATGATGACGGTTCCGAACCGTTTGTGATGATCTTTTCTGTAGTAGTGAAATAACAATAATAAAATAGGATCAAGAATATTGAGAATATATAAACAACAATTATAAAATAGATGAATATAAGATATAGATCGTATCTTAACTCTTGTCTCTTTATTAATTATAGATTGATTCTCTTGTATAATATGATATCATATTTATACAAAAATCTCTCAAAAATAGTTTCAAAATTTATCACACCAAACCTAGAAATCCGATAATATCTCAATATAAGAGTCTGGTAGTATCTCAATGAACCACATCCAAGAGGGTCACGTTTGAAAGTGGCGCCGGTCGGGTTAAAAGGACAGCGGTGCAAGCACTAGGTGGCGGATCAGGATAGGAGCGCACCGAGAGACGGGTTGCTTCTCGTGCGCTTTTTGGCGCCGTGCAAGGAAGAATGTGCGTGGCACTGACGTGCACCGGTGCACATGGTGGCACAAGCTACTCCAAGCTTGCAAGGGAGGAGGACCTGTGGGATCGAGGGCGCCGGCCAAGTGGGACTGGTGAGGTGGGTAGATTCGGTGTCGGTGAGTTTGGCAGGTAGTGACCCGGCTTTCATGAGAAAGCGTGTTTATGACCGGTGGGGCCGACATGCATACGGGAGGGCCCACCGGTTTTTACAATATATACGAATGTGCGAAGTATAGCGGCCCATATTTAATTCATCTAAACTTGTCCTAAGTATCATCTTACAAGGCTAAATCACTCATTCATCACATCGCACGAGTAATATCACTATGCAAAACAGGATCAATGTGTTGTTTGAATCGGATTACAAAATTGGGTAGTCAAATGCCTAGTTCCATAGTTTGAGATGCCGGACGGACTTTCGAGTAAAGTTTGTGGTGTTATATGGACTTTTTCCTGTATTAAAAAACTATAACATATCTTTTAGAGCCCGTAAGAAAAAAGAGAAATATACTAGAAATTCTTACAAAAAAACAAAATATCTGACCTTTGATCTGGTAGATCCTAACTAAATTGAACTACAGTAGCCATTGGATGTTATTATTTAAAGAAAAAACATCTAACCATCCATTTAGTGGGACTGAGATATAATGTCTTAGATTAAAATAAAGTGTCCATGATAAGTACAATAAAACAAAACAAAAATTCAAAATAAAAAATAAAAGAAATTTAACCATATGATTTTTGTACAAACTGTAAATTCAAACCCATACATAGATAAAATTTGGAATAAAATTTAGATTAAACTACTAGTTGGATTTGTATACGATCTAACCCTTAATCCGGTGGACCTTAACTAAGTTGAACTAGCCATTGGATATTTTATTTAAAGAAAAATATGTAGCCATCCATCTCGAGGACCGAATTATAGCGACTTAGATTAAAAGAAATTGCCAACGATAAGTACAATAAAACATCAAAATAAAAAATTAGCAATTTGTTTTTCGTATGAACATGAAATTAAAACCCAAACATAGCTAAAATTTGGAATACACATTAGATTAAATTAGAAGTTGGATTTTTATAGGAATTCTATCCTAAAAGTAATATTTAAAATGTAATAAAAACAATATTAGAAATTAATACTGTAACATCCTAGCACCCCATGTGCCCTAAATGTCACAACATCATACTATATTGCTAAGTCGTAACTATTTAACACTTCAATTTCAGGAACACATTATTAAACATTTAATCGCTAAACAACAACTAAAGGATAGTTTCTAGATATAACAAGAAGCCACAAACAATCTCAAGTTACATGACACTGAAAACAACACCAGATAAGCATTTTAGAGAATAATTTGAGCATCCTACCTAAACAAGTAATACCAATTCTAGATCATCAATAACAAAAAGAAGACTTGGAACCACGTGCACAAGCATGCCCAAGCCTTCGAGCTTGGATACAAAGGACAACATTAATTAAACAATAGATTAAAAATCCATACTACTCTATTAATCAATTACAACTAACTAGGTTCACATGTCCCGTAATGCAACTCTGTGATTCCATCATCTAAATAAAGTTAAGCGCTATCTTACGCATGGGTGAACACTAAATTAGATCATGGTGAAGACGGTGTGACAAGTGACACAATGATGCTAGTCCCTTTCCATATATGTCGCCTTCAATGATCACCTAAAACATTTAAAGAAAGCAAGAGTGAGTCCACGACTCAGCAAGTACATAATAAAATGATGCAACATTTTTCAAAAACCAATCATCATGAACCAGCATCACCAAATATTCCTTGTCAACATGCATTCACTGAGATAATATCAAGATCTCAAACATAAACCATAACAATGATTAACCATAATCATGTAAAACATCAAGGTAACATTAATCAATTTAAACAACAATCCTTCTGAACCAAATTATCATTCTACTATGCACTTGCTTCTTTACACACGAAGAATGGAGTGGCGTAAGGTCAAAGCTACTCCCGAATTCACACCTCCTACAATAAACATATATATGCATTCATCTCAAAAGAAATCAAGCAGCAACAATACATACAACAACATAACAACCTCACACATACGCGCCATTCGATTTTCATCCTTTCTCACTCTCTGGAAAGACTAACCCCTTACTATCTTGGTGGTCAAAATACCATAAATTCTACCTCAGAAGCCCAAACATAGGAAACCAAGAAACTAATGAAAATTACCAAGGAATACCCATAAAATTCTAGTTAACTAACTTTATCAATTCAACAATCTAGCCTTTCGTTTCCTGCCATGAAAACCAAACTACTGCATCACTAGACAACAAACTTCAAAATATCATAACTATTTTTATACAACTCCAAATAAAGCAAACGATGACATTACTAAAATCTACAGGAAATTCCCTAGCTTTCTTTAGTTATTGAAATAATTTAGTACGGCCCCTAAATTTCCCTAATTTGCAAAATACTACAACTGCATCCAACAGAAAATAGATTCTGCACAGTTGGCTTCAACAGGTCATAACTTTTAAACCGCTTAACCAAATTTCGTGTTCTTGATCTCTAATGAAACTTAAGACAATAATGTAGTTTTTTCACAACATCCAACCCTTCTTGCACTGACCATAAGGGCCTCAAAACGCGATCTGAAGATATGATCCAGAGCTGTCTGAATTCTAAATTCACCCCAAACACATCTTGGAGATCACTAAAATCACATCTAGCTGGGAGACCACCCAAATCACATCCTAACGTAGCACTGGCACCTCCAATTTCATTCTAAGGATTATACCTTCGCCCAAAGACTCGATGGAAGGGTGATGTTGATGTTTCCCCTCAGATCAAGTGTTCTTCACTCCTCCGCACGATCTGCCCTACATCTCCCGCGATCCTTGACACCAGCACGTGCAACAGATCCAGCTGCGTGAGGAAGGCCGGTGGCTGGCCCAAGGGAGGAGGGAGGGGCAGCTAGGGAGGGGGAAGAACATGGGAGGGTGGCTGCTACGGGGAGAGGAAGGGGCTGCTGCAAGAAAAGAGGAGAGGGGAGGGGAGGCGGCTGGCTGTGGTGGAAGGGGGGTGCGGCTAGATGGGGGAGGCCGGGAGCTAGGGTTGGCTAAGCACCTCCCCACCAAGCCCAAGACCTGCTGGCCCAGCCCACAGAGAAATCCCCTCTCAAATCTTTTCTGCTATAGTATAAAAATATAATTCCCTTTCGAGATATTACATTCTTCGCCCTTGACAGAATTCGACCCTGAATTCTTAGTGCGCCAACTACTCGATAACATAACCAACAAGGAAATCAAATCACATCACATCACATACCCGGTAAGAACAACTTTGGATACTTCTTACAAATGTGAGACTACAATTCCCAAGTCACTTCCCACTCAGATTAATATAACCACAACACTTTGACATACTTTAGGATCTATACTGTAATTCCCGCTAGGACTCCCTTAGTATCTGCATTGGGTAAGGCTCAATGACCAACAGCTCTAACAAAATCTCTCATTTGAAATCCCGCAAGAACTTTCTCAACATGTAAACTCAATGCACCCACGCAAGAACTCATACAAATCCAATCGATAGGCCAAATCCCAAATCATACCACTATCGATAACGGTTAGACGTTTCTCTGATTAAGCTTTCCTTTAAAACTAAAGCGTAAAATCGGTTTTTAACCCAGAGATACTTCTCAGGAGAACATGGTACTAACCTCTAACTCCAATTCCAATTTTCCTTCTTGACTCACTCGCATAACTTTACATTCCACTTTCAACCTCTCTACCACGGTTCGTCGTACTCAAGACGACAAGAACAATAAAAGACACTTCACTCTAACACGTCTCTATCTCTTTTCGCTCCGAATCACAAATACCGTACATTTGAACATCCGGGGTTCTAAACTTGTACCCCCAGAAACTAAAACTGAATGACCATGTGGAGGTCTACCTTTTGTTTTGTGATGAGTATTTGACTAAATTTGAGCTTGGTATGCTCTGGTTTGAGTTTGATTTGAATTGGATTTTCAAATTAAAGCAAATTGAGTTGTGTCTGTCTCGAGCGGTTCGAGTATCGTCCTGAAGGCTTGTGGTCGAATGATTCGAGTAGATTTGTAGTACCTAAGTACCGAGTAGAAAAATTGCTGGGTCGAGCACTCTACAATCTGCTCAACTCGAGTCCTTAGTTTAACCAATTGTAACTCGATATCATTTTATCGACTTGGTGCCTTGATCGATCGAGTTGGACATAAGGTCGATAGACTTGGTATCGAGTTGAGGTCGATAGACTAGGTATCGAGGTTGACATGTGGTCGATCACTCAATGCGGTCAAAACGGTAATCGCGTTAATTCTCGAGCAAGGATCCTTCTCGATGGTGGCAACTCGATGAAGTCGATACAGTGGTTGGTAGTGTCGACTTGTTGAGCGATGAAATTGGGTGATGATTGCATATCTTTGTTGAACATTGATATGTGATGGGTTTTCCTTATTTTTGATGGTTACAGGACGATGGTGCTACATCATGGTGAGGCGGAGGATGACCGGGACTAGGCGAGGTGCGCTGGAGGTCCAAACGGTCGAGGATCGCCGTTGATGATCAGAGACGGAGTCGCTGCAAACCTAGAAGACAAGGAATGGTTGAGATACTAACTAGGATCTACTCGGATCAAGGAGGGCCGTCGGATCGTGGTCTAGGTGCTAGAGTAGCAGGTCTAGTTAGTATGGGTGTGTGTGGGAGTCATTCCTAGCCATTGATGGTGATCCTTAGGGTAGAAGGAACTCATCCAAGGGTAGAGGGTGACTTAAGAGTAGTATAAATAGAGGGGGAGGGTAGACTTCCTCCTCTTGAAGGTTTTTGGAGGTTTTGGCTCTTTTGAGTTTTTTGCCCAATTTGTTGTGAGGCTTTGTAAACCTCCCTTCTAGAAATGCAAATAATTTTCTCTTATGCTTGAATTTACTTTACACATTTCAATTCAGTAATTAAGTTCCGCAATTTACATTCTTGCAATTTGCTTCTTACACATTTGGATTTGCCAGCCGTCCTTCTAAATGCTTATGGATATTGTATTAAGGATGTATGATTGATGGATGAGTCTTCTTTAGACCATATCCCAATCATTTAAGCAAATCTTGTATTCTTTCTTGCAAGAAGCCGATCTTGTGTGCTTAAGTGAATCATTCTTCTAGATCATGGTTGAGGGGCTTTGGACTTGTGTTCTTGCTTGCTGTGTCATGTGGGAGGTTATCTAAGATCATCTTGATCATTAAAACCCCACGAGCAAGTCCAAAATAAGGTTCTCAAGTTTTACCCTAACTTGGTGTGTTCTTCCTTCAAAGTGATAAAGGTCAGAACTTTGACGTCAATCCTTGCGATTGAAGGTTGGAATAAATTCTTGATATCCTTAGGATCACATCTACCAAGTTTCGTGAGTTTTTGTCCAGCAAATCCAAAGATTCCTCAAATTAGCTTTTGAGATTGGGCGGTTCTTGGCTCTGTTCTTCCTATTGTTCTTGAGCCTGGTCGTACCGCCCTTCTTACGGTCATACCGGACTTGTAGGAAAACTTCCTCCATTTGATTTGCTCCTTTTGATTGAATTATCTGTGGGCTTCTTTGGATTATTTTGAGTGGGGAAATTTTTACTTGGGGATCATTCACCCCCCTCTGATTGCCATTTCGGTCCTTCAATTGGTATCATAGCCGGTTTTGCTCTTCCATAGATCTTAACCGATCTCATGAGCCATGGCGACAAACAAATATTTCACCAAGCCTCCTATCTTTTCTGGAGTTGATTTTCCCTTCTGGAAGTCAAGAATGGAGTCGTACATCATTGCCCAGGGCTTCCTAATTTGGAAGAAGGTGAAACTCCCGTATGAGGTTCCTGCTAATGAAAACGTCACGGCCGACAATATGGCTGATGTTGAGGCGAACGCTAAGGCAAGGAACATCCTCATACAAGGTCTGAGCCACAGTGAGTACAATAGGATTTCTCACCTTCGTTATGCTCATGACCCTCGATGCTTACCATGAGGGCACCACCCAAATCAAGACGGTGAGATAGGACCAATTCAAGCGTGATTACAACAAGTTTGATCAACACACAGGTGAGAGTCTTGACAAGTGCTTTGGTCGATTTACAAAGATTTTGAGCGACCTCCGAGCAGTCAGTTGCATTTACCCTGACTCGGATAATGCTCGACACTTCTTGACTGCACTCAATCTTCGAGTCTGGGAGATGAAGGTGACCACCATCAAGGACACTATCGACTTATCGACTTTGACTCTTGACGGGTTTTTTTCCCAACTAGCGAGCGCGGGCCCATGTCGCCCTACCAGAGGGCGACTTGAAGCCGCTTTAAATTCGCGCGACCGCAGCGCCCTCGGGTCCATTCTTCGGCCGAAGAAAGAGAATGGGAGGGAGAAGAGAAAGAAAAGAGGGAGGAAGATAAGAAGAAAAAGGGGAGGAAGAAGAATAAAGGGAGGAGGAGCAGCGCCGGGCCGGACAGCAGGTAAAATTTTTTTGCGTTTATTTTGTTATAGTTTAGGGTCAGATCTAGCTATATTTTGTTATAGTTTAGGGTTAGATCTAGCTAAATATAGTATTTATTTTGTTTAGGGTTTAGTAATTTGTTTACTGTTTAGGGCTGTATTCCTAAATATAGTGTTTGTTTTAAATATAGGTAAATATAGTGTTTAGTTAAATATTGTGTTTATTTTAAATATCTGTGTAGTGTTTAGGGTTTAGTAATTTGTTTACTGTTTAGGGCTGTATTCGTAAATATAGTGTTTGTTTTAAATATAGCTATATATAGTGTTTAGCTAAATATTGTGTTTATTTTAAATATCTGTGTAGTGTTTAGGGTTTATTTTGTTTACTGTTTAGCAATTTGTTTAGTGTTTAGGGTTGTATTCTTGTAGCAGATGTAGCAGCGCTCTAGTATTTAGCAACAAATCATTGTAGGTTACGGTTAGACCTAGTTAAATGTAGTTATGTTTTTATTAATATAGTTAGTTCATGTAAGTTTTAGATATAGTTAAACTTACAGGTGATGGTTACATGCAGTTAAATTTGAGATCGAAGTGCACATTTCTATATTTTTAGGGCTGTATATTTTTTAGAAATAGAAGTAGAGAGATGAATATTTTTAGTAACGTAGATATTTTTTGCATAGTTTTAAGAATCTAGTGCTAATTGAACAACTTGAAAATTTAAGGTCATAATAGTTTTTTTGCATTAGTAATGGGCACACTTGGTTCCAAAGTACCGATATTTGTAGGAATATAGATGTTTTTTAGAAATAGAAGTAGAGAGATGTATATTTTTAGGAATGTAGATAGATATATATTTCATGAAGTGTAGATATACATATGTATAGTTTTTTTAGCAAATAGATATAGTACTTTTTACGAAGAGTAATTCATTCGTGTGTTAATGAATAAGTTCGCACATATGTCAGAACGAGTTCCATTTAGAATCTTTTATGGAGAAGGGGTTGTCATGTATGGTTCAGAGGGTGTGGATCTGAGTAACTTTGAGTATTTGGACAGAAGTTTAAGTAGGGTCGAAGAGCGGACATTTGCTTCTATGTTGAATTGGTTGTATTATACGTTTCGGATGGAACCAGAGAAGTGCCAGCTCAAGTTATCTTGCCTTTGTACCATGCGAGATGATCCTGTTTATTAGGAGTTAGTTGAGCTGAAGGGAACTTCAGCTTGGAGGTCATATGTGAGGGGAGCGGAGCAACGTGGATGGTGTCGGGTGCTTTTAGTGCAAGCGTATGAAAGGGTTGTTGCCCCCGCAGCAGCCGCTGGACGTCGGTGAGTGTAGTTAGCCTCAAAATGAGTTCAATTATGGTGACACTGAAATTGGGGAATCTAGCTAGGAGCAGCATGTTTAGGGATGCAATGAGGACATCGTTTATCATAGTGGTGAGCAAGTTGAGATTGGGCAAGATGCGCTGGGGCAAGTCGACGAAGGTGAAGAAATCGAGGAAGTAATAGCGCACATGGAAGAGGAAGACCTTGAATATTAACAAATAGAAGTGGAAGACGACGATGACTCGGATGAGGAAGATGAAGGTGCTGAGCCGCTTGTGCGAGAAGATTGGAGCACGCATCAATTTAATAACCTGGTTGTAAATGAAGGCAATGATACACCTTGGCAGTATAGCGACAATGAGGTGAGGCCTAACAGCATTTACCCCACAAAAGAGGCAGTGCAGGATGCTGTTAAAGATTGGGCCTTATCACTTAGAAGAACTTTCAGGGTTAAGAAGTCCACCCCAACCTGCTACGATGTGGTGTGCGAGATGCAAGGGTGCCCCTGGAGAGTGCACCATACAAGCCCAAATGGGGCAACCACTAGCTATGTTCGAAGGTTGAACAACATAGTTGTATGACTGAGGAAACCCTGGTGGCTCACAGGAACCTGTCGTCCGGGTATTCCGCAAGTATCATGTACCCAGAGATAGTTGAGAACCTAAATTTTGAGCCCCGTACTATTATCCGAGCAATTGAGAACAGATATCAGTACACAATCAGCTACGGGAAGGCATGGAGGGCGAAGTAGAAGGCCTTGGAAATGAGATTTGGGAAATTTGAAGACTCGTACCATAATCTGCCCGCACTGCTCAGTTGCATTCAGGGAAGAAATCCTGGTACCTATTACGATTACCATGACTGTTCGTCAAGCAAGTGGTCGAACAAGAGGCATCTGAAGAGAGTTTTCTTCGCATTCGGAGCTTGCATTAGGACGTTCTATCACTGCCGTCCATTGTTGTGTGTGGACAGCACATTCCTGACCGGGAAATACAAAGTACAAATAATGACAGCTGTGGGCGTCGACGTAAACAACCAGATTCTGCCTATTGCCTTTGCCTTTGTGGAAAGCGAGAACTATGAAAGTTGGCTATAGTTCCTACGGAACTTGAAGATCGGGTGGTGAAAACTGCATGATAGGCATGCTGGTCTGCTTAGTGCCATCAGACAGTTACAAACAGGGGAAGATGAGCCATTTTCATAGATTGACTTGCAGAGCCGATGGTGCATAAGGCATTTGGGCGCGAACTTTTATAAGCAATTTAAGAACAAGGAATTGATGAACATGTTCAAGAGGCTATGTAAGTAGAATCAAGATAGCAAGTTCCGTACTCTTTGGAAGAACCTTGATGAGCTAACAAAAAAACACAAAGATACTACTAGCAGTGCAACACAGGAGCAGGTGGAGCCTCTATTCCCTCTGGCAACAGAAGATGAGGCGACGAATCGTCGTCGAAGGCAAAGGCCGATTAAATGTTTCTCTTACTGGATAAAGCACGAGTCCAAAGAGAAGTGGTCATTGTTACATGACACACATGGTGCTAGATACGGTGTCATGACGACCAACTTGGCGGAGGTGTACAACTGGGTAATGAGAGGTATGAGGTGTCTTCCGTTGGTAGGAATTGTTGAGGGAGTGCTGCGGGTACAACCAAGTATTTTGTGGATAGGCATCAAGCTGCTGAAGTAGTAATGAGAGATGAGAATGCCTTGTACTCAAGCATGATAAGTAAGTACATGGATGAGAAGAGTAGGAAGGCGGGCAAGCATAGAGCTATCAAAGTAGGTTCACGAACACTACGCTTCGAGGTGATATGCAGGGATAATGGACGGCGGGGAACAAATCAGAAGGTTATCACCCAAGAGTGCATCTTAAAGGCTGAATGTCAATGCTAGTGTAACAAACCCCTCCTTTTGCATAGGCCATGTTCTCATGTGATAGCTGTTGTGCATTATTTGGAATGCGACCCGGTACATATCTATCTGAATATTTTACAAAGGAAAAGGTGATGGCAACCTGGAGTGAGGAGCTTTATGGTTATGGTGTTGTCGGTTCTTTCACCACAACTCCTAGTGTCGATGAAAGGTTCTGGGTCCCTGATTTTAATGTAAGATCATACAAAGGAGGGCGTCGCAAAACAAGGTGTCTCAGAAATGACATGGATGAGTCCTAAGCTGGTAAGTATGTGAAAAAATGTTCGTTGTGCAAGCGTACATGACACATGTTCAAGAACTGCCAGCCACATAACGAAGAGGATGAAGGAGGAGATGGAAACCCGACGGCGGGGGAGGGATCGTCGTCTGCAAGGCGTGGGGGACGACGTCATCATACTACCGTTGAAGCTATTTGAACTATTAGATTCTATATGTCAAATTCATATTTTGTTGATGTAATGCGTGTTGTAATCTGTTTGAATATATTTTGCTGATGTAATGTGCGTTGTAATCTGTTTGAATATATTTTGTTGATGCTTGTGTATTTATTTGTACACATTTGGTTCTATGTATTGTTCTGATGCTTGTGTATTTATGTGTACGCATTTGGATCTATGTATTTTTCTGATGCTTGTATAGTTCTCTGTATATAACTTTCTTTTTGTAATTTGCAGGTATGGCTCACCAGGCTAAAGATGACGACTGACCCTTTGAGTTGGTTGACCCAGTCGTTGATCGTCGTCACCGTGCACACTTCGCCACCGCTTCACTAGAGGAGGGACAGGATCCTCAAGAGCTGTGCGTACTACGGCCGAGGCCACCGCGGGAGCTCTGGACCCTCGATCCTCGTTGGCTTCCCAGGTAACGTATTTATCTTTTAATTTCAAAATATGCCCGATGCAATATCATAATTTGTTTTAATTAACTAGTGCGGTGCTCATATTAATTTAATATTTTTGTTTCGTAGGCTGCGAGTAGCACGATTGTTACCACTGGCACAGATGGTGGAGGTGCACGCAGGTGCGCAGGGGAGGGACGCGAGCCACCGGTTCCTGTTTGACAGGTCCCTTCTCACCGCTCTGGTGGATCGGTGGAGACCGGAGATGCACACCTTCTACTTACCTGTCGGGGAGATGGCGATCACTTTGGACGACGTCTCTTACCTCCTCGGTCTCCTGATCACTGGTGACCCTCTGGTGCCCCAGGACGTCGACCCGTTGTGGCGCAAGGAGGTACTTGCGCGGTTCCATGGTGTGCTACCGCTTGCTGCGTACCGACCCTTCACCAGCACCCATGGTCCGACACATAGGTGGCTTCGACAGTTCGTGGTAAGCAACTAACCTTTCAAACTTAACTTCGCATATATTGGCTAGACTAACAAGAAAACTAAAATTTACAGGCGAAACACATCGTCGAGCCTGCGGACGAGCAGAGGGTGAGCCGCCACCTTGAGGCGTACCTGCTCTGGCTATTTGGCTGGTGCATGTTCACAAGCTCCCACGGGAATAGCATGGACAGGCACTTCGTCTAGTTCGCGAGGGCGATCGCGGACGCACCCCTTGACGCCGTGCCATAGTACTCCTGGGGGTCAGCGGTCCTCTGCTTGACGTACCGTGGGCTCTGCGACGGCTGTGGGCGGATCACCGACGGGTCAATCCTCACCGGGTGTCCACTGCTTCTGCAGCTTTGGGCATACGAGAGGTTCCAGATCGGGCGCCCCAGCATCGACACGAGTCCTCTTGTACACACTGGTGACGATGATGTTAACGCGCTGACTATGGACACCATCTGGTGCCACCGACAGGTAAGATATTGCAAACCACGATTGTGAAACTTACGCTTTAACATTTGTCAGTACTAATGGTAATGTTTATTTTTCTATCTTCACTGCAGCCTAGGTGGTCACACAGTACGGTGCGGTTTAGCTACCCACAGTTCATCGCTGCGTTCAACCACCTCACTGAGGACCGCGTACGCTAGACACCGTACACAACGGGAGACGTCGAGCTATGTGTGACGGGTGGGTGGTCCACTCTATGCACAAGCGACGCGGTGTACTGGCGTACACGTCGGTTCCTCGTGTTTGATGTCCTGGTCGAGGGCTACGCTGTACATCAAGTGATGAGGTAGTTCAGTCTACGACAGGAGTTCCCGGTCCAGGTCGGCCGACAGGTCCCACACGGCGTCCACACGTAAGTTCCCTACATCGATGTTCTCTAATCTGTACGGTGTAATGACATGTAATAATGTTATATTTTTGCTTATCCGTAGGAAGACTAGGAGGGGCAGGCAGGGAGGCACCCCATGGCACGTACATATTTTTGCTTATCCGTAGGACGACGTCCATGCCAAGGATGCGCCGTACGACCCACAGCCGTACCAGGGGTACCGACAGTGGTACACTTCCCGTACCCGTGTGTGTTTGGTACGTGTTGAGTCGGATCCTCCTAGACACATCCCCACGGTGAGGGACACATATCCCCGCCATACGAACTCAGTTCTTCACAGTGCGGTAAGTTTTGTCTAATGTACGATGTATTTTCCAGATTAATGTGTTAGGTTAATTCGTAATGTATTTTTCGGACTGATGTGCTAGCCTGGTACTACGAGGAGTCCGGGAGCTTCCTTTCTCGTCTGTCTCGTGGGGTAGACATGACTAGAGAGGATGTAACCTCCTTCTTCGCAAGGTTCAGGGAGAGCGCCAGACGCACCCTCGAGTTGGTAGGATGTTGCACGCCTCGCGATGTGGCTGACGGTGCTCACGGCGTGCCGCTTACTGCAGGGAGGACTGCTCCAGGTACATCTTCACACACCACGGCCTCCCGTCCCACCGTCACGCCGACTTACGCGACAGGGCGAGCTGCTGGACACGCTGGTCTAGCCCCTCACGTCAGAGGTGAGTACTTCGTCACACTTTGTATGTTTTCTACTTATTTTTTGAATGTTACCAACAATTCTTCATTTCTTACAGGCTCACAGGCACGGTGGTTCTCCTCTGCCTTCACCTGCCCCTGACGACTACGAGGGACAGTTTGATGATGCAGCCCATGCGTATTTCGACCTCGACGATGGTGGCGTGTCGAGATACTTCACTGATTCGGATGAGCCTGGATCATCACAGTTGCAGGGAGCACCAACACCGACGCAGCCTTCTCAGCCGGAGTACGCTACACCTCCAGCTAGACCACAGAGGGGCCACCACGCACCGGCGCAGTTCACCTACTCGCAGGGGCAGGTTCGCAAGAGGCCTGCCTAGCCGCGAGGAGGCGCCCAAAAACGGGGGCGCCAGTAGTTTGTTATGTTATTTTAGCTTATGTATTTAGTTATTACATTGTGACATACTTTTCATCTTATGTATTTATTTATATACGATATATTTTTGTTATAGTAGTAACCTCTTACTTTTGGTTATGAAATATTGTTATTCTTTGTTACAGTAGCCCTACTTTCAAGCATAGCAATCTTGGCGTGCTGTGACTTTTGAGCGAATAGCCTACTCACGGGCGTGCAACCTTGTCAGGCTGATTAGACATGTCACATGCATCAGCTTTGTCAGCTTTCTCAGGCCGATTAGACAAGTCACATGCATTAGCTTTGTCAGCCTTGTTAGGCCGATTAGACAAGTCACATGCATTAGCTTTGTCAGCCTTGTCGTGCAGCTTTGATGATGGGTGACACGTCGTGCAGCTTTTCACAGAGGATGCCAGCCCATCAGTGCTGTAGTTGTGTGGAGTAACCCCTCACCACCACTATAAAACCGGTCGAGGGGTAGACATCCAACACACCCAAACCAGCAATACACGTCAGCTAAATCTACACAAATTAGGGCACGATGTCGTTCTACCGTCGCCTCTTCCGCAAGCAGAAGTCATCCCGCCCCGAGTACCCAGATACCAGTAGCGTTGACGCCCCAGTTCTGTCGGAGTTGCCCCGACCCAAATGCGACTGCAACCTTCCGGCGAAGATGATGCAATCTACCCACGGAGAGATGGCCGCCCGCACTCACTACTGTTGTGCCCACTGTTACTGGGTAAACCTACTGGTGTCCATATAATACAAGGTAACAGTACCATTTCATACATCGTTCTTTCTTTTCTCAGCACAAGGACCGGTGTTACTTCTTCCAATGGATCGACGGGTTGGAACGACGTGACTACGAATTTATCTACAACTACCATGACTCCTACCACGCTTCGCCCGAGAACTTCACCCGGTGGGAGAGGCCGCCAGGACATGTCCCCGCTCTAGATCGACCAGAGTTCAGGGCTGGTGGGCAAGGGGCCAACCAATCGGTGAGTTTCATGCGACATACTCATGTTTCACTCACAAAGAAGTAATTCTAAACCAGTTCATCGCATAGAGGAATTCAAAAAGAAAATTGCGAAATTGCTCGAGTCAAAGGAGAAACCTCCTCAAGGGCTACCCGAAAGCCCTGACTTTTGCGAACACGGCCTGCAGGCAGTGGTTCATACCTTCCACGATGATCTAGCGGACCAGAGATTCTACCGGTGCCCCTTGGCCGAGGATGAATGGTGCGGCTACTTCAACTGGGTGGACCCAGAGACGTACTACCCACATCTCAAACTTCCTGTACGGGATAACGAGGGGGAGCAACCCTCTCCGTGGTGCTACTACCGCCTAGAAAATCCAGACCCCGAGTACGCCTACGGTGTTATTCAACGACCAAAGCGGGCATACTGCATTGACTGCAGGGCATGCTTCCGGTTGTACAAGGATAAGCCCAACACACACCTCCTACACTATATAGTGGAGTGCGAGCCGAAATAGAGAAGGCGTCTCGGCAAGTCTCCGCCAATGGCCAACGCAATAGGGGTGCAAGAGGGTACCTCCTCTCGAAGAGGAAGGGACAAGGGGAAGTAGCCGGCTGAGGTCCGCACCACGCAACAAATCCTTGACACGTTACGCAGACCATCCGGGAACCTGGGTGGTATTAACATAGGGGACGCCAGGAATCGGGATGACATGCCCATATGGGAGGGCAGAAATCCACATAAAAATGACCAAAAAATTCTGTCTTATACACCCGAAATGTACGGCATAGACCACCCATTCGGCGACAGCTGGGAGCACTACGGATCCCCATGGAGTTCTTTCATAGTAGGGATTGAGCGGTGTCTGAGTACAAATCTCAAAATATACACGGGTCAGGTAATATGCAGAAAATGTGGGCATCATTCTAGCTGTACCCAGATAGGCAGAACAATCATTTGTTCCACCATGACAAACAGTGCTTTCGTTAGTTAGTTCGTCAAGCAATTTCGTCTCTGTTGTAATGCCCTTGTAATATAATATAATCTATTGCTTATTTTATCATCTGAACATTCAGTGTATGTGCCCTTATATATGTTCAACAAATAATTTAAGTGCTTCGTAGGAACTATTCATAACATGAGTTGTTATGGTAGTGCATATATCAAACATCAAATGTGGTCCACTGTTCATTAAAATACCGTTTAGACATGATATTTTACGGTCTGCCGAAAAGGCTAAAAACATGACATGAGTTGTTGCCGACTATAATACTTATGGTTATTGCACTAGTGGAAATTAGATGGAAAGCAAGGTGTAAATTACATATTTCTCCATAATATGGTAGTGCATATACCAAAGATCAAATGTGGTCCACTGTTCATAAAAATACCGTTTAGACATGATATTTTATGGGCCACCGAAAAGGCTAAAAAACATGACATGAGTTGTTGCCGACTATAATACTTAGGGTTATTGCACTAATAGAAATTAGATGGAAAGCAAGGTGTAAATTACATATTTCTCCATAATATGTTAGTGCATATATCAAAGATCAAATGTGGTCCACTGTTCATAAAAATACCATTTAGACATGATATTTTACGGGCCGCTGAAAAGGCTGAAAAACACACACTCTACTTGTTCCCCTTGAATTTTGAAAATTAATTAAAATTTCTCTAGAGCCTAAAAATATTTTACTTGAATCCTAAATCTGTTTATCCAAATATTTTCATCTTTTTTGAAGTCTCTCAGATTTTTTTTAAAATTTGTAAATTTTCTAGTCCATGTCGCCCTGTCATTCGGCGATTTCTCCCATGTCGCCCTACCATTGGGCGACTTGTCTAGGTGTCGCCCTACTGTTGGGCGACTTGCACAGGTGTCGCCCTACTGTTGGGCGACTTATCCTGTCACCCAATCGCAGCGCGAGTACTCTGTCCACCTGCCTAGTTAGCCTGTCGCCCGATGGTAGGGCGACAGGGGTATATTTTTGTAATTTTTTGATTTCGTGGTATATTTTTGTAATTTGAATTAAAAAATGTATTATTTAAAAAAATTCTTGCTTTACATGCTATGTTTCCTCTCTAGGTAACTTGGGTGAAGCTAGGTAGATCCATACTCGAGTCCTTCACTTGCTCATAAATCTAAGATGAAAACAAAAATTGACTCTTATTGTGCAAATTGATCTCAATACCTTACCTTCACAAGACTACCTCCCATTGAACTTGGGATGAAATTAGAATGTATTGTGTATGACCAAGACCATCCTCTTAAGAGCTCTTCTCGAGATGGTCGACTATGGCTTGAGTCAATCTCACTTAAAAATGAAAATAAAAAATAAGTGGGTCAAGAATGCAAATAATGTTACACATTTGCACCCCACTATGTTATTTGGAGTCTTAAAGCAAAAATTTGCATTAAAGATAACTGAGCTCGAAGAACCTTGAATGCACTTCTATCTTTCCCAAAGTGTTGAGTAGATTGAACTCTAGGTTATCCATTTGATCCATTGTATGGCTATGCTTCTAGTTTAGAAACTATGCTTATCTCCTATTGGGAAGGAGGTGATCACCGAAATAGTATGCTCTTGGAAGTAGTGTTTGAGTTTGCGAGACGTCAGGAGGACAGCATACAATAATTTTTGCACTTGCGGATACCGCACCTTGGATTCGCTTAGGACTTCACTGACGAAGTAGACCGGGTGTTCGATCTTCTGCACGTGGCCTGGCTCCTCCTTTTCTACGACGACCGCAGTGCTGACTACATGAGTCGTTGCCACGATGTAAAGTAGTAGGGGCTCCTCCGGCATCGGTGAAACCAAGACTGGGGGCGTTGTCAGGAAGGTCTTCAAGTCTTCGAACGCCTGTTGTGCCTCTGGAGTCCATTGGAACTTGTCCTACTTCTTGAGGAGTTTAAAGAAAGGCATACCTCACATACCCAGTCGGGAAATGAACCTGCTGAGTGCGGCCATGCATCCTGTAAGCTTCTGAACGTCCTTTTGGCAAGTCGGCGGTTCCATTTTTGATATGGCCCTGATCTTCTCTGGGTTGACCTCGATGCCTCGCTGTGATACGATAAACCCGAGCAGTTTTCCCGAAGATACTCCGGAAACACACTTCTCGGGATTAAGCTTCATGCTAAAAACCCTTAGACTCTCAAATGTCTCGGTCAGGTCGGCAATAAGGTCCTTCCTTTCTCTAGACTTCACCACGACATCATCCACATATGCTTCCACATTGCGCCCGAGCTGGGCATGAAAACACCGCTGTATTGCACTCTGATACGTTGCACCAGCATTTTTCAATCCGAACGCCATCGTGGTATAGCAAAAGGCTCCGAAAGGCGTGATGAATGAAGTTTTGATGTGATCTTTCGCTTTTAGGCGAATTTGGTGGTATCCTTAGTAGGCATCGAGAAAACTCAGAATTTCGCTCCCGGCGGTCGAGTCAACCATCTGATCAATTCGAGGTAACCCAAAGGGGTCCTACCTAGCGCGCCAACTGTCGACTTTTGTAGCCGGCAATAAAATTATGGGGTAGGCGCTAGATCTCAAACTCGAAGGTCACACAAGACAAGGGGTTAGACATGTTCAAGCCCTCAGCGATAGAGGTAATACCCTAATCCTGTGTGCTGTGCTCTGAGGTTTGATTACTCAATGATTCGATGATCGGATCCCCATGGTGTTACCCGCCCTCTCCCTTATATACTGGGGGTGGGGCGGCTTACAAAGTCCTGATCGGTTAGGAGATTCCGATCGGTTATTAGATTCTAGTCGGTTACATGATAGAGCTTACATCTTTGTCTACCCTATCAACGACTCGGATTACAACTGTATCTTTTATATCTAAATATACGTAACTGTCTATAGGATGTGCCCCCTCTTCCATACGGTAGCAAGGCTTGGCGCGGGGCACAGCCTTTGGGCCTGTCTTCTCCTGAGGTGACATTGGGCCGGTCATGGAGATACCTGATTTCATATATTCCACAGGGATCGCCGGAAGATGATCGAAGAAGGAGTCGTGGCAAGCCATGAAGATAAGGAACAGATGAGATGCTAGCTAGACGCTGCGTAGATCAATGAGGACCATTGGATCTTGGTCTAGTTGATAGGTTAGCGGGTCTAGTTAGTGTGCTTTGAGAACCGTGCAAGAAAACCCATTATGTGCTGTGGGTTTTGGGTGAACCCTTGCATGGCTGGTTGAGTGGGTTAATCCTAGCCCTTGATGGATGCTCTAGGGTTTAGAGGCTCATCCAAGGGTGGTAGGTGGCCCAAGAGTTGTATAAATAGGGGTGGAGGGGTAGCCTTCCCCTTTTAAAGGTTTTGAAGTTTTTGATGCTCCTTTGAGCTTTTGCCCACATGAAATGTGAGGCTTTGTAACCTCTCCTTCCAAAAATAAAATGTTCTTCATTTATGTTCGTGTTTCATTTCTTTTACGCATTTACATTACGCATTTAAATTATGCAATTTAAATTCAGCATTAACTTTCCCGCATTTACATTCTCGCAATTTACTTTATCGCAATTTGGATTTGCCTCCCCTCCTTCTAAATGCTGTTCTTCTAGGATGTCCTGAGGGTTTTCATATAGTTTTACATCTTTCTTGCACCCTAGGATAGACTAGAGATCAAGTTTTTTTATCGAATTGCAAATCTTTCCAGAACTTGTTCTTCGCATAGCAGTCAGTCATTAATTTTTATAAAACCCTATAAAACTCCTTTTTAAGTGATTCTTGTTGGAGATGGTGCACTACTCATATATACATCTGTGAAAAAATTTGTGAGTCCACTGGTTGCACCATTTGAGCGCTATGAAGTGAAAACCGAGCCTCAAACATTGTGGTCGAAGTTCCTGACTGTCTGTAATTCTTGATTTTTCATGTTTATTACAAAAAGCTTTTTGAGGTGATTTTTGGTAGAGTGTATCATGACTCAACTTGTCACACGGAGAAAAATTCCTAAATATTTTAGAACAACAGAAACTCACCAACCACCTACTCCAATTGAGGACAATTCCTGGAAAATCTGCTTTTACTTTTCTTGAATGAGACTTTGGTGTTTTAGCTTTATCTCTTTTAGAAAAGTAGTCTTTGAATTGAATCCTCTTTGTTTGGACACTTGACAACCAGGATTGTGATTAAAAATCCCTCACATGATTCATGGTTCTCAACCATGCAAGCTAGGGGTACACATAGTTGTCTAATTGTTCGAGTTTTGGAGGGTGTGCGAATCTGAGAAACACTTGTTTGAAGGAAAATGTTTGGGTGTTTCAAATTTTTATTGTGAGATTGTTTGGAGTACTTTGAGTGAGGAAAATTTTATTTGAGATCATTCACCCCCCTCTGATCGCCATTTCGATCTTTCAATACTTGAACCCCAAAGAGCCTATGACACAAATCCTTATCTCTCCCAGATAATTGACCCTTTTTTTTAACAAATGGAACATAACCAACCGATGCCATTGAAGGAAAAAAACTATTTTTGCAGAATTTCCTTTCCAACCGTAAACCACAACATAAAATTTTATTCTATCCTCTCCCAGGCATGTCTCACACCCAAGGACAACAAGCTAAAATAAATATTCACAACAGAACACTTTCCATCAAATTCATATCACCTTCCCTACAACCAAACGTTATTCTCGACAAAATTTATACCAAGACATCAAAAACCTCCATCGTAAACCACCATTAAACCACTAATGGTCAACACCTAGCCCAAGCTAGGATCACAGATCATTACCAAACCACAAACGGCTCTTCTTCGAAAGAGGGTCTAGCCCACACATACTTTCACTCAATAACCAAGTCCAAGAGTATAATCCTTTAGTATACTCAACAATATACCATAAACATTCATACTCTTAATTCGGGCTAGGACGCAAAAGAAATACAACTCTCTTGAACCAATTGAATCATACCCATCACCTTGATCCCTATGCTCTAAAATTCACCTTAGTTAGAAGCTCAACAGAATCCAATGATCACTCATTTTCTTTTCCCAAGCCAGAACGCAAAGGAAAACTCAATTCTCTTTAACCACATAACCCACTTTATTAATTTCCAATCAATGCAATAAAAATTCGCATTGGGGAGCAGCTCAATTTAAAAGAGAAACACCGCGTAAATCTTTGGCAGATGCCTTCACATTAACCAAGATAAATCAGCTCGCTTTTACCCAAGCAAATCATTTCACGTTTAACCAAAGCCAAATTTTTGGAGAGAAAACTGATTCTCAATTCAAACATCTACGCACACAACCACCCTAATTTTCTCTCAAGAAAAAAGGAACTTATTCCCAACAGAAACCACTTCACCGATAAAATCACCTATGAAATATTCATAAGACTCACAATTTTTTTTGAAACATTCGCAAATACCTTGCATATTTTCAGTTAACTCCAACTCTAGCCAAAATAGAGTTACAAATACGATTTTCAGCTCAAGAGCTTCCAACACAATCCTTCATGTCTATATGTTCCCTTCAAATAGTATTTCCAAAGTTAATCCATTTTGTACGCTAAGAAGCATGATCCACATATAGTCTTACGTGTAAATCCCACACTCATAACTTGAGCTAAATAACTTAGCCAAAACAATATTGGCATGGTTCAATGAAGTAAAGTATTCCAAAAACCTTCAATCGATTACTTCATCATTACCTTTTTCCTATTCATATAACCATCACTGGTCAGACTATCATCAAACCCTACGCAAGTCTATCTCATGACAATCAACAAGGAGGACCACGTCATCACTTCTTTAGCACAATCAACTTAACAGTTAATTCAACATAAGACGCATGTCAACATTTTCTTTTGGTCTACTAACCAAAACGAATCATCATCCAAACAACTGTCTATTCCAAACTTAGAACCTATCTTTTCAACATTTTAGTATCCTAGTTCATTCAACCAATAAAAAATTCTAATAACTCGATGTGATCTCCACTGGTCATATTTCATAAGTAAGGCTTCAAGACAGATATTTATCAAGGACAAAACTCAATCTTTTATACCATCATTCCATATATCCCCATTCTTTGATTACACATCGATTTAGTCATGTTGTTGATCCACAATATTAATTGACCCATAAGCCACATAGACCAACAACCCTTAAGACTTTACACCATCACACTCCAGTGATTTTTGCCATCACCTTGCTCTAATGAATTCATCAAACAAAGGGTTCCAGACCTTCTCAATCGGGATAAATATTAGTCTTATAGGAGTACAATCCCATACTTCCAAATTAATTCCATGCCTCGCAGAACGTTGCAATAACTCTCATCAGCTTTCACTTTTGAATCACCTACCATCTCGATTAATCTTCCTCTATCAACACAATAAATTAGGTTGTCTTTAAACAACCAACAAATTCATTTTAACCACATTGGTAGCTTACATTGACTAAATTTTTCTAACTATGCATCATAGACTTAAAGTTTTAAACATCCCCGTGGGTCACTTGCCCTTGGACCAACTAGGTGTGACCCCAACCTTTGAGGAAGACAATAATTCTTAAGCATAAATAACACCAATAAGTATTTTTTTTGCAGGAAACCCAACCATAAATCACAAGAGAACTCGACTCTCAAATTCCCAAACTCTGGCATGGGACAACTCCTCAACCAACTCTCAAATTTACAACTTCCACGAAGGAACATGGATGCAAGGGGAAAAAACCAACTAATGAACCAATTCTTTTCTGATAAAGCCTTAACACCAAAATCCACACAACTTACGTTTTACATCAAAACTTCAATAACTTCTTTTAAATGGAGAGAACAACAACCACATGCACAACACTATAATTTTCTTTACAAGGCAACCCACGATACCAACAAAGCTCATTACCAAAAACCGTCGAAGGAACAACCAGTCAAGACTCATTACCAAAAACTTCTCCTTTGCCTCCAATCATCGAATCCGGACAAAAGAAACCAACCTTCTCTACCCACTCTCTAAACTATGCCGCAACCAACGACGACTCTCACCTACAAGAGGTTCCTAGACCTCAAGTGGTGACTCTAACTAGCCACAACCACAACCAAGACCCTTAACACGGCTGATAACCTTTCGGCTTAACCAAATGACATAAACATAATGATTCAACAACTATTTCATAAACAAAGCAATATGCGTCAATAAATTTAGCATTCAACATCAAAGCTCAAATACAACCCTTAAGCGTAATGCAATGATACCCATACTCTTCCTACTGTGCATCAGTGTGTCAAAATTTTTGTTACTTAGTCAACCTACGTCAAGTTTTAAAGTTATTTACCTAAGACAAGATTTTAAAGAATATATGCACCTAGGCCATGATTCTAGATTATCCCAAATCAAAGTTTTAGTTGACCCAATGGTATATCACCAGGTTCAAGCAACACAGACCTAATGCCCGCTATGATACCAACTGTAACACCCCGGCACCCCATATGCCCTAGATGTCACACCCTCAACAGCACCCAAAATCCGACATGAAAAGAAAAAAACATTGCAAAGCAACTAACTTACTAGTAGGTTGCCGAATCAACTAAAAAAAATTCGGCAGCACCTCCCCTAAAACTCGGACATCCACTCAGCAGACAAAAGACAAATTTCAATATATAAAACATACACATTGCCCAACAGGATATCCAACTAAGCAACATATATATCATGGATGATTAAGTCTACCAAAAAAAACCACCATGAAACAAAAGAGGAATTAAGAGTATAGCCACCCTATAATCAAAGATTCAAGAATTTAAGCCATCATGCCATCAAGCCACTTACAAGCTAATCATCCAAAAGAACCAGTTCTTTAATATAACAGCATTTCTAAAAGTGGTATAGCAACTAATCTAACTACATGATGATCAATGTGAGTGAAGTGGTGCTAGCCCTTCTCCCCAAAATGCCGCTCTGGAGGTACCTAAAATAAAACAACACAAACAAGCGTGAGTTCAAAACTCAGCAAAGTGTATCATATCCACACATAATTATCTAATTAATAATTTCTGGCAATAGCATAAACACATTTCTTATACCAATCAATAAGTCCATAAACAATGATATCACCGGCGGTTACCACCTTCACTTCACTACTCATTTAATATACATACCTCATTAAACTCTTTGGATGAGTCCACGACTCACACAAGCCTCATTAAATCTCTTCGAATGAGTCCACGACTCTATCCCAACTCTACACATTACCATTTAACACAAGAATCATCATTAAAGATGCAATGCAACATGTATGCTCATGAATGCACCTTTCATAGCACATAACGGTATTGCCGAGTGCACACCCGTCGGTGTGCACCCTCTCGTTCCCTTCCATCCCGTGGAGGGGCCTACTCTTACTGTCTCGCTCCCATTCACCTCGGTGAATGGGACTACAAGGTAGGACTTTCGTGCTCACTACGTGTGAGCACAGAGGCCCACATCAGCATGGGTCGCCTCTTCTGTTATGAATGCACAAATGCAATGAAATGAATAAATAAAATGGCAAATGCATTCTATTTCGATAATCACATCTCCATCAACAAGAACATAAATATAACCATCATCATCAAGTCAACCAATAGCATTAACATAACCTTTAAATTCATAATCAGTTAGCATTTCTCTTTTACCCATATAATGCAACATGCATTCACCACAACCATTTCAAAATCTTTCAACATAAAGATAGTCATAATGCTAGCAAGAAATCGATATCCTAGCATTTTGCTAGTGATACACTTGCCTCTAACCGCAAGGAGTGGGGTGGCGTGAGGATGAAGCCACTCTCAAAGCTACTCCACTTGAAAAAAATAGCATTTACACACAAAAATTAAAACTATATGGATTAGCACACCACATAACATTTCTAAACCCAAACTCAACACAACCCCAATCCCAACAATTTGAATTCCGGGCAGGAGGTACTAAAAAGGGCATATCTCTCAAATGGCTAACCCAGACTTTGAGTTCTTGTACTGAAAATGACCACAAGAGGATAATCTAACTTTTATTCTATGACCAACCATTCAAGATATGCCTCAAACAGTCCCAGAATTGAAATGAACAGAGGCTACAAGTGTTAAACATTCAGTCTGGACAGTGTTTACTAAAACAAGCATATCTTTTGATTGGTTTAACCAAAATGAGTGTTCTTGTGCTCTAATTGACCATAAAAGGATCAAATACCATTTCCCCATAGCCATTCATTCAGGAGATGTGCCAAAAATTCCCAGATTACAGATGAATAGAGACTGCACATTTTAAAACTAACTCAAGACAGTCTATACTAAAATGGGCATAACTTTCAATTGGCTTAGCTAAAAGTTGAGCTCCTGGGCTCTAAATGACCACAAGAGGATAACCTACACTTATAAACTTACCCCCTTGCCATTCATTCAGAAACGGAGCCTAAAGTCCTCAATTTGCACTTTATTTTCAGTTCAGATTCTGAATTGTTCAGCAAATTCATGTTTTAGGGTAGTAACTTCAAAATAGCATAACTTTTGATTCCTAAACCCAAATAAAGAAAAAGAGGACATTTTCTTGATCTAAAGGAAATTTCCCAACTTTCTTCAGGCAACCAAAAATTCTAATTCGACTTGCAAATAGCTCTAAACAGAAATTCCAAATCTCAGCTACCAACACGAACTAAATCAGACAGCCTGCACTAAAAAAGTCATAACTTTTAATTGGCGAAATGGAAATTTTTGTTATTGTACTCTACTGAAACCTAAGAACATGAGCTACAACTTTCTATACAGACAACTACTCAGGAAATGATTCTTTCTTACCCAAAACACAGTCGCAAAACTGGTCTGTGCACAGCTCGAAATCTAAACAGTATTCCCTCCAACCCTAAAGTCAATTTCCCTCCAAAATCCCCAAATCTAGGAACCCTAGACCACTCTAACGTGCCAAGCACTCCCCAAAGAGCAGCAAGGAAAACCCCAAACCCTACCCATGCTCACATTCAAGGAGGAGGAAGAAGGAGTGGCTGAGCTGCTGCTACTACCTGCAGGGAGGAGGAAGGAGGGCGCCGACCTTGGGGCAGCAGGGAGCCAGCCTTGGGGGAGGGAGGAGGCACCCTGGTGCTGCTCTTGGCTGAGAAGAAGAAGGAGGATGAAGGACCATGTGGAGGTCTATCCAGATTTGTGATGAGTATTTGACTAAATTTGAGCTTGGGTTGCTCTTGTTTGAGTTTGATTTTTAAATAGATTTTCACTTGGAAGCAATTTGAAGTATTCTCTGTTTTCACGGTGCTACCGGTCAGATCGAGGAAAAATGAATTTTAATGAGTGGACTTTGATGGATTTATTACACATCTTTGTGGGCATTGCTATGTGAGGAGTTTCCTTATTTTTGATGGTTGCAGGACGATGGTGCTAGGTCATGGTGAGGCGAAAGATGGCCAGGACTAGGCGAGGAGCGTCGGAGGTCCAAACGGTCGGGGATCGCCGGAAGATGATCGGAGACGGAGTCCGTGCAAGCCATGAAGACAAGGAATGGATGTGATGCTAGCTAGATGCTGCTCGGATCTATGAGGACCGTCGGATTGCGGTCTAGTTGATAGGATAGCGGGTCTAGTTAGTATGCTTTGAAAACCGTGCAAGAAAACCCATTTGTGTGGTGGGTTTTGGGTGAACCCTTGCATGGCTGGTGGAGTGGGTTAATCATAGCCCTTGATGGATTCTCTAGGGTTTAGAGACTCATCCAAGGGTGGTAGGTGGCCCAAGAGTTGTATAAATAGGGATGGAGGGGTAGCCTTCCCCTCTTGAAGGTTTTGAGGTTTTCGATGCTCCTTTGAGCTTTGCCCACATGAATGTGAGGCTTTGTAACCTCTCCTTCTAGAAATAAAATGTTTCCTCAAATAATTTCTTTTCTTTACGCATTTACATTACGCAATTTACAATATGCACTTAAATTCCGCACTTAAATTCCGCAATTAAATTCAGCACTTACATTCTTGCAATTTACATTTATGCAATTTAGATTTGCCTCCCCTCCTTCTAAATGCTTTTCTTCTAGGATGTCTTTAGGGTGTTCATTTGGTTCTACATCTTTCTTACACCCTTGGATAGACTAGAGATAAGTTTTTTTATCAAATTACAAATCTGTCCAGAACTTGTTCTTCGCGCAGCAGTCAGTGTTTGATTTTTATAAAAACATAGATAACTCATTTTTGAGTGATTCTTGTTGAGAATGTGCAGGACTCATATATACATCTGTAGAAATTTTCTTGAGTCCACTGGTTGCACAGTTTGAGAGCTATGAAGTGAAAACCGAGCCTCAAACTTTCTGGTCGAAGTTCTTGACTGTCTGTATTGCTTGATTTTTCATTCTTATTCTACAAAGCTTTCTGAGGTGATTTTTGGTGGAGTGTTTCATGACTCAACTTCTCACAGGCAAACAAATTATAAAAAATTTTAGAGCAAAAGAAACTAACCAACCACCTGTTCCAACTGAGGATAATGTTTGAAAATCTGCTTTAACTTTTCATAAAGAGACTTTGGTGTTTTAGCTTTATCTCTTTTAGAAAAGAAGTCTTTTGAATTGATTCCTCTTTTGTTTGGACACTTGACAACTAGGATTGTGATTAAAAAACCCCTTACCTGATTAATGGTTTTTATCCATGCAAGCTAGGGGTACACATAGTTGTCTAATTATTCTGGATTGTGGAGGGTGTGTGAATCTGAGAAGCTCTGGTTTGAACGAAAATCTTCGGGCGCTTTAGATTTTTATTGCAAGAGTGTTTGGAGTACTTTGAGTGGGGAAATTTTATTTGGGATCATTCACCCCCCTCCGATCGCCATTTCGATCTTTCAGAGGAAGAGCTGAGGAGGAAAAGAATTGACTAGCTCGGGTGGGGAGGAAAGAAAAAAAGGTGGCCGGCTGGAAAAAGGAAAGAGGGGGAGGGAAAAAGAGAAGGGTAGGTGAGGGAAAAGGAACCCAGGTGATTCACCCACACGCCTGCACTTTCCACTTTTTAGATCACCGTAGGTCCACCAACTACCCGGCCACGAATTTTGATCTGCAATATTACACTATCGGCCATGTGGGCGCGGTAGTGCCGGCCAAGCAGCAGTACTGGCCATGTGGAGGCGGTACTGTCGGCCAAGCGGCGGTAGTACCAGCCTGGGGTACGGTAGTTATTTTCTAGAGAGAGGTGTTCGCTGGGGTTTTAGCGAGCGGCACTACCGACCATGTTGGAGCGGTAGTGCCAGCTGAGCGGTACTATCGGCCCCAGATGGCGGTAGTACCTGCCTATTAAGCAAATGTTGAAATTGATTTTTGAATTTGTGTGAGGTTTATTGCATATCATTTCGAACAATGCTATGTGATGAGTTTCCATGTTTTTGATGGTTGCAGGTCGACGATGCTAGATCATGGTGAGGCGAAGGATGAACGGGACTAGGCGAGGAACGTCGGAGGTCCAGACGGTTAGGGATCGCCAGAAGATGATCAGAGACGAAGTCGTGGCAAGCCGTGAAGACAAAGAACGGTTGAGATGCTAGCTAGGCACTGCATGGATCAATGAGGGCTATAGGATCTTGGTCTAGTTGATAGGTTAGCAGGTCTAGTTAGTGTGCTTTGAAAATCGTGCAAGAAAACTCATTATGTGTTGTGGGTTTTGGGTGAACCCTTGCATGGCTGGTTGAGTGGGTTAATCCTAGCCCTTGTGAGTGCTCTAAGGTTTAGAAGCTCATCCAAGGGTGGTAGGTGGCCCAAAGGTAGTATAAATAGAGGGGTAGGGGAAGCCCTCCCTTACTTGAAGGTTTTGAGATTTTTGTTGCTCCTTTGAGCTTTACTGTCGGGACCCGAACCTGCAGATCTGGACCCTCTGTGTATTCTGTGCCAGTCCAGGATCACGCTAGCACACACAGTCATACAGGGTAGCACATCACAGACATTAACGAAGATATAAGAATAATTAGTGCAAACATGTATATAAACCGAGTTGTACAACCTTATGGTCTCCTTACAGATAAGACAGCCACGCTGGGCTTACATTATTCAGAGAAAAAGAAATAGCAGCGGAACATAAACAAATATCGAGAAAGCCTTCATCTTGCCACAGGCAACCGACTGGGCTTGCCCCCTAGTTGCTCGGGTCCTCAATGTACTCTTCCTCCCATGCTGGTGTAGACTCCTCCACTGATGTTGGGTTTGATAAGCAAGGTGGGATGAGTACACAAGGCACTCAACAAGTAATGCACAGAATGCAGTGCTATTACTACATGCAAAGCTTATTCCAAAGGGTTGGCTTAAATGGTTCTTTTGCATCAAACAGCAATTTTAAACCAATATCTTAATTAGATTAAAGCATTGGAACAGTTATAAGTAATACTAATTTCATTAAATGGTTTTTCCTCGAAGATTCTCGGCACACAGCCTTAACAGTTCATTTTTAACACTTGGCACACAGCCACCCTTCCCACATTTTGTTTATGAAAATCTACCCCTGATTTGTAATCCCGAGCAATGCTCAATACATGCAGCGGCTATTCGAATAGTTTTGACACTCTGCAGAGGTTGTACACTTTACCCACAAGATACGACGCTCACCACACGGTGATTGTCCGCAACAAAGCTTTTCAGAACCTCTACCTTAACCAAAGAACCTCTCAAGTGTGCCTTCACTATCACTTCCCTCACACAGAGCCAAGTATAGGACCGGCCAATCATCATTGGATGGGCACCAAGCCGTAGCACAGTGTACGCTCCCCATACAAATACACCCTGTGTCTTGTCACCCCGAGGTATCGAGTAAAGATATCGAACCCTAGTCAACTAGGTCATCCCATATCGGACATGTGGTTGTACGGGTGACTCGGATCAAAGGCTTGCAAGGTGAAGTCCTTAAGCGACCAAGGCAAGCCTTCCAACACTCAACAGTGGCACATGACCCATTGTGGCACAGGACTCACAACACTCATCAACCCAATGCCACAGGCCCACGGCACATGACCTCTTGCCACTTGCCCGATCTAATTCATTTCCCACCCAGTTGATTATTGTGCAACACATGCCAGCAATAACTCAACATCAGTATGGAACCACACAGGTCACCATACTTCCATATCATCATGTGGCATCATCACACCACTTCCAAAATACATTCAATATTCCATTAGTCAATTTTGTAGCATTTTTCTGAAAGATCATTCATGACTCGTTGCAAGGCTAAGCATCTACTCACGGTCTAGCCTCCCGTGTTGGCACAATATTAACATCCAACCTATATAATCAAACTTAGGGTGACAAAGATTTAGGGCATACAATTAATAATTCAAGGTGGCATAACAAAATGGGTTGATTAACTACATTATCCCAAATCCATTTAAATTCATTTTAAATAAATAAGCATGCATAGTTTCAAAGCATAAACTACATTTTAAAAACCTGGGATCAAAATGATCAAAGCATCACTTGCCTTCAAAGAGTTGCTGGTCGTGTTCCGAAGCTTGGTCTTGAGTGACGAATTCTTCCTCGAAACTTTCCGGCAAATTTGCGTCTACGCGGACAAACAAAATATACAATAAAAATCTAATACAGAGGACTAAATGGCCTAAAAAATTCAAATAAAATTCATCATTAAATAGATCATAATTTTATGAATTTTTAGAAATTTGAATCACCCAAATCCGAGTTAAAATGCAAAAGTTATAGTCATTTGAAGTTTGAATAAAATTTGAAAATACAGAAATTAAGAAATCCGATTTTTCCCAATTATTTTTATACTGAAAATTCGCATTTATGACGTCAGCATTGCATCATGATGACGTCAGCACATAAAAGAATTTCGGTCAAAATATTTTTATATATAACATATTTATGGCGTCGATAGCGTCAAGACGACACGTGGCGACCTCTAGTGCCGCCACGTTGCTTGATTCATGGGCTGGGTCCACGGTTCGGCTCTAATCCACCGTGGATGGCAAAGACCTGTGCTCATGCACCGGTGACGCAGCCGTGGCGTCGGCGATCGCGCGCGACCAATCCCGACGCGACACGCGGCAAGATCGAGACCGCTCGCCCATCCAACGGTCGGATCTCACCCCCGCGCGGTTCGGCGACGCTTCGCACTCCACGCCCCCACGCATCACGCATCAAACGGTGCGCCCGAACTCAACGGTCTGATCTGGTCTCACCCTCAGTCAACGCTCACACGCGTCCGCACGTGATTCGATGGGGGTGCGGCGTCATCTCCACCGTACGTTCAAATTTGAACGGCACGGATCCGCGCGCCACCGATCTACTCACAGCCGCCGTTCAGATCTAAATCCAACGGCCCACGGTACCCGAGCTGTTTACTATTCAACCCGCTACGCGGCACAATCTCACGCGTTCACTAACGATCCAACGGCTAAGACAAAAACATATCGCAGAAACTAGATCTAATCCAAGCCGTTCGCTCTAGATCTAACGATCAAGATCAACTAACGTGTAAACCTTAGGGTTAAACCGCATATCCATAACAGATCTAACGGCACGATACAAACTAAATGTAACGAGAGAAGGGCGGCGTGGCACGATCCTTACCCCTCCTTGCAGATCCGACGGTCAACGATGCTCGAGTCCGGCGATGGCGTCGCGGCGGTGCAAGCTTGCGGAGATGAGGAAGACGACTTAGTCGACGGCGTTTGGTGGTTCCCCGCGAGAAGATCTAAGCGATTCGACGCGGCTTGACTCGAGGCGAGCACGGTGACCTCGGCAACGGCGAAATGGACCGACGGCGAAGCAAGCGGCGGAGAACAGTGGCGGCACAGAGGAACAACTACGGCGAGCTCTCCCGTGGTCTCTAGAGCGTTCGACGCGCGCGCGAGGAGTCAAAAGACGAGCGAAGGAGCTCGTCGACGCGCTACTCGGTGCACTTTAAGGGGCCTCGGCGTATGCGCTACAGCGGCGAAACGAGCGGAAGCGGTCGGCGGCATTAGCTCCGGTGATCTCGCGAAGGCGACCGGCGTGGCCCTCTCCCGGCCGTTCGTGCGGCGATGATCCAAGGCGCGCGACGCGACGACGTGGCTCACTCACGAGCATCCGATCGGATCGAGCGGCTCGGACCGGGCGGCGCTAGGGTTTCGGCGCGGTTGGGCGACGACACGCGATAATGGGCTCGGCCCATTCTTGTTCAACTGATTTTAAAATCATTTCACATTTAAAATAATTCTAGAAATTCAATTAAATTATTTGGAGCTTTTAAAATAGCAGAAAAATTCTAGAAAAATTCCAAAAATTACTTTGAGATATTTGGAACTCAATTAAAATATTTGCAATAAAACTTTGCAAAAACTTTTCCATTATTCAATTGTTTTCAAGAAAAGCCCTATTTGAATAAATCCAATTAAATTTAAATAAATTCCCAAAAAAAATCACAAAAATAAAAAATACTCCAGAATTTAAGTTAGAGCAAAAATTAGGGTGTTACAAACCTCCCCTTAATGTAATCTCGTCCCGAGATTCGAGGTCTATCTGAAATAGGTTAGGAACTCCTTCTTGAGATCTTCTTCTCGTTCCCATGTTGCTTCACTTTCCGAATGGTTGCTCCATTGAATTCTGCGAAACGTGTTGACTTGTTCCTTGTCTCTCGGTCCATTCGTCCGAATCTTCATCGGATGTTCTTTGTAGGTCGATCTTCTTGCGGCTCAATTGCTTCCAAAGGTGTTTGCTCTTACGGTACTCGAAGACACTTCTTCAGTTGTGATACATGGAATACATCATGCACTCCTGCCAAAGATGGTGGTAACTCCAACTGATAAGCAACTTCACCTCTGCGGCTCAAGATCTTGAATGGTCCGATATATCTGGGTGCGAGCTTTCCTTTTGCATGGAACCTTCTAACTCCTTTGAGAGGTGTGACTCTAAGGTACACAAAATCTTCGGGTTCAAAGCTCAGTTCCTGACGGTTGTCGGCATAACTCTTACGCCTTGATTGTGCAATCTTCAATCTTTCCCTGATCAGGGTGATTTGTTCTTCCGCTTCCTGAAGAATGTCTGGTCCAAAAACATGTCGTTCGCCTGTCTCATTCCAATTCAATGGTGTTCAACAGGACCGACCATACAAAGCTTCAAATGGAGACATCTGTAAACTCGCCTGATAACTGTTGTTGTAACTAAACTCAGCATAAGGCAAACACTTGTCCCATGAGGTTGAATATGCTAAAGCGCAGGCTCTCAACATATCTTCCAATATCTGGTTAACCCTCTCAGTTTGACCATCTGTCTGCGGATGGTAGGTCATCTTGAAGTTCAAACGAGTCCCCATTGCCTCATGTAGCTTACCCCAAAATCTGGAGGTAAATTGGGTACCTCTGTCCAACACTATCTTCTTCGGTACTCCGTGCAAGCAGACGATCCGTGCCATATAAAGTTCTGCTAACCGGTCTCCGGAATAAGTGGTCTTCACGGGTATGAAATGTGCCACTTTAGTTAAACGATCTACTATGACCCATATAGAATCATATCCACTTTGCGTTTTGGGCAATCCGGTTATGAAATCCATACCAATTTCTTCCCATTTCCATTCAGGTATCTTTAGGGGTTGTAATAGCCTCTTTGGTTTTTGGTGCATAGCTTTGACTCTTTGGCATATGTCACATAGTGCAACATATTCGCGACTTCTCGTTTCATGCTTGGCCACCAAAATCTTTCCTTTAAATCTTGATACATTTTCGCACTTCTGGATGAATTGAGTACTTGGAGTCATGAGCCTCCTCGAATTAATCGCTTGACTCCTTTTTGTTCGGCACACAAATGCGCTCTTTAAACCACATAGTACCTTGTTCATCCAGTTTGAAATCTTTTGCTTTGCCTTCATCCATTTTGCCCTTAATTCTATTGATCTTATCATCATCTTTACGCCTTCCCGATCGATCTTTGGTAGGTCTTACTTCAAAGTTGCTAGGAATCATACGGTACCATTTCGGTTCTAATTTCGAAATCCTTACACAATTCCGCTGACACATTTCCAACGGCATATTCACACTATGGTTCTTTACGCTCAAGGCGTCGCCACTCGTTGGCTTTACCGGGATGGTAGTGAATTCCACATTATAATCCTTGATTAACTCTAACCATCTTCTTTGCCTCATATTTAGGTCACTTGCGTGAAGATATACTTAAGACTTTTATGATCGTATACACTTCACATCTATTTCGATGAGATGATGACGCCATATCTTTAGTGCATGCACTACGACGGCTAATTCCAAATCATGGGTCGGATAGTTCTCCTCATGTGGTCTCAATTGCCTCGATGCATAGGCAATTACCTTCCTATTTTGCATCAACACGCATCCCAATCCACGACGCGATGCATCACAATAGATGTCGAAGCCTTGATGAGCGTCGGGTAAAACTAATACAGTGCGATGTTAAACTCCTCTTCAACTCCCGAAAACTCTTCTCACACTCGGCGTCCATAAGAATTTCTTTTCCTTTTCAACAATTGCGTAAGAGGTTTACAATCGTAGAGAATCCTTCGATGAATCGACGGTAATACCCGCCATTCCAAGGAAACTACGGTTTGGGTTACCGACTTGGGTTGTTCCCAATGTAGAACCATCTCCACTTTCTTTGGATCTACCGCAACTCCTTCTCTGTCATTATGTGTCCAAGAAATTCCACCTTATTTTTCCGTAAGTCACATTTGCTAAATTTTGCAAACAAGCTGTTGCTCTCTCAACTTTTCAAGGACTAGCCTCAAATGCTCGGCGTGCTCTTCTCTCGTCTTGGAATAGATAAGGATATCATCTATGAATCGACGACGAACTTATCAAATATTCCATAAAACCTTATTCATTAAGTTCATGAAATATCTTTGGTGCATTTGTCAAACCAAAAGACATCACTTTGTAAACTCGTGGTGTCCATATCTTGATGAAAATGCGTCTTGGGATATCCTCGATCGGATCTTGATTGATGGTATCACGATCGGAGATCAATTTTGGAGAATACTCCTGCTCCTCTCAGCTGGTCAAACAAATCATCGATCCTGGGTAGCGGATACTTATTCTTTATCGTCACATCATTGAGTGCACGATAGTCTATACACATCCTAAAACTCCCGTCCTTCTTCTTGACGAATAAGACAGGTGCTCCCCATGGCGATGAACTAGGTCTTATAAATCCTTTTTCCAGTAGTTCTTCAATTTGCTTCTTCATTTCCACCAATTCCTCTGTGGACATCCTGTAAGGTCTCTTAGCTATTGGAGCTATCCCTGGAACCAGCTCTATCACGAACTCAATATCTCTATCTGGCGGCATTCCAGGTAAATCTTCCGGGAAAACATCCGGATATTCATTGACTATGGAAACTTCTTCTAAAGCGCGATCTTCATCTTTGTTGACCATCAATTGTCCATCTCGCACTGATTTTGCTTCAAATTCAATCTTCTTTCCATCCGGGCTCTCGACCGATATGACTCTTTTTCCACAGTCCAGCACTGCCTTGTGATTGGTTAACCAATCCATTCGTGATAACATCCAAGGTTTGGGTATTAAGGACGATTAAGTTTGCTAGGAACTCAACTCCATTAATTATTAGTCTTACCCCAGAACATCCTACTTTAGATCGGAGTTCTGATCCAGGGGATTGGACTATAAGCACACATTTAAGATTCACTATATCCATATCATTTTGAACAGCAAAATCTCGGAAATAAATGAATGTGAAGCTCGAATCGAATAAAGCGATGGTGATCTGAGTTTATTAGGAACTTACCCGATACAACATCCGTGGCGTTACGCACTTCATCCGTCGTAATGTGGTTGACTCGGCCTCGTGCAGTTCCTTGGGATGGAGTTCTTCTTTGTTGATGCCCCGGTTCACAATTGGCGCGGAGTCCTTGCCGTGTGTTCTGTGTTAAAGCGGACCGGGTGACACCTCCTTCTTAGGGCAATTGTTGGCAAAATGCCCCATTTCATTGCAATGATAGCAACGTCTTCCCACCGCTCGAGAGGTTCCTCCGTTTGTGCCACGATTGGCCGAGATCGAACATTCGACCCATCGGGCGATTTGCGGCGGTGGTGCCCTATCATTGCCTGCGGGCTGGTACGGATGAACTGTTGGGGTGCCGTCCCTGCCTCTGCTGGCCTCGACGACCTCCTTGTTGCGCCATTCTGCGCTTCTGTTGTCATCCAACTCTCGGCGCTTGTCCTCTAAGATAAGAGCTTTGTTAACTAGATCTTGGAAGTCGGGGAATGTGTGGGTGATCACCCCACTGCAACCTGCATTCAATCCCTTCATGAAGCGGGATTATGCGGCCTTATCCGTAGCCACGTCCTGCAGTGCGTAGCGTGCGGTTGGGTGAATTTGTTCGGTAATCGCCACCGATCGACCCCTTGCTTGAGGCTCGAATTCCTCCTTTTGAGATCCATGATACCCTCGGGTACATGGTGCAGTGAAAGCGAGGTGAATTCCTCCCACGTGATACTCTGTGGGTCCTCATGAGTCTGTGAGGTTTTCCCACCATTCTGCGGCGGTCCCTTCGAGTTGATGAGAGGCATAGAGTACCCTCTCATGTCCTACACACTGGGTAATGTGCAGCTTCCTTTCGATTGTCCTTAGCCAATCGTCCGCCTCCAGTGGATTGGCGTTGCCTGAGAAGGTAGGTGGACGCGTTCTCATAAACTCCGACAACCTTGAGTAGGGGTGTGGTCCATGGTTACCCCCAGCTTGAACATTCGCAGCAGCTTGGTTGGATATCTGCTGCATGGTTTGAACCATCGTGTTCATAAGTTGAGTCTGGGCAGTCAAGAAGGCTCCCAGGTTCTGCATATCGACCTGCGGTGGTTGAGGAATCGGCTCTTCATTCTGGTTGTCCGCCTGGTTAGCTCCACTTCCACTGGCTCCAACATTTTTACGTGTGCTCACCATCTGTTGCAAGCTTCCAAGGTTAAGAAAAGAAGAAAGCATAGACGAGTAAAAGAACTTATGTGGGGAAACAGGTGTAACTTAAATTATTTAGCCACTTTATTGATATAATATAAGGCAGTATGGTTGCTCACAAGTGCCTAAGGGCAATGCAACACATCTGAGACACTCACAACGAAAAACAAGTAAGCAAACATAGGACTCTATGACGACTCACACCTAATGGTGACTCTGAAGAAAAGACGCGACTCAATTATTCGAGTCTCAACACTACCCTCGGCTAGACTCGATCACTCATCGAGCCAACCCGGCTGCGGCTCCCCCTGAGCATACACTGGTGGGTGCTCTGGCATCGGGGCGAACTGATCCTGAAGACCTACTGCAGCTGGTGCAAAAGACCCCATCGACTCTGCTGGTCCCGGGGCTGCCTGCTCCTGCACTGGTGCCTCCTGCTCTGGCTCCTCCGGATCTGGATCATGTAACTCCAGGACTGGCTCAGGCTCGGGTCCGTACAAAGCCATCTCCAACTCCTGGATCTTCTGCATGGAGTGGGCTAAGCCCTCCCGCAGCTGGATCCTCGCCTCCGTGACCTCGTCGCGGGTCCTCTGCAGCTCCTGGACTGTCTCGTCCAAGGCGTCCTCCTGGGCGATGACGTACCTCGCCAGGTGGGTGATAGTGGCGTCCTCCTCTGCAAGCTCCATCCTCTCTAAACGATTGTCTCGACGAGGATGGTGACGAAAGACGGTGCCCACCAACTCTGCGGAGTAAGTGCGGGCAATCTGCCGCATCGCCTGTCGTGCCGTCTCCTGGATTCCGGCCTCAAAAGAAGACCTCCTGACCGTGATGTAGATAGGACGGCTCGCCCTCGTCCTTTCCCGAGCATACACTGTGATCTTGACATCCCAGGCGACGTCAAGTCCTGCCCGTACCACCGAAGTCCCTCGATACAGTGGTCTGTCAAAACCTCCGAGCAACTGCATCATACGCCATAACTCTGCGGCGTATCCTCCGGTGCGCTCTCCATAGGTATGGATCATCCTCATCTGCCAAAACAAACCTTGTTTAAATTAAACAGAGAATAATAAAAATTCAGCATAGGTATGAAACAAGAGAGAAGAGATAAGTCAAGATTTCATTGATATTCTTGCTCAAGTTGATTAGGTCTTTAGAAAATAGTTTTACCCTCCTAGGCACAACCAAACTAGGGTCAAGTCCTCTGATCGGCTGGCTCGATACCACCTCTGTCGGGACCCGAACCTGCAGATCCGGACCCTCTGTGTATTCTATGCCAGTCCAGGATCACGCTAGCACACACAGTCATACAGGGTTGCACATCACAGACATTCACGAAGATATAAGAATAATTAGTGCAAACATGTATATAAACCGAGTTATGCGACCTTATGGTCTCCTTATCGATAAGACACCACACGGGCTTACATTATTGAGAGAAAAGAAATAGCAATGAACATAAACAAATGTCGAGAAAGCCTTCATCTTGCCACGTGCAACCGTGGGCTTGCCCCTAGTTGCTCGGGTCCTCAATGTACTCTTCCTCCCATCTTTGGTGTAGACTCCTCCACTGATGTTGGGTTTGATAAGCAAGGTGGGATGAGTACACAAGGCACTCAACAAGTAATGCACAGAATGCAGTGCTATTACTACATGCAAAGCTTATTCCAAAGGGTTGGCTTAAATGGTTCTTTTGCATCAAACAGCAATTTTAAACCAATATCTTAATTAGATTAAAGCATTGGAACAGTTATAAGTAATACTAATTTCTTCAAATGGTTTTTCCTCGAAGATTCTCGGCACACAGCCTTAACAGTTCATTTTTAACACTTGGCACACAGCCACCCTTCCCACATTTTGTTTATGAAAATCTACCCCTTGACTGTAATCCCCGAGCAATGCTCAATACATGGCGGCTATTCGAATAGTTTTGACACTCTGCAGAGGTTGTACACTTTACCCACAAGATACAGCCGCTCACCACACAGGTGATTGTCCGCAACAAAGCTTTTCAGGAACCTCTACCTTAACCAAAGAACCTCTCCGGTATTGCCTTCACTATCACTTCCCTCACACAGAGCCGAAGTATAGGACCGGCCAATCACCGTTGGATGGGCACCAAGCCGTAGCACAGGTACGCTCCCCCATACAAATACACCCCTGTGTACTGTCACCCCGAGGTATCAGAGGAAAGATATCAGAACCCTAGTCAACTAGGTCTGTCCCATATCAGACATGTGGTTGTACGGGTGACTCAGATCAAAGGCTTGCAAGGTGAAGTCCTTAACTGACCAAGGCAAGATTTCCAACACTCAACAGTGGCACACAGCCCATTGTGGCACACAGACTCACAACACTTATCAACCCAATGCCACATAGGCCCACCTGGCACATAGCCTCTTCCCACTTGCCCCAGTCTAAATCATTTCCCACCCAGTTGATTATTGTGCAACACATGCCAGCAATAACTCAACATCAGTATGGAACCACACAGGTCACCATACTTCCATATCATCATGTGGCATCATCACACCACTTCCAAAATACATTCAATATTCCATTAGTCAATTTTGTAGCATTTTTCTGAAAGATCATTCATGACTCGTTGCAAGGCTAAGCATCTACTCACGGTCTAGCCTCCCGTGTTGGCACAATATTAACATCCAACCTATATAATCAAACTTAGGGTGACAAAGATTTAGGGCATACAATTAATAATTCAAGGTGGCATAACAAAATGGGTTGATTAACTACATTATCCCAAATCCATTTAAATTCATTTTAAATAAATAAGCATGCATAGTTTCAAAGCATAAACTACATTTTAAAAACCTGGGATTAAAATGATCAAAGCATCACTTGCCTTCAAAGAGTTGCTGGTCGTGTTCCGAAGCTTGGTCTTGAGTGACGAATTCTTCCTCGAAACTTTCCGGCAAATTTGCGTCTACGCGGACAAACAAAATATACAATAAAAATCTAATACAGAGGACTAAATGGCCTAAAAAAATTCAAATAAAATTCATCATTAAATAGATCATAATTTTATGAATTTTTAGAAATTCGAATCACCCAAATCCGAGTTAAAATGCAAAAGTTATAGTCATTTGAAGTTTGAATAAAATCTCAAAATACAGAAATTAAGAAATTTTTGTGTAGTATTGTGACTTCACTACTATAGAACAGGCAATCACTGCCGATTCCAAAACGCCATCACTGCCAGTCATTGGTGCCGGCAGTGATTGGTCAGCAGTGATACTCGGGGATTAGCACTGCCGGCTCAGGAACCGGCAGTGATATTGAACTATCACTGCCCGGTCAAACCAAAATCCGGCAGTGATGATAATTATCGCTGCCGGTTATACATAAAACCGGCAGTGATATAGAACTATCACTGTCGGGTTATACCACAATCCAACAGTGATATGTACATATCACTGCCGGTTTTCTCCAAGAACCGACAGTGACAAGCCGTGAACCAAATATTTTTATTGCATATTTTTTGTGCAATATATATATATATTTATACAATTGTTTATACAATGTCCATACATAGTATATAAAGTATCGTTCAAATCATAATTCAAATATATCCATGTATATATAAAGCATCGTTAAAATCATAATTCAAATATATTAAATTAATCATCACAATATGTTGTTTTTACAGTGATTTGTTTACAAATGTAGTTCGACTACATCTCATCTCATCTCATTCACTTTGATTTTGCACCGGCTACAGTAGAAGGAGTCGAAGTAGGCATATCACGGGTCTAGATCGAAGGAATCAGGGCGATGAGGCTACTCGTGGAACTCGCCGTTTGGATTGATGACATCATCATGAATGAATCCGGAGATCATTTCTTGAATTGCTATAATTTCTGTCAGTAATAACTTATTGGTTCTTAGTTTGGAGCGTTGTTATTAAAGAAAAGAGAAAGTTAATTAATGATGATATATGTCAAATGAAAAAAAAGTAGGCATCAATGTGTAATTATGTACCATGGCTTCATTATAGCCTACAGTCTCCGTGACAATTAAATGTAGATTTGTACATACATAGTATGCACATAAATTGTTTCCCGGGTCCTACCTCATACATGTAAAGTCGGTTACTATTTCAAAATGTTTCCTGTAGGGACGATGCCGAACACTTTTCTTGCAGTATCGTGCGAATGCCCTGTGAATGATTTTGAATATTAAGTAAACTTAAATGAAGTAGAATGGAATATTGCTAGAGCAATAGCATAGCGATCAAGTTTACATTGGCATGTCCCAAAAGTCTTGATATAGATTAGTTGGTTTTCTCCTAGAGTCCAAGACAAAAATCCTGCAGCATCTAACTAGATGATGAGGAGGACCCAGTGAAACCTGCACATATATGTAAACGTAGGTAATTACTCCAATATCGTACGTGTTACGCAAAAATAGTAAAACGATATTAGAAGTAGGGAAATACATACTTAAAGTTATAGGGTAAAAGTATGGAGGTTTTGTATAGCAGCTTCAAAAAAGTATCAAATAAATAGTCTTCATTGTACTGTTGATTGTCCCTCACAAGCTCTTTTTCCAAAATACTGATCTCTTTTTCCACAAAGGAGCCTTATCACGGGAATTCGGGATAGATGTATTGTCAGCTCCCTTTCCGTGAATAATACGAAGATCCTTTACGGCCGCAAATATCTGTTTCCCAGTGCGATTCTTCGGAGCTAAGGCAATCTCTTTTGTCCCGTCAAAAGCTCTCTTATTATTGCGGTTTGGGTGATCCTTGCGAAGGAACCTACGATGCCGCATGTAAGCCATTTTCCGATAGTTCTTCAGCCACTGGCTAGCTCTATCATCCAAGCACTGGACGCATCCATTGAACCCTTTTGTGGTTTGTCCCGACGGTTACCAAGGGCAGGGTAATCATTAATGGTTACGAACAACAATGCGCGTAGGATAAAGTTCTCTCTTTTGTACTCATCCCATACCCGTACTCCATTGTTCCACAATATTAGAAGATCTTCAACCAATGGTTTGAGGTACACATCGATATCGTTGCCATGTTGCCTGGGCCCTTGGATCAGTAGTGGCATCATAATATACTTCCGCTTCATACAAAGCCAAGGAGGAAGGTTGTAGATACATAGAGTCACCGGCCAAGTACTGTGACGACTACTCATGTTGCCGAAAGGATTCATCCCATCCGTACTCAACCAGAACCTTATATTCCTCACATCATATGCAAAGTGCTTCTTATATTTTCTGTCGATGTTCCTCCATTGCACAGAATCAGCAGGGTATCTGAGCATTTTATCCTTCTTATGCTCATCGGCGTGCCATCGTAGCAATTGGGCATGCCTTTCGTTCGCAAACAATCGCTTCAGACGGAGGATTATAGGGAAATACCACACCCCCTTGCGAGGGATCTCTTCTTCTTATTCTCCACCCCGACATCATCGTTATGGATATCATCGTTGCCTTTATACCGCTTTGCTTTGCAAACAGCACAGGCATCCAAGTCTGCAAACTCATTGCGATACAACATGCAATCGTTTGGACATGCGTGTATTTTTTGTACTTCCAGTCCCAACGGGCAGACAGCCTGCTTGGACTGGTACGTAGTTGTAGGCAACACGTTACCCTTTGGAAGCAAGTCCCCCAAGAGACATAATAGCTCAGTAAAGCTCTTATCGGACCAACCGTTGCTTGCCTTCAACTGCAGTAGTGTAAGCATGGTATGCAGTTTTTTTGCTCCTCTTTGCAGCCCGGGTACAATGGTGTTTTGGAGTCCTCTACCATACGCTGGAACTTTTGAAACTCTCTTTCGCTCGTGAAGTCCACCTCCCCATCACGCAACATTTGATCCAGATCGTCGTCGTGGCTATCGACAAACGTATCTTCGACCGCCGTCATATCGTTGTCTCCGTCATCTTCACCAATGTGTTGCCCTTCATGTACAATCTCATCTTCACCGTGCTCGGTCCAACAGGTATAGCCAGCCTTGAAACCCCTTCGAAGTAAATGTGCACATATGGACTCTATGGTAGAAAACAACTTCTCATTTTTGCAATCAACGCATGGACAACCCGCAGTCGCGTTTACAAAACAAGTCACACTATTAAAGAACTCTGCGTCGCAACGGTCCGTGTCATATATCTACCTTCGGTCCATCTACAGTTAATTAAATCAAACATCACATAAGCATATAATTGCAAATAACAATATAATTGTAAATGATAAGATTTAAAAATCCATGTAGCAATTTTGACTATATTAAAATACATCAACCTTTTTTCATTATGTAAATATCCATCTAGCAATTTTTTATTAATTTATAAAATTAAAATAATTGTAAATAATTAGGATATATTTTTACTATACTAAAATACATCAATATTTTTTTATTATGTAAATATCCATCTAGCAATTTTTTATTATTTAAAAAATAATAAATAATTGTAAATAGTTAGGATATATTTTGACTATATTAAAATACATCAACCTTTTTCATTATGTAAATATCCATCTTGCAATTTTTAGTATTTTATAAAATGAAAATAATTGTAAATAATTAGGATATATTTTTACTATATTAAATACATCAATCTTTTTCATTATGTAAATATCCATCTTGCAATTTTTATTATTTAAAAATAATAAATAATTATAAATAATTAGGATATGTTTTGACTATATTAAAATACATCAACCTTTTTCATTATGTAAATATCCATCTAGCAATTTTTATTATTTTATAAAATGAAAATAACTATAAGTACTTAGGATATATTTTTACTATATTAAAATACATCAATCTTTTTTCATTATGTAAATATCCATCTTGCAATTTTTTATTATTTACAAAATATTAAATAATTGTAAATAGTTAGGATATATTTTGACTATATTAAAATACATCAACCTTTTTTCATTATGTAAATATCCATCTAGCAATTTTTTATTATTTCAAAATTTGACCATACATCAACCTTTTTTCATTATGTAAATATCCATCTGGCAATTTTTTATTATTTACAAAATAGAAAATAATTGTAAATAATTAGGATATATTTTTATTATATTAAAAATATCCAAGTAGCAATTTTTTAATTACTTTCATAATTGATAATATCAATGTTGCAATTTTTTAATTACTTTAATAATTGAAAATGAGCATATAATTGAATGTACACTATATATTTGTAAATATATCGATTTACATATGTATCTTGCATTTTTCATTATTGCAAAATTCATCTAGCCATTTTTACTATTTAAAATCCACTAAATCACTGAAATGAATAAGAATTTTAATTATCAAAATCTAAAGCAATCTATAAAGTAAAATCCAACTACAAATATAATGTAGATCAAATTACTAACCTTGAAGAGAAATAGATATGAATTTTAATACAATTTTTCAGCAGCAATTCATCACAATAAATTGAACAGAGACGCCTCTCTATTATGCTCGATCGGTCGGGGGAAGGGATGGCCAGATATATAAAGGACTTATCATTGCTGGTTCTGCGCAGAACTAGCAGTGATAAGCTCGGATTGCGCGGGAAAATAAATATCACTGCCGGTTTTGGTGTAAAACCGGCAGTGAAAGTGCCAAAATCACTGCCGGTTGATAGAAGATCCGGCAATGATATATCACTACCGGTTTTATATATAAACCGGTAGTGATATCTAGTTATCACTACCGGTTGGTTCCACGAACCGGCAGTGATAAGTTCCCCCTGACTTAACTTTCGAACCGTCAGTGATATGTTCGCACTGCCGGCTCTATCCCAACCGGTAGTGTTATGCTGGCAAGGATTGCCTGTTCTGTAGTAGTGCTTAGTCCTCAATTATAGAAAAAAAACAAAATGATGAAGACAACATAAATGATAAACTAAGTCAATGCTAGCTGTCTATGTGGGCCCAATATTTTACATGGTTTTCCCGAGACTCCAACTCACCAAGTCCTCTAGCGTGGCCGATTGAGTCGATTAGCCATAGAAAAATACAGTAGTTTCCCTTCCCCATGTGACCAATCTATTAAATAATTGATAGTCTCCCTGGATTTAACCTGATGTAGATCTCCTAACATAGAGAATATCCGAGAACAATCACATAATAGTTGAACATCGAATATAGAGAAATTAGACTTTCCTCTCTTTACTCAATTTCTCATGTTCAATAGGGTGCTATATTTATAACTTTAACCCCTTGGGGGTAATTTTGGGATTCGCCCAGAAAACCATAGAAGTTAGTTATATTTTAACAAATCCTTTGGGCGAACACCGTGTAATACATACACTAACCAAAAACTCCTCCCAAAATCCTAGTGAAAAAAAGGATGGAGAAAAGAGTGCACTACATCCGCCAATTGTATTACACTTGTTGCTTCATTAAAACCTTCATGTGAGAAAACTTTAGTAAAACTCACCAAAGAAAAAAGAGTGCAACTTGCAATCTTTTGGGTTAGTGCAACATCTTTAGGATAATACTAAGGGTTATGATTCAGGTATTTACTCCACCTGAGCTCTGCATCTCTCTAGGTTGTCTCATTCCTATGTCATGAATGCATCTTTGGAAACTAGATGTCGAGAAAGTCATAGTGAATAAATCAAGTAGATTTTCGCATAACATAGTTTGTAGAATCTTTACCTCACCATTCTTCTGAAGTTCATGAGAAAATAAAAGTTTGGAGGCAATAGGCTTCATGATATTGCTCTTAACATAACCTATTTGTATTTTTACAATACAAGACGCATTACCTTTGTAGATAATTTTGGGGGTATAAACTGTGTTAACAACAAATGACTTTTGGATATGGCTAATCACACACCTTAGCCAAACACATTCATATGATGCTTCATATAGTGCTATAATCTCTGAGTGGTTGGTAGAGGTAGCTACCAAGGTCTGCTTAAAAAATCGCTAACAAATGGTTGAGCCACCGCAGAGAAACACAAATTCAGTCTAAGATTTGGTACTGTGGGGATCAAACAAATAGCCAACATCCATATATCGCTTCACGGTTGAGTCTAGTCCTTTTGGTAAAATAAGCCAAGATCCTACGTACCCTAGACGTACCAGAGTGAAATCTTAACAACAGCCCAATGCCTTCTAGTTGGAGTTGCACTATGACTAGAAAATAAATTTACTAGGAATATAATATTTGGCCTGATACAATTCACAACATACATAAGTGCTCCTATGATGTTTAAGTATGAAACTTTAGGTCCTAAGACTTGCTCATTTTCCATCCTTGATTTGAATGAGTCTTTATCCACATCAAGGGATCTAACTACCATGGGGTATTTAAAGGACGAGATTTATCCATATTGATTTTTTTCAATACATTCTTGGTATTGGTAGACTGGTGCACAAAAATTTCTTCAGGAAAATGCTCTAGCTACAGGTCTAAGCAATATTTGGTTTTGCTTAAATATTTCATCTCAATCTCCATCGTAAGATAGGAACTTGCTTCCTTTATGACCTTCATGGTTCCAATGATATTTAGAATATCGATGTAAATTGAGATGATACATAATCCATTCTGGGACTTCTTTATGAACACATAGGGACAATCATCATTACTGAAGTATCCCTTCTCTTGGAAGAAATCACTAAGTCAGTTGCACCATATTCTCGCTGACTGTTTTAACCCGTATAGAGACCTCTATAGTTTGACACTATACATGTTGCAATTGGTTTTATTAGCATTTAGAATATTGAGTCCTTTAGGGGCACTCTCATATAAATATCCGTATCCAGTGATCCATATAAATATGCGGTCACTAGATCCATCAATAGCATTGATAAATTTATTCTAGCTGTCATTGATATGAAATATCATAATGTTGTTCCACGAATTACTTGATAGTAGATTTCATCGTAATCGATGCCATATCTCTGTGTGGACCCTTATGCTACAAGCCTCACTTTGTATCTAACCACCTAGTTCTCATTTCCCTTTGGGATGTGAAGGACCATGTGGAGATCTATTCTTGTTTATGATGAGTATTTGACTTTATGTGATCTGGGATAGCCTAGATCTAGGATAACCGAGTGATATTTATATCTGACTGTTGTAGGATATAGCTCTAGTCCAACTTGGGACATATCACTCTTTCATGGCTCTTGGCCGAGTGATATCTATATCCGACTGCTGTAGGATACAGATCTGGTCCAACTTAGGACATATCACTCTTGCGTAGCTCTTGAACGAGTGATACCTATATCCGACTCGGACCAATTTTCAGTGAGCTTCACGTGTATGACGGATCAATTTACTGCTGTATTAAAAACTGGTTGTTAGCACTCGGTTGAAGTGTTTTGGTTCGTTTTGGTTTGTTCTAACCCCAATTTGTGTTAGAATCAATGTGCTAGGTTCATGGTGGAACCAAGAAGGCTCTTCTTGTCTTTTTGGATGTAGGACTTCATTTGGTGGTCATGGTGAGGTGAAGGGAGGCCGGGACTAGACGAGGAGCGTCGGAGGTCCAGACGGTCGGGATCGCCAGAAGATGGCCGGAGTTGAAGTTGGTACAGTCCCAAGAGACAAGAGATTAGTGGAGAAGCTAGCTTATCACTATTTGGATTAGGGAGAGCTGTCGGGTTGCAGTTCTGGAAGATAGAGTAGTGGATAAGTGTAGCTTGCTTTGAAAACTATGCAAGAAAACCCATGTGTGTGGTGGGTTTTGGGTTAGCCCTTGCATGGCTGGTTGAGTGGGTCTATCCTAGCCCTTGATGGATGCTCTAGGGTTTAGAGGTTCATCCAAGGGTGGTAGGTGGCCCAAGAGTTGTATAAATAGGGTGGAGAGGCAGCCTCCCTTGGAGGAAGTAAAAGGAGGAGGTGAAGGTTTTTAGAGGTTTGCCCACCTTGTTGTGAGGCTTTTGCCCACTGTGTTGTGAGGCTTTGTAAACCTACCTTCTAGAAATGAAATGTTTCCTCAAATCATTTCTTTTCTTTGTGCATTTACATTACGCACTTAATTTTCGCATTTAAATTCTGTACTTAAATTCAGCACTTACATTCTTGCAATTTAAATTTATGCAATTTTGATTTGCCTCCCCTCCTTCTATTTTCCTTATGAATCTTTTGATGCGATTGATGTTTGATTTTTCTTTCATTCATCTAGGCTATTCATGCATTTTCTTTGCAAGAAGATGTTCTTCGCGTTCTTGAGTACGTAATCTTATTGAAGTGTTTTGCCTGGAGTTTCTTCATGCTTGCTGGGACGTGTGGGGAGTTACTCAAGATCATCGTGATCATCAAAAACCCACGAGCAAGCCTCGATCGAAGATTTTTCGTTTTTTTATCAAAACTTGGTGTGTTCTTCCTTCCCGGGCATATAGGTCGGAACTTTGACGTCAATCCTTGTGATTGAAGGTTAGAATAAGTTCTTGACATCCCGAGGACCTTATCTACCAAGTTTGGTGATTTTCTACCCAGCCGATCAAAAGATCTCTTGATTTTCATTTTGTGATTGTGCTGTTTTCATAACTGCTCTTGAGCCTGGTGCTACCGCCCCCTGGAGCGGTGCTGCCGGACTCCGGTGCTACCGGCTCTTGAGAGGTTGCACCGGCCAGACAGCAAAGTGTCTTGTTTCAGTCAATTTTTTTAGTGTTTTCTTTGTGAGGTTATTTGGAGTATTTGGGGGAGTTAATTTTTGAGTTGCGACCATTCACCCCCCCCCCCCTCTGATTGCCATTTCGGTCTTTCAGGATGAAACCCATTTGGATCCAACAGGAAATATTTTAGGAGGTGTTCGGGTAATAGGATCGAACACTTTCCTTTTGTTAAACAAGTGCATCTGTCTCAATTGCCTCTTTCCATGTGATCCAATATAAGCACTTCTGGTACTTTGCTATGGACTTTGGTTCTGGATCCAGAACAAGAGTTCTATAAATTTTTGAGAAATAATATATGCTCACAATTATAATCTTTCTTTTATATAACTCTCCTAAATCCACATAATTTGCGGATAAATATTCAAGCCCCTCGTGAGTTTCGACAATGATGGAGTCTGTGTATTCCGACCTCCTAGCGTCATATTTTGCACATAAATAATCACTGGAGTTACCATCCTTAGGATAGCTCACTTTAGGGAATTTTTCATTGTTAGATTGAGCTTCTTCTACTATCTTGGGGATTGATTTGTCTTGTTCGGTTCTCTATTTCTGCGAACATCTCCGCAAAGTTGAGTCTTGTGTGCCCGAAGGTATCCCCCACTATTTCCTATGAGGGGTAAGAGTAAATTCAATATCCATGTAGGGTATTTCCACTATATCCAGTGTGTTTACTACAGATTGAGATATTGTCACACCTTTATGATCAATGAAGGTATCTAGCATATTATTAGATATTTGTTGCAGATTTATTATACATTGAACTTCCAATATATTTCATGGAATTCTTTAGTGTGGTACTTCCCCCTAATGCCAAGAAATTGTCCTTATCAAAGATACAGTTAGCGTAGCAAGTAGTATGTTGATCCTCTATCAGAGGCTCAAAGTATTTAATAAGATCCCCAACTTCTAGTGAGGGCCCATAGATGCACACTATGGTGGTGAAATTGACACGAATATGGCACATCCAAATTTGCACGAATGGGAAATAATTGGTACTTTACCACCAATAACCTCATAGGGTAAATGTGTGTTATGCAGTTAGTCTGAGTTGAATTAACGCAGCAACGTGCAACACTACATGGCCCCAATTGTTGGTGATATGACCTTGAGGCAATCATGGAAATGATTATATCACGTCTTAAGTTTATGGAACAGTATAATTGTTTGTCCTTTGAATAAATATCGATTGTATTGATCAACAAGTACATGACTTGTTCGTGAAACTCTTTTCATATATCGATGTTATTCAAGTTATCCTTGATCGGTTATCATAGTATAGGACGATTATGTTTCATAGATCGGCACATGTATTGATTGATGACCATGTTTCATGGGTCATAGAGATATGGAGATATCTAATCAATAAAGTGGACACATGATGGAGAACATGCATTGGATAGACCCATATGAGACATTGCGAGAATTGTTATATATTCTTACATATCATCAGTTGGTCTCACACATAGTGTATGTTTGATCCTTAGACCTGAGATCGTCATTGGCTTCCTGATGTGTAATGGTTTTACTTAGAGGCTGCCAAACGCTACCCTTTAACCAGGTAGGTATAAAGATAGTTTTTGGGTTTACTATAAAACACGTTGAGGTACATGAATGATCAAGATGGAATTTGCCCCTCCTACATAGGAGAGAGATATCATTGGGCCTCTCGAGGTACATGGATTAAGGAAGTGAAAGGCCATGCTGAATGTGATTGAGAGTTAATCCAGATAAATTAATCCGCTATGGTATGAGCGAATGGATAGAGTTGTCATAGGATGACACGACTCTCGCCTTGAGTTCGATCTGATATCGTGAGAAAAAGGGAACATGACATTATCACACTATAGTAGGTTCATCTACTGCTTTAAGAATATTTGGGAATCGATATGTACTGCTAGGGACCACTATCGATTATCGGTCAGAAAGATGTTTTTGAGTCGTGCCAAATATACATGAACCTATAGGGTCACACACTTAAGGGGTTTGGAACTGTAACAATTGGTTATTAGAGTTTGGATTTGATCCATTCTAAAGGGCCGTATTGAGTGTGGACTCAGATTGGGCCCAAGGGTTAGGCTCCACCAAAGGCTATAAAAAGGGAACGTAGGCTTAGGGTTTGATGCAGAAGTTGTATGCCAGAGTTGCACCACCACCTAAACCCTAGCCGTCCTCCACCACCTCTGCCATGCGTACGGTGCTAGCACCCCGGTACTCGGCAGTGCAACCCCAGACGTGTCGATACCGAAAGAGGCACTACTTTTTTGCGGTGCTGTTCGAGGATGACTGTTTGGACCGATCTAGGAGTTGATTGGATGATCCAGAAACCGAAGGATCAATTTTCTACTCGTCTATCGCTCAGACCGATCACACTGTTGACGACCATACTAGGACACACATCGATCTGCTTCGACATCTTCTTCTGCTGCACTGCACATCTAGTGGTAATGATCTATAATCCATGATCATTTACTTGTGTGGCCTCTTGGGATTAGTAGAATTTTTAATTTGAGCTAGTGTAGCCTACCATAACCCTTCACCAACAACTAGTGGGTAGCCTGCAATTCTGCAAGAGTGGCCTAACAATAAATTTTATTCTTTTAATTAATGACTGCAATGCCATTTTGTATGTAGACATCATTTCTAGAGATTGTTGACACCCTCATTTTTGGCATGGAATACCAAGAAGGTCTCATGTGTATAATGTACTAGTCCCATGATCAGTAGCTAGTACACACATTCACAACATTGTTATCACATCCACACACAAGTCCATAATACATTAACAGAACATGGTTCATACAACATGGCCTAAAGGCTGAATTAAAATGCAGTGAAAGTTACAAAGTCTAGCAGCATGCCTTTTTTCAAAATACCACAGGTAACTGACAAGGAATAAACCCTAGAAAAGCTCATTGATATAATCCCCGAAACCTGCAGTGAAGTATACACCTTCGGGAACATCGCTTTCTTCATCCACTAAACTAAGAAATAAGCAATGGTGAGTAACTTCGTACTCAGCAAGACTTAAAGAGTATCACAAAAGTACAGTAAATGCAAGACACGTCAAAGAAGGCTTCTACGGTTATTTTGCATAAAACGATTTGAATATGAATATCAAGTAATAATTTGCAATCTGGAATTTGTAAAAGCAAGTTTGACCGATATGAAATTAACAAGTACGTAAGCATGAAGTAAACTCACAGTCCTCTATGAATGTGAGTATCGTATTATCTAAATGCCAATTCTTGGCATAAAATATCAACATCCCATTGCCAATCCCTGGTATAACATTTGAAATAAAAGCTTCCAATACATATTTCCAAATCAACCATTTTTTAAAATACCAAAATATCTAACTAGTGTCAGTTCACCAAGTCTCCCAAGACCGCGGGCACGGCTTTTCAAAAATATTTACACTTGTAGAGATGTACAACTTTACCCACAAGAAATGATCAACTCTTTATGCAATCGATATTAGCACACTTCCTGTGGTGTGCCGCAGAGAGATCATAACATAACCGTTACATTACCTAGGCCTAACTTTGCACCAACCCAATGATGACAAACCCTTACTATAGCGGTAGAAGATATTTGTACGATCACTGTACGACTAATGGTTATACACCCCATTGTCACACTTCTCCACATTGTAAGGCACACACCAATGTATTAGTATGCATTTCACCAACACCTCTGTGGCTCTGTATGGACGGCCCTATAGGCAATTCATCTCAGAAAGCTTATACATCTCCAGCCTTCCAACATGCAAAGTTAAACCTAAGTAACTTAATAGGTTAAGGCTATCCCATACTAGCACTTGTGGTTGTACGAATATTTTTGGATCATACAACACTATGTTCGGTCCTTAATCCAACCCAGGCGATAATCTCCCCCTACACTACGTGCAAGTCTCATGCATACCCAGCTATAGCCAACAATCGTCTGCGTTAAATCATAGTTTTATTTTTATTTTTTCCAAAATATTAACAACTTTCAATGTCATATCCAATCTCTTCAAATTATAAGAATCAACATGACTCATCATTTAACATCCCAACACTAAGCATGGTTAGGCATGGTTATTAAGTAATCGCGTATACTCACGTTGACATTATGTATTGTCTAACCTTATTTTAGGGTTATCAAGGTTCACATGTCAATATTTACTAAGAAAGTTCCATCAATCAATATGATCAAAGGAGGTGCTTGCCTTGCTCGTTGGATTCAATGGCAAAGTCGGAGTCGACGGTAGCAGTGTTGGGAACGTTGGTGTCTATACGCAATTCGACGTGGAGCAACAATAAGATGCAAAAGAAGTCAAATAACACCAACTCCAAATAAAATTTCAGCAACAGAGGTTCTAGTTTTATACTGATTTTTACATTGTGGGTTAACAATTTTTGAAGTTTATTTAAATAAGTTAGGCTTTATTTCAATTTGAAATTGGAGCAAGAGTCATACTTATTAAGCAATATGTGCAAAATACTCTTGTTTTCACTCATTTATACAGAGACATAGGCTCATGATTTTTTGGAGTTTTATGCACTGGTTTTACAAATATTTGAATTTGTTTGCAAAAGTTATTCAAATTTGAACAATGTTGAAGGACCGAGATGGCGAACAGAGGGGGGGGGCGAATGGTCGCAAATAAAAATTCCCCCAAAATACTCCAACAAAAACCTCGACAAGATCGCTCAAAGGAAATTGTGAAAAACTCGAAAAACTAGACAACTATGTGTACCCCAAGCTTGCATGGATAAGTACCATAAAATATGTGGGGATTTTTGAGTCACAATCCTGGTTGTCTAGTGTCCAAGATAAAGAGGAATCAATTCAAACTCTTGCTTTTAGAAAGGACATCAATTCAAATCACAAAAGTCACTTTCAGAAAAGCAAAAGCAGAATTTCCAGAACTTGTCCTCAATTTGCACAGGAGGTTGGTGGGTTTCTGCAGCTCACAAAATTCTGAGAAGTTTTATCCCTATGAGAATCAGAGTCGTGAAGAACTCCACCAAATTTCTCCTCAAAAAGCCTTACAGAAAAAACAGAAAAAATCTAAGAACACAGTATGCTCAAGAACTTCGAGCAGAAAGTTTGGGGCTCGGTTTTCACCTCATGGCGCACAAACGGTGCAACAAGTGAACACCAAAATTTTTCTACAGATGTATATCAGAGGCCCGCACCTCCTCCAACAAGAATCACTCAAAAAGGAGTTTTCTATATTTTTACAAAAATCAAACACTGACTGCTGCGCGAAGAACAAGTTCTGAACAAAGTTGGAACTTGAAAGAAAAGATGTTCTCTACTCAATCCAAGAGTGCAAAAGAGATGTAAAACCATATGAACACACTCAAAACATCCAAGATCAGCAGCATTTAGAAGGAGGGGAGGCAAATCCAAATTACTTGAAAGTAAATTGCGGGAATGTAATTATGGAAAGTAAATGCTGAATTTAAATTGCGTAAAGTAAAGACATAATGTAAATGCGCAAAATAAATTCAGAGGTGGATGGATAAAACTTTCATTTCTGGAAGGGGAGGTTACAAAGCCTCAAATTCATGTGGGCAAAGCTCAAATGAGCATCAAAAACCTCAACACCTTCAAGGGAAGGAGGCTACCCCTCCACCCCTATTTATACTACTCTTGGGCCACCTACCACCTTGGATGAGTCCCTCAACCCTAGAGCACTCATCTAAGGGCTAGGATTAACCCACACACACAGCCATGCAAGGGCTAACCCAAAACCCACACACATACCGGGTTTTCTTGCACGGTTTTCAAAGCATACTACCTAGACCCGCTAACCTATCAACTAGACCTTAATCCGACGGCCCTCATTGAACCACGCGGCATCTAGCTAGCATCAACTCCTTTCCTTGTCTTCTTGACTTGCCCGGACTCCGTCTCCGATCATCTTCCGGCGATCTCCCAACCGTCTGGACCTCCGACGCTCCTCGCCTAGTCCCGGTCATCCTTCGCCTCACCATGACCTAGCACCGTCGCCCTGCAACCATCAAAGACAAATAAACTCCTCACATAGCAATGCCCACAAAGATGTGAAATAAATCATCCAACTCATCACTACCGTGTCCATACGACCGGTACTGCCACTCCTGGCAGGGACAACTCAAATTGCTTCATTTTGTAAATCAATCCAAATCAAACTCAAACTTGAGCACACCTTGCTCAAATAAAGTCAAATACTCATCACAAACATGGATGGACCTCCACATGGTCCTTCAAATGTATAGATTGAATTCTAACCTTATTTGGAGTTCAATTCAAACTAAGTTTGAATTCAATGTTCTTTGCAGAAATGAAGTTCTTATGGTCTCTTGAGTTTTTAGAAATTTGTTTCATCAAATTTGAATTTAGTTTGCAAAAGTTCTTGATAGAGCATATTCTAAGTTTCATACAAATTTCAAAATCAAATATTGAAACATAGGTTCAAAATTAAATATTTTTTCATATCAAGAAATATCATGATTTTATATGAATTTATAAACTTGTTTGACTAAATTTGGATCTAAATTACAAAAGTTACAAATATTTTAATTGGCTTTGGTTTGAAAATTCCAGTAAAAGAAAAGGAATGGATGACTGTTGACTTGTTGACCAGGGATCCTTCATGACAGAATCTTGAATCTCAAAAGGGGGCCATGCATGTCATACTCTTATACATAAAACATTATTTCAAATGTGAAATTCATATGAGGATTTTATATGGCATACAAGCACATATGTAATATAAAGGTTTATTTGAATTAATTAGGGTCTACTTATCTTAAGGCCTTGTCATTTGAATTCAAAAATTAATCAAATCAAAGGAGATTATTAAGTTAACCTTTGATTAGATATTATAATTAAACTAGATAGGTTTATGGACTTACCCTCTGTCGTTGGGCCCTAAATTAGCCAACCAAACATGCTTTTCCTAAGTCGGTCCCACCTGACATTGAGTAAAAAGGGCCTACTCAAACGGCTAATCACTAAACACTTTAGAACCTAGGGCCACAAGTCAAAGAAAGGAAGGAGCTGAGGGAGGAATAGAGCATGCATGGCAGTTCCATGGTTGCGGCTCGGGCGAACTCAACCGGTGGTGGTGCAAGCGTTGGGAGGTGAAGGCGATACCTAAAATGGGTCCCTAGGACCTCTCCGACATTGTAGGAGGTGGCGGCCGGAGCTGCGATAGACGATGATGGCTGCTCGACGACACCAGGCGTCAACAGCGTAGGACAACAGATGATCCGAAGTTAGGAGGATTCTCGGCCAAAATTTAATAGGGGAGGAGGTGCAGCAGCTCACCGTGACTCTTCTGGTGCGGTTGCCAGCGCTGGGAGTAGGCATTGTTGGCCGAACAACGGTGAGCGGTGGCAGCACAGGATGGTGCTTGCAGCAGCAGTTCGATGGCAAGGGGAGGCTTCAATTAAGTAGGGGGATGTGCTCTGGAGTAGATGAGGATGCTGCTAGCGTAAGTAATTGGAAAATGGTGCTTGAAATGCTGAGTTGGGCTGCGGCTTGGATATGGTGGAGAATGAGGCCGGCGCTAGGCAAGAAGGGTAGGGAGCACTGAATTGGTGTTTGTGTGCTCGAGGGGAGGCAATGGGGAGGATGGGGAGTGAGGTGGGTGCTTAGGTGAAGCTCAGAGTTGGCTCAAATAGGTGCTAGGTTGTGACTGTTCGGGAGAAACTTGGATGCTCATAAGGCACCTAGCTGCCAAGGCAATGAAGAGGGGATGGTGGCCAGCATGGGCAGTAGGATTCCTGCAATGATGGCGTGCACACAGGGTCTGGGCCAGCGATGGGAGCAACGCGATGGGACGGCGTAGTTGATGCGGTGACATGGGCTTGGTGCTTGAACAGAACCGACCAAAACAAGGAGAGGAGGAGTGGCTGGCATGGGCAGGGACTGAGGTGAGGCGACCTGTTGCTGCAGGTGGACAATGTGGCATGGCCAAGCATAGAGAGGAGCTTGCGTGCTTTGGTCCTCAGCCATGGAGGATGGCCTCGGTGCAAGTACCGGTGACAAGCTTCCTTACCACGGTAAGGCTGGAGGGGGTCAGAGGCTATCACGGCAGACCATTGGCAGGGGTGGGTGGCAACACTTGGCATGGCGCGGGAAGAAGCTGTCGAAGTGCTGCCACAGCGAGGATTCCTGCTGGCTTTGCTTGCCATGGCAAGAGATCAGCGGGGTCTCGGCTGGGCTCGCGCAAAGGCAATGGAAGAAGAGGGAGTAGGGCACTGGCAGTGGCTGACTAGTTGGGCCAAGGAGGAGGCCTGAGGCTGTCTAGTGGACCAGGGAAGGTCAGAGGCATAGAGAGCTGGCAGGTGGGCCCAAGATGGCAAAGAGCGAGAGAAACAAAATAGAAAACTAGGTTTCAAATTTTCTGACAGTCAGGCTTGTTTGAGCTATCAATACTGGTTCAAATATTTTGGATATTTTTTAGCCTAGTATTGAGACAATAATACATCTCTCCTAAAAATTTCAGCTGATGATCAAACTTGAGAAATTTTATAAAATTATGACAAAGCTACTGTCTTATTTAAGTTCTCTCTATTTTTTATTTTTCAGAGATAATAAATAAGTTTAATCATTTTGAAAATTTTACTGTAGTGTTATTAGGTGTTTGCGATGATTCCATAAAATTTTCAGAGCATGATCATGCTCAAGGATTTTTATAAAAATCTAACAGTGTCTCTATTCCCTTTTCCAATTTGCTGTTTTTGATTTTTCTTAAATAACATATGGATTCAAAACTTTCTGAAATTTTTAGGAGCAGACCTAGAGGCTATCTAGGATTTAAATGATTTATTTCCAGGGTTTTTGTGATAGGAGTTTTGGATTTTGAATTTCATAACCCTTATTTAGGGTATTAAAGATTTTTTTTATTTATAGTAGAAAATCCAAAAATTCCATAAAAGATATAAATTCAAATGCAAACCAAATTCACTCAAATATTTGAATTTCACTTCTATTGAATTTTGGGGTGTTATAGAGATGGTCATAATATTTTCAGTTTTCTTAGTTAAAATCTGAAAATATTTTGTTTCCCTAAGGTGGTGCAACTGTATGCAATGACAGATTTTCTTCACCGCCATTGGACTATACATCATTCTATATTTAAAATATGCTTTCGCATTGAAACAATTGTTGCTTTGGGAAACATATAGAATAGAACATAACACAATGAATGAATTTAATATTCTAAAAATAATAATAACAACTATTCCGCCTCAAATAATAATCGCACATCGTGAGCATAGACACCAATGTTCATTAGGAACAAAAAATAAAACGATAGGGACACTCATAGGTAAAAAGTGGCATCAACTGGCAAAATGAAGGAGCATTTAGCAAACTACTACAGGTCTCTATAAATCATGGGTGTCCTTCTAGAATTCCTTTAGCACAACCCTAAAAAGATCATCTTGATCCATAAGAGTAATCGTGTCGTCCTCTATGGGATCAAGAACCATGTCATCACTCTTCTCAGCATCCTTGTCAACGATAGGTTGAGCGATGAAGTGTCTCAACCTTGTTTCCTTGGGTCTTCTTGACTTTACCAGTGGATTACATGTAAAGGTCCACCAAATGCTTTGGGGTGTGGTAGGTACGTAATCAATGGCTAGTGCAGCCACACATAAAACAAGGTTATGGAGGGTAAGTAGCCTTGTTAGTTAGTTCTTGCTTCTGGAACTTCCTTCACCCTCCTTACCTTTATCTCTCCCCTAGGGTTTGCCTATGTCCTTCTGCACTCCGACCTTCTTCCGTTTCCCCTTGATGCTATTTGTCCTTTTCGCGGCCATGGCTATCACTAACCTGTTGACAATTGGCATGCGCTTTGGGCATTTCCTATGTTCGGTCACTTGCTACTAGGATAATCAGAACTAGCTTATAAGTATTTGAGTGTAAAAGTATCAGCAGCAAAAAAAGAAGTGGAAACAAATTGTGACAACTATACAGTCGCTAGCAGAGTCATCAAACAGCATCAATTACTGATAATTGCATATTGCCAGCACTCCAGTATTTGAGTGTGGAATTGCCGGCCACAAAAAAAACACCAACAAATTATGCCAACTACGCAGTCGCTAGCAGAGTCATCAACAACATCAACTACTGAAGAATTGTAGATTGCTAGCACTCCATTATTTGAGTGTACAATTACCAGCCACATAAAAAACATAGTGCCAACTACGCAGTCACAAGCAAAGTTGTCAAACACCATCAACTCCTGAGAATTGCAGTTTGCCAGCACTCCAGGCTCCAGCAGTGCAGTTCATTAAGATCTGACGCCACTACGAGAAGGCAGTGATATTTCAAGAAAAAAATAGGCATTACGGGCCAGGCTAGCCAAGCCGGTCTTAGCATGTGTGCCGAGCTAGACTAGGTACGGCCAGCAATAAAGGGGAGGTGAGGGGGCGGGGCAGAAACCCTAGCCACAGCCCCTATCGACTGCACTACACTGCCGCCCCAGCGACTCCACGTCGTCGCCTGAGCAACACAGCCTGCCGTCGGGACGTCGCCCTACATTGAGTAGCCGCCGCTGTCGAGGTACGCCACGCCATCGTGATAGAGCGCGCCCGAACCACGCTTGGCTACTGTAGGACGTGTTCCGACGCTCACCATCTTTTCGCATCCCTCATCAGATCATGCAACCAAACTGAGTCCTATTCGTGTCACTATGTGCACGAGGTGTTGAGGATCTTGATGGACGTGGTGCAGGAGTTTTCGAGAGCATGAAGGAGCGGGGAACAAGCGGGGATTGTGGAGAATCGATGATTTTGATGTTTTCAGTGGATACTTGGGACGTAGGTATAAACAATAGATTGTTGTTCGTCGTATTTGCGTTGTAGTGGAGTGATGTCATGGCCGTATTAGTGGTACTAGTGTTGTTTGGAGATTGATTAGTATTCGATTAATGGCAGTCTCTGTCTTCGGGGCTAGTTTTTGGGGTATCGATGGTCCGTTTCTTGGTCTATCCAAGTTGTTAAAAGTGTAGAAAATTGTCGAAAGTTTCATTCATTACTAAGTGTAGATAATTGTATAAAGTTTCATTAGATTACAAGAACATTAAATTTAGTAAAGTGGTTAAAAAAATATGGTTTGTAGAAGCTTGTTGTCCAAAAATCGATCATTGTTGAGTGTAGTTGTGTTATTTTGTTGCTTAGAGCTAGATGATGGCCAAATTAAGTTATGTCCATAACTAAAGAAAGTTAGGTAATTTTCATATATTCAAGAATTGCTATGATTTTCTATAGTTGGAGTTGTATAAAAATAGTTACAAAATTGTGAAGCCCGCTGTCCAAAAAAATAGAAAAATGATCTTCGAGCTGGAGACGAGGGGTTAAATGAATTAATTAGAAAATGAGACCAACTAATAAATTGTAGACAAACTTGTGTAGTTTTCATAACATATATGGTTTGCTTTTTTGTTTTGGATCCTGAGCTAGAAGTTATGGCCGTTCGACCATTGGAACAGCAAAGCGAAAATTGTCCAGAAAGAGGGAAAGTTAGGTCTAGGACTATGCATAGGCGTTATATTATAATATTATTATGTTTGATGTTATCTAGTGCTATGGCATGTTACGGAGATAGGACTACCCTACAGGTGTGTAACATTCCAATTTTTCACTAAAATTAATTTAATATTGTTATTTGTTCATTTTGTGAATTTTTGGAATTTATTTTGTATTTTTGAAATATGTATAATATGAATATTATTTAATTCTATGAAAAGTTTAAATAAACTTTCATCAAAAATATTTTATTTGGGTTCCAAATGTCTCAAAGTATTTTCTAATTTTTTTTGATATTTTTACTATTTTATTTCCATTATTCTAATTTATGGAAATATTTTAAATGGAAAAGCTTTTAAAATATGTTTTGCACGGTATCGGGTCGGAAACCCAATTGGGACAACCCATCTCTTCCGAGCTGGACCTGTTCGGTCAGCCTCGACCCATCACCATGAAGCCTTTTAACCTCAGCCATCCAATTTGAAGTCAACAGCCGAGATGTGTTTCGATAACCCTAGAGGTTTCTTAACCGTTGGATTTCGATCGGACGTGTGTTGTTGACTGTGTTGGATTGGAACCATAACGCCTTTGAGCCGACAGATCAAGTTAGCGTGTGCTATTGAGATTATGCCACATCTTGCGAATCGGTGACCGTCTAGATACATGCCATGTGGATAGTCGGATTTCATTATCTTCGTCGTCGAAGTCTCGAACTAGAACCCCGAGTTCTCTGCATGACGTTTCGAATCTCTAGGTTCTTCATGGATGTCGAGGCAAGAAAAGGTGATCGGGTCATCGTTCGAGGAGTATCAAGTCCTTGCACAACTTTTTGAAAGAGCCATTCCGCCCGAGGCACCATCTTTGAGAAGCTAGAGCTCGTCGGAGTTTTGGCCGTGCTATCGAGGATTGTTTCATTGTAACATCCTAAAAATCTAAAATAGTGAAAATGTATGGATTAAATTGGAATATAAATATTTTTGAGTTTTCTGGTGTTATTTATTTTAATTGAATTTTTCTTGGATTTTTGCATTGTATGAAAAATGAAATGGAAGAGCATAAGAAAAAGGTAAAAAGGTAAAAGTAAAAGCTAGGAAAATTTACCATGGGACCTTATCTATGCTGGTAAATCAGTATAATCATCAAGTAAAAATTTTATGCACAGGAATGTAAATAAATAAAGTATATAATCACTCTTTTGACTAGAAATAGTAAGGTTAAAATTTAAAGGAAATAGGTCGATGTTTATCTAGAGCTGAGAAAATTACCATAGTTTTCTGAGTGTAGAATCTGCCACTGGTAAAATTTTCATAAATTAATAAGCCAATTTAAGCCTTTTAAAAATTTAACTACATAGGCCTCAAAAAATTGGAAAATGGAATGTCAGAATTCTTATAAAATAAATACTCAAGTTTTAGACTTGAAAATTTTATTGTAGTACCTTTAGAAGAAACTGGACCCTTCCAAAAAGTTTCAATTATATATGTTATAGAATGAGACTTTAAATAAATCAAAATCCGAAATGGAAATTTTGAGCAGTGCACAGTGTCATAATTTCTATAACTTATATACAGGATATTTTTGTCTCAAAGTTTTACTGGAAGCTAAAAACTACCAGTAGACCTCAGTCAAAATGTTTCTTAATTTTTCAACCTGATTTGATAGGTATTTTAATGCGAGTACCGACTTGTCTCGTTCAGCCTTATCTTCTAAATCCGTCTTCTCTCACCGACATGTGGGCCCGCCCACTGTTCTCCTCATTCATTGGCAAGGCCACACGATCTCTCTCTCTCTCTCTGTCTGGTGGACCCCTGGCCCAGCCGTCAGCCACCGATTTCTTGCATCCTTCCTTCCTTCTCACGCGACCGAAGTCTCGCGCGTGTTCTTCTCACACCCGATCGCGTCAGTCTGGTCTCCCCATACCGATTCAGCACGGCGCCGTGCAATGGCTTGCAGCCACGTTCATCCTTGAGTCTCCCGCACCATGCCCTGGCCATACTTCGCTGCCTTGAGCCCGCAACACCTTGCGCCAACTCGCCTCCACGCACAAAACCGAGCCGCAACTCACTTCGCGTGTTCAAATCCTGTGGAGCAACCTCATGCCGCCTATAAATACCACCATAGCGTTGCAATGAGCCTCTCTTCTTCTTTCTACTTATCCTTCGAGCTGAGCTCCCCAGCCGAAGCTCTTTCCTTCCGTTTTGCCGCAAGCAACCAAAGAGGGGGAACCGGCTAATTGGGTCAATCCGGCAGCAATCATTCAAATTGATACAATCTAGAGCTTCATTAGGATCCTCAGTTTACTGATCAAACTCTATTTTCGCTCCTTTTTGCTTGCAGCACCTCAGCACCGCCGTTCTTCTTCTCGGCCGGCGACCATTGGCAGCCGTGTTCAGTTAGTCTCCGACTCCACATCCAGGTGAAATGGAATCCTTGTAGCCTCTTGGTGCTCATCCATCCCTTTTCCAGTGAAAATGAGCTCAGTGGCAACCTTTTGCTTGCGCAGCCATGGCGGTGTAAGATCGATGATGCCGACTAGAGGGGGGTGAATAGGCGGCTTTTAAAAATTTCCTCGTTAATTTCTACAAAGCAATTCACCCCTAATTATCCCAATACCAAAACCTTAACAAATATTAATGCGGAAGCGATAAACTAAGGTTTTGACAATTAAAGCCTAAATCAACTAGGCTCACTATGTGCACTAACTAATTATGTCTCTAACAATAATTGCAATTCTAAAGACAAGCAATCAATCAATTTAATTCTATGAATATAAATTGCTTGAATATAAATAATGAAAACAATGCAAGCACAAGAGACACAATACTTTTTACCGTGGTGTTCGGAGACTTACCGTTCTCCCCTAGTCCACGTTGAGGTTAGCCCAAACGAATTGAACCGGCTCCACGAATTGAGCACCCACCTCGAATCCACTAGTGGTAGCTCCTTTTCCCTCTCAGGTAGGCGAGCTCCAACCTTCACAAACTTTGCCGGGGCTTCTCGCAACCTCCGTTGAGAGCTCCCGCGCACGACGTCGCTACGCCGTCTAGGTGTCGGCAAACACCAAGAGTGCAACACATGCACTTCCAGTGACCTCCTAAGTGCAACACATGCACTTCCAGTGACCTCCTAAGTGCAACACATGCACTAGGATCCTCCTCAAGTGCAACACATGCACAAGAGGCTCTCAATCCACTTCCTAATTGCAACACATGCAATTAGGGCTCACTCTTAACTCAAGAAGCAAATGGAAGAGGACAACACCTGCACTCAACTCCTACAAACACGCAAATGCTCTAGCAACAGCAACAACTACTGCCCTTGCCCCCCAAGGCCTCCTTTTATAGCCTCCAAGCCAAAACTAGCCGTTGGGGGGAAATTCTGGACAAAACCAGAATTCCCGGTGCTACCGCCCAACTGGGACCGGTAGCACCGGCCTCCTCTCCAACGGCTACAAAACTAGCCGTTGTAGGAAATCCGGTAGCACCGGGCAACTAGGAGCGGTGCTACCGCTCGGGCGGTAGCATCGGCCTTCACCCCAGTAGCACCGGCCTCAAGCCGAACACAAAAACATCTCCTCTGGAATTTTCACACCGGCTAGAAGTGCGGTAGCACTGGACCTCCGGTGCTACCGGCCTACCATGGGCGGCAGCACCGGACTGCCAACCCGCCCAAAAACATCCCTCTCTAGATTTTTTACACCGGCCAGAGAGACGGTAGCACCGGCCTCCCAGTGCTACCGGCCAAACTGCGGTAGGACCGGACCCCGGTGCTACCGAACTTACAAGGGCGGTAGTACCGGCCAGGCGACAGTAACACTCCCATAAGCGGTACTACCGGCCCAGCGGTACTACCAGTCCTACATGGGCGGTACGACCGGCCTTGGGGAGAAAACTCTATTTTTCACAAAAACTTTTCTCCAAACTATTAAAGATTTATTCTTTGAGCTATGTGAGGATCAACACATGATAGCAACACTATGCAAAACACATTTGCATACGTTAATCACGTACTCCATAGAATCTCATTAAGCACAACTTATTTGCAAAACACATTTGCCAATAAACCAAGAACTTTTGAGATCAATCCTCTTAGCCATGTGATGATCAACACATGACCAAGTCAATTTGCAAAACACATTTTCAAACCCTATTCAAATGCTCTAGGATTGAAACCCATAATCTCAAGTTCATTTGCAAAACAAATTTGCAAATAACAACTCCAACTTATTTGCAAAACACTTTGGCAAATAAACCAAGAACCTATAAGATCAATCCTCTCAGCCATGTAAGGATCAACACATGGTCCCGACACTTTGCAAAACACATTTGCAAATGCCAACACATGCTCTAGGATCGAACCTCATAACTTCCAGCTTATTTGCAAAACACATTTGCAAATAACAAGTCAACACTTTACAAAAACACATTTTGCAACTAAACCAAGCTTAGCCTTGTGATAATCAACACAAGACCCAATCACAAGCTAAAACACCAAAGCATGAGCTCTCTATTTGCAACACATGCAAATCTCTAGCACCATGCAAACAACCACAAAAAATTCAAGTGCATGAGCTCTCTATTTGCAACACATGCAAATCTCTAGCTCCATGCAACCACTGTAAACCAAATTGCTTGAGCTCTCTCCTTTTGCAATACATGCAAAACTTAGCTCCAAGCAATGACCACATAAACAATATTGCATAAGCTATTTCCCATTTTGCAACACGTGCAAATCCATAACTTCATGCAAAAACCAAACCAAATAAGATTCAATCAAGAAGCAAGCATGAGCTCCCTTATTTGCAACACATGCAAATACTTAGGTCATGCAAAATCCAATGCACGAGCTTCACCCATTTGCATCACATGCCAAATGGTTAGCTCAATGCAAAATCCAAACCAAGAGAGTGAGCTAGAGTGAACCGGATCGAGTTCATCAACACATGAAGAAGCTCAAGCTAAAAGACTCAACCCCTCTTAATAGTACAGCAACCTAACTAGCAACCCGGTCTCCCATCCAAACACCAGGACCGGTAAAAGACTAGAAACACATCCTTAGCCCTAGCTAGTTATACCTTTGCCTCTAGCGATCCACTTGGAGCTTTTATGATTTCCAATCATCTTCTTTCCAGGATCACCTCTTCTTCTTCTTGGTCATCAACACATGATGAACCTTCTAGCTCTTGTCTTTACTTCGGGATCACCTCCTGAAGCTCATCAACACATGATGACTTCTTCTTCCCGAATCTTCATTATCTAGGACTCAACCTACTTCACAACTCGTAGAAGATTGTTAGTCCAATAAATACGGTTGTCTCAATCATCACCGCACTCCATTAGCACATAATAGATGCCTCCAAGATCGATTGTGCACAACCCAAATCAATTTGAATGATTAATTGTTGTCTTGAGTACTTTGATGCAACTAATGCTTCATTATACTCAAGAACTGTTCGCTTGTCTTTAATCAACAAGGAACACCATCAACACATGATGAAATGTTCTTTTATTGATTGAAAGACAATCGAACCCAATTTAAATTTCATTTAAATTGATGAGTATATATATAACTACACAAGTTTCATATACTCAAATGATTGTTTCAAAGTCTTGATCCTTTATATGTTATTTAGCAATAAGACATGGATCAATACTTTTGAAACAACAAGTTAAATTATAAATTCCCCCTAGATGGGTGCATTCATATAATATATGAATTAGGAACATAATGCACATATTTGGACTAAAGCAATGGAAGAGTTCATACTTTAACTTGAATCCTAAGTATGCATTAAGTCAATAGAGTGAATACAAGTGCATACCTTAGGTTTTCCATTTTCCATCCAAATATGAGACTAATAAGAATAAGGCTCAATTAAACATGTTAGTCTCATAATGATTAGATTTGTCATTAAACAATGATTAAACATTAATATTAACCCAATCACCAAAACTAATGGAGCTTGAACTTACAATCTCCCCCTTTTTGGTGATTGATGACAAATCTTATATTAATTCCACATTTGGATGAAAAACAATGCATGAAGGGGTTTTGAAGATCAAAGATCGAATAACACAATAAAAAATTTAATTTTGCATCTCCCCTTTTTGGTATTAAAATGATACTCCCTCTTTTTGACAAGTAGAACAATTAAAACGTACAAGAGGAAATTTTAACATTAAGCTCTTACACCACTTACCCAAACCAAAAAGAACTCTTGTACCACTTAACAACTTATAAAATGATCGATAGATCCAAGCTCTTATATCATTTGTTAAATTTCACCAAGGAAAACAAATTTCAAATAGGCACACATCAATTTCTCCCCCTTAATAGGCATTTAAACTCAAAGATCCAAATGAGGGAATTAAGCTCACAATAATTCTCCCCCTTTTGGCATTAAACACCAAAAATGGAAAACCAATCAAAAAGGAGGTTATACCACTTGAAAACATCGAGAGCTAAGCATCACTTGAAAGAATATCTGCTAATTGAAAAAGAGTACAGAGCTTGGTAAGAGAAGCAATCGAATATAGGTCATAAAAGGTTTGAAATGAAATTATATGACCATTGCAAGGAATTTTTTTTGGTTTTAAGCAAAGAAAACCAAAGCTTTTGCAAACTTTTTTGAAATATGACCTAAAATAGTAAACCACTTTTAGAAATAGGCCATATTTAGAGTTAAAGCTCAAAAATGATTATTTGAAACACATTCAAATAAAACTCCTCATTTTATTAGGCTTTTCAATAATACATCATGACTCACTTGAAGAGTCCATAATTTGCCTAATAGGGATCAAACGAGGAACTTATCCAAAAGAAAGCCTGATACCTAATTTTTTACTTTAAACCACTTGAAGGAAAGCTTTTTGAAGAAGCATCACTTGTAGTACCATTTTGAAAAGAACAAGAAACTTGTACTACTTGTAATGCTTATTTTTCAATTTTACCACATGTAAATATTTCTTTAAGTGATACTTATATAAAGAGATACTACTTGTAAAGATCATTTAGCATGAGATAGGCATTGCTTGAAGAAATACTTGTAAGATAAGCAATGTCCAATAAATCATTTTGAAAAATGCATTTTCATTTAATGTAAACTCAACATGAGTTTATCCCCTTTAAACATTTCAATCATACAAAGGATCTCACACAGAGAGTCCTCGAGAGATTGAACTTACAATTAAGCTTCAAATGGGGAACTCATCAATATGAGTTTGAAATACCATGAAAGCTCATAAAAAAATACATGAGGTAGATGTGGATACCATTTGTAAAAATCCATAAAGCAAGGAATTATATGATACCACATGAAAGAAATCAATACCCCTTAATCCGATTTTAATTTTTGAAAAAGAACTTTCAAAGATTTAGAGAAGATTGAAGGTATCAGAGCAATAACAATAAAGATACCATTTTGAGATAAAAGCACAAAACTTGACTAAAATAAGCTCCCATAGGATTCAGGAAATGAAACATAGAGCTATTTGCATTTAGACATACACAAGTTTTGGTTTTGAAATGATTTTTCAAAAAGAACCCAAATGGATACCACTTAAAATATATCAATGTGAACTTAGTGGATACCATTTTAAACTAAGCCAAATAATTTTCAAATGATTTGAAATTTTGCAAAAAGATACTTTGGGATCATAAGAAGTTTTTTTTAAAAAAAGAATTTTTGAAAAAGGAAGTTCCAATCAAAAGATATCCAAAAATCAATTTCAAAAAGTCTGAAAATTCAGAACAGATCTGCCAGGGCCGGTACTACCGCTCTCACATGGTCGGTAGTACCGGGCTCCGTCTCTGCATGTTCGAGCAGCTGCAACCGGCTCGACAGATCGAAAACTAATTTTTTGCAAATTTTTGCAAAAAACAATTCAAATGAAGTCCAAATATTTTGAAACTTTCCAGAAATGAAATTTGGACTATTTAGATGGTTTCTTAAAAAGAGTTTTCAAAAAAAGAATTTTATTTTGAAAGATATGGCAAATTGCGCTTTGAGGCATGAAAATGAGATTAAAAACATAAAGGGCCTCAAGGTGCAACTTTAATTTCGGACTTCATAGAAATTAAATCCTCATGGCTTGTAGGATTTGAAATACTTTTAGAAACCATGATACCACTTGAAAAGATAATGAAATCCAATTTGAAAGCCAAGATTGAGCAATATGCTTAAATAGGCTATTTTGGGTCAAAACAAGAATTTTGGCCAATTTTGATTTCAATATAGAATTTTCATTTTGAAAGTTTGTAAAACATTTGAAATACATATTAGAATAATTTTACAAAGCTTTTTACAATTTTAGGCCTTTTAAACATAAGATTTGACTTTTGACCAAAATGGTCCTTTTGAAATAGCTATTTGTAAAAGAAAGTCAAATATTTCAACACAAGATTCAAATGAAGAATAAGATGAGATATAGATATTTGAATTTTGTGTATGAGTCTTAAATATCATTTTGATCTAAGATACTATACAAGATCTAGTCTAAATGAAGAAACTCACAAAGTGCAATAGTATGACCATTTTGGGTCAAGTATAGTTTTTGGGCGAGTTTCAAAATCAAATAACTTTTGATTGGTTGGTCTTTTGAAAATATTTTGAACACGAAAGTTGTTAAGAATGACCAACTCTAGGTTTTTCGTTTTGGAATTATTTTCAAAATCATTTTACATTTAATTCTATGAAAATTATAAGTTTAAATCCAAAACAAGATACTAGAAACTTGATTTTGGGCATGAAACTCATTCTTTGTAAAATAGATTTTTGTGAAGCTAAAACTATTGGAAAATCCTTTGAAAGCATTTTTATACATTTTTAAACTAGTTTTTCAAAAGATTACTAATAGATATGCAAATTTTTGAGTTTTGGCTAAAGGGCTTCATTTTGAAAATATATATTAGCACCTATATAAATATGGGCACACATAGGAATGCAATATACATGGTTATGATTTAGCACTCCCCCTTAATGTGCCACTACCCAAACTTGCTCAAGATTACAATCAATACAACTAATAAATATGAGCAAGCATATGAACAAGCAATTCAAATTGATTTTCATGAATAGTGTAGCTTAACCTACACAAGGCTAGAAGCTATAAGAATCAATTTAAATACTTGTTACCCGAGATGGCATTGATTCATGATTTGAGAGATAGTCTTCATGCTTAGCTTCATTTTGCAAATGATGAAGTCCTCTTCCTCTTGAAGAAGCCAAGCGTCCAATGCATCTCCAAGCACCTAAAATTCTATTAGTCACTTTTTGGTACCCAATTTTTGTTGGGTCCAAGAATGTTAGTCACAAGTGATTTAGGAACCCATATGGCCCTAACATTAATAATATTGGGTGAACTAACACGACTAGCAATGGATTTGAGATTGTTATTACTCCTAAGCGAATTATTGGAATTGAATTGAGGAGGCTTAGGAGTTTTAGCATTTTTAGCAAATCCATTTCTAGTTTGAGCCTTTCTAAGCACATAGTAATTATTATAATGAGAACGCTTAGAGGATCTAGCAAATGGTTTGCTATTGTTATTTTTCCTAAGCACATGATCAACATGATTTTTCTTGGTCTTAGGAAATCTAGCATTTTGAGCAAACACATTTCTAGATTCATTTCTCCTAAGCAATTGAATATCATAATTTTGCAAATACTTAGGAGAATCGACAAACTTGGCAAACACATTGCCATTTTTGTCCTTCCTAAGAAAATAATGATCATTTACAATAATGGGCTTAGGAGTAGCACCTTTGGGACAATCCTTACCAAAATGTCCCCTTTCCCGGCAATTGAAGCATGTCACGCTATTTGGCCCTCTCTTGACCGTCTTGACTTGCTCCTTGCTGGTTTGCCTCATAGTTGATGCTTGTGGCTTGAATTCCACTTTGTTAGGGCACACGGAGGCGAGGTGTCCCTTCTTGTTGCAATCAAAGCACTTGATGGTCTTCGAGTGTCTTGCGTTGTGCCTTGTCTTGCTATTCTCCTTCTTGGAGATGTAGCCGATCCCTCTCTTGTCAACCAACTTTCGTTGATTGCTTAGAATGTTGTCGAGGGTGGCCTTCCCTTTGTAGAACTTCTCGAAGTCACTTCTCAATTGAGTGACTTGTTCCTTGAGCTCTTTATTTTCCTCTACAAGATTAGTCTCTAAACACATAGAGGAACATGAAGCATTTTCATTTGAGCAACAAGGTATATCATCACTAGAGGTGAACATATCAATTTTAGATGAAATGCTAGAATTAAAATTTAAGCATGGCATATCATCAATTAAATCACATGTAATTCCTATGTCCACCTTAGGCTTAAAAACTTCTTTGAGAAGGAGGGATTAATGATTTTCTTTAAGCACATTATAATTATTTTGAAGTGATTCATGTTCAAGCTTCAAAATCTTATATTTTGCTTTCTTCTTCCCAAGATAATTATTGAGCTCCTCTAACATATTCATTAATTCATCATAGGAGGGCTCATCATCCTCATCACTATCACTTACCTCAATTTTACCTTTTCCCATAAAGCAATGCGATGGTGGAGATGGAATTGAATGCTCATCATCACTTGACGTAGTAGTTGAGGTAGATGGTGTCGGTTCTTCATCAATTGATGTGAAACTTAAAGTATCATCAATCGACACCAATTCTTCTATGCAATTCTCACTTGGGGATGTGGAGACGTCATATAATTCTTGAAGCTTTGTCCACATCTCATGAACAGTCTTGAGATTGCATATTTTATTAAATACATCTATGCTCACAACACTAAATAAAACATTAGTACCTTGAGCATCGAGATGTAGACATTTCTCTTCTCCGTTAGTTGGAGCAACTTCGTTTAATTGAAGAGAAAAGCCAACATCTACGATCCACCATATTTGGGGGCTCATGGATTTAAAATGCGAAATCATAAATAATTTCCATGAAGCATAATTTGAGCCATCAAAGATATGTGAATCGGTGTAGTGCACTAATCCACTAGTCGCCATCCTTTACTCTCTAGACGGTTAAGTCTAATAAAATGAGAGACCAAGCTCTGATACCACTTATAAGATCGAGGATGCCGACTAGAGGGGGGTGAATAGGCGGCTTTTAAAAATTTCTTCATTAATTTCTACAAAGCAATTCACCCCTAATTATCCTAATACCAAAACCTTAACAAATATTAATGCGGAAGCGATAAACTAAGATTTTGACAATTAAAGCCTAAATCAACTAGGCTCACTATGTGCACTAACTAATTATGTCTCTAACAATAATTGCAATTCTAAAGACAAGCAATCAATCAATTTAATTCTATGAATATAAATTGCTTGAATATAAATAATGAAAACAATGCAAGCACAAGAGACACAATACTTTTTACCGTGGTGTTCGGAGACTTACTGGTCTCCTCTAGTCCATGTTGAGGTTAGCCCAAACGAATTGGATCGGCTCCACGAATTGAGCACCCACCTCGAATCCACTAGTGGTAGCTCCTTTTCCCTCTCGGGTAGCTGAGCTCCAACCTTCACAAACTTTGCCGGGGCTTCTCACAACCTCCGTTGAGAGCTCCCGCGCACAACGTCGCTACGCCGTCTAGGTGTCGGCAAACACCAAGAGTAACAAATCAAGCCCTTCCGCTTGAACTTCACATAGTGCAACACATGCACTTCCGGTGACCTCCTAAGTGCAACACATGCACTAGGATCCTCCTCAAGTGCAACACATGCACAAGAGGCTCTCAATCCACTTCCTAATTGCAACACATTCAATTAGGGCTCACTCTTAGCTCAAGAAGCAAATGGAAGAGGGCAACACATGCACTCAACTCCTACAAACACCCAAATGCTCTAGCAACAGCAACAACTACTGCCCTTGCCCCCCAAGGCCTCCTTTTATAGCCTCCAAGCCAAAACTAGCCGTTGGGGGGAAATTCTGGACAAAACCAGAATTCCCGGTGCTACGCTTCAATCGGGACCGTAGCACGGCCTCTCTCCAACGGCTACAAAACTAGCCGTTGTAGGAAATCCGGTAGCACCGGGCAACTCGGAGCGGTGCTGCCGCTTGGGCGGTAGCACCGGCCTTCACCCCGGTAGCACCGGCCTCAAGCCGAACACAAAAATATCTCCTCTGGAATTTTCACACCGGCTAGAAGAGCGGTAGCACTGGACCTCCGGTGCTACCGGCCTACCATGGGCGGCAAAGCACTGGACTGCCAACCCGCCCAAAAACATCCCTCTCTAAATTTTTTACACCGGCCAGAGAGACGGTAGCACCGGCCTCCCAGTGCTACCGGCCAAACTGCGGTAGGACCGGACCCCGGTGCTACCGACCTTACAAGGGCGGTAGTACCGGCCAGGCGACAGTAACACTCCCATAAGCGGTACTACCAGTCCTACATGGGTGGTACGACCGGCCTTGGGAGAAAACACTGTTTTTCACAAAAACTTTTCTCCAAACTATTAAAGATTTATTCTTTGAGCTATGTGAGGATCAACACGTGATCACAAACTATGCAAAACACATTTGCATATGTTAATCACATACTCCATAGAATCTCATTAAGCACAACTTATTTGCAAAACACATTTGCCAATAAACCAAGAACTTTTGAGATCAATCCTCTTAGCGATGTGATGATCAACACATGATCTAGTCAATTTGCAAAACACATTTTCAAACGCTATTCACATGCTCTAGCACCATGCAAACAACCACAAAAAATTCAAGTGCATGAGCTCTCTATTTGCAACACATGCAAATCTCTAGCTCCATGCAACCACTGTAAACCAAATTGCTTGAGCTCTCTCCTTTTGCAATACATGCAAAACTTAGCTCCAAGCAATAACCACATAAACAATATTGCATAAGCTATTTCCCATTTTGCAACACATGCAAATCCATAGCTTCATGCAAAAACCAAACCAAATAAGATTCAATCAAGAAGCAAGCATGAGCTCCGTTATTTGCAACACTTGCAAATACTTAGCTCATGCAAAATCCAACGCACGAGCTTCACCCATTTGCATCACATGCCAAATGGTTAGCTCAATGCAAAAACCAAACCAAGAGAGTGAGCTAGAGTGAACCGGATCGAGTTCATCAACACATGATGAAGCTCAAGCTAAAAGACTCAACCCCTCTTAATAGTACAGCAACCTAACTAGCAACCCGGTCTCCCATCCAAACACCAGGACCGGTAAAAGACTAGGAACACATCCTTAGCCCTAGCTAGTTATACCTTTGCCTCTAGCGATCCACTTGGAGCTTTTATGATTTCCAATCATCTTCTTTCCAGGATCACCTCTTCTTCTTCTTGGTCATAAACACATGATGAACCTTCTAGCTCTTGTCTTTACTTCGGTATCACCTCTTAAAGCTCATCAACACATGATGACTTCTTCTTCCCGAATCTTCATTATCTAGGACTCAACCTACTTCACAACTCGTAGAAGATTGTTAGTCCAATAAATACGGTTGTCTCAATCATCACCGCACTCCATTAGCACATAATGGATGCCTCAAGATCGACTGTGCACAACCCAAATCAATTTGAATGATTAATTGTTGTCTTGAGTACTTTGATGCAACTAATGCTTCATTATACTCAAGAACTGTTCGCTTGTCTTTAATCAACAAGGAACACCATCAACACATGATGAAATGTCCTTTTATTGATTGAAAGACAATCGAACTCAATTTAAATTTCATTTAAATTGATGAGTATATATATAACTACACAAGTTTCATATACTCAAATGATTGTTTCAAAGTCTTGATCCTTTATATGTTATTTAGCAATAAGACATGGATCAATACTTTTGAAACAACAAGTTAAATTATAAACTCCCCCTAGATGTGTGCATTCATGTAATATATGAATTAGGAACATAATTTACATATTTGGACTAAAGCAATGGAAGAGTTCATACTTTAACTTGAATCCTAAGTATGCATTAAGTCAATAGAGTGAATACAAGTGAATACCTTAGGTTTTCCATTTTCCATCCAAATATGAGACTAATAAGAATAAGGCTCAATTAAACATGTTAGTCTCATAATGATTAGATTTGTCATTAAACAATGATTAAACATTAATATTAAACCAATCACCAAAACTAATGGAGCTTGAACTTACAGCTAGAGCTTGAACTTGCAGGAACTCTTAATTCAATTTTTGTTTATCGCATGGTTATGGTCCATACTGTTATGCTCTGTGTGTACTAGCTATTGATCCAGGGACTGGTACACATAAACACAGCTGGGGCCCGTATCCTTTTTGCGGGTTCCGAGAGAATGGTATCGGAGCCAAAACTGTAGAACGTGATCTAGTTAGAATGGCAAAGCCTTAAGGATTAATATTTTTATAAAAATATATTTATAAAATTTTTAGTTCCTTTGCTTCTATCTTTTCTGGCTTAGCGTCTGGTCCTTACCTCATCCTTCATTTGAAATTTGTTTACTGGCCTTGTCCCGTTTCAAAATTTGTAGATGTCGGTTTACACCACCTTTGCCGCATCAACTGGAGGATTCTGTGAGGAATTATCTTTGATGCTTCAGGAGTTGGTATTTCCTCATCGTCTGGAGTATCGTTGCACTTCTGTGCCCAGCCTTGGTTATAATTTATGGAAAGTCAGGTTGCTTGTCTACGCCAGGAGTCGACGACAGGCAGAAGATCGTTCTCACTACTTCACCTCGGAACGACTAATGCTTGGAGATGCGCTTCAGGATGCTGCTAGAGAGGCTCTCATCCACTTGGGTGAGAGTTATCGTGTTCAGCTGGACGACACCCCATATCGGCTCTTTCCCCGACACCAGGTTGGGAGGAGTCACAGCCAGTTCCAGAGCTTGGAGTTGGATACTGGCCCGACGATAGTGCGCATGGGTTCGCTCATCCGGGCCCAGGATGACGCCTATGTTCACATCTCTTGTGAGCTCCAGGACATGCGCAGGGAGCTAGCTGCAGCAAGGGAGGAAAACCGTCAGCTTAAGGAGACTCAGCGGGCAGCAGTTCCACTTCCACTACTGGCCCTTGTGCAGGAGGCACAGCCGGTAGCACCACCTCCAGTCCCTGTTGGTGAGGAGCTTCCGCCTCGGGGTTTGACTCCCGACGCCCCACGAGTCAAGCGTCGTAGAGGTCCGCAACTCCATGTCACCGCACGAAAGTCCGTGCGCCGCGAGCCATCTTTGTGGATTTCCTAGGGATTTTTGGCTGCTCCTGGAGAGCCAGGACCTTCTCGTGCTGTTGACCCGAGTAAAGTAAAGGATGTACTTGATTGGAAGCAACCTAAATCAGTAACTCAAATTAGAAGTTTTCTTGGTATGGCTGGATATTATAGAAGATTCATAGAAGATTTTTCCAAAATCGTGAAACCACTTACACAACTATTAAAGAAAGAAAAGAAGTTTGAATGGACCCTGTCGTGCGAAGATAGTTTCCAAGCGCTCAAGAAGAAACTAACCTCTGCTCAAGTATTGACGTTACCAGATATACAAAAGGACTTTGTGGTTTATTGTGATGCTTCGAAGCAAGGTTTAGGTTGTGTGTTGATGCAAGAAGGTAAAGTGGTGGCCTATGCATCTAGGCAGTTACGCCCTCACGAGGAAAATTACCCTACTCATGATTTGGAGTTAGCAGCAGTAGTACATGCCCTCAAAATTTGGAGGCGTTACCTCATCGGGAATCGAACTGAGATATACACTGATCATAAGAGCTTAAAGTATATATTCACTCAACCAGATTTAAATATGAGGCAAAGAAGATGGTTGGAGCTGATAAAGGATTATGATGTTGGAATCCATTATCACCCTGGGAAAGCTAATGTAGTGGCCGATGCTCTGAGTAGTAAGAATTATTGTAATAATGTATTAGTTAAGGAAAGCCAGCTAGCTTTGTACGAAGAATTCAAGAAAATGAATCTGGAGATGGTGGAGCAAGGATACATCAATATGATGGAACTACGACCTACCTTGGAGGACCAAATTTGGGAAGCTCAGAAAGAGGATGCGGAAGTTTTGGAAATTATTGAGAGGATGAAGAAAGGAAAAGCTCTAGGATTTTCAATAGATGAAAAAGGTACTCTATGGTTTGGGAAGAGAATTTTTGTACCCAATAAGAAAGAAATCAAGGAAATGATCTTAAAGGAAGCCCACGAGACCGCCTATTCCATTCATCAAGGAAGTACCAAAATGTATTTAGATTTGAAAGAATCGTACTAGTGGACCAGTATGAAGAGAGAAATTGCAGAGTTTGTTGCTTTGTGCGATATCTGCCAACGGGTGAAAGCTGAGCATCAGAGACCTGCATGATTACTACAACCGTTAAAAATTCCCAAATGGAAATAGGAAGAGGTCGGAATGGATTTCATCACTGGAATACCAAGGACTCAATCTGGATATGATTCAATCTGGGTTATAGTTGATTGTCTGACTAAATCTGCTCATTTCATTCCTGCTAAAACCACCTACACTGGAGACAAATTGGCAGAGTTGTACATGACAAAGGTAGTGTGTTTGCATGGAGTACCCAAGAAAATTGTGTCGGATAGAGGTACTCAGTTCACCTCAATGTTTTGGCAAAAGTTGCATAGTTTATTGGGTACGAATCTTAACTTCAGCACAGCATATCATCGACAAACAAACGGCCAAACAGAAAGGGTAAATCAGGTTTTAGAAGATATGCTCAGATCCTGCGCTTTGACAAACAAGACAAGTTCGGATAAGAGTTTGCCTTATGCAGAGTTTTCATACAACAATGGATATCAATCAAGTATTCAGATGTCACCTTTCGAGGCATTATATGGACGCAAGTGTCGAACACCACTTTATTGGAAGGAAACTGGAGAAGGAAAAGTGTTTGAACCAAATGTACTCAAGGAGGCAGAAGAACAAGTGAGATGGACCCAACAAAAATTAAAAGCTGCTCAAAGCCGACAGAAAAGCTATGCAGATAACCGACGTCGGGACCTGAAATTTGTCGAGGGCGACTTCGTGTATTTGAAAGTTTCACCAATGAAAGGAATCAAACGATTTCGGGTTAGCAGAAAGCGTGCACCTAGATATATTGGACCGTTCAAAGTTTTGGCCAGAAGAGGCGAGGTGGTATATCAATTGGAATTACCATCACAACTAACTGACGTGCATAATGTATTTCATGTGTCTCAGCTAAGAAAATGTCTTCGAGTACCAGAGGAACACATGTCCTTAGAACAGTTAGATTTACAGCAGGATCTTTCTTATAAGGAATATCCAATACAGATTTTGGATGAGGCAGTTCGCAAAACTCGCAACAGAAGTATCAAATTATGTAAGGTGCAGCGGAGCAACCATACCGAGAGGGAGGCAACTTGGGAGCGTGAAGAGGACCTACGAGAAGAATTCCCAAATATTTTTCCCAGCTCTATCGAATCTCGGCGTCGACATTCCGTTTAAGGGGGTAGGTTTGTAACATCCCAGATTTTCTATTGTTCCAAAAATTATTTTAAAATTAATTAAATTCAAATTTATGATTTTCCTTGGTGTTCTAATTAACCTAGCTTCCATATCCTTCCGAAATTGGAGTTCAATTCTTTATCGTCCGCAAAGTCAAAATTCCAAATTCTGGTCCTTATTCGAAATTTCACCCGAGTTCCAAAATGCTCCAAAAATCTCAAAATCCATTGAATTAGGTTCCAAATATTCCATAATGATTTTGGGAATGTTTCAAAGATTTATAGAATCACTTTGCTATTTTATCTCTCGTGCTTTCATCAAATCCATTATATTCGTCCCGAAATTATGTAAATTTCAAAATTCATCCAAAATAAGTCAAACCAATTTTATTGGGTTCCATTTTACCCATTAGGATTTTTAGGATCTTTTCTGGTATTTTTAGATCTTGTTATCTATTTTATCTCAAGCGCTTTAAAATCCGCACTGTTCATCTTCGCCAAAATTTCAGCATCCTGTTCATGTTCTAGCTCTTTGCAAGCAAGAACTTCAATCTCTCATATCTTTCTCCATGAATGTCCAAATCAAGTCAGATCTGAAGCACCATGACGGCGTCGTAATGGAGATTAAATGCCCTGCCGTTATCCATCTTTAATCCGAGTGAAACGGACGCAATTAAGCGCTAATGACAATTTATTGCTCGGTCATTATCTCGGGCGTTTCTTCAACTCACCGGACGTGCGAGTACTCAAAAGTTTCGTATTGTTGTCCTCTACCCCGTGATCACCTTGCCCCATTAATTCAGTGTTGTTTCCCTTTCCAAAACTCGAGAAAAACCGACGCCCGGCGTTCTCCAAAGACACCGGCGAGCCATCTTTTGCTCCGGTGAGTTTTCGGGTAAACTAACCGCGTCACTTTGTGCCTTTTGCTTCCGTGATCACAACCATTTAATCGGATTTGATTTTCGTCGCAGATTGACCCGTGATTGAGTTTGTTCATCGTCGATCGTCCACCCGCTCGTCGTCGATTTCTCCCGTTTGGGTACGATTCAATTCAATTCCTTGCACCCTTAGACTCCCCTTGATGCTAGATATCCCGTGCTCACCTTAGTTTCGAGAAATTTCGCGTTTTGACATGTTTTTGGCCGCCATGCCAACGACCCGTTCATGGTCGTCGCTGAGTGTCGCTCCGGCCACCATTCTTCGTGCCGTCACTTGCCCCGGCACCGCGATGTCGTCCTCGTTCCAATTTGCCGCTTGTCGCTCGCCGCCGTGCCCTCTAGTTCCGACAATCATTTGCGCAAGAAGCTCTATTATGTCTCTGTAACACAGGCGCACAGGAGAACGAAGCATTTTAGCATCGCGATGCTACAGTGCAATTTCACAATTTCGTGATTTTAGTTTTTGTCAAACTTTCTTTGACCCGTAGCCCTCCATCCGAACTCGGAATCGAGTGGTTCAAATTTCTAAATTCATCTAAATTCGTCCTCTATCTGCCAGTATTTTTATTATAATTTTTAGTTTCTATTTATTTTATTTTATTCATCTCGTGCACCGTTTCGCGCGTAGTCGAAGAAGCGGTCGTCGTCGCCGACGAAGGAGAAGATCTCCAGAACAGCGCAGCGCACTTCGTCGACGAAGGCAAGTCTCCTTGAAGCATGTTGATCCATGTTTTGAAATGCTTTGTAGATTTACAAACTTGCATGCTATGTTGATTAAAAAAATATTATATTATGATAGATTGTAGTTAAATACCTTGTTAATATGTATGTTTGCTACATATTAATCCATCTGTTCTTTGGCTGCCCTAGAATGATTAATTATATTATAAATGGCTTGACACCTTGTTTAGTATAATAGTAGTGCTTAGTTATGCTAAATACTATTTGTATGTTTAATTGAAGGCTTGTTACTTGAAATTCTAAATGATTGAGTGAAAATATTATTTAAAAAGGGCAGTTGGTGCTGCCAGTTTGGTAAAATAAAAGAAAAGATTTGGTATTTTAAAAATTGAATAGGGTGGAAGGTTGCAAGGCGGGTGCAGAATGCACGAGACTCGGGTTTGAGTATGTACCACCCTAGTCACCCTAAGGATGATCCTTGTGATTGTCAAACAATGTATAATGATCATGTTGCGGGTTCGGTATGGGACGGACCTGGCCGAGTAACTAGTGAAAACTTAATTAAGGCATGCCAGACGGTGGAGTAGGCGTGGTTGGAGCCACAGGAGTCCTACAGGCGCAAGAGGGGGCTTCCATTATGGTTGTAGCCATTTGGCGGTGAAACCTCAGTGGGCGTGACTTAGTGAAGATGTAGCTAGAGAAATGGCCTTGTGATTTTCACTTGGGGTTATATGCCAAAGGAAGTGTATGACCAAATATAGTGAAATATCTCTCGCGGGTAAAGCGTGGAAACTCTGCAGAGTAAACAAACTATTCGAATAGCCGTACCCACGGTCAAGGGTAGACAGAGGGCGTTGTCACATGGTAGATTTTCCCTATTTGGTTTCAAAATTAGATTTTTATAAAATGAAGCACGGTTGAAGCCGCGAATGTTTTGATTTGATAAAAGTCCGTGGTTGGAGCCACGAGGAAAACATTTCAAAAGAAAACCACGGTTGGTGCTGTGGAAAAGTATTCTTAAAATAAAACCATGGCCAATGCCGTGAGTTGGTTTATGTTTTGTTTTTCCCACGGTTGGAGCCGTGTCCTAAAAAGTTTGAAGCTCTTATTTCTTAAAAGAAAATAGCTTTGAAAACTGCTCTTCAAAATTCTGGGATAAAATCTTAAAAATTGGCTTTTGGCAAATTAACCAATTCCCTCCCTTGAATTAAACTACATACTGCATTTCTTTCCGGACTTGTTGAGTATGTTGCATACTCACCCCCGCTTTTCATTGCAGGGCTGCTTATTCCATAAAGCATATCAGGAGATCAGAGATAGCTATCCAAGAGCTTGCATCCCACCGTTCGACATCTACGATGAAGGCTTTGAAGAGGAGGATTATCCAGATGTCTAGGATCGCGTTTTCTCCAGTCTTTGCCTGTGGTGTTTTGGACTTCGCTTCGTCAAGTTTATTTGCCCGTTTAATGTTTACGCTGCTATATGACTCACGGGTCCAACTTTTGTAATAATGGGCCATGTCAGCCAGTACTCTGAATTCAATTTTTGTTTATCGCATGGTTATGGTCCATACTGTTACGCTCTGTGTGTACTAGCTATTGATCAAGGGACTGGTACACATAAACACAGCTGGGGCCCGTATCCTTTTTGCGGGTTCCGAGAGAATGGTATCAGAGCCAAGGCTGTAGAACATGATCTAGTTAGAATGGCAAAGCCTTAAGGATTAATATTTTTATAAAAATATATTTATAAAATTTTAAGTTCCTTTGCTTCTATCTTTTCTGGCTTAGCGTCTGGTCCTTACCTCATCCTTCATTTGAAATTTGTTTACTGGCCTTGTCCCGTTTCAAAATTTGTAGATGTCGGTTTACACCACCTTTGGCGCATCAGCTGGAGGATTCTGTGAGGAATTATCTTTGATGCTTCAGGAGTTGGGATTTCCTCATCGTCTGGAGTATCGTTGCACTTCTGTGCCCAGCCTTGGTTATAATTCATGGAAAGTCAGGTTGCTTGTCTACGCCAGGAGTCGACGACAGGCAGAAGATCTTCCTCACTACTTCACCTCGGAACGACTAATGCTTGGAGATGCGCTTCAGGATGCTGCTAGAGAGGCTCTCATCCACTTGGGTGAGAGTTATCGTGTTCAGCTAGACGACACCCCATACCGGCTCTTTCCCCGACACCAGGTTGGGAGGAGTCACAGCCAGTTCCAGAGCTTGGAGTTGGAGACTGGCCCGACGATAGTGCGCATGGGTTCGCTCATCCGGGCGCAGGATGACGCCTATGTTCACATCTCTTGTGAGCTCCAGGACGTGCGCAGGGAGCTAGCTGCAGCAAGGAAGGAAAACCGTCAGCTTAAGGAGACTCAGCGGGCAGCAGTTCCACTTCCACTACTGGCCCTTGTGCAGGAGGCACAGCCGGTAGCACCACCTCCAGTCCCTGTTGGTGAGGAGCTTTCGCCTCGGGGTTTGACTCCCGATGCCCCACGAGTCAAGCATCGCAAAGGTCCTCTGCTCCGTGTGACCGCACGGAAGTCCGTGCGCCGCGAGCCGTCCTTGGGGATTTCCCACGGATTTTTGGCTGCTCCTGGAGATCTTGTTAGTTAAACAGCCTTAAGTATTATAGTTTTTGCAGTTCTTTGTGAGCAGTGAGAGAGAGCAGAGAATGAATTCCAGTGTTGCTCTAGTATATCCATCTAGCAAGGTAGCTTATGAGCTAATGTTTTTGTTAACCTAATTAATCTTTGCATCTTGAATTCGAAATTTAAATAACAATAATTCATTTAAAGCAACCCCTGTTTTGGTTTAAGCTTTCATTTATCTGGTTGTTTATCTTTTTTCCTCGTTGGAATTTACTGATTCTTTTGCATTCCTCTTTTCGCGACGTGTAGACGCCGACGTCCCCAAGGAGGAAGACAATCCTGTTGTAGATCCAGACTTTGAGCCAGATAGCGAGCTGCAAGGCAAGCACCCCCTTGAACATGTTGAACCTGATAATTTACCTACAGTATGTTGTTTTGCCAATGTATTATGCATTCTGGTAATTCCCCATAGAAATGCTATTTTGGGTAGAAGTTGTAGTTACCCCTGTACATTATGGTTTTCCTCAATCTGTATGGACATGTGAACCTTGTAAACCTAAATATGAACTAGACATGCTTAATGTCCTTTTGGGTATATCGACTAGCATATTCATGCTTAAGCTATCCGTTATGTGTTTTCGGTCTTTTCAACAAATAAATAGTCCTTTTGGGAAATGGTTGCGGGTAGTTTGTTAAAACCCCAAAATAAAACTATGGTTTGACACGGGTGATTATTGGAAATAGCCGGTTGTGCAAAGGGAAATGCACGTAGTGTAGGGTGGAGTATCGCCCGTTTCAAATTAAGGACCGAGCAATGGGACGGTAGATCCAAGATTCCGTACAACCACAAGGGCTAGTATGGGACAGTCTTAGCCTATTAAGTTATTTGGATGTGGCTTTGCATCTAAGGAAGGCGGGAGATTGCACAGGCATTCCAGTCAGGTCTGCTTGTAAGGGTTTCTACATACCAATGCAACGGTGTACGCCTTGCCATGAACAGAAACGTAGTGTTGGGTGTGATGAAAGTGGATCCACGGCTTGGGTGAGTGTTTCTGTTTTCATGGCGAGGGTCAAACGTCCCAGGCTTGTTCAAAGCCACGTCTAAATAATGTAACGGCTCTGTATGATCTTCTTGCCGACACACCAAAGGAAGTGTGTTAACAGCCTGGCAAAAGAGGTTGATCATTCCTTGTGTGTAAAGCTGTTCACCTCTGCAGAGTGTAAAATCTAATCGATTAGTCGCGCCCGCGGTCATGGGCACTTGGAGAAGTCATTCCAATATTAGAGTCTTTTGGTATTTTCTGAAAAATGGGTTTGGTTTGGAAATTGTTTTGTAACAAGCTTTTTGTGTCAAGGGATCGACACCGGGGACCTTGACAGTCGGGTAGATTGGGTTGAAAGACATGGATATTTGCTTAACACTTTTTGTCACTCAATTGCTTTATTTAAAATGCGATGTTGCAATCTTCTATATTCATACATTTCAATGTTTTATGCAACAGCAGAATAACCTATAGCCTGTCTTTTGCTTAGCTTGCATATTTATTTAATTGCATTTGTCAAACACTACAAGACTTGTTGAGTACCAATGTACTCAATCTTGCATCTGCTGTCTCAGAGGGCGAAGACTGTGATGTGCCAGACGATTCTTATTTCCAAGCAGGGTACGGGGTTTTTGACGATGATTTCTTTTAGGTGTTGCCAAGTCAGTTGCCTGGGGGTTAGTGGGCAAACTACGAGCTGTTTGGAGTTTATTTAACTCTCATTTGTTTTCGTTGTTCAGTTTTTGTTTTGTACTAAACTTTGTATAATTATTCCTTTTAAGTATGGTTATCCGTTTATCTCTCGTGTGTGGTTGTGATATGAATGTTGTAAACATGCGAGTGCTAGCCACTGATCATGGGACTAGTACAGTGATCACATGGAGGTTCCTATTCGCAAGAGCGGGGTCTCACATTCATCGAGACAAAGATCTGTCTCCCTTATGTTTTGGTGGAAGGTGACTCCAGATTTGAGTTCATCGGCCTCAACTCGTCCAGATCCAGGAGATCAAGCTATGGGATAGTCGCTGGAACGTGATCGTCAAGGTCATCGTCTTCAAGACCGGTGAGGAGCGCCACCGTCTGGTTCTATCGACAAGACCCAAAGGTCGTGATGACATATCAGTCACGTGTGAGCAACCGTGTCGCCATGACAATGTCGGGAGTGGCCATGTGGGCCGTGTATCGTTGCGTGGCAGCCGAATCGGGCACGCATTGTCGGTGGCCACGTTAGCATGACGGTGGGCCCACCTAGCAGTCACCAATACATCACGGATTGAGTCCATGGTGGACAAGATCCAATGTCGTGGACTAAGTCCATGGTCATCGGGCCCACACGTCAGCCCAAGAGGGTTTTTCCAACAATATTTATATTCGAGAAAGTCAGTTTATAACATCAGCATGGCATCATTAATCGGGTTTTTCTGTATAAAAATAATTCAAGAAAAATATGATTTTTTTCCTATTTTCTTTATTTTCAAATATTTTGAGAGCCCGTTTTTCCTCATACGAGCTCTAATTGAGGCGATTCAAATTTCTAAAAATTTGTAAAATTGAGATCTATTTAATGGTGAATTTTATTTGATTTGTTTGGATTTTTTGCTCTTTAATTTTGTATTTATTTGGTGTTTCATCTCAATTTAGGTAGAAGTCGAAGTGCCCAGATCATGCAACAGTGAAGAGTTGATCCAAGACCAAAGTCCAGACCAGAAACAAGATCTTTTCTAAGGCAAGATTTGCTTTGATCATGTTGAACCTAGTTTTACAAATTGCTATGTTGTTTTAAATTAATGCATGATATTTTATGCGTAGAACTGTTTTGAAATTAGTTTGGGATCTAGTTATTCAACCCAATTGGATTAAATCTACCTTGACATTTGTATGCCATGATTATTTCACCCTAGGATAGTTCATTATTAGCTGGTTGCTAATAGATATTTTATGCGTAGTATGTTTAGCCATGCCACATTAACTCATGTTTTTCGAAATATCAAAATCAATCCTGACTAATGGAATATGGTACATGTTTGTGAAAAGTGTGTTAAGTGTTGTTATACAATAATGTTGAGTTGTGGTGACATGTATTGCCACGCAGTGATGTTGAGTTGTTAATGGCATGTGCTACATGATTATCAACTAGGGTGGTAAATGATTTAGATTGAGGCAAGTGGCATGGGGCCATGTGCCATGGTGGGCATATATGGCGGTTGGGTTGTGGAAGTCTTACCTCAGCCAATTAAGGACTTCACCTTGCAAGCCTTTGAACTGAGTCAATCATGCAACCACTTGTCTAGAATGGGATGGATCTAACTAAGTTACCGATGTCTTGACATGTGATGCCTCAGGTAGATAACCACACAGTGCATGAGGTTATGGGGAGGATGTAGTGTACTGCGGTCTCACATCGGTCCAACGAGAAGTCCCTGATGAGGACATAACTCGTACGGATACAACTTTAACTCTTAGTCCAATAACATGAGCAAGAGCAAAACAACTCGATTACAAGGTGAGCTCGTTCTTAGGTGATAATAGTTGTTCTAATGAGATGTGCTACTGCATAATTTTCCTTGTGATGTGTTGTTACTTAGGAGCATGGGAGAGGAGATGCTAACTCAAGAAGATCTCATACACAACTTGAACACCTACAAGCCACATTCAACTAAAGTACAAGCCCAATTGATGCCATCCGTGCACTTCAATTCGGACTACAACTCGTCTCGTAGTCAACTTGACAGCGCCGAACTAAAAAGGCCATAACTTCCTCATACGAAGTCCGTTTGGGCTGAACCACCACTCATTGGAAAGCTTATTTCAAGACATATCTATTGCATACAATTCCACCTCCAGATTCTTTCGGGAAGGCCTCAAAATCTATGCAAAAATTTGCTACTGTTGCAGACTTTGAATTAGAACCGTTGATTGATCACTTTTTGTAACTCGCCCTTATATATACTTAGCCGCCTCTACTTTTAGGGTTAGGTTATTTGCTAAGTTTATTGCCCACGCGTGTGAAACAATTGTTCATCGGAGTAGTGTCACAAGACCTGGTTTGGTGAAAGAGATAACCTCAACTTTGATCGTTTGAATTGTCAGATTGTTTTCTTTCTCGTTCTTGCTCGTTTCTTCTACTGTGTGCAGGAATTAACCTTCATGGTTAGGTCATCCGGACGTGAGCACGGTTGATAATGATAGGTGCGTGCGTGTAGCGATTGCAAGGATTCAATCTTCGCTGATTAGAAGCCCTTGGAACGCGAACGTCTCCGTTCCGCAAAAGTAGAACTTATCCAAAGATCGGGCCGTTGTCGCATCAGTCCCTCTAATACTTATGGTCCGAGGGAGGGAAGGGATAGTGAGTCAGACTTGTCATGAGGGTCAATGTTCGGATAAAAGTTTTTGAAAGGTTTTGTCATGACCTCTTGGCTGATCGCCAATAGAAGCGTGAAATTAGAGACAAAAGAGATTGGTCATGTCATGTGGGTAAAGTGCATAACCTCTGTAAACTGTAAAATCTATTCAGATAGCCATGTCCCCAGTTATGGACTATGTTTTGGAATTGCAGTCAAGGGGTATATTTTGTGAAATGAAACTTGGTAAGGGAGGCAGTGTGCCATGGAAAGTTTGGAAGATATCAAAGGCTTGTTGCCAATTTACCCTTGAGAAATATCTGAAAGTTATAATTACTGTTATTTGTTTTACTATCATTTGAATCTATTTATTGTATTCATTTGTAAATACAGCTTTACTACAAAATAACTATGTTAGCCATTCTATTGGAATAAGTCATGCATATAATTATGTTAGAATAGCATTCTATGCATAACTTGTTTAGTGCTTTATGTACTTACCCTTGCCACAACAAAATCATCAGTTGAAGAAGTCTACACCAGCTTTGGAAGAGGAGTACCAGGAAGAGGCTGAATGTTTAGGGTGCAAGCCCTGTCGGTTGCTGTGGTATACTAAGGGTTTATCTTCATTTTCTTTCCACTGAAGTTTAATGTGTTATCTTATAGTTTAGCCCTGCGTGACTTAGTCATGTAAAAGTCGACCACAAGGTCAGTTAACAGGTTTATATTTAATAACTAAAGTCTTTTATTATGTTTCTGCTCTGTATGATTGTGATATTCATCTTTATTGAGCCTATGTGCACTTTTGTGATCCTGGACTAGTGTGATATACACAGAGGGTCCAAATTTGCTTATTCGGGTCCCGACAAGCTGTGACTTTGGGTTTGGCTTCAACCACATGTCATTTGGTCTCTCGTGGGTAAAAAGAAAGTGCATGGCAGAACGATAAATGTGTTGTAAACTCTTGTGGTTCTTATTGGCAATTTGTATATCATGTTTGATATGGAGTATCCGATCTTCACGACACAGGATCAAGGATAACTTTGGATACGTGAACCTTGACAAACACAATGGCACCAACCACTATCTCAATACAACAACCTGCGACAAATGAATTCACCCAAGAATATACTCGTGATCCACGTCAACTCGTCCACGCAAGAAGTAGACGCATGATTCTTGAAATCACACAAAGAAATCGCAAGAACAATGGAGGTATTCCCAAGAAAATCACCCAATTTCCAAAAGGCAGCGCTTAGCATGAACCCGAGAATAAGCAATCTTAGCTATCTTAAAAATAGCGTTGTCGCCTTTTACAATAGAGAACAACACAAATATATACAAAGGACTAAGGGGAGTGCAACATGACCTACGGCAGTGTAACACCCTGGCCCAAATTTTGCTCATGGCCTTGGCCCAGCCCACCGTGGGCAGGCCCACGCATACATAGCACCCTACTTACACTTTCGTCCTCGCTTCATGTAAAAGGGTTAACCCGAAAGTGCTATGTTTGAACCCAACAGGCATTATATACTGTAACATCCCAAAAATTTGGCTTAAATATTATTATATTGCTTAAAAGTGCAATTATGATTTTTTGGAATTTATTTGGATTTTTCTGGATTTATTTGAATTAATTCTTATTTCAAGTTTATTGCCTTTTATTCAAATCTATTTAAATCTGTGCAAAGTCCAAATAAAGTTTTGCCAAAAATATTTTATTTGAGTCCAGAATGTCTCAAAGTATTTTTGAGATTTTTCTTGGATTTTTCCTAATAGTTTTATCCTTTAAAATAAATAAAATGAATTTCTGGAATTATTTTAAATAAGAAATCTTTAAAAAAGTCTGGTAAACAGTGTTGGGCCAGCCCAAAGATCGCGGCGCTTGACGAACTGCTTCGCGCGCCCACCGCCCGTGAACCTCTGCGGGGGAAAACCCTAGATCAGTAGCCGTTCGTGCGCGATCCAACGATCCAGGGAAGGCCGCGTGTGCGCCCTTGTCTTGGCCGTCGGATCAGGGACACGCGTCGCATCGTCGTTCTTCGTCTCCGATGCGAACTCGGAGTCCGCCGCCGTAACGACTCCGGACTTCCCCGCCGTGTAGGGCTCGAACGTCGAGGCTATAAATAGGGGGGGTAGCACCCCGAGGTTCGCAGTCGAGCGCCGCGTCTTTTGGTCGGAGCGTTTCCGCGGAAGCAGCCCTAGAACGCATCTACGAGCTCGTCGGAGTTAGCCGAAGTCCTCGCCGCGTTTTTCCGCTTGAAGCTCGCCGTCCGGGAAGTCTCCGCCGTCGCCAAAGTCGCCAGCGTGTTAGCCGTGACGAGGCGCGTCCGTGAGAAGCAGAAGCATCGCCAGAGACCCTTCCTTCTGTCGTCGCGGTGGTCTTCGTCTCCAAGTCCGGCAAAGAAGCGCTGCCGTGCCGCCATCGCTAGGCTCGAAAGGTAACGACCGTCGGATCTTCAGCGAAGGGCCAGGATCGTGCCATGTAGTGTTGTGATCGGTAGCCGTTAGATACGATCTGTGCGGTGGGATTTCGCCGCGCGTCTGGACCAATCGGGAGCTGACATGTGTCGGGCGTGGGTGCCGAGGCGCCGTGGACCGAGTTCACCGTGGTCTCATGACTGCCGTGGACTCGATTCATACGCCGAGACACGTGTCGACTTGTGATTGGCCCGAGGTCTCGCTGACGTCATGCTTGCGTCATAAAGGGATTTTCAATTGGAAAAATAATCCGATTGGAAATTCTGTGATGATGACGTCATCATGAGGTCATGCTGACGTCATAAATCGCTTTTTCAGTATAAAAATAAATCTGTTAATACCGAATTTCTAATATTCTGATTTCAGTATTTATTTCAAACTTCAAAAGGCTATATCTTTTGCATCGTAACTCGGATTTGAGTGATTACAATTTCTAAAAATTTGTAAAATTGAGATCTATTTAATGGTAAATTTTATTTGATTTTTGGAGTTCAATTTCTCTCTGTTTTGGCATTTATTTGCTTTTCATCTTCGGTACGCGTAGACGTTGAATTGTGCGACGCTCGGAGGAAGATCCAAAGAACTCAAGAGCAAGTTCGAGAACCAGATCAGGACCTATTCCAAGGCAAGTTGTGCTTTGATCATGTTGAATGCATGTTTATAAAATTGCTATATTTGTTTTACCCTATTGCATATTATTTCAAGTGTACAATTGTTTCAAATTAAATTGGGACTTAGCTATTATACCAATTTGATCTACACCCTACCTTGTCATTGTATGCCATGATCCATTATCACCCTAGATTGGTTAAATATAGTTGGTTAATAATTATAATCAACATTGGAGGATTAGTTCGTATTAGTTGCTTAGCCATGCCACGTCATCACATGTGTCAGAATCATTGATAATTAATTTTGATTAATGGAATATGGAACAATGATATGAACTTGTGTGTCATGTGGAATCACAAGATGAGATTGAGTTGTTGTGGCGAGTCAGGTCACGTAACGATGTTGGATTGTTGATGGCACGTGGTGCTTGGTAATCAACTGGGTGATAATCATTTAGATTGGGGCAAGTGGCAAGGGGCGAGGAGGCCAAGGTGGGCCCAATGGGCAGAGGGTATGTGGATATCTTGCCTTGATCACTCTAAGGACTTAACCTTGCAAGCCTTTGACCTGAGTCAATCATGCAACCACATGTCTGGTATGGGCCAGCCTAGCTGAGTAATTTGCAATGTCTTAATTTTGGTACTATTGTGGTCGGTGTGAGTTCCCGAGTTATGGTGTAATTCACATGGCGCAAGAGGGGGGCCCTGGATGTGGTAACCAGTCCCACCAGTGTTGAAACCTTCGCGGGTAGTATCGGGTTAAGCCAGAGCATTGTAAAGGCTTTGTTATAATCACTCGCCTTGGTGGTGTTTGGTTGTATCACGTGGGTAAAGTGCATAACCTCTGCAGAGTGTGAAACTATTCGGATAGCCGTGCTCGCGGTATTGAGCAATGCTCGGGAATTACAGTTAAGGGTTAGCTTAATTAATTGGACAACATGGTTGGCATGGCGGAATGCCATATGGAAGATGAAATTTGACTTAGGATTGGAAACTTGGTTTACTTGAGAAATACTGAAGTTATTTATTATTGCTATTTGTTTTACATTCTTTACAATCTATTTATTGTATTTGTTCATAAATGCTGCTTATTGCAAAATAGCCATGATAGCCTATCCATTGGAATAAGCCTTACATATAGATACATAGAATTGCATTCTGTGCACAACTTATTGAGTGCTTTAAGTACTCACCCTTGCCAAACAACAATAATCAACAATTGAGGAATCTACACCTGTGTTGGAAGATGAAGTCCAGGAAGACACGAGTCATTATGGTCCGAGCCTTGTCGGTTGCTTGTGGTGAACTGATGAGCTATCTACGTTTTCTATTTTTCGCTGCTTAATCATTAGTTATATTTTCAGTCTTGCCCTGCGTGGCTTAATAATGTAAGTTGGTCATAAGATCATACATTTAGTTATATCAATAAATGAACTATTATTCTATTATCGTTGTGTATGATGTGATATGTACCAATGTTAAGCTGTGTGCACTAGCGTTGATCCTGGGACTAGTGCGGTAAACACAGTGGGTTCGAATCAGTGGATTCGGGTCCTTACAGAGGTGGTATCAGAGCATACTGACTGTAGGTCTTGGCCCTAGATAGTATGGAGGTGTCTTGTATGTGTCCAAACTATTTTCTAAAAGAAAATCTAAACTTGACTAATAAGACACTCTCGACTCATCTCATTCTCTACTTCTCGCCTTTGCTGAATTTACCGTTTTACTTGCCATTTCGGGAGGAGAACTTATTCAAAGTTCTTGTGGAGCAGATGCCGATCGTTCCGACCTTCGAGGAGTCAACTGGCGGCTACGCCATGGAGCCGTGGAGAGTACTTGACGCTGGGAGGCTTCTATCGTCCGCTTTACCGAGGAGGCGGTGGTCGATTAATGGTGTACACCGAGGATTTATTTGCAAGCGATTATCTACGCCGGAGAACGAAGAAGCTAGCAGCCAATCAACATCTCGCGGAAGATTCTCGTGACGAGGTTGCAATTCAGAGGTCGCTCGACTTGCTCTTCGCCGTGTCACCGCGACTACGCCGGCGAGCTTCACGACTCGATGTTCGACTTCACCCAGACGTTCAAGCATGCCGACGCCGACGGATCGTGGAGAACGAGTGTGCCACCACGGTACACCTTGCAGAGTTCGCCCTTGCCCAGGAGGATCATATGAGAGAGACTACCCAGGAGCTGGAGACTGTGTACGAGGCACTCAGAGTGGCAGAGCAGGAGCTTGAGGTGACCCGTGCTTCAGCCATCGGGATGATCACTGAGCTGGGAGAGGCCCTGGAGGCAGTCGAGGACGAGTTGGAGCACGTGACTCGAGGAGTTCAGGAGCCAGCTGAGGAGTCTGAGGAGGATCCCGAGGAGCGAGAGTGGGAGCAGGAGGGGAGTGCAGACCCTGTGGTTGCAGAGGACCCAGTAGTAGGTCATCAGGATAGGTTCGCTCCTATGCCCGCTCATTCGCCGGTGTATGCGCCGGATCAGCCTCAGCCAGGGTGGTTGGATGAGTGAGTGTCAGCCTTGGAGCTGTGTTGAGACTCGAGTGTGAGTCGCGTCTTTAAGTTAGTCTTTACCTTTTTAGTTGACGTTAAGGTTTCGTGTTTAGTTTGCTTCTTTGTAATACTGAGTGTGCAGTATGAGTTGGAAAGCTTGTAGGCTTAAATAAGCAGCCATACCAAGAATAATAAAGAATTATTTCAGTTTGGGTATAATCTATCTCCCCGCTTTAGAAATTCTTGCTTCTTATCTATGCTACATCTACTTTCCCTAACCTAAGAGGCAATCATCAGATGGTGAATACTCGAGGGAACAACGGAGCTTCAGGAAGTGGACTGCGCCAGAACGACAACACCAACGACAGAGGCAGCCCTCAACCACCGCCAGTGGACATGCAGAATCTGGGAGCGTTTCTTGCAGCGCAGACTCAACTGATGCAGACTATGATGCAGCAGATGCAGCAGATAACCAACGCAGCAGCCAACAACAACAACCCTGTAGCTCAGAACAACCATGGTGGACCCCGACCTCACTCAAAGCTATCAGATTTTATGAGGACTAGGCCACCAACCTTCTCAGGAAATGTGAATCCTTTGGAAGCCGATGACTGGCTTAGGACTATTGAAAAGAAGTTGCACATCACGCAATGTGAAGGCAATGAGAAGGTGCTCTACGCCTCTCATCAATTGGAAGGAACCGCCGCAGAATGGTGGGAGAATTACTGTGCCGCTCATGGAGCCCCACAAGAGATCACCTGGGAGGAGTTTACTAATGCTTTCCGCCAGTATCATGTCCCGGAGGGAATGATGGACCTAAAGAAGGAAGAGTTCAGGGCTCTGAAACAAGGAGGCCAACCAGTGGCCGAGTACCTGAATAAGTTTACCCAGTTAGCTCGCTATGCCCCTGAAGACGTAGCGACAGACAAAGCTAGGCAGTCTCGTTTCATGAAGGGACTGAATTCAGGACTGCAGGTGGGACTGATCACCCACAATTTTCCAGACTTTCAGGAACTAGTCAATAAAGCTTTGATCCTAGAAGATAAGCGCAAAGAGCTGGGTGAGAACCGTAAGCGCTTAATGACTAATCAGGGTGGACGTCCAAACCATCTACGTTTGAGGATGTCGCCACAACAATTTGCTAGATTCCAACCACCAGCCGTGAACAAGACATCAACCCTCGCACTCGCGCCGCCAATCAAAATTTTCGGACCCAAAGACAGGCAACAATGCACCGGAGGGAATCAACGATCTGCGGTGAAAAGATGCTACACATGCAATGAGCAGGCACTTTTCTAATAGGTGTCCACGTAAGGGAGGTATTACGCCGCTTGTTTCAACTTGGGAACCACACCGCCAAAGCACCGGACTGGGAGGAAATCGTGCGCCAGTCAAGTCGAGCAACCCGCAATCAACAAAGGCGTGGAAGGATCAACCACATCACCGCCGATGGAGCTCGGGAGGCTACAGACGTCGTCTTGGGTAAGTTTCGGTCAACTCGAACACTGCCTGATTTTGTTTGATTACGAGCTCAGCATTCGTTTGTTTCTCAAAGTTTTGCAACCAAGAATGGATTTAAAGTGGTGAATCTTAAGTGTGTGCTCTTAGTCCAAGCCCCGTGATCGAGCTTAGATCTAGTCTTGGGTGTTTGGGAGCTAAGTTGCTTATGGATGGGATAGAATTCTAGCGAATCTTATCTTGATAGATGTGCAATCCTAGACGTCATCCTTGGAATGGATTGGCTGTCTAAGCATAAGGCCGTTTTGGATTGTGGCGACGGATCGTGACTTTGGAAGACCCTAGTGGAAAGAAAGTAGAGTTTCAAGCGACCGCGATTCGAGATGGGCGATTAATGGTCAGCAGCGTGAAAGCCATCGGCATGGAAGATGTGCGAGAGCGAGAATACCGGATGTGTTTCGGAAGATTTGCGGGATTGCCACCGGACGGTGATATCGAGTTCGTGATCGAGTTAGCGCCGGTGCACAAAGACCGATATCAAAAAGACCATATCGGATGCCTACCGAGCGAGTTAGTGGAAATGAAGAAGCGATTGAGGAACCGCAAGAGAAAGGTTTCATTAGACCAAGTTCATCGCCGTGGGAGCCCCGGTTTTGTTTGTTCGTAAAAAGGACGGAAGTCTTAGAATGTGCATCGATTATCGTGCACTGAATGAAGTAACGATCAAGAATAAGTATCCGTTGCCCAGGATCGATGACTTATTTGATCAGTTAAGAGGAGCTGGAGTTTTCTCAAAGATAGATCTTCGTTCGGGATACCATCAGTTGAAGATCCAAGCGGAGAATGTGCCTAAGACTGCGTTTTCTACGCGATATGGACATTATGAGTTCACAGTCATGTCATTTGGATTAACGAATGCCCCTGCATATTTTATGAATATGATGAATAAGGTTTTCATGGAATATTTGGATAAGTTCGTTGTAGTCTTTATAGACGATATCTTGGTTTACTCGAAGACAGAGGAAGAGCATGCAGAACATCTCAGAATGGTTTTAGAGAGGCTGCGAGAACATCAGCTATATGCTAAGTTTAGCAAGTGTGAATTTCGGAAGGAGAAAGTTGAATTTCTTGGGCATGTAATGACTACTAAAGGAGTAGCAGTTGACCCAAGCAAAGTGGACGCAGTGTTGCATTGGGAGCAACCAAAGTCTGTTACCCACATCCGTAGTTTTCTGGGAATGGTGGGATATTACCGTCGGTTCATAGAGGGATTCTCAACGATTGCTAAACACCTTACGCAGTTGTTAAAGAAAGAAAAGAAGTTTGCATGGACGCTAGAGTGCGAGAAAAGCTTTATGGAATTAAAGAAGCGTTTAACAACAGCCCCCGTATTAGTGTTGCCAGATGTGCAGAATGGATTTGATATTTATTGCGATGCTTCAAAGCAAGGCTTGGGATGCGTGTTAATGCAAGAAGGCAAAGTCGTTGCTTATGCGTCAAGACAGTTAAGACCGCATGAAGTGAATTACCCAACGCATGATTTGGAGTTAGCTGCTGTAGTGCATGCTTTAAAGATATGGCGTCATTACCTCATAGGAAATAGATGTGAGATATATACAGACCATAAGAGCCTGAAATACATATTCACTCAAGCAGATCTGAATATGAGACAGCGAAGGTGGCTAGAGCTAATTAAGGATTATAATGTGGGAATCCATTATCATCCCGGAAAGGCCAATGCGGTAGCAGATGCTCTAAGTCGAAAGAGCCATAGCGCAAACACGCTAACGATGGAGGATCAACCAGAATTATGCAAGGAATTTCAGAAACTAAGGTTGGAAGTCGTTCCGCAAGGAATGGTAACTGCTCTAGAAGTGAAGCCAACACTGGAGGAACAGATTGGAAAAGGCCAGAAGGATGACGATAAAATTTCTAAGATTAAGGCTAAAAAGGAAGAAGGCCTAGCCGTAGATTTCACTCTGAATGAGCAAGGGACCATGTTCTTCAAAGGCCGGATTTGTGTGCCGGATAAAAAGGAGCTAAAACAGTTGATTCTCGAGGAAGCTCACGATTCGAAGTACTCAATTCATCCAGGAAGTGCTAAGATGTACCAGGATTTGAAAGAGAGATTTTGGTGGCCTAATATGAAGCGTGAAGTAGCCGAGCATGTCGCTTTATGCGACGTATGTCAGAGGGTAAAAGCCATGCACCAAAGACCAGCTGGTCTGTTGCAGCCGTTGAAAATTCCGGAATGGAAGTGGGAGGAAATCGGAATGGATTTTATTACCGGTTTACCTAAAACTCAGAGAGGTTACGATTCCATTTGGGTTATTGTGGATCGTCTAACCAAGGTCGCCCATTTTATCCCAGTGAAGACCACTTACTCAGGAGATCGTTTAGCAGAGTTGTACATGTCAAAGATTGTATGTTTGCATGGAGTGCCCAAGAAGATTGTGTCAGACAGAGGTACCCAATTTACCTCAAGATTCTGGAATAAGTTGCACGAAGCCATGGGAACTCGTCTGAATTTTAGTACAGCATATCACCCGCAGACAGATGATCGGACTGAAAGAGTAAATCAGATTTTAGCGGATATGTTGAGAGCTTGTGCTTTAGCTTATACTGCGACGTGGGATAAGTGTTTGCCATATGCGGAATTTAGTTACAACAATAGCTATCAAGCTAGCTTGCAGATGTCACCATTTGAAGCGTTGTATGGACGTGCTTGTCGTACTCCGTTAAATTGGAATGAAACAGGAGAGCGTTTGATTTTCGGGCCAGATATCCTCGAGGAAGCCGAAAGTCAAGTCGCAATGATCAGAGAAAGGTTGAAGATAGCACAGTCAAGACAGAAAAGCTACGCAGACAACCGTCGTCGAGATTTGAGTTTTGAACCAGAAGATCATGTGTATCTCAGGGTTACCCCTCTTAAGGGCGTTAAAAGATTTCACGTTAAAGGGAAGCTCGCGCCAAGATATGTCGGTCCGTTCAAGATTCTGAGCCGTCGAGGAGAGGTAGCTTATCAGTTAGAATTGCCTCAGTCCTTGGCAGAGTGCATGATGTATTCCATGTGTCGCAGCCTAAGAAGTGTCTCAGAGTGCCAATGAGCAAACCCGTTGGATGCAATAGAGTGCAAGAAGATTTGACTTACAAAGAGCAACCGGTCAGAATTTTGGATGTTATGGAGCGTAAGACCAGAAACCAGTCTATTCGCTTTTGCAGAGTTCAGTGGAGCAATCATTCCGAAAATGAAGCCACTTGGGAGCGAGAAGAAGATTTGAAGTCAGAATTCCCGAACCTTTTCTCTAGCTAGCCCTGAATCTCGGGTCGAGATTCTATTAAGGGGGGAGGTTTGTAACATCCCAAAAATTTGGCTTAAATATTATTTTATTGCTTAAAAGTGCAATTATGATTTTCTGGAATTTATTTGGATTTTTCTGGATTTATTTGAATTAATTCTTATTTCAAGTTTATTGCCTTTTATTCAAATCTATTTAAATCTGTGCAAAGTCCAAATAAAGTTTTGCCAAAAATATTTTATTTGAGTCCAGAATGTCTCAAAGTATTTTTGAGATTTTTCTTGGATTTTTCCTAACAGTTTTATCCTTTAAAATAAATAAAATGAATTTCTGGAATTATTTTAAATAAGAAATCTTTAAAAAAGTCTGGTGAACAGTGTTGGGCCGAGCCCAAGATCAGGCGCTTGAACTGCCGGCGCGGCCGACCGCCCGTGAACCTCTGCGGGGAAAACCCTAGATCAATGAGCGTTCGTGCGCGATCCAACGATCCAGGAAGGCGTGTGCGCCTTGTCTTGGCCGTCGGATCGAGGACACGCGTCGCATCGTCGTTCTTCGTCTCCGATGCGAACTCGGAGTCCGCCGCCGTAACGACTCCGGACTTCCCCGCCGTGTAGGGCTCGAACGTCGAGGCTATAAATAGGGGTAGCACCCCGAGGTTCGCGATGAGCGCCGCGTCTTTTGGTCGGAGCGTTTCCGCGGAAGCAGCCCTAGAACGCATCTACGAGCTCGTCGGAGTTAGCCGAAGTCCTCGCCGCGTTTTTCCGCTTGAAGCTCGCCGTCCGGGAAGTCTCCGCCGTCGCCAAGGTCGCCAGCGTGTTAGCCGTGACGAGGCGCGTCCGTGAGAAGCAGAAGCATCGCCGGAGACCCTTCCTTCTGTCGTCGCGGTGGTCTTCGTCTCCAAGTCCAGCGAAGAAGCGCTGCCGTGCCGCCATCGCTAGGCTCGAAAGGTAACGACCGTCGGATCTTCAGCGAAGGGCTAGGATCGTGCCACGTAGGGTTGTGATCGGTAGCCGTTAGATACGATCTGTGCGGTGGGATTCCGCCGCGCGTCTGGACCAATCGGGAGCTGACATGTGTCGGGCGTGGGTGCCGAGGCGCCGTGGACTCAGTTCATACGCCGAGACACGTGTCGACTTGTGATTGGCCCGAGGTCTCGCTGACGTCATGCTTGCGTCATAAAGGGATTTTCAATTGGAAAAATAATCCGATTGGAAATTCTGTGATGATGATGTCATCATGAGGTCATGCTGACGTCATAAATTGCTTTTTCAGTATAAAAATAAATCTGTTAATTCCGAATTTCTAATATTCTGATTTCAGTATTTATTTCAAACTTCAAAAGGCTATATCTTTTGCATCGTAACTCGGATTTGAGTGATTCAAATTTCTAAAAATTTGTAAAATTGAGATCTATTTAATGGTAAATTTTATTTGATTTTTGGAGTTCAATTTCTCCCTGTTTTGGCATTTATTTGCTTTTCATCTTCGGTACGCGTAGACGTTGAATTGTGCGACGCTTCGGAGGAAGATCCAGCAACTCAAGAGCAAGTTCCAGAACCAGATCAGGACCTATTCCAAGGCAAGTTGTGCTTTGATCATGTTGAACGCATGTTTATAAAATTGCTATATTTGTTTTACCCTATTGCATGTTATTTCAAGTGTACAATTGTTTCAAATTAAATTGGGATTTAGCTATTATACCAATTTGATCTACACCCTACCTTGTCATTGTATGCCATGATCCATTGTCACCCTCGATTGGTTAAATATAGTTGGTTAATAATTATAATCAACATTGGAGGATTAGTTCGTATTAGTTGCTTAGCCATGCCACGTCATCACATGTGTCAGAATCATTGATAATTAATTTTGATTAATGGAATATGGAGCAATGATATGAACTTGTGTGTCATGTGGAATCACAAGATGAGATTGAGTTGTTGTGGCGAGTCAAGTCATGCAACGATGTTGGATTGTTGATGGCACGTGGTGCTTGGTAATCAACTGGGTGATAATCATTTAGATTGGGGCAAGTGGCAAGGGGCGAGGAGGCCAAGGTGGGCCCAATGGGCAGAGGGTATGTGGATGTCTTGCCTTGATCACTCTAAGGACTTAACCTTGCAAGCCTTTGACCTGAGTCAATCATGCAACCACATGTCTGGTATGGGCTAGCCTAGCTGAGTAATTTGCAATGTCTTAATTTTGGTACTATCGTGGTCGGTGTGAGTTCCCGAGTTATGGTGTAATTCACATGGCGCAAGAGGGGGGCCCTGGATGTGGTAACCAGTCCCACCAGTGTTGAAACCTTCGCGGGTAGTATCGGGTTAAGCCAGAGCATTGTAAAGGCTTTGTTATAATCACTCGCCTTGGTGGTGTTTGGTTGTATCACATGGGTAAAGTGCATAACCTCTGCAGAGTGTGAAACTATTCGGATAGCCGTGCTCTGTGATCTTGAGCAATGCTCGGAATTCTTATTAAGGGTTAGCTTAATTAATTGGACAACATGGTTGGGATGGCGGAATGCCATATGGAAGATGAAATTTGACTTAGGATTGGAAACTTGGTTTACTTGAGAAATACTGAAGTTATTTATTATTGCTATTTGTTTTACATTCTTTACAATCTATTTATTGTATTTGTTCATAAATGCTGCTTATTGCAAAATAGCCATGATAGCCTATCCATTGGAATAAGCCTTACATATAGATACATAGAATTGCATTCTGTTCACAACTTATTGAGTGCTTTAAGTACTCACCTTGCCAAACAACAATAATCAACAGTTGAGGAATCTACACCTGTGTTGGAAGATGAAGTCCAGGAAGACACGAGTCATTAGGGTCCGAGCCTTGTCGGTTGCCTGTGGTGAACTGATGAGCTATCTACGTTTTCTATTTTCCGCTGCTTAATCATTAGTTATATTTTCAGTCTTGCCCTGCGTGGCTTAATAATGTAAGTTGGTCATAACATCATACATTTAGTTATATCAATAAATGAACTATTATTCTATTATCGTTGTGTATGATGTGATATGTACCAATGTTAAGCTGTGTGCACTAGCGTTGATCCTGGGACTAGTGCGGTAAACACAGTGGGTTCGAATCAGTGGATTCGGGTCCTTACATATACTACTACAACTCACTTTGTGCAAGAAATGTGGGACTAATCCCACCACCGCTCCACATGGGCCTTCACATTAACAGGTTGGGGTATTACACTCACCCCCCTTAAAGGCTGACGCCCTTGGCAACACACCATATACACGGCAGATACCCAGAACCACACCTCTGTACACGGCCGTGTGTCCAGTGCCGGCACATATGCCATGCCGTGTGGCCACTTCGGTCCCACACGCGTCATGCGCCATATGCCCGCGCCCCTGTCCCACATGCGCCTGTGAAGCGAAGGTTGATGCTCTGATACCATCTGTAACACCGTGGCCCAAATTTTGCTCATGGCCCAGCCCACCGTGGGCGGGCCCACGCATACATAGCACCCCACTTACACTTTCGTCCTCACTTCTTGTAAAAGGGTTAACCCGGCGGTGCTATGTTTGGACCCAACAGGTATTATATACTACTACAACTCACTTTGTGCAAGCAATGTGAGACTAATCCCACCACCACTTCACATGGGCCACATGGGCCTTCACATTAACAGGCTGGGGTATTACAGGCAGGCCAAGATGGGTCCCACTCATTTTGGACTCTATCTCTAACTCAAATTTCCAATCTAATTCGGCCAATTATAAGCTGTAACTTTTCGGTCAATATAAAGATGGAAGGAAGTCAATTATGGATGTCTGGTAATGGAGTGAAATGAAGAAAATGTTCTAATCTTTCAAACAAGTACAAGAACGCCACGACTCCTTGCACCTTGGCTACGTGGCCTTGCTTCCCATATGGGCAAATGTCTCCCTTCTTAGGCCAGCTACATGAAGTGGGCCTCATGGCCGCATGGGTTGCTCTCCCCTTGCTCGGCCACATGGGCTTGGTGCCCTAACTGCATAGGGTGGCCGATGTGGTCATGGTTGCCTTCTTGATGTTTCACGTGGCCCGCATCCTCCCTCACCTCCCGCTGGATTTCGCCATGTTTCATCAATGCAATTCGGCTCCATTTGATATTTTCCATTATTTACACCTAACAATAGGCAATGATATACAATTAGGTAGTGTACTATTCTCGTATAATAAAATAAATTGACTAAGAAACAAATTCACCCGTTGATATTTGATGTGGCTAAGTAATTCTTTCCAATTAATTGAGATATTAATTATGAAAGTACTTTATGTATATATATCTGCATCATCCTCCCCTTCTTCAAAAAAGCTGTACTCGGATTTTGCCTCAACTTCTGATAAACTGAAAATGTACTAAACAAAGAGGACAATGTGTATGCATAGTATATGTACTCATCATACATCTCGACATTCCCTTTCAGTATATGATGATATCTAACATAACAATATCTATTGGATGCATATAGTAAATCAATAGTTGTAAACATAGGAAACAACGTATATGCATGATATATATATCTATCATCAATTGTCTTGTTATTCCAAATGTTCCTCAAAATTTGTGTAATTAAACTGCATAAGATGTATACAATGTACATTAAGAACTAGCACAAGTATATTTCAATATATCCATGTCATTCCCCCTCAAATTATTCATTCTCGACTTTTGAAAACTAGTTGGCGAATAATTATCATGTAGTTTGAAAGGTTGTGACAAATTGCTCAATTCAGTCATATATGCACATGTCATGTTCGTAACATCAAACTGAAGTACTGTGGACAACAAGATTTTAGATATATTTCATGCTTCAACTATTCTCCTCTGATTATGTACACATGATTGCATAAGCAAAGATAAATAAGTAGGCAACATATATCCTTTTGACCAACAAGCACTAGTACTTAAGCTCATCTCAAAGTATTCATAACATAGCTTAAAAGAATTTTTTTTCACAACATGTAACCACAATCAACAATGTTATTACAAGTAATATATATTCGATAAACATGAAATTTGTTATCTGCACCATAATCTCCAATCAAATTAAATTTATAAGTGCAGGCATATGTATTAACTAGTGATCTTAGACATGCAATTTCAGAGATAATATCAATCACACTAGATAGCTCTTTTGGTTTATCGAACATGATATAACACAAAGAATCATTACGGAATATTCTAGTAAAAACTTCCTTATGAATAATCAATTTCATATTATGTAAATTATGCACATTAAATTCAAAATGTGAAATCATCAAAGAAACATAAGAGTTCGCACTTCTACTTATCTCTTTGTAATGTTCTATTAATTCAACACCTGTGTTGTTTCTTTTAACATTCTACGCAGTTGATGTAGGTGTTATAGGTAAAGTTTCCTCATGATCTAACAATGGGATAGCAAGCATTCCATCTCCAATCTTGGTCATCTCATCTTTTATCTCTATTGGTGCGTGTTGTTTAGCATTCAGATTATCATTATCAATGTTAACATGCACAATGTGAGAAACGACACTAGAAATAGAGTAAGTCGTTAGTTTCAGAAATAACCTCACTTTTGCTAACATCTACATCTCTTTTATTGTAGTGCATCTCTTGCATCCTCAATTTGGATGTTCTCAACCTCACATATGGTGGATTCACAAAGATCACTCTTCTTGTCAATCTCGCTAAAATTGGTTATGTGACTCCCATGAATTGATGCCCTAAGATCAATTATGCTACTAAAATATTTATGTTGATGTGCAGCGGCGATATTAAAATTCAAACCTCTTTTGATGCACTAGTGATACCAGCATGTCACATTGCACGTTTCAACTAAACATAACAACCTTGGATATTTTTGCACCCTTATGTATGCTCTCTGATTGGCGAGGTAACTCTTTCTCATAATAGCATAGCACAAACTCTGTTCTCATGATCATCTTTAAATCCAACCATGATGTAATGAGGCTTTTTCCAAAAAGTTGTTGCCACCAATCATAAGCATAATCCTCAAACTCAACAGTTGCACACATCACCTCTTTGGCTTTGGGAAGCTTATGAAATTTGAGCACATTTTTCTTTTGGTCTTCCCATGTGAGATACACCTCTGGATCATTACTTCCATAGAATAGAATTCCTCATATTTGTTACCTGCCATGATTAGTAGCAAGCAAAAATAGCATGTATATGTGAAATATATGTGGAATCACTCATCCCCACCCTCTCCTTACCAACCAAAGTTCTTATAACCCCTTATTTGGATTGAAGAGTTGTACGCTCTCTAGTGACAGTAGACAAGAGAAAGGTGATTACTCAAGCACACTGTCAAGGTGCTGCACATGACAATGGCTGAAATGTGCCGTTTGGAGGGTTAGAGTATATCCTATGCAATCAAAAAAATTATTATTGTAATGATAAGTAATAATCCAAATAGAATTCACAGGTCCTAGTTGTCGATCTCAAGGATATAAGCAAATTTCAAGACAACACACACACAAAGATGATAAAACTTAATACAGCCAATGGAATGAGCTAGACAAGAATAATTTCAACACCAAAGCTTATGTTGCATAAGTTATGGAGAGACGCTAGCTAATTACTTCAGAAAATGTAAAATGGCACAAGATTTCTCACTAATTAATACAATTGCACAATCTAAAAATAATGAACACAAATTAGGGTTCTGCTCAATGTAGTGCTGTCGGCCACTATTCTTTTTTCTATTTTTTTCTTTCTTTCTTACTTGGCTTTTTGGCTCTTTTTTCTCTTTCTGTTTTTTGGTAGCTTTTGGCGAACACTAGTATGATTTACAAGATAGTATGATGATATGATAATTCAAGATTATGCAATGTATCAATATGAACAGCCCTAAGCAATATCAAATAGCTAGTCTCAACAGGGATCAATTGGTTTCCAAAGGTATGTGCACCGATATTTTTTGGGATTTTATGGTTTATAGATGCTACTGGACTCAACCAACTCAAAGGAACAAGCTAGAACACAAATTGAAGCAAGAAACCCTAATTCGGCCAAAACAATGTAGTAAAATTATTGCCACAATATAAGTGTGAAAATGACCAAATCTGGTTCACTTACAATGGAATGAATTGAAGGCAATGTTCTCAGCTTTAAAGCAAGCATATGAACACACAATTTGGAGCTCGTGTGTAGAAGTTATATCCAAAACAATGAGGTGCACATATTTGAACTAAATTCAGCCAATCTAACCAAATCAGAATCTGAATCAAATTTGGTTTGAAAGTCCGAATCACAAAGTTAGCACCAAAAACATTTTTGTAGAGGACTCTTTAAGGATTGAAGAAAGTACAAAAACTTCCAAATTGGAGTGCGGACTTGAGAATTATGATCGAAATATCGAACCGATCTGGATTGGATGTACAACTTTGATTCACCAACTTTGACGGCCAGATTAAGCTGATCTATAGGCAGAATTAGAGTTCATCCCCAACTAGGTCTTTGTAGAGCTCATTCTAACATTTCAAGAAAGCAGACGAACACTAGAATCCAAGCAATATGCAAAAGTTACAAACAAAACAAGGTTCAGGACAGATTGAAACAAAAAGCTATGCAATGGAAAAAACATTTCAGCAACTAAAACAAGAACTCTAATGGATTAAATTCTAACAAAACTCACTAAAATACCAGATTGAAACTAAAGGTTCAATTTTTGTGGAGCAATTTTTAATTTAGGATAGAAAATAAAAATTAATCTAAGATCCTACTATATCAACCCGTCAATCTAATACCAAGATGATATGGGGTGCACGATATTCACGATGTAGGATCAAAGATAGCTTTTGATCTGTGAACCCTTACGAACACGATAGCGCTAACCACTGTCCCAATACAGCAACATGTGACAAATGAATTCTCCCAAGAATATGCTCGTGGTCCACGTCTACTCAACCACGCAAGAAGTTGACGCACAGTTCTTGCAATCACACTAAGAAATCACAAGAACAACGAAGGTATTCCTAAGAAAATCATCCAATTCCCAAAAGGTAGCATGCAACATGAACCCGAGAATAAGCAATATTAGCTATCTTGAAAATAACATTGTCTCTCTTTACAACAGGGAACAACACATATATACAAGGGACTAAGGGGGCGTGCAACCTGGCCTACGGCCAGCAAGGTGGGTCCCACCATTTTTTAGACTCTATCTCTAACTCAAATTTCTAATATAATCTAACCAATCTGAAAGCTAAAACTTGTCAGCCAATTTAAAGATATAAAAAGTCGATTCTGGACGTCTAGTAATGGGGTTGAATAAAGAAGATGTTCTAAGCTTTCAAACAAGTCCAAGAACGCCATGATCGAGTCTGTATGTGAGAATTATGACCATTTCAAATCCAACCGGTCTGGCATTCTGAATTGAGCTCTTTTGCTCTCCAAATCCAATTCGGCCTTATCTCTTCGTTTACTTCCTTGTCTTATTAGGATTGGGCTTGGGCTTTCCTCCTTGCACCTTGGCTACATGGTCTTGCTTGTCACTTGGGACTATGCACCTCCCTTCTTGGGCCAGCTGCATGAAGTGGGCCTGATGGCCGCATGGGCTACTCTCCCCTTGCTCGGCCACATGGGCTTGGCGCCCTAGCTGCATAGGCTAGCCCATCATCAACGCAATTCAGCTCTATTTGATATTTGGTCATTCTTTGTACCTAACAATAAGCAATGATGTACTATTAGATAGTATACTATTCTCATATAATAAAATAAATTTACTGAGGAACAAATTCACCTGTTGATATTTGATGTGACTTAGTAATTCTTTCCAATTAATTAAGATATTAAGTCGAAAAGTACTTGATTGATGTATATCTGCATCAATGTTGTTTTACATGATCTCTTTTATCTATTATGGAAATGATATGACGATGAAATTAATGGTGATGAAATAAATGTTAAATGTTGATAAATCATGTTATTTGCATATGATACATTCATGATGGAAATATGTGACATGTGTGGTCTTGTATGACCTACGTGATGTAGGCATAAAAGACTAATTTCGATAGACACCTGAAGCATCTAGGCCTCCAATTCGTTTTGGTTTTGGTAATTAATGACAATTGTGATTAAAGGACTTTTTTTTGAGATTATTGAAAATAGGTTGGTCCTAGACATGGCACGTAATGAAGCATGGAAATGAAGATAAAAGAAGATCATCGCATCAAGCTCAATTGCCAAGGTATAAAAATTAAGGACCATTTCAAAGCTTTTGCCGATCTTGGTGTTTTAGTGAGAAGATCGGGTTGCTAGATTAGGTGCCATACTATTAAGAGGGATCTTGGCTAGTAGTTTGATGTTGATCAAGTATATTGGCTCAAATCATGCACACTTTAGTTCATAAATGTCTTGCATTGAGTCATCTTTGAAAATTCATAAATTTGTCAACATAGCCGGTGCTAGTGACCATGTGAGAGCGGTGCTACTGCTGGGTCGGTAGCACCAGATTCATGCCTGACATGAATTTTACAGAGAGGCTATTTTTGGGCTTTTGGCTGGCCGGTCATACTGCCCATGTGGGAGCGGTGCTACCGCACCTACGGTAGCACCGGCCCCAATGGCCGGTATGTTTTTAACCGAGGGGATGCTTTGCCCTTTTTTTCTAAGGCCGGTCGTATCGCCCTTGTGGGAGCGGTGCTACCGCCCCAACGGTAGCACTGGCCCCAGGGCCTGTGCAAAAATTCCAAAGAAGCACCTTTCTTGGTCGCCTTGAAAAAATATGGGTCCAATGCTACTAGTCCTAGTTGGATGGTAGCACTGGTCCTCAGTAGCAATGGCTACTGTAGTGCACTATTTCGATCGTTGGGTTAGGGTCCGGTGCTACCGGCCCTACATTGGCGATAGCACTGGATTTACTGAATTTTTATGTAATTTCTCCCCAAAGGTTGGAATAGTTTGTGTGGGCTATAAATACCCCACACCTGCTGCTAGAGCAACTCTTGGACCCTCATTGAATACATCTGAGCTCTAGCAAGTCTCCTACTCATCCTTGTGCATTAAATTCTCATTTTGAGAGAGATATCAGCATTCAAGTGTTGCATTTAGTGTTTTGAGCCATTAGACACTTGATCGACCTCAAGCAAGCAACAAGATTTGTTACTCTTGGAGGTTGCCGCCTTCTAGACAGCTTGGAGGCGAAAGAACCAGTGACTTTCTCAAAGGAGATTGTAAGAAAGCCCGATTGGTTGTGAAGACCGGAGCTCGCCTACCCAAAGCGGGGATAAGCTACCATAGTGATCGAGGAAGGCTCATTTGCGCAAAGGAGCCATCTTGAGTTGGTCGAGCTACCTCAACGTGGATTAGGGGAGACTGGCAAGTCTCCGAGACCACAGGATAAATTTGTGTTCATCTCTTCTTGTGCTTTGATCTCTTGTATTTAATTTATGAAATTTACTTCCTAGCTTGCTTATCATATTGATCTTGTCATAGGATTGTAATTTTGCTTAGACTTAGCTTGTCGGTGCACATAGTGAAACTTAGACTATTTAGGCTTTAATTGTCAAAAATCGTATTTCTATATTAGCATGTTTATATATTGCAATTAGAGCCAAAAATTTAAACCTCCTATTCACCCCCTTTAGTCGGTTATCCTTGATCCTACAACACCTCCACATGATACAACGGATGAGAGTGCGACATCAACAAGTGTGCTCTTAGCTACACCGGTATAAGCTATAAAATGAGCAATTGAGCATATAGATCTGTTTCCATTGCATCACTAATTATAAAAAAATGATTAGGGAGATAAATGCGATAAATTTTTGTTATAGTTTTATTATGTATTTGTTGAGTTGTGTACTCACCTTTATTTATTTAATGCTTTTAGGTGATTAGTGAAGATGACAAGCATGAAATGAAAGTAGCAACACTTATCACATCAACTACCACAATTATCTAGTATTAGTGATCACTCTTAAATTAATAAAGTGCCCAGTCGATTTAGCTATTGAGCTTTCATATCATAATAATAATCATATGAACCCGGTTGAATTTATATATTCATTGAAAAATTTAGTCATTTATTTTATTTTCTATGAATCTTTGCTCTCCGTCTTTGCCAAAAAGTAAAGATTACTACCAAATGCATGTGACCTGAATGTTCTCGGACGTATATGATCCGAACGTTCCCAAGCGCAAGAACTTAAGTGTTACCAAGCATGTGGTCTCAAGCATGCTTGGGCTTGGACGCTTGGTCCCAAGATTTATTTTGTTGTTGTTCTTATTTATGCTATTATGCAAATTCTTATTAATCCTGTTTAATATTGATTGTAATGTACTAGGAAAGCTTGCTGAAATTATTGTTAAAATCATGGTTAAAATGATGAAAAAAAAATTGAATGTGGTAATATCTTGAGCACTAAAGATGCTCACCAAGTGGAGCAAATGGTTTGCCATTGACAAGGTCTAGAGTCCATTAGGGCAAGGTGGACCATGTTATAATCCATACCAAGCTGACAGAATGCTTTACTCGGTTCCACTTCCACGCAATCTCATTCGGCTCTTGTCAAGCACATGCATATTAGATTATCCCCTTACTGTTTCCATGATTGGGGTACTTTGTTCATTAACACTACAAAAATCCCACGAGTTGGAAAATAACATTGATATGTCACTGATGTGTGGCTTCATAGCCCACTTGTCATCATCACTGTCTGCATATAGTGGCAACATAGATAAAATATCACAATCATACACAGCGAAAACATAATAAGACTATTTATTGAATAAAAGTAAGTTGATTGCCCTTATGGTTGATTTTACATTATTATGCCATACAAGGCTTAAACTTTAATAAATAAAACTGCAATGGAACGGAAACTTCGCAGATAACCCATCAATATGACACAAGCAACTGACAAGGTTCGCTCCCTAGTAACCCGTCTCCTCGTGGAACTCCTCCACGAAAGCAAGTGTAGACTCCCCTTCAACCGATGATTTTGTTGTGGCAAGAGTGAGTACATAAAGCACTTAACAAGTTATCCACAGAATGCAAGTCTATTATGGCTATCATGGTTATTTTGCAGTAAAGCAGCATTTTCAATTGAATAAAATAAATAGATTGAAATGACAGCAAAACAAATAATAATAATGATAATAAAGCTTTCGAGTACTACTCAAAGTAAACTGGCACACAGCCAAAACCACTTTCCATAACTTCCATTGGCACACAGCCTCCCTTTCCCAATTCTCATTTTTTAAAATCTAACCCTTGACTGAAATTCCCAAGCATTATCCATAACTAAGGATATGGCTATCCGAATAGATTTATACTCCGCAGAGGTTATACACTTTACCCACAATATATGATCGATCCTATTATGTCGGTCAAAACATTTACCCATCGACGTGTGACTAAAAAGATTATAACAAAATCTTTCGGAAAATCTATTCGAACATAGACTCTCCTAATAAGCCTAGTCTCACTATTCCTCCCTCACACAGAGCAGAAGAATAAGAGGGATTCATCATTAGACTACGAACAATCACTATTTAAGATGTGGAGCCATTACAACACACACCTATTGATCCCACCACACACAGTTTCGTTATGCTCCTGAGATATCATATTCAAGACTCGGTAACTAACTGAGTTAGGTCTGGTCTATAACAGATATGTGGTTATATGATTAGCCCAATTCAATGATTTGCAAGGTTATCCTTAATTGACTAAGGCAAGACTTCCAATTAATATCAACCCAAATGTCACACAAACCCACCCTATCACACAACCCCTTCCCACTTGCCCCAATCTAAATCATTTACCACCTCAGTTGATTATTGTGTAACACATGCCATCATTAGCTCAACGCCATCGTGTGACAATACAGGATACACCCTTTAATAAACATGTTCTATATTTTATTAGTCAAATTGAATTTGTAATTCTAAAAGATACCAGTTGTACTTGTCATGGCTAAGCAAACAACACATGATCAAATCAACCCACGTTAGTATCTATTAGCAACCAACTAATAATTATCTATCCTAGGGTGACAAATAATCATAGCATAGCAAATGACAAGGTAGATATAATCCAATTGGGTTGAATAACTAATTCCCAAATTAATTGAAAAAGGATCTAAGCATAAAATAACATGCAACAGATTAAAACAATATAACAATTGTAAAACTGGGTTCAACATGATCAAAGCACAACTTGCCATTGAACAATTCTTGATCTTGATTTGGAACTTACGCTTAAGTCAACTCTTCACCCTCGAACGCTCCCGACACTTCAACGTCTATACGAAATGAAATGCGAATAACAAAATAAATACAAAATAGAGACATGACCAACTCGAAAAATCAAATAAAATTCACTAAAAAGTAGAGCCTGAATTTAGATGAATTTAGAAATTTGAATGGACTCAATCAGAGCTTCTATGAAGGAGAACGGACCCTCAAAAGATTAACAAAAAAGAAAAGGAGTGAAAAAAGATTTTCTAAAAATTTTGGAATTATTTTTCTAAAGAAAAATCGGATTAGGACGTCATGCTGATGTCATATGCTATTTTTGATTTTCGGCAGATTGTTTCTAAAAAGAAGGGCTCCAGAGGCTGACATGTGGGCCCTACATGTTAGACCTCGCTAACGTCATCAAACAAGCATAGGCTCCGAGTCTAGGCCACGTCGGCTGGCGACGGCGGTTGGCACCCCTAGGGAGCTGGTGACTCGGCGATGAATGTGACGTGGGTGGCACGGGGTTTGGATGTCGACGGTGGCAGCAATGGCGAACGAGGCGGCGACGACTCGAGCTCCACGACCCGACCCCAAGATTTAGGGCTAACTATAGAAACAAATTGGAAAATTATAGCTTCAGATCTTCCTCATACTCATACGTTGCTTCACTCTCTGAATGATTAATCCACTCCACTTGAAAAACAAACTGATTTGCTCTTGGTCTTACGATCAGTAACATCTAAAATCTTAACTGGTTGATCCTTATAAGTTAAATCTTCTTACAACACAATCAACTCCAACGATGTCTACCTCGTTGGCACTCGAAGAAACTTCTTAAGCTGAGACATCATCATGCACACCTGCCAACGATTAAGGCAACTTTAACAGATAAGCAACTTCTCGGGCGCCAAAATCTCTCCATAAGATCATGATACATCTTAGCATTCACTGGATGAATCAAATACTTAGAATCATGAGCTTCTTCAAGATCAACTGCTTCAACTCCTTCTAATTTAGTACACAGATTTGACTCTTAAACCATAAAGTATCTTGATCATCCAAAGAAAAATCCTTACTTTTGCCTTCCTCCATTTTAGACTTAATTCTTTTGACCTTGGCATATCTTTTTGACTTTCATTAATCTGATCCGCTAAAATAAAATCAGCTTTACCTCCAAGGTAGCTAAAAATCCTTTTAGAACCACTTCCAATTTCAGCTTCCAGAACTCTTCATATAGCTCAAGCTGTCTCTCCTAAACAAGCATATTAACACTATAATTCTTCCGACTTAAAGCATCTGCCACTACATTAACTTTTTCCAGAATGATAATGAATTCCCACGTTATAATCTTCATCAACTCAAACCATCTTCGATGTCTCATATTGAATTCTGACTGAGTGAAAATATACTTCAAGCTCTTGTGATTCGTATATATCTCACAACGATTTTCGATGAGATAATGACGCCACAACTGCAAACCATGCACTACGGCAGCAAACTCCAAATCATGCACAGATAATTCTCCTCATACGGTCTCAATTGCCTTGACGCATAAGCAACAACCTTGCCTTTCTGTATCAATACATATCCAAATCCTTGTTATGTAGCATCACAATAGATATCAAAACTACTCTGAATATCTAGCAGCACTAACACTAGTGCTGACGTCGAACGTTTCTTCAACTCTTGAAAACTCCTTTCACACTCTAGGGACTAAGTGAAGTTCTTTTCTTTTTTCAACAATTGCGTAAGCGGCTTGACAACTATAAAAAATTCTTCTATAAACCGATGATAATATCATGCCATTCTAAGAAAACATCTGGGTGCTCTTTAACTATAGGTACATCTTGTAAACTGGTAGCTTTCATATTGTTAACCAACAACTGACCCATCATGAACTACAATTGCAATTGAGCCTACTCTTCAACCACAATGCTGAATAGCCTTATGCTTGAACATCTAATCCATTTCAAAAATAACATTTAGAGTCTAGATATCTAATATTAAGATATTTGCCCAAAAATATATAAACTCAATTCCACCGCTAAGCAACTTAACCGAGATAGTGACTCAGGCCATGTGCAATGGCAAGCTGGGCTGCAGCTTGGGCTAGCGCAACAGGCTTCCACCCAAAAACGAAATTCAGATTTTTTATTTATTTATTTTCATATTTAAATAAATACATAAAATACAAATAACTTCAAATAGAGCAAATAAATTTAGAAAAATCACAGAAAGTTCTGTAAAATACTTTTGAGTATATAGAACTCAAATAAAATACTTTTGGCAAATGGTCACTTAAAATTTATCCAAATTAAATACTTTTTGCATGAAGGGTAAATCCAAAATAATATTTAAATTGCAAATAAAATCGAAAAAATTCTAAAAATTTTAAATCACATAAAAACAATTCAAAGTAAAAATCCGGATGTTATATCTGCACATCTTTGCATTGGTACTGAGTAAATTTTGCCACAGTCATCAGAACAATTGCGTTGGTTTCGGATTTGAAAATTGTTTCCATCTAACCGCACGTTCAAGCATCCACCTGCTTGCTGTTACCCTTGGCCTTGCAAGGACAGCCAGGCACTCCTCTAAGCCTCACCTGGAAATGCAAAGTCAGTTAAAATTTTGAGCGTTAATCTGATACAAATGAATGTGTTAATACTTAAAATTAAACATATAACAATGCAACATGGCTACACCCTTGGTCAGCATGAGTAGAAGAAATGGACATCTAGTGTAACATAAGAATCATTAAGTGTAAACTTGGTAAGGACTCGGCAATCAACCTTCACAGCATATGGATGAATCATGTGAATAGGATGAAAATGCATTGAAACCAACATCAAGGCCTATCAGGAAAACAGATATATCAACTCTCTCCATGCAAAACGTTGTGGAACAAAAGAACAGATGATATCATGGAACATTCAAAAGAGACGTCCAAAAGGACAGCTTGTGCACATTCCTGTAACAACGACATAACCCAGCCAACCTTCTCCACTGGTTTGGGTTACATGACCCTTGTGCAATCGTAGGATTGAGAAGCCTCCTGTTATCATGCATTGACGGTTGTACTGACTAAAACTTACCGGCTCATTTGTTTAATTGTTTGGATTGCTTAACATATCAAGATTAAAAGAAATATGAAAAATGTGCGTAAGAAACACAATTTTATACATTTTCACTGGGATCAACACAATTAGTTATATAACTAGAGTACTAGACAATGTCAGTCGAGGTAGATCAAGAGCCAAAACCAACAATGCAGATTGTACTCTGTATTACAATAATCATCACATATGCTTCTCTAATCTGTTGTGATTATCTTCTGATCCCATAATGATATATGGTTACAATACGCTCATCTAGCAAAATGTACGCAAATAGTTAATGTAGCACCCTCCTTGCTGTGCTACATTATTAAGGTTGCAGAGGTACTCCCTTCAAGCTTGGCCAAGTTATGCGCATACATCTAGCACTGCTTCGGGAACCACCAGCAGAGCAAACAAGACCATATTTGTAGGTGATAATGTCAAGTGATAACGTCTAGCACTGCTTTGGGAACCACTAGCAGAACACATAACACAGTATTGTTAGGTGATCCATAAAGATAACAGTTGAAACATTCACATCATAGCATGTAAACACGAAGTTTAATAATCGTTATGGTAATAATATGAATCTAGTACAGAAGCACAATTTGGTGCACAAGTACACAAATTTTTGGTTTGGGTATCAAATCAACATGAAATATATATATATATATATATATATATATATATATATATAAAGTAGATGCATTTCTGAAATTACTCCACTTACATATAAAATTTCAAGTTCAAATTCATTCCACATTGAGAGTAACAAAACTGAGAAAATTCTGACAAATGATAAATCAAAAAGGAAAGGAAAAAAGAAAAGGACAAATGGTACTATTAACAACAAACTTTTCTTGTTTGTTTCTTCTAACATACTTTTGAAGTTCAAATTTTAAAAGTAGATACAACACACTATATGCTACATCCAGAGTTTTTTTTAGCTACTTTTTTCTGTTAATTTGATTCCCAAACCAAAAGTTTGTCCACTTGTGCACTAGGTATCTCCCCAAAATATGAAGTCCTTCACTTGTGCAATTAATATTGCTGATTGCTTTCACAGTTACCACATGGAAGAAGAAAAGAATGTATGGTTTGCCCAAGTTATAAGAACATATGCCCATGTGGGTCGTGTGGGGTCAGTGTGACCACATTGAAATGCTGCACAATACTAGTGATGGATATTTACGTAGTATGAAAAAAAAAATCCTCTATAACATAAAGAACCCCAGGAAATATTTTTGTCTAATGGACCTAGTGAAAAAAAATTATGTATCTGGTAGTGAGACACATATGCTTGTAACAACCTGAGGATTCAAAAATATACTTTACCAAGTCAATGTTGATAGTTATAAATATGTTGCTCATTGGTGAACCCAAAAATATGGTCAGCCTCCCTTTTATCTAAAAGAAAACTATTCAGCATATTCATCTAGAACTTCTGGATGATGACTAGAACTCATGCCAACTGTCAAGCTGTACAGGTTAAATATTTAGAGCAGTATTCAAGAAACTGTTTTGACCAATAAAATTGCTACCTCAGCAGTTAGAGCAAACCACTTGTTTTTTTTAAAATTTTCGATATTTCAAATTTGGGTTTTCCAAAATTTTGATATTTGGATCATATCTATGAAGTAGAAATACAATCTATTCCACAAGTAAAGGGGATCGAGGAGTGTCAATTAGGCCCTAAAATGGCACTTCTAAAAATTGGACTGGCCAATTTTCACCAATTTCTTGAACACTGATTTCCAGTACTTACTGAATGATTGTTGCAGATTCTAACTCAAATTTTTCACAACGTTTTTATATCATGCATATAGAATTCTCATAGTGGCAATCATAAAAACCAGGCTTTTACAAGCTCATAAGAATAAACCAGGCTTTTACAAGCTCATAAGAATGAGGTACCTCCAGGACTATTCCAAATCAGATGCAAAGTATAAATCTGATGTTGGGTTCGAACGCAGTTATGCAGTACAATGAAACAACAGTTCCCAGCAAAGTAAATTAATTCAGGATTAATATATCAAAAGAGTTAACCAAAAGATCAAACACAAATGCCCAAAAACTCAATGATTAACAAACCACAAACAAAATTTAAACAACAGGGCTGGGTGTACACAACAATCGAAGTATATACTTCTATCATGCCATTTACTCCTATAAGTTTAAAAGATTTCATGATCCTATTAAAACATCACACTAACGTAAATAGTAGCTAAAAGTATAGAGGCTACATGCTAGGAAGGAACTAAGTCAAGCCCCGTAGATTTGTAAAGGGAAAATTATGTATTCTTTCAGCAGTAACAATCATCTATAAATAACCTAACGTTCAATTTATGTCCTTTATATCAGGAAGATTAAAACAATCCTAAAGGTTAAAATTTCTGACTGCTATATGCATTAGTGTCACCGAAACTAACATCAGGTATGACCTCAATAAATACAAGCAGGAAAAAGCAAAGAGAAAATACAAATTGGAAGCCACAGAAAAAGCTTTTACAAAGCTTTTGCAGAACAGAAATATGGCGTCCAAAAACACAAGAGTCTGCGAATTAACACAAGATATTCCACATAACAAGCATTTCTATTTCCTGCTTCTGAGCATTTTGTTTTGTTTGATGCTGAGTATTTGACAAGGATGCTAGTTATCAAGATTGAACATTGAATTTTCAGGCTAATTAAAATGTTTCATAATTCACTGTAGAAGAAGCCAAAATACTAAAATGGCATGTCAGGTGTCCGTTCATATCTCATAACCAGTGAGTGGTGGTTCAAGAAGATCTGCGTTGCACTGATACTTGGGAAAACTAGCATACCCGTATCCGATATGTATCGGATACTCCCCGATATGTATCCTGCAAGTATCCATTTATTTCTGATTTTTCTAAAAAAAGAAAAAAAATCTGATACTTTTTCGATACAGGTAACCCTAAACAAAATCCCCAAAAGCTAGTCCCGACACTTCTCAACACAGCCACCTCACCTCACGGTACTCCCGAGTCCTGATCCCACGCCGCCACCGGCCCGCTGCTCCCCTCCCCTGATGATGCGGGTTGTTGGTCCCGATCTTTCGGTGAGATGGATAACTCTCGATTAGTAGAGACGACCCTCACGATTCAGGCTACCGATTGAAACACGACCAACACCAAACAATCGCTGAACCAACCCCAAATTGTTATCAATCGTGCCAAAACATGATTGACTTGATCACGAAGACCAATTCCTGCAAACAACCGAAGAACAAGCAAGAACAAAGCAAAAGCAATCTGAAATTGCAAATATAATTGAAGTATTGATTCGGGGTTCCAAAGCATAGTATTGCTGTTGATCTAGCCAAACAAAATAATACAACATAGCTTCACTAAGAAAAAATATGAATAAACAAAACCAGAGTCTCATGAGGGAGCTCGCTAACATAAATAAGCATCTAAAGGGGGTGCGACCAGGGGGCCTTCCTATTACATGGGTCAAAGCCAAATTGGCAAAAGTGGCGTAGCACCTCTCTTTGACAATTGTGACATTTACACAATGAATTTGAAGGTGAGGCTAGATCCGTTGGAAAGGTCTCATGGTAAGCTTTCAATCAAGTACTCTCACACCTCCAACGGACTCCATATGTGGAAGTTATGATCGCTTTACTTTAGGGCGTCAGGCTGATTCCAAACTGGATTGGAATTGAAGTAGGGTTGGCCTAGACTTGTTGTGGTAGTAATGTTGCTCCCCTCACCATAGTTCCTGAGAAGAATAACATCACATGACTTAGGTAGCAATCCATCCTTGATAAGAAAATTATGAATTCCTAGAAACGAGCTCACCTAATAATTCAACTGTCGTGCATGTGCTCTTGTCAAAGGTCTTTGCCTAGCATCTTGTGGAGGAGTGTTATGTATCCAAGGAAGTGATGTTCTCATCACTCGATCCGCCCACGTCGCCGCCAGCCTGCCGCTCCAGTCGACGCCTTCGCCCTCTCATCTCCGCGTAGGCGTAGCTCTCCACGGAGATCGACAAAGGGGTTTGCGCAGACAACTCTGGCTTGCAGCTCTCCTACTCTGGCTTCGATGACAGGGTAGCTCTCCTACTCCGACTTGTAGCTCGCCGCCGGTCGATGGCCCAAGTTCTACAAGGCGCTGAGGAATGTGACGCCGCTCCGCGATCTCCCTAGGCTACTCCCACTGTTAGCATGCCGCTCTCCTCCCCTGATCCGCCCATGCCGCCGCCAGCCCACTGCTCCCCCGATCCGGCCTACGTACTGACTCCTGCATCAAGGTATAGCTCTTAGTTCTTACTGGTTGTTACTCATCAAAGGAAGCTATGTGAACTTACCCGACAATGATTCCTACATCAAGGTGCATTTTCTTGTTCAAACTTGTTGGAGCAGATGGCATCTGGTGCTGGTGGACTTGGAAGCTCGAGTGGGCTGGTCATCTAGCACTAGTACTAGTGCTACTTGACCTCCACCATCTAGTGGAGCCGCCATGGCAAGGAACATCATGACTGCTGCCCATGGGGTACCTTCAAATGACAATGAAAAGAAGCCAATTTGGAGGTATGTTGAGTTGCTAGAGAATACTGGAAATGGTGCATGAGGAAATACATGGTCTAGGTGCAGGCTCTGTGGTCACATTATCCATGGGAGCTACTCAAGAGTTAAAGCACATCTCTTGAAGGTTGGAAATTATGGTGTAAGGTTCTGTCTACAGGTTATAGTAGATGTTCTTGTTCAACTCCACGATGAAATTGCTATAGCGGAGGTAGTGAGTATGAGAAGCCTGCCTAGGGAAATTCCGCTACTAACAGAGGGTGTGGGTGCGAGTGCAAGGAAGAGAAAGGGGGTTTCGGCTATTAAATCAAGCTTCAATAATGAAGTCCGTAGCCAGCTTGATGCCTTGATTGCTAGGATGTTCTATACTGTAGGTTGTTCTTTCTTCACAAAGTAATCTCATTGTCTTATATTAGATTGTTAATTGCATTTAGAAATTAATTTAGACCTTTGTTTCATTTTGCTGCATGCCTTTCAATGTAGCAAGAAATCCTTATTTTAGGAAGGCTTTTACCTATGCTGCCAACCACAGCTTGAGTAGCTATGCCCCTCCAAGTTACAACAAGTTGAGGACAACTCTTCTTGTGCAAGAGAAGACACAAGTTGAGCGAATGTTGCAGCCCATCAAGTCAACATGGAGCTCAAAAGGTGCGAATGTTATATCAGATGGGTGGTCTGATGCTCAAAGGCATCCACTGTTAAATTTCTTGGCCATAACAGAGGATGGACCAATGTTTTTAAGAGCAATAAACACTGAAGGTGAAGTCAAGAAAAAGGAGTACATCGCTAAGAAGATGCTAGCTGTTAGAACTTTCTGTTATTCTCTCATAGCCTTCTATATTTATCCTTTCTATATATAGATAGATAGATTAGATTAGATCAATCTGTTGTAACCTTCTATTCTTATCCCCAGAGGATGTATATATAAACAGCCTCAATCCCCTAGAAGGGTGTGGCTGATTCTTCCCTTTTCCCTTTCGTTTCTACATGGTATCAGAAGGTTAGATTGGATCCTATCCTTCTCTTCGCCTCCTCCCCTCACCCGGCCTCCTCGTCCTCGCGGACTCCGCAGGCACCCCGCTCGCCCGTGATCTCCTCCGCCCCTCCCGCCCGCCGCCCGCTCGTCCTCGCGGCCTCCATGCAGCACCTGCCGCCAGCGCCCCTCCCTACATCACCTCCTCCTCAGCGACTTCTCTCCAGCCATGTCCACTTCCTCGGCGAACTCACCCATGCTCTCCACCGACGCGAGTGCCTCCGCTGCTCCTCTCTCTGCCGCCGTCGGCCTTTCCTCCTCCCGGACCATGCTGCCGGTTCAGCTTGATCTCACCGCCGCCAACTTCACCAAGTGGAACATCTTCTTCAAGGTGCTCCTTGGCCGACACGGTCTTCTCCACCACGTCGACGGCTTTGCTGCCCCCGCTTCCACCGATGCTTCTTGGGCATCGGATGACTACGCCGTGCTCTCCGTCATGTACGGGTCCATCTCTGCCGACACCCTCGACATCATCCTCGACAAGGAGCAGACTGCTCGGCAACTCTGGATTGCTGCTGAAACCCTCTTCTGTGGCAACAAAGAAGGTCGTGCTATTGTTCTCCTCAACGAGTTCCATGGTCTTCAACAGGGCGATCTCACCATCACCGCTTACTGCAAGGAACAGAAACGCCTTGCCGATGCCCTTCGCGATGCTGATGCCCCTGTTGACGATCGCATGCTCGTGCTCAACGTCCTGCGCGGCCTCAACAAAGCCATGGCTCATGTCGCCACGGTCGTCGCCATGACGTCCCCCCTTCCTTCATTTGTCGAGGCCCGAACATCTCTTCTTAAGGAAGAGCTGCGCCTTGGTGCTGCAGCCAAAACTGAAGCCGTCAGCGCTCTTCTCACCACCGCCACGAAATTCCCCAGGGACGGCTTGCGCCAGTGCTAGCCGTGGTGACGGTTCTTCCTCGTCAGCCAAGTACAAGCACAAGCAATGGAAGAAGAAGAGCGGCTCCAGCAGCGGCTATCGCTCTCCACCACCATCCGGACCATGGATTTGCTTCAATCCCGGTCCCGGGCAGTGGACACAGAACTATGGTCAGTAGGCGCCCCCCACCCCCTTCGCCCGCGGCGGCCCTGGCATTCTGGGTTCCCGTCCTCCTCAAGCATTTCTCACGACGGCTGCACCTCCATTTCAATCCCAGCCCTCTACTCCAGCTGCTCCAGCATGGGATAGCACCAGCCTCATTTCAGCAATGAACAACCTTCAACTCGGTAATGGCGGCTGGGTAATGGACTCAGGTGCATCTGCTCACATGACGCCCAATGATGGTAATCTCTCTCATGCTTCTCCTCTTTCCAACAATAATTCTCTTGTCACCGTCGAAAACGGTTCTCGCATTCCAGTCACTCATATTGGTTCCTGCACTATTCCTTCACAGTCCGGTGCTTCCTTTGACTTACATCGTGTTCTTCGCGTTCCATCTTTAATTCACAATCTTCTGTCTGTTCGTCAATTTACACGAGATAACACTTGTTCAATTGAATTTGATCCTTTCGGCTTTTCTGTAAAGGACCTCCGAACGAAGGCGATTCTTCATCGCTGCGATAGTCCGGGCGACCTCTACGTCTTCCCTGCCACTCCATCCGGCTGCAACACTGCTTTCTCCTCCCTTGCAGTTTCCCTGGAGGTGTGGCATCGTCGTCTCGGTCATCCTGGCCGCGACATCACCAACATGCTTTCTCGTCTCGGCTCCACCACAATAAAACCATGTCCCTCTTTATGTCATGCCTGTCAGCTTGGCAAAAGTGTCCGACTGCCCTTTAGCTCTTCGGCAACCATGTCCAGTAGTCCATTTAATTTAATCCATTGCGATTTATGGAAATCCCCAATATTAAGTATGTCAGGATATCAGTATTACCTTGTAATAGTAGATGATTTCTCTCATTTTTTCTGGACATTTCCCCTTCAAAATAAATCTGATGTTCTGTCCACATTCCGCACATTCTTTGCCTTTGTTCGTACCCAATTTGGGGTTCCCATTCGCGCCCTGCAAACAGACAATGGAAAAGAGTTTGTCAACTCTGCCTCCACGACCTTTTTTGACACCAATGGGGTTGTTTTACGATGCTCCTGCCCCTACACTTCTCCTCAAAACGGAAAAGCTGAACGCGCTATTCGCACAATCAACGATGTTGTCCGCACTCTTCTTCTTCAGGCACAATTACCTCCCCGTTTTTGGGCAGAAGCTCTCGCCGCAGCCACCTACTTACTCAACCGCAGACCTAGTAAGGCTCTTCCACTTGCCACACCATACCAGACCTTGTTCAATATGCAGCCCTCCTAAGACCATCTTCGAGTTTTCGGTTGCCTCTGTTTTCCAAACATCTCCGCTACCACCGCACATAAGCTTCAACCTCGCTCTGTACCTTGTGTCTTTCTTGGATATCCTACTAACCACAAAGGTTACCGATGCTATGATCCAGCGCGCCGTCGCATTATCATCTCTCGTCATGTCATTTTTGACGAATCAACTTTTCCCTACGGCAGTCTCACCTCATCTCCAATCCCTTCGGAATGCGATCTTGATTTTTTGCAGGACTTTAATGACCTGCCTTGGCACACAACTACAGAAGAAGCACCTTCCACCAGTGCCCCTGCTACTACTGCATCCCACGCCAGACCTCCTATCCGGCTGGTCTACTCCCGGCACCCTGATCTACCATCAGTACAGCCGGCTCCTCCTTCAACACAGCCTCTGTCGCTGGCCACTAATCTAGTAGCACGCCCAGGTCTTGGTCCTCATTCCATGCGGACACGCGCTAAGGACGGGATCGTGCTCCCCGTCCAACGTTATGGCTTCTCCGCCACAACTCCTGATGCTTCGCCGGTGCCTAAATCCTACATGCTAGCTCTAAAGGATCCTCAATGGCGGCAAGCTATGCAAGTGGAGTTTCAGGCCCTTATTGACAACGGCACATGGGACCTTGTTCCTCGTCCTCCGGGTGCCAATATTGTCTCTGGCAAATGGGTTTTCCGGCACAAATACCACTCCGACGGGACTCTTGCTCGTCACAAAGCCCGTTGGGTTGTTCGTGGATATTCTCGTGACTGGAATTGACTATGAAGAAACTTTCAGCCCCGTCGTCAAACCTGCCACCATTCGAATCATTCTCAGCATTGCTGTATCCAAAGGGTGGTCTATTCGGCAACTCGACGTGAAGAATGCGTTTCTCCATGGCAATCTCAATGAGACCGTTTATTGTGAGCAGCCGTCAGGGTTTACTGACCCCAGTCGTCCCCAGCATGTGTGCAAGCTACTCAAGTCCCTTTATGGTCTCAAGCAGGCACCACGCGCTTGGTATCACCGGTTTTCCACCTACATCACCAGTCTTGGTTTCACTGCTGCTACCTCTGACACGTCCTTATTTGTGTTTCGGTCTAACACTGAATTTGCCTATATTCTGCTGTATGTGGATGATATTATCATTACTGCCTCAGATGATGTTCTTCTCCAACGGTTAACAGCTTCTCTTCATTCTGAATTTGCCATGACAAACCTTGGGGACCTTCATTACTTTCTTGGTATCTCTGTGACCAGATCACCTGATGGTTTATTCTTATCTCAGCGACAGTATGCTACAGACCTCCTGCGCCGTGCCGGTATGAGTGACTGTCACCCAACCATCACACCTGTTGACACTCAGTCCAAGCTCTCAGCCACTGAAGGACCAAAAGTCTCTGATCCAGTCGATTATCGCAGCATTACAGGCGCCCTTCAGTACCTCACTTTGACACGCCCGGATATCCAATATGCAGTTCAACAAGCATGTCTACACATGCATGATCCTAGAGAACCTCACCTTGCTCTCGTCAAGCGAATACTGCGCTACATTAAGGGCACCATTGATGCTGGTTTGCATCTCACCGCCTCATCCTCTTCTGATCTGGTTGCTTATTCAGATGCTAATTGGGCCGGCTGTCCTGATTCTCGGCGTTCTACCTCTGGTTTTTGTGTTTACCTTGGCGACAACCTCATTTCTTGGTCCTCTAAACGGCAGGCAACTGTTTCTCGATCCAGCGCTGAAGCGGAGTATCGTGCTGTTGCTCATGTAGTTGCTGAATGCTGCTGGACGCGACAACTTCTTCAAGAACTTCATCTACCTCTTCAAAAGGCTACCGTTGTCTACTGTGACAATGTTAGTACTATTTATATGACGGCAAATCCTGTCCAGCATAAACGCACCAAGCACATTGAAATTGATATTCACTTTGTGCGTGAAAAAGTCTCCCTCGGTCAAGTCAGGGTGCTTCATGTTCCTTCTGCCCTTCAGTTTGCAGACATTATGACCAAGGGACTGCCATCCAAGTTATTTCTGGATTTTCGGTCCAGTCTCGGCGTTCGTCCACCTCCCGCTTCGACTGCGGGGGGGTGTTAGAACTTTCTGTTATTCTCTCATAGCCTTCTATATTTATCCTTTCTATATATAGATAGATAGATTAGATTAGATCAATCTGTTGTAACCTTCTATTCTTATCCCCAGAGGATGTATATATAAACAGCCTCAATCCCCTAGAAGGGTGTGGCTGATTCTTCCCTTTTCCCTTTCGTTTCTACACTAGCTATAATTGATGACGTTGGACCGCAGAATGTCGTCCAAGTGATCACTGATAATGTAGCTAACTGCAGAGCTGCTGGGCTGATTGTTGAGAAAAGTAACCCCACATTTTCTTGACCCCATGTGTCGTCCATACCTTGAACATATGCGTTGCTAGGGATATTGATGATGAGGATTATGAAGATTGCCATTGGATCAGTGAGGTTGCAGCAGATGCTAATATTATAAAATTTTCATCATGAATCATTCCATGATCAGGCTGTCTATGACTCTATGTTCAATGAATTTAGTAAGTTGAAATTCCATGCTGTTGTTGACACGAGATTTGCTTCTACTATTGTGACGCTAAAGAGATTTTGTTTCATCGAAGAATCTCTTGTACTGATGGTAGCGAGTGAAAAGTGGAATACATATAGGGATGACAATATGGGTCTAGCACAATTTGTCAAAGATAAGGTCCTGAATGATGTGTGGTGGGATAAGGTGCAATACATCCTTGATTTCACTTAGCCTATCTATTCTATGATACGTATAGTTGATACTGATAAACCATGCCTTCATTTGATCTGTGAGATGTGGGATACAATGATTGAGAAGGTGAAAACTGTAATTTATCGCCACGAAGGGAAATAAGTCACAGAGGAATCTACTTTTTACAATATTGTGCAGGAGATATTGGTGATTCGATGGGCAAAAAGTAATACCCCCTTGCAATGCTTGGCGCACTAACTAAATCCCAAGTGAGTTCATTTGCTTTTTAATTTGTATTGCTTGCGGTTCTATTCTTCATGATTTTTTTGTTGGCTAGCTGAGATTTGATCTTCATGATTTTAGGTATTACATTGAAACTTGGCTTGCTGAGATTCCAAATCGCCAAGCTCCTCATATGGATACCTTTAGGAGGTTCTTTTCTGGTAATGAATTGCGAAATATCAAACAACAATATGCTGATTTCTTTTTGTTTGGAGGTGGATTTAATTCCTTTGACTCAATCGAGGATAGAGCCCATCTAGAACCAAAGCAATGGTGGGGAATTCATGGTAACTGTGCTCCAGATTTGAGAAAATTAGCATTAAAATTACTTGGACAGCCAACATCTTCTTCCTGTGCTGAAAGAAACTGGAGTACCTATGGTTTGATCAATAGTTCAATAAGAAATGGGTTCTATACTTACGTTCTTTTCTTAATTTATTTTTTTTACCACATGAATAGAATTTGATTGCAATTGCATTGTTGTAGGCTGAACCTTGGACATGCTGGGGATCTCGTATTTGTGCACCACAACTTACGCCTTCTTTCAAGGAAATCCAAAGGGTATCACACTGGTCCATCAAGAATGTGGGATGTTAGAGGGGATAACTTCGAGACGTTTGATGGTGGTGCTGATTTCCTTCAACATGTTGATCTCTCACCAGATGAACCGAACCTTGAGAGAGTACTAGAAGATCTTGGGGCGTTGGACTTGTCTGCATTAGAATTTGGACCTCCATCCCAAACAGAGACAACTCCAGTGGATGGCAACAACAATTAGACTTAACATTTGTGGTCTATTGGACTTTGTGTGGTCTATGTCTATGATTATCATTTATCAGATTATGTACTAAGTGGTTGAACTTTTATGTAATATGCAGTATACACTACTACTAATCTATGCACTACTGCATATTTGCTTTTCTACTCTTCTCATTTAATATTTGTACTTTGGAGTTTGGAGAAATGAAATGGACTATTAGAGTGGTCGAACTACACATACAAGTTACAACTTACAAATTATAATGTAAGCACCATGTATCTATATGTGATTCTATTATTTGTTTGTATCTATGTACTAATTTATTCTCTAATTTCTTCGCAGTTGGTTCATTACTTCATTATATTGGTTTCATGAATTTGTATAAGGCAAACAACCATGGAGGAGAACCGGAGAAGAAAGTATTTGGCTACATCAATATTAAGGTATTCTCATTTTATCATTTCCTTACAAGAAATCATTAATTTTATTATATATATATATATATATATATACATGCTATTCTATAGCTGCGTGTAGTCTACGCGCCAGCCACCAACCGAGCCACTTTTCCGTGTACGCGGCACACTGAAATCAACTAGTAAATGCGTTGCCCCAGTTGACTAAGCCCAACAGTATATGGCAAAACCAACTAGTTAATGTGTTTCATTGTTTGTACTAAAATATTTTTTTTTGTTTTAGCCATAACTTTTCATTGGCAACTCCGATTGATGAACGGTTTTCATCAGTAGCTTACTGACGACGAGAAAAACAAAATGATATGTCTCGTTAATAAACGCCGCATGAATGAGTTTCTACTGCCAATTTACCGAATATATCATAAGATTTTACTACCGCACATGCTACTGAACCTCTGGTATGATAGTAAAATCTATGTATACGGATAGTAAAATCTGATTAATGCGGCGTTTATTGGCGAGACTTATATTAATATGTTGCTCTTATTAGCAGTTAAATAATAGTTAAAACTATTTGTAAATCGAAGGTGTCAATAAAAAGTTATGGATAAATCAAAGAAAAATCAAATTCATGTACAAACAAGAAATGCATTTACTAGTCGGTCATACTACGTAAACTAGTAATGTGTTTCCTTGTTTGAACTAGGATGTCTTTCTTTCACAAATGGTTTTAACCAGTAGCTTACTGACGACGAGAGCAACATAATGATATAAGTCTCGCTAATAAACACTGCACAAATGAGTTTTTACTGCCAATTTACCAAATGTATCGTAAGATTTTATTACCGCACAGACTGCTGAACCTCTGGTACGGTAGTAAAATCTATGTATACGGATAGTAAAATTTGATTTATGTGGCGAGACTTATATCAATGTTGCTCTCATCGTCAGTAAGCCACTAGTGAAAACCGTTCGTGAATCGAAGCTACCAATAAAAAATTATGGCTAAAACAAAAAAAAATTCTTGTATATACAAGGGAATAACATATTTATTAGTTTGGTTGGCCATGTTACAAGGAAACAGCACACGAAGCGAGCGGGCGTGTAGATAGTTTGGACGCGCTTCTCTATGGTTTCGACCGGCGTGTGGAATAGCTTAATATGCACGTTAGCGCAGATTAGCGCTACCCCGTATATGGTGTGTAGGAAGCCTTTTCTGTACTCACGGGAGAACATACTCCCACTTTTAATATACCACTTAAATGAACGTGTTATACTACTTTATCACTTTCAGTATACTTTAATAATAATTTTAAGATGCTCCAATGCGACATGGTTGAAAAATTTTCATCAAAGCTCTTTGTTTTTGCTATATACACTTTTTCGTGTGTAAAAGGAATATATACACAAATTATGCTATAAAAAGTGGACCATGACGAAATTTTTCATAAAACTCACTTGGAAATATCTTATAATCAATATTAGAGTATATGATCAAAAAGATAAAGAGATATAACATCATTTAAGCTGTATACATAGAGCAGGAGTACATACTCCAAGGAGTATAGACCATTTTCCTATATATATACATTTACGTACGCAGGAGTACATACTCCAAGGAGTATAGACCATTTTCCTATATATGTACATGTACGTACGTATACGTACATGTACATATATAGGAAAATGGTCTATACTCCTGGGAGTGCATTCTCCTGCATACGTACACATGTATGTACGTATATATATGTATATATGTATATACGTATCGCCGTATCGGTATTTTTGAGAAAATGTTGTATCGCGTATCCAATACATATCGGCATATCCGGGCAACATTGTTGACAACCTTCCCTCAACATCATAATTTTTTGTGTGTTTGTTCGTGCATGAAACTCAGTATCAACAAGTAGAAAAATGCATGAAGAATAGGAGAGCATAGTGACACAAGGGCAAAGTTACAATAATTATAAATGCACGTTCAGGTTTGTTTAAGAGTACCATGTCCATATATAGCAAATTCGAGATGATGATACTCCATTAGGTACAGTTGAATTTTGATGTTAGGTCATTACGGTATGTTCATTAGCACAATTGTACATTTCATTAGTTCATTTGGTCAACTGCAGATATACTATGTACATACAGCAAATAGGCAACACTACCTTGAAAAAGGCTATCTGTAGCGGTTCATAACTACAATCAGTGGCGGTTCTAGAACCGCCACAGATAACACTATCTGTGGCGGTTTTTGGCTAGAACGACCAGCGATATTCAATATCGATGGCGGTTCGAGCCAAAAACCGCCACTAATAATCCAAAGTATCAGTGACGGTTTTTTGATAGAACCGCCACTGATACTCAAATATCAGTAGCGGTTCTAGTCCAAAAACCGTCACTGATAATACGACTATTAGTGGCAGTTTTTGGCTAGAACCGCCACTGATATTCCTAGTATCAATGGTGGTTTTTTTATAGAACCGTCACTGATATTACGTCAGTAGCGGTTTTGGGCCAAAACCGCCGCTGATAATCCACACACAAAAATAAAAAACTGGCATTTGTGGCTAGCCTCAGGCAGCGCTAGCTATGCCTCTTCATTATATACATTATCAGCAATCACAAAAGAGGGTGATATACATTATTGAGGGATCATAAACCATATATACATTATCAGCAATCACAAACATCTCTAAGCAGTTAAAACACAAGAAGGTTTCACCTCTAACCATCAAATGGCAATGAAAACAGAAATAACCTCATTACATAAATGTAATCAAGAGTAAACCAGTCCTATGAGCCGCACCAATGGCCTTACTTTTTACAATTTACACCGATTTAGCAGCCCATAAACGAAATGATGATAAGGAGGTAATAATTAGTATCATATGCCAACAATATAGCCCCCATGTTTCAAAACTTCAATTCTAGAGTTTATGCAATCAAATACCACCAAGATTTGTACAACAGACAGACCATATGAAATGCACCCGGAAAGAGATAGCTCTAAATTGTGCAAGCAATACACTTCACTAATAAAAGTAAATTCGAATTGCCCAAGATGCATCCAAGCATTCAGTTTGAAGGCATCACATCACAGAGCTACCTAAAAGTAAATTCGAATTGCCCAAGATGCATCCAGGCATTCAGTTTGAAGGCATCACATCACAAATCATACAGTGATCTCTCCTGCATGCAACAACGGTGCCATCCATTGAACTTTGAACATGTGTACATGACCAATCGAAAGTAGGAACTAATTAGTGCAGAATGCATGCATGCACGTTTCAAATACACAAACCAATGCAGTGTGATATAATCTAATATATGGTAGTGCAAGTGACCATACATACACAACAATGACAGTATTGCAGGCAGGTTGCAGCTTGGTTACCTTTTTCTGTAGCTCAGAAATGGACTCCAACACAAGGTGGCTCTGCAAATACAAGTATGTTACACAATTAGTCATCAATTGGAAATTATACTCCAGGAATATGCCCAGAAGACATCTTTTTTGCAACAGTAGGAACCACTTTTGCAGATCTAATGCAGGCATGATCTGCCTTTCATTTCAATCCAGTTAGAAACAGATGAAGAGATTTCAGCTGCACTACTAAGTTAAAATTACTACCTTTCTTGATCTGATGTGCTTGAATGAATTCCCCTGCTGCTGCTCTAGCTGTTGGAGTTCTTTCAGGTTCAAAGACTCCAGATCCTCTCTCATGAGGTGCCTGCAGGATATATGAGTTGGTTTACATCATCCTCGGTAGTGCAATCTAGCTAAGTAAACCAGTCCCACGAGCCACACCAATGACCTTACTTTGACAATTTACACCCATTTAGTAGTCCATGAACCAAATGATGATAAGGAGGTAATAATTAGTATCATATCTAGGTCAACATTAAGTTTATCTAGTAACCCGCTCTCTTTATCAATCTACTGCACTTCTAACTTCAGTTGTGACCTTAAGCAATACTGAAAGAATATACAACAAAAAGGCCAAGTGAAAAACACATAGAGGTAGAGAAGGATTGTGCCTGTAAGGAAGGAACTTTACTCTCTACAATCTCCTGTAGGGAAAAAAACATTTTAGAATTATGACCTCAACAAAATAAAGTAGCACATGTGTATATGGTAACTGAACTTGAAGACGTATAAAAAAGAAAGGATCAAGAACAACACACACCTTGACACCCTTTGGGAGTTGTACGGCGTCGAGGCGGCGGCGGCGAGGCGCGTCAGGCTGCGTGTCGTACGGTGTCGAGCGCCGGCGCGAGGCGAGGCGTGGCGGCGCGGCGTCGAGCGCGGCGGCGTCGGGCGCAATGGGAGTTTAGAGGTTTAGGCGCGCAGCGAAGAGGCGGGAGTTTAAGGGTTTAGGGCACTCGGTGAGAAGAGAGTGTTGTATCCATTTTATATCGGAGCATATTATCGATGTGGTTCTTAAAATGAACCGCCACTGATACAGTTATCTGTGGCGGTTCTTTATACGAACCGCCACAGATAATTTATCAGTGTCGGTTCGTTGTAAGAACCGCCACTGATACATATAATATCTGTGGCGGTTCTTTATACGAACCGCCACAGATAATGTTATCAGTGGCGGTTCGTTGTAAAAACCGCCACTGATACATATATTATCTGTGGCGGTTCTTTATACGCACCGTCACATATAAGTTTGTCAGTGGCGGTTATTTTTAAGAACTGCCACTAATGTGCCTACCCTAAAATCTGTTTCTGAATCAACAATACTCTTCACTGTATATTGTCGAATAGCAGCGCAGAGTTTAGAAGACCTTGTTTTTGGTGCTGCGCAATTGCAGCGTTTTCTGATTTGTCTATTACTTATAAAGCAAATACATAAGCAGTTTACAGGAAAGAATCCGGACTCCTTTCACGTGACGGACTCAACAAACTCTCCAAACTTTCAACCGGATAAAGCACTATTTTGTCATCCGGCAAAACAATGAAGTACTCTTCAGAATCTGAAACAATCACCAAAACTAGCAGAGTCCGAAACTGACTCAAAGACCAGAAAAACTATCACATAGTTAGGAAACAAAACCGAAAACAGACTTTATACTACCATGCACAAGATTATACTAGGAAACAAAACCGAAAACAGACTTTATACTACCATACATAGAAGACTTGTGCGGCCTGGTCATCGCCGGCGAACCCGAGCGAGCACCCCGCCGCCAGTGAGTCGCTCGCCTCGATATTGCTATTACTCGTATCTAGCTAATTATTTTCTTTCACAATTTGCCCTTCTTCATGATCGTCGCGATGATAGGTAGCTTCCTGAGTAGTTTCTTCCTCGAGCCTGATGTTGCCATCTACGAAAGGAGGCAACTCATCAAACTGGTTGTACTCTTCCTCATCCACGACATTCTCAACTCCGACGATCCTTCTTTTCCTGAAGAACTACATGGCACTTCTTATCTGCCGGTCGATTACATAGAAGACTTGTGCTACTTGCTTCGAAATACGAATGGTTAAATCTCTGATCCGACATGTTCGATGTCCAGAGTAGTGAAGCCGTACTTGTCCACCTTGACACCCTTTGGGAGTTGTACCCAACGACACCGAAACATTGGGATCTTAAAAATACAGTAGTCGAGCTCCCAAATCTCTTCTATGAACCCATAGAAGCTACTCTTCTTACTGCTTGTGTTGTCATAGGCATCTATGAGGACACCACTATTTTGGCAAGTGCTTTTGCTATCCTGAGATCTCGTGTAAAAGGTATATCTATTTATGTCGTATCTTTGCTATGTCAAGATTGTACCTGATGGCCCTTTTGTCAGCCATCTCAACATGACACTCGTTTCTTTACCAGTCATATGCTCTTTGAACCAATGATTGAACAAACGGTTATGCTCTTTTGTTACCCAAACCTCTGATCGTCCACGATTTTCCTCTCGTAGCTTATCCTTGTGCATGTCCATATACGAGGACACCTCAACTGACTGTTGCAAGACTGTGAAATGAGCTTTTTCGAACAATCCATGATCGTAAGAATTTGTTGATTTCCTTCCAATCGTCCCTTTCCCAGCTAGCCTACCCTCATGGCGAGATACAGGCACTCCTACTGGTTTCACCCCCTCCATGTAATCCACGCAAAACTCGATAACCTCCTCAGATGCATAACCTTCCACAATGCAGCCCTCCGGCCGAGATCGATTGCGTACATACTTCTTCAAGATACCCATGTACCTTTCGAACGTGTACATCTGATGCAGGAATACGGGGCCACATACATTTATCTCGTTCACAAGGTGAACAATGAGATGAACCATTATATCGAAAAATGATGGAGGGAAATACATCTCTAGCTGGCATAGTGTCTTGACCACATCATTCTGCAGTTCAGAAAGTCCGATGGGATCGATGACCTTCTGTGAAATCATGTTGAAGAAGAAACACAACCTCATGATTGCCTCTCGGACCTTTTCAGGCAAAATACCTCTAATTGCAATAGGAAGCATTTGTGTCATCATCACATGACAATCATGAGACTTCATGCCAGTTAACTTCAAATCTTTCATCGAGACCAGTTTTTTTATGCTTGCAGAGTAACCAGACGGAACTTTCACACCATGCAAGCATTTGCAGAGGTCTGTTCTCTCTTTCTTGGAAAGAGTGTAGCAAGCTGGGGGAAGGTAAAGTCGCCCTTTCCCGGTGTCTTGAGGATGTAGCTCAGCTCTGATTTTCATATCTTCTAGGTCCCTTCGTGCCTTCAGTCCGTCCTTAGTTTTACTAGGAATGTTCAGCAAAAGACCAATCAAGTTGACACATACATTTTTCTCTACGTGCATGACGTCTTCTTCCAATAGGGCAAGTTCCAAAATATCGATCTCTTCTTCCACGTGGTCTTCTCAGTACGAGACCTCGATTTATTATTACTATCTCCCTTTCCAAGTACGACATTAATATCCTTAACCATATCATATACCTCTTCCCCACAAAGAGGCCTTGGGGCTATACCATCCTCTTTTGTCCCGTCGAATTGTTTTTTCATATTGCGGTAGGGGTGATTCCTGCGAAGGAACCTACGGTGATACATGTACACGGTTTTCCTCGAGTTATTGAGCCACACACTAGCGATTTCATCCATGCACTGGGGGCATGCTTTGGCCCCTTTTACAGTACGACGGATAGGTTACCAAGGGCAGGGAAATCATTGATGGTGCAAAACAACAATGCCCATAGGATGAAGTACTCTCGCTTGTACTGATCTCATACCTGTACACCTTCATTCCACAGTACCACAAGATCTTCCACCAATGGTTGTAGGTATATATCAATATCATTGCCAGGTTGTCTCGACCCTTGGATAAGTAGTGACATCATAATGTACTTTCGTTTCATACACAACCAAGGAGGAAGGTTGTAGATACAGAGAGTCACGGGCCAAGTGCTATGAATACTACTAATGTTACCGAAAAGATTCATTCCATCCGTACTCAACCCAAACCTTATATTCCTCGGTTCATTCCCGAAGTCCTTCCTAAAGAGCCTATCGATGGTTCTCCACTGAGCAGAATCAGCAGGGTGTCTCAGCTTTCCATCCTTTTTACGTTCTTCTGAGTGCCATCGCATCAGTTAGGCATGTTTTTTGTTTCTAAATAAACACTTCAACCGAGGAATTACTGGTAAATACCACACCACTTTAGCGGGAGCTCTTTTCTTCACCACGGTGCCCTCGCTGTCATGGCCTTTACGCTTGTATCGCGATGATTTGCACACGGGGAATACATGCATGTCTTATACTCTTTGCGATAGAGTATACAATTGTTTGGACATACATGTATTCTTTCTACTTCCAATCCCAATGGACATACAACCTTCTTAGCTAAATAAGTGGTTATCGGCAATACATTTCCATCTGGAAGCATATCCGCTAAGAGATGTAATAGTGCTGTGAAACTCTTATCGGACCAACCATTGCTTGCCTTCAATTTTAGAAGTGAAAGCACGGTGTGCAACTTTATGTATTCCTCCTTGCAACCCGGGAACAAAGGTGTGTTCGAGTCGTCCAACAAACCTTGAATTGATTAAACTCTCTCTGACTAGTGTAGTTCCCTTCTGCATCGCGCAACATCTGAGTAAGATTATTATCGTCATCAATGTCCAACCTATCCTCACCAGATCCATAACTAATGTCAACTGCCATAATGCCTTCTCCATCATCCAATACGTTATCACCTTCATGAATGTTTTCCTCTTCACCGTGACTTGTCCAACGTGTATAGCCAAGTACAAAACCTCTTCGAATCAAGTGCAAGTGGATGTGCTCTTTGTCTGAAAACATTTTCTCATTCTTGCAATCAATGCATGGACAATGTATGTACTCCGTCTTCTTGTGCAACTTGTTCTCCTCAGCGGCTCTTAGAAAAGTAGATACCCGTTGATGTAATCTCAAGTACATAACGGTTCGCATTGTACATCCATCTCCGGTCCATCTAAAATTAATTAACATATAAAAATTGATTAAAAAACTAATCTAAATACTTATCTTGTAAAGAAGCTAGATAATAAATTCATCATCTAAAAATGATGAGCACCCACCTACCAAATTAACTAAAATTTCATGTATATTAATATCCTCTAATCTTAAATAAATAAATTTAATATATGCAAGATGTATATTATACGTGCACACTAATGGAACCAATTTAATAGTAATTAAAAAACTAATCTAATTACCTATCATCTAAAGGAGCTAGATAATAAATTCATCATCTAAAAATGATGAGCACCCACCTACCAAATTAACTAAAATTTCATGTATATTAATATCCACTAATCTTAATTGAACAAATTTAATATATGCAAGATGTATATTATACGTGCACACTCATGGAACCAAATTAATAGTAATTAAAAAACTAATCTAATTACTTATCATCTAAAGAATCTAGATAATAAATTCATCATCTACCAAATTAACTTAAAATGCAATTTATATTAAATATATGCTTGATCATAATTCATCATCTGTAAAAGGAACACAACATCATCTAATGAATCTAGGTAAGAAATAAATTCATTAACTACAAAATGGTAGGTAAATAAAAATAAACAAAATCTAAACTTTTCATCATATCTACATATAAACCTTAATTGAACTAGGTTTAAAAATTAAATTGCAACAAGATTAACACAAATCAAGAGAGGAGAAAAAATAACTCACCAAGGAACAACTAGAGGAAGTACAACACAAGAATTGGAGAAAACGAAATCTGAAAATTAGAAGTTTTAGTTTGCTCTCGGGAGGAAGACCAGTGCTGCTACTGACCACCTACTTATAGGCAGTATTATCAGTGGCGGTTGTTAACTAGAACCGCCACTGATAATATTATCCGTGACGGTTCTATACTCGAACCGTCACTGATAATAAATTATCAGTGGCGGTTGAAAGATAGAACCGCCACTGATAATACAATTGTATCAGTGGCGGTTGGAGGATAGAACAGCCACGGATAACCTAGTTATCAGTGGCGGTTCTATCCTCCAACCGCCACTGATGATGTATTTGTTATCAGTGGTGGTTCTATCCTCGAATCGTCACTGATAATTCATTATCAGTGGCGGTTCGAGGATAGAACCGCCGCTAATATTCTTCCTGTCATTTTCAATATAGAACCGCCATTGATAATTATATTTGTGGCGGTTCGAAAAAAACCGCCACAAATAGATCGTCACCTATTGCAGATTTTGGCGTAGTGCAAATAGCAAATGCATCAATAAGAAATCAGAAATCCTATCATGCCATACTGCCATCACAAAAATAATAATAAATTCCGTTTATTTGTGGTGTTGACCACTGTCCAAAGGACCATTTTACTTTCTAAATATGCCAACAAAAGCATTGCAACGAGCAAAAAATGCCACTCAAAGGGCATCAATGGCTACTAATCACAGACTAACACAACAGTGGGAACCATCAATTCTCACGTGTCCCCGACAGTTGTCATGGCAAATGACAACAGGCAAACCCAATGGGAGGCGATGACAACTAGATGAACCTCCTCTCCAAAAATGGGAAAGTGGTGATCAGCAACAAAGAGGCGAAGGATGCTAAAATTGTGGCAAATATGCAATTGTATTTGTTAATTGTTAAATAGCAGCATGGTTAGAATCGATGTGCTTACAGACCTAGTTCAGACACAATCTCAAATTCTCCATTATCACAGCGATTCCAATGAAAGATTAACAAAACAACAGAGGGTTACACTACTCCTTTATAGATACGTTTTCTTTTAACGGGAGAACTAGCTCAAGTATCTTAATTATGAATGAAGATGTTATTTAAAATTGTTATGCTTACTTCAAAAAGTTCTGATTTAATTCATTTCTTCCTGCCATTACTTTGTTGCACAATTTTCCTTGTGCTTCAAATGGAACAGTTACTGTGTCAAGAAACAAGATGATCATAAAGAAGCTAGTGTCCTATTAGCATTTGACAAGACCTCCTTGGACATAAGGATTAATTATCAAAATACGATTTATAGAAATCTTAATGAGTAAGAATTAGTGGGACCTCTTCCTTGTATAGGTTTGTGATAGTATTGTCATATGGCAAAAAGAAAAGTTACTACGGCAGGCCAATTATACAGAATGCTATACAGTTGTGAACAGTTCTCCATCAAACCCTTAAAAAAAGGTTTCATATAAACTAGTTGGGCTGCACACATTACATTTTCCTTAAGGATGTTAACAACTTCACAACAATCTTCTAGTCAGTATAATTGTATGCTAGTACGCATAATGTGCCAAAAGCTTCGCCAGTTCATAAGCACCTATGCTGGAACAAATGGCATTGACAAATTCTCCCTCTAGTCATAATTAAGTAGTTGTCGTTTTGGACATAGATGCAGTCAAACTTTCAAAACTTTGACTGTCAATATCTTTTTAAATATTTAAATTGAATACAATAAAATCATGTGTAGATTTATCTCGAAAAGTACTTTCATAATATTATAATTTTATTAGGTTTTATAAATATATTATAATAAAAATTAGTAGTCAAAGCTGTATTTGAGAGATCATGTCAACATCTAAAACGACAACTATTTGTGATCGGAAGGAGTACATAAAGTAATTGAAGGCACTGAACCTTTTAGCATGGTTCTGTCAGTAGCGACTACTGGGAAGTATATGTGATATTTTGGTGGTATGTCTGGGTAATAAATTGAATAAATGCCAACACTAAAAAGAATATGCTGTGATTGAAGAGAGGCGCGTCAAGGATGTTGCGTATACTTTCATCAGCATGTAAAGAGCAACAGTTCAAATCCATAACTACTGGGCTTTGCTATGAAAGGAAACAGATTAGTCACCGGTACCACACCATAAAACTAGTTGTGTATTCTATGATGACCTGATGATAAGACGTATAGTCATGTAAAACCAAGTCGACATCCACAAAAAAAATTGAGAAAAATCTAATTGGGCTGGCACTTGGTGAAATGCGTTTCGTCCTTATAATTTTATGAACCCATTTGCATTTGTAGTTGGTATTACTCGGCATAATCAACCAAAAGCTACTCATGTGCAAGACGATGCCATAGTTTCCCCGTCAGTAGTGATTAGGCATTTGGGCGTCCAAACGACCAAACATACAGAGAAAATACTTTGCAAGCGCAATAGCTGCGAAATGATGGCTAAAGGGTGCCGTGAACACTACTATATGCAACAGCATTCCCAAGATGCAAATATTTGACCAAAGAATATATCCTTTCATTAGATGGTCAAACAATCTTAACTAGATAATGAGTAACCAAGACACCATAATGAAAATAAACCAGTACCTCCGCTACGCCGCCGTCACGAATGACCGCTCGGGATGTATCGAACTTGTATGAAGTGACAACGGGAAGGAGCACGCCAGTACACGGCCGCGGCGGCTCCGGCCGTGACCGCCGCACCAGCGTGCTCTCTCTCGTTGTCACCACCAACAGATCACACAAATCAATCTCCAGAAATTGAGCTGAAATCATGTAGGCAAAGATTAGTTGAGAGCAACAATAACAGCAAGAACACCAAGAACCAAGAATTTTTCTCTAGAAAATCATTTCACCAAGTCAACAAGAAATATATAAATAGAATTCATGTGGTATGGAAAGCTTTACCACAATAGAAGCATAAAAAATTGAGGACAATACGACAGGAGTGAAATAATCAAATAATTAAAGATCTGAGTTCTTATGGTAGAGGAAGAGAAAAATAAGCAGAAATGGCATACAATCTAAGATCAAGATTCAAGAAAAGCACCCGGAGCGGATATGGAAAAAATATATAGAACAAAAAAAGGTAGAAATGATCCAAAAATTTCGAGATGGAGGAGTCAAGGAGAGGGTGATAGAGTGAGCGAAAACCTGAAATCCATAAGTGGAGGGTAGCATCACAGATCTTCTCAAGAACACTGGTCATCACGAGAACCAGGAGTCAAGAAGGGGAAGGCTAGCTAGAGGACATGAGAGTGAGAGGGAGAGCGGGGCGGTGGGGGGGGGGGGGGATTTATCACCTAGCAGGGCAGCACACGAGAGTAAAGTTTCTCGTGGGTGAAAAGAGGATTTGGTAGCATCGCTAAGGTAATGCAGTTGTCACCTCCGGGTACTACAAAGCTTATACGTGTCCTAACTATAAAAGACACCATCGAACCTTGTACAGTTGTATATTTATGTCCTAACTATAAAAAACACTGCTCAGTCAAGAACCGTGAATATTTATGTAAATAAGTAATCTTGTATTTTTTAAAATAAAGGTTGAGCGTGAAATTTATCCAATAAATTATGGTTTTTTTAGGCTTGATAAAAATTTGCATTTATTCTAGTCACAATAGGATACACATCAATATTTAGAAAAAGAAACACTTGATCTTGTATTGTCATATTACATTTCAAAAGTATTTTTAAAGATAAATTCTCATTTAAACACCTATACATTGGGCAATTGAATTTTTAACATATGTAAAATTTTCACTTCATACATCACAATTTAAAATTTCTATGAAAAATACCCAGCATACTAAAACCACACATGAACTGATTAATTTAATTTGGTGAAGCTCTGAGTTAGCCTGAAACAGATCAGGGCTCTACTTTAGAAGCAACCTTAAGGAACTTCCAAAGCACCTATGATTAAGACAACACATACAAACCAATTTTGCTCAAGAAATTGGCAATGTCAAATTCCTAACTAAATAAAGTGGTATCATGATCTACCAACAGTCATAATCCAACTTTGTAAGATATCTGTGCTATAATTGGTAAGGCACCTGGACCATGTTCTGGTGACAACCAGTTATGCACGTTTTACGAGTAGTCGCTACTCACTAGGATTTGAACCCATGACTTTATTTTATTTTTTTTGTAACGGGGTGAAACGGGTCGGATTTAAGTGGATATTGCTTTTTTTATGTTAACCTATATTTTTCTTCAGATTCGAAACCGGATACGGGCTAGCCAAATACATATAAGAATTCGAGTTATTCGGAATATGGATACGTGACAGATTCAAGTCGAAAACGCATAAAAACATATGGATAATATACGTATATATAGATTAATATATATTGAATCAAACCATACGAGTATATAATCATATATAATAGCAAGTTATATATCAACCAAACCTAATAGACATTAATATGCTACTTAAGGATCAATAAAACTAACTAATTGTGGAGATAAATAGGCTGTCATAGAAAATATGTAATAAATGGGCTTAGGCTTGCCTGATATCCGAATTAAAAAAAATCCGACATCTAGATCCTATGTCGTATTTGTCAGATAATTACTGCTTCAAATCTGATCCGAATCCGAATCTGATATAATATTCTGCTCGTTTTCTCCTCAAATGTGTGTTTTGACCGACTCTTCTAGTAGAAAAAGTGCATCATCTGATAATCTAAGTCTGAAATGTTTCGGTTCATCAGTTCACTTCAATAAGAAAATAGAAAAAGAGAACATAAAGAACAGACAGCCCATGTGTGAGATGTTCATTACCTGAACAGTATCATCTTTTGTTTATCTGGATTTTAGGGATTTTTCTTGAGCCAAAACAGTAGAAGGAAGCCAATTATGGGTGCTGGTACGTACCCCATACATTATCGCCGTGCATAATTATCCACAGCAGAACAGAGAACAATGGATAATAACTGATGTACCCGATAGACAGCCACGAGACAACATGAGTACTCTTTTGTCTGGTGAAAGAGAGAGTCGTCCTAGCCTCCTAGGTGATTTGCAAGGATCAAAATATCTTCATGAGCTGCTGAGAAACAAGACCGCGAAATTTACTTGACAGAAGTATATATATCCCAAGTCATCATCAGATTAAAAAGATGAGAGGGACATCCGATTCATTTTTTCCAGCACACCTCCATCACCATTTTTAGTCTCTAGAGTAGAAACACTGTGTTCAATATTGTATCACACAATTCTAGTCTTTTATTGTCAACAGATGGGCTGTTACAAGGAAATAGAGATTATTGGATTATTCCCTCATCCTAAAAATATAGGATGCATTTTGTTTTGTACATAGATTAAAAAGATATTAAAAATATTTAGATTGTCCCTAATTATTATCTTGAAGTATTATATTTAATACCTACACAGTAGCTTGGAAAAAAATAAGGCTATATATTTATTAAGAGTACGAAGGGGATAACATTTTTATTTTACATTGAAATATGAAATATATCATATATTTATAAACAAACCATTAAAAAATACGCTCTATATTTTTAAATTTTTAAATGGAGGGAATATTAGCGATTGTCCTGCACCTTCACTGCCAAAGAAGACATTGAACCTCTACATACTTCTAAGTTCAGGAAAATCATAACATCAAATATAATTTGAAAAGCTTGCAATATAAATTTAAGGTAAATAAGAAACGTTCAACCATAGAAATTTACCTTCCAACTCGAATAAATTCAGACTGTCAGATGTTATTTGGAATACGAGAATGTTTCTCCATCCCATGGAAAACAAACTATTTTACATGAAATTTCTGTGATATTCCCAACTCGAAAGTAAACATACAACTTTGTAGAAATCCGGAACTTTCAATTCTAGATTTGAAAAAACTTCACCAAGAGATTTCACCACCATGTTACTTGCGGCCATGGCGATGGTCGTGTTAGGAATGATGGAGGCAGTGGTACGCGTTGGTGGGGAGATAAGGCGGTGGCCTAGGCGGCGGCGCGTCAGCGAGAGGCGTGTTAGTGCGCGCACAATCGACCGCGGTAGGGAAAGCAATGCACATAAAGAAGACGAAGTCCTTTGGACGATCAAACGGGGGCAGCAAACACACTACTATATATATATGGCAAAAACTTGATCTAGGCTCAATGTCTAATCGCATAGAATCCGACGGGTGATAAAGGTATTCACGGGAAACATAAGTTGCAGGGGTTCACAGATTAGTGGAATCAAAGGAAATATGAACCTCATCTCCAATATTTGGTCCCAAAGTGGGCATTTATTTTTTTGCTTTTCTCCCAACGTGAGTATTGTACCCTCAAGGGATTGATCCAATTTTGACAATTGGAAAATAATCTTTAAGCATGAATTTGCCATGGTTGCTCATAGAGCGAAGAACTATATTCACCTCATATTACATAATGGCTTGATAGTCCTCAGTAATTTTTCTTTTGTTTTTATTCCTTTGTAAATACGTTTGTTTTATATTTTTAGTATATACACAGTAGGATATCTCTCCTTCTATTGTTTCCTACGGTACCTTCAATCTTATTCACAATTTTCGTCGAAAATAATCTTATTCACAATTCCACATATACCATTTTACTGCCCTACTTTGGTTGTTGTTTTGGTTTTCTTGGCATCAGCCTTTCTTTCTCCTAATACTCCAAGTAGATACCCAATACAGGTGTATTTGCGGCAATAATTTCGCACAAATCCTTATAGGAATTACATTGTTTTCCTGACAATTCCTTCAAATTCATGCATCTCTTGGTGGACGTAATCAGGTTCAACGTTAAAATTAACTCTAGTATAGGTACAAGACATCCTCCGCGTCCACTATCTGATCCGAATGCAACAATTAAAGAATGTTGACTGAGGGGTGGGCATTCGGTTTTTTCGGTTTTTGGAAACTAGCTACCAAATTTCTTGGGCCAAAATGAAAAACCGAACCGAATTAAACGAAATATTTCGGTTCGGTTAATTCGGTTAACCGAAATATGAATAAACACTATGTAGATTAGATTTAATCCTTCTATATCGCAACACAGAGTAGCGATAAACCCATATAATATTTATAGGTCATTACAGTATAAGTATAATAGAACATATGAATATACCAAACATATGCATAAATGTGTTAAAACATTAGAATTGTTTAGTGGCTTTAGGAATAACATTATAAAAGTGGTGTTGTACATGGGCTATTAGGTTATTTCGGTTTTTAGAAGCGAAAAAACGAACCGAACACTAAAAACCGAATTATACCAAAACAAAAACCAAATCGAAAACCAAAATAATCGGTTAATTCGGTTCGGTAATTTGGTTTCGGTTTAAAAATACCCACCCCAATTCGACATAGAAAAAGTAAGCAGCATCGGTAGCACCGCACACCACATACGGCAGGAGGATCCTCACACCCACGGTTCAAAATTTCGACGAAATGTCGTGAAATCTCAGCGAAATCTCGGATTTCGGCCGAGACTTAAAATCCCGGCGGAATGAAGAATTATACAAATTAGGGTTGCTACAGTGAGTTTGGGAAATTTCATCGAAATCTTGTTGATTTCGGCTGAAATTTCAGCATTTTGGACCGATTTGCATGGATTTTAGACTGGTTTATAAGGAATACATGGGAAAGGTTTTCAAAAAATACATATATATATTTGTAACCCTAACTTAGGAATTTTAAATGCAAATACTTAATATTTTGCATTTAAATAGATAGAAAATTTAGATAAATACTTACATGACTTTTTCATATGTTTTTTCAATTTTTTCTAATCTCGGGTTACCATTTCACAAGTTGTTGAAAATCTCGGGCAAAATAAATTTCGGTTTTCTCATTTTAAATTTACCAGATTTCAAATTTATTTTTTAAATTTTATCTAAATTTTGATTAAAATTCTAAAATCTTATTAAAATTTTAAATTTTAGCCTCTTAAAATATAATAAAAACGGAATTCGAAACCTTACTCCCACCCACACAGTCGCACGAGCCGCGCCCAGCGGCGGGGATAGGACATGTCGAAGAAGAAAAGCCGACCGTGACGTCGTGTCGCCCTGCAGCCCAGGAGAGAGGGAGAGAGCATACGTGTTGGAAGCGAGTGCATTTCATCGCATGCAGTGATGACCGACCCTGTCCTGTCCCCCTCTCCCGGCCTCCTGCAGCCTCCGCCGGACGCGATGTGAGGTGTCGAGGCCAGCGGCGCCGTGCGGGTACGCCCCCGTACGCTCGGCATCATGCATCTTCTGGACACGTTTCGACCTCCCGTGCGCTCGCTCCCTCGCCCCGCTCTAGTCTCCCGAGAACAGCCGGACAGGGGCAGTACCGCGGTAGATCTGTAGATTGTTCTTGATCTCTGTACGTGAACAAATTATGAACTTTTTACTGTTTTGGCTTGGTTGAAAACATGATTTGCGAGAATAGCAGGTGCTCAGCAGAATTTGCGGAAATAGGCACCTAATAGAGGACTACAGCGGTCGCGAGGCGCTGGTTCGGCGGAGCAGCGCGCGGGCGAGCGAGCAGCGGCCGGGGCGAGCTGCGCATTGCATGGGGAAGTAGCGGCTGGAGAGCGCTGCTTCCGCATGCAGTGGCTCAAGCAGCGCTCCCCAGCCGCTGCAAGCGTGGTCCCGCGGAGCACGCCGCAAATTGAAAATTTTGTTAGTAGCTCCGTAGTATTTTTATTTTGTGAAAATAGCCTCTGTCCGGTGGAAATCACAGAAATAGCCCTCTTCGCTATCTGTGGACGTTGCACACGTCAAAGTTGCTCCTCCCGGACGCTGCTTCACCCGCACCGATGTGCCGGCCTCACCGCTGCAGGGAAGCAGGCCCTGCGAACAACGGTTCTTCCTCATTGCCTGCTGGCCATTTTGTTTTTTCTTTTTCATTCTTCATTTCTCATGCTGGTACCATTTCCATTTGTATCGAGAGAGCACTAATTTTGCCCCGATATATATTAAGGAGGAAAAATGTCATTTCTATTCTGGTTGGCTATATAATTTGGAAAAGGTCGTGTTGCAGAAGTGCTATAGTACTAGATTGCTTCACGAGCTGCATGGGGAGGTTGGCAACGTCGGGAGCGACGGTGGGGACAACAAGGAATCCTTGAAGAGGATCCAGGAGCTCGCCATGGGGCAGCACCTGGGTGCCGACGGCTGCGGGTGGCTGGCGAGCGTGGAGTGGAGCGCGAGTAGGGTAGGGCTGCCACTGTCACTGTGGATGCTCAAGCGCAACAAGAAATAGCAGTAGCAGTAGGGGCGGTGGGGAGGGGGGTAAGGCAGCAGATCACTAGTTTTTTTAGATCTAGCTCTTTTGAACGGCGATATTACGGATCTAGACACCGTGTTGAAACATTTTTGTTTCTAGCCCTCTGACACGGCAATCGCGCGGACGGGAGGCGCTACACGCAGGATCGCGTGGAAATTATCAAGCGCTGGAAATGGCATAAAAAATTTCGCCGAAGCAGCGTGAGAAAGTTAAAAATAATATCTCGGGCGAATATAGGTACATACATGCCTTAGAGAATTCATAAAACTAGGATACAACATAAGTCACAAAACCATACATTCTATGACTATGGTTGTCGGGACAGTCGGGATAGGAAAGGGTAAAAAAAAGTAAAGTTATATATTGGTGGCCGACGGGGTATTACGCTTGGATCGCTGATAGGGATTAATGTAATATCATCGTCAGAATTGGGAGGACTCCGAGGACGCAAGTTTCCTGGCCTAAGTGGCATGAAATCGTCATCATCATCGTTATTTGTGTGGTTAGGAGCTAGCCCGCCTCTAATGCTAGTTGAACGTCCTCTTTCAGTGTTTCTTGAACGGCCTGCTGAGTAGTGCTTGAATGGCCTAGTGTGGTAGTGGTTGAACGTCGAGGTCTAGGTGATACTGTAACATCCCGTAAAATTCAAAAATATAAAAAATGGAAAGTTTGAAATTTAAAAATAGAATTGAATAAAAAATTCAATTGGAATCAAGATTTTGATTTTTAAACAATATCCTTTCCTCTTTTCTTACATTCTAAACTTAAGAAAAGAAATATTTTAATATTAAAACTATTTCTTCCAAAACAAACAAAATATAAAAATAAATTTGAGATGTGATACTTAATTTAAATTTCTTGAGTTTTCTAAATTATTGGTTTACCTTGAGTTTTTGTTCTAAAAGAAAAATTATACATATTGAAATGGTAAATGGTAAAAGTAAAAAGATAAAAATCTAAAGCCAATAAAATTTGTAAAAATCTTAGATAAATCCCAGATCCATCCAGGATCCTGATTATGCAACTTGCATTGATCTGGATTAATAAAATAAATTAAAAAGACAAAAATAACCCTGTCTAGATATTCTGAACCGATCTTGTAAGAATTCTTCAGAAGCCACTCGACCTTAACCAGAGTTAAAATTTTAACCATGCTGACATCCTAATCTTCTCCAACTCTGGTAAAAATATCAAGAATTTATCCCTTAATTTATTATTTTTAGATATTCAAAAACTGACAATCAGAAAAGCTGAAAATTGCAATGTCAGAATTATTAAAATTAAAATATAAAATATAAAAATCTTACAAATTTTATATAAGTTAAATAATTCAATTTCAGATCTTCATAAAAAGTTTTATAAAATAATAGTCAGATAATGAACTGTAACTAAATAAAAATCAGATTCAGCAGAAAATGAAAATCATGCATTGTCAGATTTTTATAAATATTTTCATCAATAGTTTTTATATAAATTTTTTTACTGGAATCTGTTAATTGCCTTGCCGACTCATGGTAATTGTTTTATAAAATCTTGAGTCCGTTTGACCCTCGAAATTTCTGTGATCATCCCGTTTTGTCCAGAACCTACCGAATCCTCTTTTCTTCAGTCACTGCCGTGTGGGCCCGCGTGAACAGCTGGCCCCTGCCGACAACCTCGCTGACACCTCGCCCCCACAAGTCAGCGACTCGCCCGCGCCTTCTTCTTCCCCTCTCGCTGTGCCTTCGCGCCGACGTCACGCTCGCCCGATTCTTCTCGCACCCGCGCCAACCGACCTCGAGCCATCTTATAAAAGCATCACAAGCCATCGCAGTCCACTCGAGAGGTACATGGGTTTATTAAAGTCATACGTGAGGAATCGGTCAAAGCCTGAGGGTAGTATTGTTGAAGGTTATGGGACTGAAGAGGTTATTGAGTTCTGCGTGGACTATCTTGGAAAAAGACAAGCAATCGACGTTCCTGTATCTTGCCATGAGGGCAGACTTGCTGGCAAAGGACTGTTGGGTCGAAACTAACAAGGCAACAGTTTGATATGTATTGCAAAGCACATTTGATAGTCTTGCAGAATAGCACAGAAGTTGCAGGGTACATCGAGCATCACAAGTTGATATTATGGAAAGAGAATCAACATATGGATGAGCTTTCTATCACGCGAGAACACAACGATAGATTTCTCACATGGTTCAAACAAAAGGCGGAGGTCTCCGTTAGTGAGAATGTCAAATGGTTGGCTGACGGACCTAGATTTAATGTACAGACATGGCAGGTGTACGATATTAATAGGTACACATTTTACACTAAAAGTCATGAGGCTAAGAGTACTGTTCAAAACTGTGGTGTAAGCATAGATACTTTGTCCGATGAACTTCACTCAAAAGGAGGATCCTCAACGGCAATGAACTCGTACTATGGGATGATCGAAGAAATTTGGAAGCTCGATTACGGAATATATCAAGTTCCATTTGTTCTGATGTAAGTGGGTGAGACTTCCACATGGAGTGAAGGTTGACAAGAGAAGTTTTACTCTTGTGGATCTTGTGTCGACCCCCATTTTCACATACTCGCAAAAATGGAAATCTATTGTGCATCCCGTACTAGTCCCATGATCAGTAGCTAGTACGCACATACACACCAATTGGAATCACAACCATACAACAATTATTAAGCGGAAGCTATAATATAAAGAAAACTTTACAACTCAGAGATATAGCAGCAAAAGAAGCAAAGTCTTGTAGTGTGCCCATCCAAACCCACAGGCAACTGACAAGGCATAATCCCTAGAAAGATTCGATGAAGAACACCCCGCAACCTACGACGAAAGAAACCTTCGAAGCTTCGCTAACTTATCCACCTAAAACAACATATAAGCAAGGGTGAGTACTTTCGTACTCCGCAAGACTTGAGCAAAACCTATAATATATGCAGGCCATTCCAAAGGAGGCTACTACAGTTAATTTGCATAAAGCAGAATTGACATTGTAAAACAAGTTATTTGCAAACGGAATTTGTAAAAGCAAGTTGACTGATATGAAATAAGTAAAACATAAGTAATACTCACAACCCTTCGTGAATATCAAATAATCCAGAAATGGAATCCAACAATGTCGATCCTTTGACATAAAACAAAAGCTGCTAAACAAGTTCCAAACCAACAACCCAATTTTAAAAAATATAAACATTTAACTAGTGCAAGTTCACCAAGTTTCCCCTGACCAAGGGGATGGCTAATCGATTAGTGTAACGTCCCGAAAAATGCAATAATATAAAAATTTATATTTTGAATTTTAATATAATTATTTCTGATTTTTCCTGACATGATTGGAATTTCTTGGATTTTTGTATTGAATGAAAAATCAAACAACTAGAAATTAAAGAATGGATAATGGTAACAAGATAAAATGTTAAAATTAAAATTTTGGAAAAATTACCATGGAACCCTAACCATTCTGGTAAGTCATTAAAATCAACAAGTAAAATTTTTATGCACAGAAAAGTGGATAAATAAAATGAATGACACCTCTTTTGACTAGAAACAGTATAAGTCAGTATTAATGTAAAATATTAGAAAGTTATCTGAACCCATAAAAATTACCATATCACCCCTATAGCAGTGTTTACACCTGGTAAAAATCTCAGGAATTGACCATGTCGGAAAAGCCTTCTAATAATTCAAAAACAGAAACAATTAAAAACTAGAAATCCTAATGTCAGAATTTATATAAAATATTCACTTGGTATTTTGACTTGAAATTTTTATTTAGTCATCTATATGATAAAATGAACTTTCAAAAAAAGTTTAGAAAATAATTAATAATGTTTACACCTTAACATAAATAAAATACCGAAATACAATTCCTGTACCAGTCCACAGTGTCATAATTTTAATTAATTAGTTATTTGATATTTTAGTCTGAAAATTGTACCAGGAGATAAAAACTTCCAAAGGATGATGGTAAAAAAGTTTCACAAAATTTCACTGTGATTTGATAGCAATTTTAATGGTCACATGGAGCTGTCCCAGCCATGCTTATCGCTTTGACTCACCTTCACTCACCGACATGTGGGACCACCCCTTTTCCGTAACGGTGCGCTGGAAGCAACGGGAAAACGCCTTGGTCGCTGACTGGTGGTCCCGGGCTCCACCTGGCGGCCTCCTCTCTTCTCACCCCTTTTCTTTCCCGCGAGCTCCCGATCCTTCTCTCTCGCGCCTGCCCTGCCGATCCAATGCATCGTCGCGCCGTCCCGCTCGATCACTGCCACGCCCTGCCCTTGGTTCTCCCGCACCATACCTTGTCACCCTCATGACGCCTCTGTGCCGGCTGAAATCACGCACCAACTCGCCGCCCAGCTCCAGAAGCGCCGCAGTCCTCAGCTCATGCGTTCAAACACTGGAGAAGCGACGCTCCAGGCTATAAATACTTCCTGGGCATCACATTGAGGCCCCTTCTCCTTAGTCTCTCCCAGAACCAAAATGCTAGAGCCTAAAACCCCTGTTCTTTGCCGTTTTCACTGAAAACCCGAAAGAGGGAAAACACCAAATTGAGTCGATTCGGTGCAGTTCATCCCAATTCCTTCCATCTAGAGCTTTCAAGAGCATCTCTGAACCTGCACAACAACAAAACTTTAGCTCTCCTTCATTGCTCAACAGTCGCCACGTGCGCCCTTCTTCCCCATGGTCGGCCGACGGTGGCGCGCTTCCACAGCTCTCCTCCGCTTCAACAAACCGGTAAAACGGAACCCCCTGACCTCACTGAAGCTTAATCTGTTACCGATTCGGCCGAAAATTCACTCAATTTCTTCCCCGGAGAGTCGCTTCTTCCTCCGCCGCAGGCCTCCGGTGGCAGCTCACTCCGGCCGTCCCCGGCGGTGAACGACACCACCCAGGGTGCGCGGTGATCCACTGATGCTAGCCATGCTACCCATTCGGCCGGACCTCCGCCGGAACTCCGTCGCCGTCGAGCCCTAGCGCCGCCTCTGCTCTTCTCTCGCTGCACCGTGGGCCCGTTGTGTCAGCCGGTCAAAACGTCTTCAGTTCACTCGGTGAAATACGCTTTCTCAACTCTGAAAACGTGTTTTCTATTTTCTAGAATTTGTATACCCGAGCCACTTCAAACACTGATAACTTCTGAATCATTAGTCCAAATGAAATGAAACAAAATTCTAAATTCATCTAAAACATAGTGCTTTCAGAATATGCAATAACATTTTGAAAATGTTTACTGGGTAAATTTGAAATTCAAATTTAAAGAAGAGGATTAAAGAAGTGCTACGTATTAAAATGTGTAAATAAACTTAGGATTGAATGGAACTAATTTTAGTGAAATCCTTGTACTTACAGAAGTTCAAATATATAAAAATATTTAAATTTCATTTATGTTTGAATTACTTTCTATTAAAGATGGTGTTCAATGCATTAGAAATTCAAATACACATAATTTGAGTAAAAAAAATATGGAATAAGTAAAATATAGTTTCTAAATATTAGCATGGCAGTAGGATACCTGAGTTTGCCAAAATAATTAATAAGTGGATTTGATTTGAACTATCTTAAAAAAAATGTGAAATAACTTAAATGTAAAATGTGTATGTACATATAGCATAGAAAGTCAAATGGTTGTAATATAAGTCAAATGAATTCAAATAATCACCAAGTCAGTTTTGTTGTACTCCTATCATTACAAGGTTTCCAGATAAATAATAATATTTAAGGTTTGCAATATAAAACAGTAAATGTTTAATAGTCAAAGTGTTAATACTTGCACAATTAAAATAGTTATAACTTTCACAAATAAACTCCAAATTTGACAAAACCAAATCCTATAACCTTGAAAAATAGTACTCTTACTGTTTATATAAAAATACCTTATGTGTGTGCAAGGATGAAATAAAATAATGTTAAACCCTAATGACCTCTTATATGGAAAACATTTCGGATAAAGGCCATTTATCGCAAAATCAACTTTAAAATGCTCTTAATATCATACCCTGTCAATACGTAAAAAATGAGTAGATTATCCTAGACGGTGTAGTCGCAATCTTATATAAAAAACTGAATCCTTATCGTGTAGTATTTGTAACACTCAAGCTTTTTCGTCAACCTGTAGAACCCCTCGTCTAAATGCAAATATTATGGAAATCAGCTTAGAAATGATATTTAGGATATGTGCTACCATATTATAGAGAAATATTTTAATTACAACTTACTTTTCAATTAAATCCTGCTAATTGAATACCCCTAAAAAGTATGCTTGTCAAACCTTTAATATCACATAAACTTTTTCATGGATGAATTTAATGTCTCATCTAAACACCAAAATGTATGAAATCAGCCTAGATATGTTCTTCAAAGTATATTGTCGGGACCTGGATTTGCAAATCCGAAACCCTCTGTGTATACTGCACTAGTCCAGGATCACGCTAGTGCACACAGTGGAAACACAGATGTAATATCATTCCATACAACGAATTAACTAAGAAGAAGCAAATTATTATTAAATAAAGCAAACGACCTTATGATCAATGTTTACACCATTGTGCTTTAAGGGCTTAAGAAACAAATACTATTGCAGCGGAAAAGATAACTTGAACCATTCGACATGCCACAGGCAATCGTCTGGGGAACGCCTTCCTAATCCACGTAGTCTTCATAGAATTCCTCTTCATAAGATTCGTTATCTCCTTCAGCAACTGATCAACAAGGGCATAAAGCCGTGAGTACAAAGGTACTCAGCAAGCCGTAGGGAATTGATGCAATACATTTATGCACGGCTTGATAAGGATGGCTATATGTTTCATTTGCAGAAAGCAATAACTTGAATTGAAATACAATAAATAGATTGAAAGCATATTTATGAAAACATAAATAAATAATCGATAGATCAATGATAGACAACAAAACAACAAAGTGAACTCCCGTTCACATCCCAACAATTCCACATTCCACATTTTATGAAACACTCTATACCCGTGTGAAATTCCGGGCTTTGTCCATGACATGACGCGCTATTCGAATAGTTTTACACTCTGCAGAGGTTGTACAACTTTACCCACAAGACATGAACATCTCTTTGTGCAAGCGTTACTAACACACTTCCTTTGGTGTGTCGCAAAGATATCATGACAAAGCCTTTCCAATGCAGTCTAAGCTCGTCTTCGCCCGCTAAGGTTTCGCCCATAAGGCCCCTCTTGCGCCATGTGAATCTACCCGTCCATCCCGAACCCACACCACCATTGGCGATACTCAAGACTAGACATTACAAATTAATCACTAGGTCTGTCCCATTCCGGACATGTGGTAGTACGATTAGACCAGTTCAATGGCGCACAAGATTAAGTCCTTAAGTTGTCTCGGGCAAGACATCCACATCCCAACATGCTAGAAAGCACCCCTTTCTTGCACGATCACTTGCGAGGGAAAACAATTGTTCAACCAAGACCAATGGCAAACCCCGCCATGGTACAACAAATTTACAACGATGGCTAACGGCCACGATTCAATATCTCATTAAGTCAAGATTAACATTATTCAACATGTGACATGAATCCCAACGTTTATGTAAGCATGTCTAAGCATAGCTACGATAACCCAATGTTGGTATTATGATTATGTCCAACTAGTAATGTCCCAACCTAGGTTTAACAATGGATACATGGCATACAACGAATCAAGGTGGCATAATGTCAACCAGGCATACATCTACTCCCATTAAATAAACATTGATACGTAAATAGCATGCAAGTGTATAAAATACATTACTTTGCAAACATAGGATCAATATGATCAAAGGTTACGACTTGCCTTGCTGATCTAGTGCTGAATCTTGGTCTTCGAAGTCTTCGTTTGCTCCCTCGGAATTAGCGTCTACCGGAAAAGAAAACGATGAAACCAAATAAATACAAAACAGAGACTCAAACAAGCTCAAAACTGAAAATAAATGGCTCTGGAAGATAGATCTTGATTTTAGAAAATTTTAGAAACTTGAATCGCCTCAATCGGAGTTCGTATGGCGAGAACGGACCTCGAAAGATTAAATTCAGAGAAAATACAGAAAATCAGAAAATCGAAATTTTGGATTTATTTTTGTCTTGAAAAGCGATTTATTGCGCAACGCCGACGTCATCCGCTCACGGTGGACAAGGTCCACGGCGCTGCGCCGGTTCACCGCGGCACCGGCGCGACGGCCGACGCATAAGCGCCGACGCTGGCGGCTCCGACGCGAGCGCCGACGTATAGCGGTGACGCGGCGGCCACGTGGCACGATCTGGCGAGAGGCCGATCGGACGGCCGGCGAGGCGCAGCGAAGCGATGACGCTGGCGCGATCCGGCGATCGGTGGCGATCGGACGGTGGGGTTGGGCGGCGAAGAACGGCGGCGAGTTTTTACCGAGACGGGAAGAAGACGAGGCGGCGGCGGAGGAGAGCCGGATCGGGCGCGGGAAAGGCGAACGGGAGAGGACGACGCGGCAGCTCGGGAGACCAACGGTGACGGCGGAGAGCACCGCGGCGAAGAAAAAACGGCGGAAGGCCGGATGAGGCGGCGTACTCGCGAGCTCGTCGCGGAGCGACGGCGGCAACTCGGCAATGGAGGTAGGGCAAAGGCGCGCGAGAGGCGATCCTCGGGGTGTCTGGTGGCTTTATAGCCCTCGGAGGCGTGCCGACGCGAAACCGAGCCTTGGCGGCGGTGGCGAGGATCGAGCGGCGGCGGCGGCTAGGGTTTCAGCGGCGCAGACGGGCACCGGTAGGCGTGGCGGAATGAATGGGCGGGCGAGGCTACGGGCTAAGCCAAATGGGCCGAGGCGAGCGGGCAGCAACGGTCAGGCGAGGTGGGGTGAAGCGGGCGGGAAGCGGCTGGGCCAAGAATCGGCCGAGAAGGTTTTCGAAAATAAAATCATTTTTCGATTTTAAATAATTCCAGGAATCCGAATAAAACCAAATAAATTCAAATAAATATCAAATAAATTCAAAAAAAAACCCCAAAAATACAGAAAAATTCCTTGGAGCACAAGGAACCCAACTAAAACTGAAATTCTTGATTTTGATGAATAGTTTAGCCAAATTAAATCCTTTTATTATTTAGAAATTCAAATTAAGCTGGAGTTAATTCAAGAAAATGCAAATGGTTAAATTTTGAATTCCAACATTCCAAAACTCAAATTTTGGGATGTTACAAACCTCCCCCCTTAAATGGAATCTCGACCCCGAGATTCAGGCTGGCTAGGGAATAGGTGGGGAAACTCGGACTTCAGATCTTCTTCTCGCTCCCAAGTTGCTTCCTCTTCGAATGATGGCTCCATGGACCTTGCAAAAGCGGATGATCTTGCTTCTCGTGATACGCTCTGCGATATCCAAAATTTTCTTGGTTGCTCCTTGTAGGTAAGATCCTCTTGCAAATCAATGGCTTCCAATGGCATCTGTTCTCTCCGCACACGCAGCATTTCTTCAACTGCGATACATGGAACACATCATGGATTCCAGCAAAAGACTGCGGCAATTCTAACTTGTAGGCAACCTCTCCTCTTCGTTCCAAGATTTTGAACGGTCCCACATATCTAGGGGCAAGCTTTCCTTTTACTTGAAATCTCTTAACTCCTTTGAGAGGGTAACTCTGAGGTAAACATAATCATTGGGCTCGAAACTCAAATCTCTGCGACGATTATACGCATAACTCTTACATGCGCTTTGAGCTATCTTCAAGCGGTCTCGAATTAGTTGAACTTGCTCTTGACTTCTTGCGATATGGCAGACCAAACAATTGTCTTTCTCCGACTCCTTCCGGTTGAGAGGGTTCGCACTTCCTTCCATATAAGGCTTCAAAAGGCGACATTTGCAGACTGGCTTGATAACTATTGTTGTACGAAAACTCGGCGTAGGGCAAACACTTGTCCCACTTGACACCATAAGTTAAGGCACAAGCTCTTAACATATCCTCAAGAATCTGATTCACACGCTCAGTCTGTCCATCGGTTTGAGGTGATAGGCGATCTTGAATCGAGATGAGTTCCCATGGCTTCGTGCAGACTCTGCCAAAAACGAGAGGTAAACTGGGTTCCTCTATCAGACACTATCTTCTTAGGCACTCCGTGAAGACTGACGATCCTTGACATATATAACTCTGCTAATTTATCTCTGCATAGGTAGTCTTAAGCTGGAATGAAGTGAGCTACCTTAGTCAATCGATCCACTATTACCCGGATAGAGTCATAACTCGCTTGGGTTTTAGGAAATCCGTAATGAAATCCATACCAATTTCTTCCCACTTCCACTGGAATCTTCAATGGTGCGGCAATCCTGCTGGCCTCGATGCTCTGCCTTGACCTTACGCGGACATCACAAAGTGCAACATATTTCGCAATCTCACGCTTCATACTAGGCCACCAATACCTTTCCTTGAGGTCTTGATACATCTTGGTACTTCCGGGATGAATGGAGTATAAAGTCTCATGCGCTTCCTTGAGAATCAATTCCTTAAGCTCTTTACGATCCGTACGCAAATACGCTTCTCATACCAAATAGTACCTTGTTCATCTTGAGAGAAACCCGAGGCTTTTCCTTTCTTCATATTGCTCTTAATCTCCTTAATGTCGGCATCATCTACCGTGCTTCTCGAATCGATCTTCCAACGAGGGCGTACTTCCAAGGTAGCTAAATACCCTTCTGAATCAATTCCAAACTAAGCTTCAAATTCCTTATAAAGGGTTTGGTGACTTTTCTTAATCATCAGAGTGTTGCAGTAGCTCTTTCTACTCAAAGCATCGGCTACGACATTGGCCTTGCCTGGATGATAATGAATCCCAATGTCATAGTCCTTGATCAATTCCAACCATCTTCTTTGTCTCATATTGAGGTCAGCTTGGGTAAAAATATACTTCAAACTCTTGTGATCAGTATAAACTTCACAACGATTACCAATGAGATAGTGACGCCAAATCTTTAAAGCATGCACTACGGCTGCTAATTCCAAATCATGGGTAGGATAGTTAACTTCATGTGGCCTCAGTTGTCGCGAAGCATACGCTACAACCTTCTTATCTTGCATTAGCACACAACCGAGTCCTTGTCGGGATGCATCACAGAATATCTCAAAATCCTTCCTATTATCTGGCAGAATAAGCATTGGGGCAGTTGTCAAACACTTCTTTAATTCTTGAAAACTTTGCTCACACTCCGATGTCCAAACAAATTTCTTTTCCTTCTTTAAAAGTTGAGTGAGCGGTCTAGCTTTTCTAGAAAACCCTTCTATGAAACGGCGATAATATCCCGCCATTCCAAGAAAACTTCGAATTTGGGGTACAGTCTTGGGTGACTCCCAACTTAGCACATCTCGTACCTTTCCAGGGTCAACAGCGACTCCTTCTCCTGATATGACATGTCCTAGGAAAGCAACTTCTTTCATCCAGAACTCACATTTACTAAACTTTGCATAAAGCTGATTCTCTCTTAGCTTCGTTAGGATTTGGCGCAAGTGATCCTCATGTTCTTCCTCACTTTTGGAGTAGATCAGAATGTCGTCAATGAAAACAACAACAAACTTATCCAAATACTCCATGAATACCTTATTCATCAAGGTCATGAAGTAGGCAGGGGCATTGGTCAATCCAAAGGACATCACGGTATACTCATACTGCCCATACCGAGTAACAAAAGCTGTTTTGGGAATATCCTCTTGACGAATCTTCAACTGGTGGTAACCTGATCTTAAATCAATCTTCGAGAACACTCCGGCTCCCTGAAGTTGGTCAAACAAATCATCGATTCTTGGCAGAGGGTACTTATTCTTGATGGTGACCTCATTGAGTGAGCGATAATCCACACACATTCTCTGAGTTCCATCTTTCTTTTCAACTAGAAGAACTGGTGCTCCCCATGGCGAAGAACTTGGTCGAACAAATCCTTGATCTTGCACTCTTTAATCTGTCTCTTTACTTGGCTAACTCATTAGTTGGCATCCTATAGGTCTCTTGGAAATGGGTGGTGTTCCAGAACTAGTTCTATCAAGAACTCTATATCTCGATCCGGTGGCATCCGGGCAACTCATCCGAAACACATCAGAAATTCACGCGATGGCACATCTTCCAAGCTTATTCCTTTGGCACTACAAACTCTAATCCTTCTGATTGATCCAATCGGCTTGAACTTTTAACTTGGTTCCATCTGGGTGGTTAGGGTGATCTCTCTATTCCCACAATCCAAAATCGCTTGGTTCTTGGAGAGCCAATCCATTCCTAGGATCACATCTAGGGACTTGGTGTCTAGGACAATAAGGTTGGCTAGAAATTCTACCCTCCAATTAATATCTTAACCGGGGCAGCCTTGGTTCGTACTCAAATCGTAACTGGAGATTGCACTAGTAAAACAGTCTTAAGAGGCATTGTCTTTAATTGATGCTTTGCGGCAAAACTCCAGAAACAAGCGAATGCGTAGCTCCGAATCAAACAAAACCATGGCGGATCTTTGAGTTGACTAGGAGCTTACCTAGTATGACGCCAGTGCGGTGGGCATCCTCGGTGGTGGCGTGATTCACGCGCCTCTTCGGTGGCGGAGTCTGGTGGCTTGATTAGGAGTTTGGGGCACTCCACGCCCCGATCCCGTGCGGGGTCTTGGTGGCGTAGATCCCAAATTAAAACGGATGGTGTCACAGCTTGCTTTCAGGGCAATTGTTGGCATAATGACCGAGTTCATGACGGTTGAAACAGTGACTCTGCGGTGGATTCTTGTTCCTCCGAGGTGGGTTCTTTGTTGGGCCGAGGTTGCGATTGCTGGAGGAGGAGGCGGAGTCTTTGGTGCAGGGTCTGAATGTATTCGGAGGAGTGAAGCGAGCGGTCGTTGAGCATTTGTTCGACTCTCTGTGGTGACTCGATGGGCTCCATGTCGCATCATCTTTCTCTTACGGATTCTTCCAATTCCGACGAGATTCCTCAATAAGCATAGCTTTATCAACCGGATCTTTGAAAATCTACATAGTCATTGCCAATGACTTGCACCTTTAGTCTGGATTGAGTCCACGCTTGAACTTTTCTCGACGAGCATCATCTCGTAGCTACATCCTCCGAGCGTAGCGGCGAGTTGAGTGAATTTATTAAGGTATTCACTCACCGACATCCCTTCTTGCTTAAGCTCCGAATTCATTCTTCTTCATTTCCACCTTTCCATCGGGAATATGAGAGTGGCGAAAGCGGTGGAAAACTCGCCCAAGTGATAGTCCGAGGATCATCATGGGCAAGATCAGAGTTCTCCCACCATTCGTGGCGGTGCCCTCCGGTGATGGCGGCATAGAGAACCTTCTCACGATTGGTGCACTGGCAATTTCAAGCTTCTTCTCAATGGAGCGGATCCAATCATCGGCGCCCAATGGTTCTCAAGAATTGAGAAAGTTGGCGGACGAGTCCTCATAAATTCGCTAGCTTGGACCGAGACGAGCTTGAGGAGGTGCAAGCAGAGCTTGGTTTTTTGGTTCAACAGTTGGCTAGAGCAGCTGCGATGCAGTTCTCACGATTCATCATGTTGTTCATGTTCGCATCATTGTATTCATTAATCGAGTCCGAGCCGCTAGAAAATGTCCCATGTTACGTGCATCACGGTGGTGGTGGTGGTGCATTGGGGTTGGAGTTGGTGTTGGCACTGCATCGCATCCATTGGCGATCCACGACCGGCTCGAACGAGTGTCAACCATCTGAGGTGCAGCGCAAGGGTTTGATAGGTAAGAGGAAAAAGCAGTAGATGCGTGGTAAGATCATCTAGGGGAGAAGGTAATACCCAGGGACAAAAGGACACAGCCAAAAAGGCTACAAACTAAAGAGGCAAATAAAGCTTTTTTTTTTTTTTTTTCAATTAAAGGTATGGTTGTAACACCGTGCTTGGGGCAAGTGTACAACATACCAGACACTCCAGCAAAGAAAAATCCTAGTATACGCGGACTAAACGTAACTAAACTGAAAAGGGTAACACATGCTCAAATACCGTTGAGCACCAAAAACCTAACTTATATGGTAGTCTTTTTGGCATAACCTCGATGGCTTGATCATCATCGTCTTTTGTTGAATCCTTGCAGAAACTCGAGGCTTTGAGAAGTTTCATGAGATAAGGTCAATTTAAATTTCAAATCAAAGTTTTAGCAAAGGAGAGGAATAAGAACCTAAGAATAAGACGAGAGGAGACGAAAGCTATTAAGTACCAATTTTGTTGGTTTGATTTAGAAAATAATTTTGAAGACCATGCTAACTAGGATAGCGACCTACAGTCGATATGGCTCTGATACCATCTCTGTCGGGACCTGGATTTGCAAATCCGAAACCCTCTGTGTATACTGCACTAGTCCAGGATCACGCTAGTGCACACAGTGGAAACACAGATGTAATATCATTCCATACAACGAATTAACTAAGAAGAAGCAAATTATTATTAAATAAAGCAAACGACCTTATGATCAATGTTTACACCATTGTGCTTTAAGGGCTTAAGAAACAAATACTATTGCAGCGGAAAAGATAACTTGAACCATTCGACATGCCACAGGCAATCGTCTGGGGAACGCCTTCCTAATCCACGTAGTCTTCATAGAATTCCTCTTCATAAGATTCATTATCTCCTTCAGCAACTGATCAACAAGGGCATAAAGCCGTGAGTACAAAGGTACTCAGAAGCCGTAGGGAATTGATGCAATACATTTATGCACGGCTTGATAAGGATGGCTATATGTTTCATTTGCAGAAAGCAATAACTTGAATTGAAATACAATAAATAGATTGAAAGCATATTTATGAAAACATAAATAAATAACTGATAGATCAATGATAGACAACAAAACAACAGTGAACTCCCGCTCACATCCCAACAATTCCACATTCCACATTTTATGAAACACTCTATACCCGTGTGAAATTCCGGGCTTTGTCCATGATCATGACGCGCTATTCGAATAGTTTTACACTCTGCAGAGGTTGTACAACTTTACCCACAAGACATGAACATCTCTTTGTGCAAACGTTACTAACACACTTCCTTTGGTGTGTCGCAGAGATATCATGACAAAGCCTTTCCAATGCATGTCTAAGCTCAGATGCGCCGCTAAGGTTTCGCCCATAAGGCCCCTCTTGCGCCATGTGAATCTACCCGTCCATCCGGAACCCACACCACCATTGGCGATACTCAAGACTAGACATTACAAATTAATCACTAGGTCTGTCCCATTCCGGACATGTGGTAGTACGATTAGACCAGTTCAATGGCGCACAAGATTAAGTTCTTAAGTTGTCTCAGGCAAGACATCCACATCCCAACATGCTAGAAAGCACCCCCTTTACTGCACGATCACTTGCCCGAGGGAAAACAATTCGTTCAACCAAGACCAATGGCAAACCCCGCCATGGTACAACAAATTTTACAACAGTGGCTAACGGCCACGATTCAATATCTCATTAAGTCAAGATTAACATTATTCAACATGTGACATGAATCCCAACGTTTATGTAAGCATGTCTAAGCATAGCTACGATAACCCAATGTTGGTATTATGATTATGTCCAACTAGTAATGTCCCAACCTAGGTTTAACAATGGATACATGGCATACAACGAATCAAGGTGGCATAATGTCAACCAGGCATACATCTACTCCCATTAAATAAACATTGATACGTAAATAGCATGCAAGTGTATAAAATACATTACTTTGCAAACATAGGATCAATATGATCAAAGGTTACGACTTGCCTTGCTGATCTAGTGCTGAATCTTGGTCTTCAAGTCTTCGTTTGCTCCTCGGAATTAGCGTCACCGGAAAAGAAAACGATGAAACCAAATAAATACAAAACAGAGACTCAAACAAGCTCAAAACTGAAAATAAATGGCTCTGGAAGATAGATCTTGATTTTAGAAAATTTTAGAAACTTGAATCGCCTCAATCGGAGTTCGTATGAGCGAGAACGGGCCTCCAAAGATTAAATTCAGAGAAAATACAGAAAATCGAAAATCGAATTTTTGGATTTATTTTTGTCTTGAAAAAGCGATTTATTGCGCAACGCCGACGCGTCATCCGCTCACGGTGGACAAGGTCCACGGCGCTACGCGCCGTTCACCGCGGCACCGCGACGGCCGACGCAGCGCCGACGCTGGCGGCTCGGCCGACGCGAGCGCCGACATAAGCGGTGACGTCGGCGGCCACGCGGCTACATCTGGCGAGAGGCCGATCGGACGGCCAAGCGAGGCGCAGCGGCGATGACGATGGCGCGATCCGCGCATCGGCCGGGCGATCAGACGGCTGGGTTGGGTTAAGAAGAACGGCGGCGAGGTTTTACCGAGACGGAAGAAGACGAGGCCGGCGCGGAGGAGAGCCGGACGGCGCGGAAAGGCGAACGGGAGAGGACGACGCGGCAGCTCGGGAGACCAACGGACGGGCGAGGAGCACCGCGGCGAAGAAAAAGACGGCGGAAGGCTTGGATGAGGCGGCGACTCGCGCGAGCTCGTCGCGGAGCGACGGCGACGGCTCGGGCAATGGAGGTAGGGCAAAAGGCGGCGCGAGGAGGCGATCCTCGGGGTGTCTTGGTGGGCTTTATAGCCTCGGAGGCGTGCCGACGCGAAACCGAGAGCTTGGCGGCGGCGGCAGGACGAGCGGCGGCGGCGGCTAGGGTTTCATGGCCAAGACCACCGGGCCGGCGAGGCGTATGAATGGGCGGGCGAGGCTACCGGCCAAGCCGAGCCGGGCCGAGGCGAGCGGGCAGCAACGGGTGGGCGAGGTGGGGTGAAGCGGGCGAGGAAACGGTGGGCCAAGAATCGGCCGAGAAGGTTTTCGAAAATAAAATCATTTTTCGATTTTAAATAATTCCAGGAATCCGAATAAAACCAAATAAATTCAAATAAATATCAAATAAATTCAAAAAAAAACCCCCAAAATACAGAAAAATTCCTTGGAGCACAAGGAACCCAACTAAAACTGAAATTCTTGATTTTGATGAATAGTTTAGCCAAATTAAATCCTTTTATTATTTAGAAATTCAAATTAAGCTGGAGTTAATTCAAGAAAATGCAAATGGTTAAATTTTGAATTCCAACATTCCAAAACTCAAATTTTGGGATGTTACATATATGCTACCTAATTTCGAAGAAATAATCTTATTTCGTCATGTTTGGCATATAAGCGTTAATAGTCAAATAACCATTAGTTTTATGTTTAGTGAACCTTGTAAGAATGAAGTTTGTAGCTAATATATTTGTATCACCAGAACCTTCTTAAAAATCATAAATAAATCTAGTAACCTAACCTAATAGATCTAACTCATTCAAAACCTTTCTTTTGCAAATTACTTAAGGTTAAGTGCTATTAGCATAACCGTTTTAATTTGTGTTTTACTTCTTTTAATCCAAATAATTTTAGCATCTATAATTTGAAGTTTTAAATACAAGAATTCATAATTTTAACCTCTTGAATTCGTAATTCAAGAATAGATAATCCGTTAAAGAAACCCTGCTTCGTTTGTCTCAAAACCATTAAGTATATGAATGTGTAAGTATCTAAATCATGAGATCTTAAATAATTCAAACCCTAAAGCATTCCTGTCTTCTGCAGTGAATTTTCATTTGATTTTCTGTCTGTTTTCTTTTTGCCCTTATTGAAGTTTATTATTTGCTATATTTTCCAATCGATCGACGTGTAGAATCCGACGTCCCTTCCTCCGTCGTTGCCTCCGTCATCTACGACCGTGTCTTCGTCGTAAGCGATATATAAGCAAGGCAAGCACCCTCCTTTGACCATCTTGATCCCAGAATTTAAATTGCATTGTTTATTAAAATGTTTCATGCATGCGTTTACTTTCTGTAAATTGCTATTTTGTGGTACTGGTAGTTATACCTGTTGTCTCATGAAACTTCCTTGATAAGTATGAATATGTGTACCTTGATAACCATAGAATGAGCTTAGACAATTACTTAATGTCATCATGGGTATATGCGATTACATTTTATCCAGGCTTAGCCATGCTTTAGAATCATATAATGGATGATCAGATCAAAATTTGTTTCTTGAGAAATGGGAAATGTTGCAAATGAAGCTGTTGGTTATGGGTATTTTGATAAAAAACCCAAAATAAAACTATGGTTTTGATGCGGGCGATTATTGGCAATAGCCGGAGGTGCAGAGGGATTTGCACGTAGTGTAGGGTGGAGTATCGCCCGTGTCGGATTAAGGACCGAACTCAGTGTTGTATGATCCAAGATAATCCGTACAACCACAAGTGTTGGTATGGGACATCCTTAAACCAATTAAGTTATCTAGTTTAACTTTGCATTTATGGAAGGCGGGAGATTGCACAGGCATTCCTTTCCGATGCGCTTGTAGGGTTTCTACATACCAATGCAACGGTGTACGCCTTGCCATAAGCAGAAACGTGGTGTTGGGTGTGATGTGAATGGATCCAGGACTTGGGTGTGTGTTTCTGTTTCTATGGCGAGGACTTAACGTCCCGGGCAGGTGCAAAGTTAACCTAGATAATGTAAAGGTTTTCGTCATGAACATTCTGGCCACACGCCAAAGGTGCGTGAAACATGCGGCAAAAAGAAAAGGTCATGACTTGTGGGTAAAGTTGTACACCTCTGCAGAGTGTAAATCTAATCGATTAGCCGTCCCCTCGGTCATGGGAAACTTGGTGAACTTGCACTAGTTAAATGTTTAATTTTCTAAAATGGGTTGTGGTTTGGAACTTGTTTAGCAGCTTTTGTTTCATGTCAAAGGATCGACATTGTTGGATTCCATTTCTGGATTATTCGATATTCACGATGGGTTGTGAATATTACTTATGCTTTACTTATTTCATATCAGTCAATTATGCTTTTACAAATTCTGTTTACAAATAACTTGTTTTACAATGTCAATTCTTCTTTATGCAAATTAACTGTAGTAGCCTCCTTTGGAATGGCCTGCATACATTATAGGCTTTTCTCAAGTCTTGCGGAGTACGAAAGTTCTCACCCTTGCTTATATGTTGTTTTTAGGTGGATAAGTTAGTGAAGCTTCGAAGGTTTCTTTCGTCGCAGGTTGCGGGATTTTCTTCGTCGAATCTTTCTAGGGATTATGCCTTGTCAGTTGCCTGTTGGTTTTGGATGGGCACACTACAAGACCTTGCTTCTCTTGCTGCTATATCTCTGAGTTGTAAAGTTTTCCTTATGTAATAACTTCCGCTTAATTAATTCTGTTGTATGGTTGTGATTCCAATTGGTGTGTATGTGCGTACTAGCTACTGATTATGGGACTGGTACGGAATGCACATTAGATTTCCATTTTTGCAAGTTTGCGAAAATGGGGGTCGTTATAATTAGATTTACACTCTGTAGAGGTGTACAACTTTACCCACAAGTCATGACCTTTTCTTTTTGCCGCATCTTTCACGCACCTTTGGCGTGTGGCCAAAATGTTCATGACGAAAACCTTTACATTATCTAATTTAACTTTGCACCAGCACCGGGACGATAAACCCATGCTATGCTGGAAGAACTCAGAGCATAGAAATGTTGGAACTTCCCATAGACATGGCGCACACCGTTATATTGGTAAGTGTTGTTCCCAACACCTCGGTGTGGGCACCCCGTAGAGCAAACCTCGAAAGGAGAGCCCGTACTACATCAGCCTACCAATGTACAAAGTTAAACTAGATAACTTAATTGGTTTAAGGAAGCCCCATAACAACACTTGTGGTTGTACGGATTATCTTGGATCATATAACACTGAGTTCGGTCCTTAATCCGACACGGGCGATACTCCACCCTACACTACGTGCAAATCCCTCTTCACCTCCGGCTATTGCCAATAATCGCCCGCATCAAAACCATAGTTTTATTTTGGGTTTTTAATAAAAATACCCATAACCAACAGATTTATTTCCAACAATTTCCATTTCTTAAGAAACAAATTTTGATCTGATCACCATCCTCATTTGTTCTAAAAGCATGGCTAAGCATTGATAAAATGTAATCGCATATACCCATGGTGACATTAAGTAATTGTCTAAGTTCAATCTATGGTTATCAATGTTCACATATTCATACTTATCAAGGAAGTTTCATGAGACAACAGGTATAACTACCAGTACCACAAAATAGCAATTTACAAAAAGTAAACGCATGCATGAAATATTTTAATAAACAATGCAATTTAAATTCTGGGATCAAGATGGTCAAAGGAGGGTGCTTGCCTTGCTTATATATCGCTACGACGAAGACGCGATCGCGGCTGACGGAGGAAGGAACGTCGGATTCTACACGTCGATCAATCGAAAAATATAGCAAATAATAAACTTCAATAAGGGCAAAAAGAAAACAGACAGAAACTCAAATAAAGATTCATTGCAGAAAACAGGAACGCTTTAGGGTCGACTTGAATGATTTCAAGAGGTTATGATTTAGCTATTTACACATTCATAGACTTAATGGTTTTCCGACAACCAAAGCAGGGTTTCTTTAACAGATTATCTATTCTTGAATTACGAATTCAAGAGGCTAAAATTATGAATTCTTTTATTTATAACTTTGAATTATAGATGCTTAAATTATTTAGATTAAAAGAATTAAAACACATATTTAAGCGGTTATGTGAATAGCATTTAATTCCTTAAGTGGATTTGCGTAAGAGTGACTTTGGATATGTTAGATCTGTTAAGCTAGGTTACTAGATTAATTCGTGGTTTTTAAGAAGGTTCTGGTGATACAAATATAATAGTTATAAACTTCTTCTTACAAGGTTCACTTATTTCGATTATGGTAAGGTTCTCTAAACATAAAACTAAGGGTTATTCGACTATTAAAGTATATACGCAAAACATGACAAAATAAGATTATCTCTTCGAAATTGGATAGCATATATTTGAGGAACATACCTAAACTGATCTCATACACTTTAGTGTTTGGACGAGACATTATTTTCATAGCCGAAAAAGCCTATGTGATATTAAAAGTTATGACTAGCATACTTTTTAGGGTTATTCAATTAGCAGGATTTAGTTGAAAAGTAAGTTGTAATTAAAATATTTTTCTAGAATATGGTAGCACATATCCTAAATATCATTTCTAAGTTGATTTCCATAATATTTGCATTTAGACGAGGGGTTCTACAGGTTGATGAAAAAGCTTGAGTGTTACAAATACTACACGATAAGGATTCAGTTTTTGATATAAGATTGTGACTACACTGTCAAGGATAATCTACCCATTTTTCAGGCATTAACAGGGCATGATATTAGAAGTGATTTAAAGTTGAGTTTGCGATAAATGGCCTTTATCCGAAATGTTTTCCATTTAAGAAATCATTAGGGTTTATTACGGGCTTATTTCAAATCAACACAAACATAAAATATTTTTGTACAAACAGTAAGAGTACTATTTTTCAAGGCTATTGGATTTGGTTTCGACAAATTTGGAGTTTATTTGTGAAAGTTATGACTGTTTGAATTATTCAACTATTAACACTTTGACTATTAAACATTTACTGTTTTATATAGCAAACCTTAAATATTATTACTCATCTGTTATCCTTGTAATTCCAGGGATATAACAAAAATGGTTTGGTGATTATTGGAATTCATTTGAGCTATACATTAACTATTTGACTCTATCTGCACATGTGTATACATTTTATACTTAGGTTATTTCATATTCTTCAAGATAGTTCAATTCAAGATTGGTTCTTAATTATTTTGGTAACTTCAGGTATCCTACTGTCATACTAACATTTAGAAATACATTTTTCTTATTTCATATTTCTTTTATTACCAGATATGCTTATTTGAATTCCTAATACATTGAATGAAATATTTAATAGAAAGTAGTTCAAACTTTAAAGACATTTAAATATTTTTATATATTTGAACTCCTGGAAGCATAAAGATTTCATTAAAATTGGTTTTATTCATTTCTAAGTTTGTTCACAGAAATTTTATATGAAGCATGATTTTAGCCCTTTCTTTCAGATTTGAATTTCAAATTCATCTAATACTGTTTTTCAATATATTTTTGCATATTATGGAACTGCATGATTTTAGATGATTTTAGGATTTTGTTTCACTCAATTTGAAGTTAAAATGCGAAAGTTATAAGTAATTGAAGTATCTCGGTATGCAAAATTCTGGAAAAACAGGAAATACGCTTTTCTTACTGGGAAGGCCCCTTACCCCTTTGAACTGAAATCGTTCACGCGGCTGACAGAGGGGTCCCGCAGGGCAGCGACCGAAAGCAGGGGCGGCGCTAGGGTACGGCGGCGACGGCGCTCCGGCGGGGTTCCGGCCGAATCGGTAGCACTTCTAACACCAGAGGATCATTGCGCATCGGTGGGTGGTGTCGATCATCTCCGAGGATGGCCGGAGTGGGCTGCCACCGGAGGCCTGAGGCGGAGAAAGGGGAGGCTCGCCGGAGAAGAAAAGGAATGAGTTTCCGGCCGAATGGGTAGCAGATTAAGCTTCAGTGTACTACCTAGGTTCCATTTTGCCAGTTGTTTCATTCGGAGAAGCCACGAGCTGGGCTGCCACCGTGCGCCGGAGCCGAGGAAGAAAAGGCGCCTGGTGGGGATGCTCTGTAGGCGAAGAGAGATGAAATTTCGGCATGATCAGTAAACTAGAGTGCCAGGTGAAGCTAAAGAAGGAACCAATTCCAACGATTGTTACCAGTTTCGCCCGAATTGATGATTTCCCCTCATTCGGGTTTTTGGCGAAAATGGCGCAGAGAAGGGGTTCAGGCTTCTGTGTTTTGGTTCTGGGAGTGACTAAGGAGAAGGGGACCTCAATGCGACGCAGTATTGGTATTTATAGCTAGAGAAATCGGCTTCACAGGGTTTGAACGAGCGAGCTGAGGTTGCGGCGCTTCTGGCGTTCTCGGTGAAGTGGCGCACGCCCTCTTGGTGGCAAGAAAAGATGCGGGCTGGTCAGGGTATGGCGCACAGCTTTCAAGGATGGACGTGGCTGCAACGAATCGCTCGGGGTGGCGTGAATCGCGTAGAGACGTAGAGGCGGCAAGACTCGGGTGCGAGAGGGCACGCCTGCGAAGAAGAAGGAAAAAGAACGGGGTTGCCAACTGACAACCGGGACTGGGACCACCTGCAGTGACCGAGAGCGTTTCCCCTTGCCCTGCCAGCAAACGGGGCCAGAACAGTAAAGGGCCACAAGTTAGTGAGGGGAGGCGAGTCAGGAGATAAACTTCAGCCGGACAGCTCCATATGAGCATTAAAATGGCTATCAAATCATGGTGGATTATTATGAAACTTTTTGACCGACCTCTCCTGGTACCTTTCTCACTTCAGTAAAATTTTTAGGCCAAAACATACTGTAATGAATTAATTAAAATTCTGACACTGTATATCAGCCAGAATTTATATTTTGGGTTTTTATTTCTTTGAGGGTTCAAATTGTATTATTTATTTTTGAAACTTTTGTGAAGATTTATAATTAGGTTAAGGATGTCTCCATAGAAATTTTAAGTCAAAATATTTGGTAGTTATTTTATAAACATTCTGGCATGATAATTTTCATATTTTTGAAGCCTCTGTTTTTGAATTTTTAGAAAATTTAATTACATGTTAAATTCCTGAAATTTTTACCATAGATAAATTATACTCTGAGGGTGTTATGGTAATATTTATGGCTCCAGATAAACTTCGAATACTTTTCATTAACTCTGACTTGCATTGTTTTTAGTCAAAAGAAGTGTCATTCATTTTATTTACTCACTTTTCTGTGCATATAATTTTTACTTGTTAATTTTACTGACTTACCAGTATGGTTAGGGTTCCATGGTAAACTTTCCAAAATTTATCTTTTACCATTTTATCTTGTTACCATTATCCATTCTTTTAAATCTATTTGTTTGATTTTCCATTCAATACAAAAATCCAGGAAAATCCAAATAAATTCTAATAATGTCAGGAAAAATCATAAATAAATATATTCAAATTCAAAATATTAATTTTTATATTATTGCATTTTTTGGGATGTTACAAATCTACCCCCCTTACAAAAATATCGTCCTCGAGATTTGCAAGGACTAAAAGAAATCTGGGAATTCCTTTCGTAGATGGTCTTCACGTTCCCACGTTGCTTCATCTTCTGTATGGTTGCTCCATTGGACTTTCAGCATTTTGTGGGATTTGTTTCTCGTGTGGCGCTCTGCTTCTTCAAGGATGCGAATCGGATGCTCTCGATGTGACAAATCTGGTTGGATATCAACGTCTTCTAAATTGGTGAATTTAGTGGGCACACGAAGACACTTCTTGAGTTGCGAAACATGGAAGACATTGTGAACTTCGGATAACTGAGGTGGTAATTCCAACTTGTATGCCAACTCACCCATCCTCTCGAGAATTCGATATTGTCCAATGTATCGGGGAGCTAGTTTTCCACGGATCTGGAAACGACGAACTCCACGAAGCGGTGAGACTTTTAGGTAGACATGATCACCAACGTCGAAGCTGAGTTCACGTCGACGATTGTCGGCGTAACTCTTTTGACGAGACTGAGCTTCTTTCAATCGGCTTCTAATTACATCCACTTGCTCTTAGGCTTCTTGGATAAGATTTGGGCCGAAAAATTTTCTTTCTCCAACCTCGGACCAGAAAAGAGGAGTTCTGCATTTTCTCCCATATAATGCTTCAAATGGCGACATTTGAAGACTGGCTTGAAAGCTGTTGTTATAGGAGAATTCAGCAAATGCAAGACTCTTCTCCCAATTAGTGCTATATGAAAGCACACAGGCTTTGAGCATATCTTCCAGGACTTGATTTATTCTTTCAGTTTGCCCATCTGTTTGAGGATGATAAGCTGTACTGAAGTTTAGCTTAGTTCCTAACAGACTGTGCAAACTTTCCCAAAAACGGGAAGTAAATTGGGAGCCTCGATCAGAATCAATAATTCTTGGAACACCGTGCACACGCACAACCATCTCCATGTACAATTCTGCAAGTTTGCCCCCTTGATACGTGGTTTTAACTGGAATGAAGTGAGCCACTTTTGTTAACCGATCAACAATGACCCATATAGAATCATTTCCTTTCCGAGTCCTGGGTAGACCGGTGATAAAATCCATACTAATGTCTTCCCATTTCCATTCAGGAATTTGTAGGGGCTGAAGGAGACCAGCAGGACGTTGGTGTTCGGCTTTAACTCGCTGACATACGTCACACTCGGCAACATAGGCAGCAATTTCCTTTTTCATGCCGGGCCACCAATATTCCTGTTTTAGGTCTCGATACATTTTTGTGCTCCCAGGGTGAATAGAAAGAGGAGATTCATGAGCTTCCTTCAAAATCAGTCTCTTGAGTTCAGAATCGTCGGGGACATATATACAATTTCCTCGCATAATTACTTCATCTGGACTTTCAGAGAATTCAGATTCAACACCTTCTCTTAACTGTTTTCTAATTTTGGCAATGGCTTCATCTTTGAGTTGTGCGGCTTTTATATGAGTTCTGAGGGTTGGTTGCAATTCAAGAGTAGCAACATAGCCTTCTTCAACCAAATCCAAATTGAGTTTTTGGAATTCACTTTGCAGCTCGGATTGATCGGAGATGAAAAGACAATGAAGCTTTCGGCTGAGAGCATCGGCTACAACATTAGCCTTACCAGGATGGTAATGAATGCCAAGGTTATAGTCTTTGATCAACTCTAGCCATCTCCTTTGCCTGAGATTTAAATCCGGTTGGGTGAAGAAATATTTCAGACTTTTGTGATCCGTATAGATTTCACAACGATTGCTAATAAGATAGTGTCTCCAAATCTTCAGAGCGTTGACAACGGCTGCTAACTCCAAATCATGAGTAGGATAATTTTGCTCATGCGGCCGAAGTTGACGTGAAGCATATGCGATGACCTTCCCTTCTTGCATCAAAACACATCCAAGGCTGTGTCGTGATGCATCGCAATATACCTCAAAGCTCTTATGGATATTAGGAACAATAAGAATTGGAGCGGTGGTTAACCTTTTCTTAAGCTCTTGAAAACTTGTTTCACATTCTGGGGTCCATTCAAATTTCTTTTCCTTCTTCAGTAGTTGAGTCATAGGACGGGCAATTTTGGAGAAGTTTTCGATAAAGCGACGATAGTATCCCGCTAAACCGAGAAAACTTCGGACTTTAGGAACAGACTGAGGTGATTCCCATTCTGTAATAGCTTGGACCTTTCTTGGGTCAACTGCAATTCCACCTTCCGAAAGAACATGCCCAAGAAATGCGACTTCCTTTAACCAGAATTCACACTTCTCGAATTTGGCATAAAGTTTATGCTCACGAAGCTTTCCAAGCACCATACTCAAGTGTTGCACATGGTCTTCTTCAGTTTTGGAATATACGAGAATGTCATCAATGAACACTACTACGAACTTGTCCAAATACTCCACAAAGACCTTATTCATAAGGCACATAAAACTGGTTGGAGCATTTGTGAGTCCGAATGACATTACGGTGTACTCATACAACCCGTAACGAGTGGTGAAAGCAGTCTTTGGAATATCCTCGAGCTTCATTTTCAATTGATAATACCCATGTCTCAGATCAATCTTTGAAAACACATGAGCACCATTCAATTGATCAAAAAGATCATCAATACGAGGAAGTGGATACTTGTCCTTGATAGTGACCTCATTTAAGGCACGATAATCTATGCACATGCGTAGACCACCGTCCTTCTTAGGAACAAATAGCACAGGACTGCCCCATGGAGATGAACTAGGACGAATAAATCCTTTATCCATTTGATCATTGAGTTGCTTCTTCAATTCAGCAAACTTATCTGGAGGCAAGCGATAAGGTCGCTTAGAGATAGGTGCTGTTTCAGGAACAAGATTAATGACAAATTCCATGTCTCGATCTGGAGGCATTCCTGGTAGTTCATTTGGAAACACATCAGAATATTCACATACCACTGATACTTGACTCAATTCTATGACCAAAGCAGAACTAAGTAAAGGTTGTTGAGCTGGAGTGCTACTGATTGAAGAAAACTGCACTTGGATCCCATCTGGACTGATAAGGGATATAGATCGGTTAGCACAATCAATATAGCCCTTGTGCTTGGATAACCAATCCATACCAAGGATCACATCTAGTCCCGAGGTCTCAATAGCAATAAGATCAGCATAAAAAAACACTCCACTAATCTCAATGCATACCTCAGAACAAAGTTTCGAGGTTTTCATAGTTGCTCCTAGCGAATAAATTATCATCTTTGTGGGAAGCAAATCAGCCTGAAGTTCATGCTGCTTAATAAACTTGTTGGATATGAAGGAATGTGATGCACCAGAATCAAATAACACCAATGTAGGTACAGAGTGAACAAGGAATGTCCCTAGTACCACATCAGGTGCATTATGGGCTTCTTCTGCGGTTACATGGTGTAGACGACCAGGAAGAATAACTTGTTTTGAAGTAGAGGGTGACTTAGAAATTTTCAAATACCCAATCACTCGATCTCTACTTAAAGGCTGCCGCTGAGAATAAAATTGCTCAGAATTCTTTTTAGGACGAGCATAGGCTTTCTGGCACTGAGTGCTAGAAGATAATCTTGCTTGCCGTGGTGAATGAACTGAGGGCTGCTAAACATTGGATGGCTGCAATAGACGCTGCTTTGAGGGATGATCATTTGCTGATTGATGTGCTATCCATTTGCGCTTTCGGCTTTCTATTACTGTTCTCATGCCGAACTCCACTCGAATAGCCTTATCAACTAAAGTTTGGAAATCATGAATATCATGGGCGACTAGCATCCACTTGATTTGTTCATTCAGATGTTCTCTGAAATGCTCAATTCTTTGAGCTTCATCTGACACTTCAAAAACAGCATAGCGAGATAAATGATTGAAGCGGTGTAGATATTCCATCACTGATAAGTTTTCTTGCTTCAACTCCATAAATTCTCGCTTCATGATCTCAATGATACTTGCAGGGATGTGAATCCTACGAAATGCTTCTTTAAATGCTACCCAAGATACAATTTGACCTTCAGGGAGCATTGCCTGATGGTTTTCCCACCAGACTGCTGCAGCTCCATGCAGTTGATGAGAAGCATAAAGGACCTTCTCATAGTCACTGCATTGCGCAATGACTAGCTTGCTCTCAATGGAGCGGAGCCAATCATCAGCGTCAAGAGGTTCTGCTGACGAGGAGAAAGTCGGGGGCTGAGTTTTCAAAAACTCACCCAACTTGGAGTAATGCAGTGTACCACCATTTCCATCCCTAGCTTCGCTAAGGTGGGTAGTATTCTGTACCACTTGCTGGAGTAGAAGTGTATCAACTTGACGTTCTTGCTCAATCATTGTCAAGACTTGAGCCATAGCTTGAGGTTCAGGAGATTGTTCTTTAGGAATAACTTCACTTGAATCTTGAGGAAGTGATTCACGACGAACATTGCGTCGAGAGGTTCTAGTAGTTGGATATTGCGAACTAGATTGAACTGGAGTTGGAATGTTGGCTCTTGTGGGTCGGGAATTCTGAGTGGCTTCACACTCCAATAATTTCCTTATGGATCTTGTTTTAGGCATTTTGCAGCCAAGAAAAGATTGACATTTAGGCGATATTCAGTTAGGTTACTAGGCAACTTTTCGTTTCTTAAAAATTTTCTTAATTAAATTTTCTTATTAATTAAGGGTTGGCACATCGTAAATTTCAACCAAATGGTTTAATCTTTGCGAGAGTAACCCGTAAGCATTACAAGAGAAAAGATTTCAACAAAGCACACAAAATAGCCATCGATTAACATACCAGGGTTCTAAAATATCTTAGCTTAATATATTCCTATTCGACCTATCAACATAAGTCTTCATGGAGCGGCATTTCTTCCTCTTAAGATTGTTGATGTAGAATTCGGAGTCTCCATATGTCGAGGATCATTTTAAGGAAAGAGGAATTTGTTTACAAAACAAAATGAATGTAGGGGTAAGAGGAGAATCTTAAGATAAAGGGAAGAATAGCAAAATCTACATTTTGCAAACACGGTAACTTTTAGACATAAGATTTTGAATTTGATTATTCTAAACTAGCGGCCATTCTATCTAGGGTTTATCCTGCAGTCAGCATAGCTCTGATACCAACTGTGACGACCCCCATTTTCACATACTCGCAAAAATGGAAATCTAATGTGCATCCCGTACAAGTCCCATGATCAGCAGCTAGTACGCACATACACACCAATTGGAATCACAACCATACAACAATTATTAAGCGGAAGCTATAATATAAAGAAAACTTTACAACTCAGAGATATAGCAGCAAAAGAAGCAAAGTCTTGTAGTGTGCCCATCCAAAACCTGCAGGCAACTGAGAAGGCATAATCCCTAGAAAGATTCGATGAAGAACATCCCGCAACCTGCGACGAAAGAAACATTCGAAGCTTCGCTAACTTATCCACCTAAAACAACATATAAGCAAGGGTGAGTACTTTCGTACTCCGCAAGACTTGAGCAAAAACTATAATATATGCAGGCCATTCCAAAGGAGGCTACTATAGTTAATTTGCATAAAGCAGAATTGACATTGTAAAACAAGTTATTTGTAAACGGAATTTGTAAAAGCAAGTTGACTGATATGAAATAAGTAAAGCATAAGTAATACTCACAACCCTTCGTGAAAATCAAATAATCCAGAAATGGAATCCAACAATGTCGATCCTTTGACATAAAACAAAAGCTGCTAAACAAGTTCCAAACCAACAACCAAATTTTAGAAAATATAAACATTTAACTAGTGCAAGTTCACCAAGTTTCCCATGACTAAGGGGACGACAAATCGATTAGATTTACACTCTGCAGAGGTGTACAACTTTACCCACAAGTCATGACCTTTTCTTTTTGCCGCATTGTTTCACGCACCTTTGGCGTGTGGCCAGAATGTTCATGACGAAAACCTTTACATTATCTAATTTAACTTTACACCAGCACCGGGACAATAAACCCATGCTATGCTGGAAGAACTGAGAGCATAGAAATGTTGGAACTTCCCATAGAAATGGCGCATACCGTTATATTGGTAAGTGTTGTTCCCAACACCTCAGTGTGGGCACCCCATAGAGCAAACCTCGAAAGGAGAGCCCGTACTACTTCAGCCTACCAATATGCAAAGTTAAACTAGATAACTTAATTGGTTTAAGGAAGCCTCATAACAACACTTGTGGTTGTACGGATTATCTTGGATCATACAACACTGAGTTCGGTCCTTAATTCGACACGGGCGATACTCCACCCTACACTACGTGCAAATCCCTTTGCACCTTCGGCTATTGCCAATAATCGCCCGCATCAAAACCATAGTTTTATTTTGGGTTTTTAATAAAAATACCCATAACCAACAGCTTTATTTCCAACAATTTCCATTTCTTAAGAAACAAATTTTGATCTGATCACCATCCTCATTTGTTCTAAAAGCATGGCTAAGCATGGATAAAATGTAATCGCATATACCCATGGTGACATTAAGTAATTGTCTAAGCTCAATCTATGGTTATCAAGGTTCACATATTCATACTTATCAAGGAAGTTTCATGAGACAACAGGTATAACTACCAGTACCACAAAATAGCAATTCTGTAAAGTAAACGCATGCATGAAACATTTTAATAAACAATGCAATTTAAATTCTGGGATCAAGATGGTCAAAGGAGGGTGCTTGCCTTGCTTATATATCGCTACGACGAAGACGCGATCGCGGCTGACGCAGGAAGGGACGTCGGATTCTACACGTCGATCAATCGAAAAATATTGCAAATAATAAACTTCAATAAGGGCAAAAAGAAAACAGACAGAAACTCAAATAAAGATTCATTGCAGAAAACAGGAACGCTTTAGGGTCGACTTGGATGATTTCAAGAGGTTATGATTTAGCTATTTACACATTCATAGACTTAATGGTTTTGCGACCACCAAAGCAGGGTTTCTTTAACAGATTATCTATTCTTGAATTACGAATTCAAGAGGCTAAAATTATGAATTCTTTTATTTATATCTTCGAATTATAGATGCTAAAATTATTTAGATTAAAAGAATTAAAACACATATTTAAGCGGTTATGTGAATAGCATTTAATTCCTTAAGTGGATTTGCATAAGAGTGACTTTGGATATGTTAGATCTGTTAAGCTAGGTTACTAGATTAATTCATGGTTTTTAAGAAGGTTCTGGTGATACAAATATAATAGTTATAAACTTCATTCTTACAAGGTTCACTTATTCCGATTAGGGTAAGGTTCACTAAACATAAAACTAAGGGTTATTTGACTATTAAAGTTTATACGCAAAACATGACGAAATAAGATTATCTCTTCGGAATTGGATAGCATATATTTTAGGAACATACCTAAACTGATCTCATACACTTTAGTGTTTGGACGAGGCATTATTTTCATAGCTGAAAAAGCTTATGTGATATTAAAAGTTATGACAAGCATACTTTTTAGGGGTATTCAATTAGCAGGATTTAATTGAAAAGTAAGTTGTAATTAAAATATTTTTCTAGAATATGGTAGCACATATCCTAAATATCATTTCTAAGCTGATATCCATAATATTTGCATTTAGACGAGGGGTTCTACAGGTTGACGAAAAAGCTTGAGTGTTACAAATACTACACGATAAGGATTGAGTTTTTGATATAAGATTGCGACTACACTGTCTAGGATAATCGACCCATTTTTCAGGCATTAACAGGGCATGATATTAGAAGTGATTTAAAGTTGAGTTAGCGATAAATGGCCTTTGTCCGAAATGTTTTCCATTTAAGAAATCATTAGGGTTTATTACGGGCTTATTTCAAATCAACAAAAACATAAAATATTTTTGTACAAACAGTAAGAGTATTATTTTTCAAGTCTATTGGATTTGGTTTCGTCAAATTTGGAGTTTATTTGTGAAAGTTATGACTATTTGAATTATTCAAGTATTAACACTTTGACTATTAAACATTTACTGTTTTATATAGAAAACCTTAAATATTATTACACATCTGAGATCCTTGTAATTCCAGGGATATAACAAAAATGGTTTGGTGATTATTTGAATTCATTTGACCTATACATTAACTATTTGACTCTATCTGCACATGTGTATACATTTTATACTTAGGTTATTTCATATTCTTCAAGATAGTTCAATTCAAGATTGGTTCTTAATTATTTTGGTAACTTCAGGTATCCTACTGTCATACTAACATTTAGAAATACATTTTTCTTCTTTCATATTTCTTTTATTACCAGATATGCTTATTTGAATTCCTAATACATTGAATGAAATCTTTAATAGAAAGTATTCCAAACTATAAAGAAATTTAAATATTTTATATATTTGAACTCCTGGAAGCATAAAGATTTCACTAAAATTGTTTTTATTCATTTCTAAGTTTGTTCACCGAAATTTTATATGAAGCATGTTTTTAGCCCTTTCTTTCAGATTTGAATTTCAAATTCATCTAATTCTTTTTTTCAATATATTTTTGCATATTATGGAACTGCATGATTTTAGATGATTTTAGGATTTTGTTTCACTCAATTTGAAGTTTAAATGCGAAAGTTATAAGTAATTGAAGTATCTCGGTATGCAAAATTCTGGAAAAACAGGAAATACGCTTTCCTTACTGGGAAGGCGCCTTACCCCTTTGAACTGAAATCGTTGCATGGTGACAGAGGGTCCCGCAGGCGCGATCAAAGCGTGGGCGGCGCTAGGGTACGGCGGCGACGGCGCTCCGGCGGGGTTCCGGCCGAATCGGTAGCACTTCTAGCACCAGCGGATCATTGCGCATCGGTGGGTGGTGTCGGTCATCTCCAGGGATGGCCGGAGTGGGCTGCCACCGGAGGCCTACGGCGGAGAAAGGGGAGGCTCGCCGGAGAAGAAAAGGAATGAGTTTCCGGCCGAATGGGTAGCAGATTAAGCTTCAGTGTACTACCTAGGTTCCATTTTGCCTGTTATTTCATTCGGAGAAGCCACGAGCTGGGCTGCTACCGTGCGCCAGAGCCAAGGAAGAAAAGGCGCCCGGTGGGGATACTCTGTAGGTGAAGAGAGAAGAAATTCCGGTGTGATCAGTAAACTAGAGTGCCCGGTGAAGCTAAAGAAGGAACCAATTCCAACGATTGTTACCAGTTTCGCCCGAATTGATGATTTCCCCTCATTCAGGTTTCTGGCGAAAATGGCGCAGAGAAGGGGCTCAAGCTTCTGCGTTTTGGTTCTGGGAGTGACTAAGGAGAAGGGGACCTCAATGCGACGCAGTTTTGGTATTTATAGCTAGAGAAATCGGCTTCACAGGGTTTGAACGGGCGAGCTGAGGTTGCGGCCCTTCTGGCGTTCTCGGTGAAGTGGCGCACGCCCTCTTGCTGGCAAGAAAAGACGCGGGCTGGTCAGGGTATGGCGCACAGCTTTCAAGGATGGACGTGGCTGCAACGAATCGCTCGGGGTGGCATGAATCGCGTAGAGACGCAGAGGCGGCAAGACTCGGGTGCGAGAGGGCACGCCTGCGAAGAAGAAGGAAAAAGAACGGGGTTGCCAACTGACAGTCGGGACCGGGTCCACCTGCAGCGACCGAGAGTGTTTCCCGTTGCCCTGCCAGCAAACGGTGCCAGAACAGTAAAGGGCCCACACGTCAGTGAGGGGAGGCGAGTCAGGAAATAAACTTCAGCCGGACAGCTCCATGTGAGCATTAAAATGGCTATCAAATCATGGTGGATTATTATGAAACTTTTTGATCGACCTCTCCTGGTAGCTTTCTCACTTAATTAAAATTTTTAGGCCAAAACATCCTGTAATGAATTAATTAAAAATCTGACACTGTACATCAGCCAGAATTTATATTTCGGGTTTTTATTTCTTTGAGGGTTCAAATCGTATTATTTATTTTTAAAACTTTTGTGAAGAGTTATAATTAGGTTTAGGATGTCTCCATAAAAATTTTAAGTCAAAATATTTGGTAGTTAGTTTATAAAAATTCTGACATGATAATTTTCAGATTTTTGAAGCCTCTATTTTTGAATTTTTAGAAAATCTAAATCACATGTTAAATTCCTGAAATTTTTACCATAGATAAATTATACTCTGATTATGTTATGGTAATTTTTATAGCTCCAGATAAGCTTTTAATATTTTTCATTGACTCTGACTTGCACTTTTTTTAGTCAAATGAAGTGTCATTCATTTTATTTACTCACTTTTCTGTTCATATAATTTTTACTTGTTAATTTTACTGACTTACCAGTATGGTTAGGGTTCCATGGTAAATTTTTCAAAATTTATATTTTATCATTTTATCTTGTTACCATTATCCATTCTTTTAAATCTATTTGTTTGATTTTCCATTCAATACAAAAATCCAGGAAAATCCAAATAAATTCCAATAATGTTAGGAAAAATCAGAAATAAATATATTCAAATTCAAAATATTAATTTTTATATTATTGCATTTTTCGGGATGTTATAGATCTGAATGGACTCGCCTATAAAGATGACCCGTTTATCCTTGCGAAACAAGCAAATCAAGTCTTCTACGTGCGTGACCCCGCGAAGTCGAAGTTGCATATCATCCTTCATGGCAAGCGGCGGATCGTTGGTATTGAAAATGTGGTAGATGAAGAAGAATACAACCAATTTGATGAAATACCTTCGTTTGCGGATGGAGCCTGTCTTAGCGGGGTCGACTACGACACACATGGAACCAATTACATGCAAGTATTTCATCAAGAAGAGCAATATTGTAAATAAATGGACTATTGTAATGTTTGTTGCTAATCTCATTGTTCCATTACGTATGTAAAATATTTTGCAATGCTTGTAGAGTAAAAATCCAAGTTGAATTGCTTTTGGATGCTTTGATGGAAATTAATTAAATATCTCTTTATGCCTAAATAGCACTTTGTGCCATATGTTGTGAAAGAAAATTCCTTTGGATGAAATTATAGTTGGGAAATCTTGTAAATAGTCAAAAGTTCATTTCTAGAAAAGTTCAAGCAATTCGGGATTAATTTGAAAAAGGTTTGACTTTTCTACGCTTTACGCAAAAATCATGCCTACGAAATGAATTTCGGCGTATTTCTTGAATGAGGACTCTTTTTCCAAAAATTCTTTTTTGAAAAGCTTTGCAGTATCCTAAAGTGTGTTTCTGCAAAATTTCTAATAATTTCAACAATGTATGAAAAAGTTATGGACTTTTCTCTCTTTGATGAAATGCTGAAAATTCAGAACTTGCAGAACTTACAGAAAATTCACATAGCAATGATTATTAGCATCAGTTCTTTATGAAAACCAGTACAGATAACTTATTAGCATCGGTTTTTCTAGAAAACTGATAGAGATAGTTGCCTAGTCATTTGTGTCGGTTCTTTATGAAAACTGATACAGACAAAACCATGAAAACTTATTCTTGATGGTAACTTCATTGAGTGAGCGATAATCTACACATTCTCCGAGTACCATCCTTATTTTCAACAAGGAGTATTAGGGCTCCCCATGGAGAAGAACTTGGTCAGACAAAACCTTTGTGTTGTAGCTCCTAAATTTGTCTCTTTACTTCCATTAGCTCATTAGCAAGCATCCTGTAAGGCCTTTTGGAAATAGGTGGGGCTCCATGAACTAGGTTGATTAGGAATTCTATGTCCCGGTCTGGTGGCATTCTATGCAACTCATCTTGAAAATATCAGGAAACTCTCTGAAGACTAGCACATCTTCCAAACATATTCCTTTGGCATTTCAAACTTTTATCCCTTCAGGCTTTCCAGTAGCGGCTTGAAACTTTAACTTTCATTCATTTGGAGTGATTAAGGTGATAACTCTATTTCCACAATCCAAAATTGCTTGGTTCTTGAAGAGCCAACCCATTCCTAGTATCAAATCTAGGGACATGGTGTCTACGACAATGAGGTTGGCCAGAAATTCTACCCCTCAAATTAAAATTTTAACATTGCGGCATCCTTGGTTTGTACTCAAATCAGAACGAGGTGATTGCACCAATAAAATAGTTTTAAGAATCTTTGTCTTTAATTGGTGATTTGTAGCAAAACTACGAGAAATAAACAAATGTCTAGCTCTACAATGAAACAAAACTCCGGCAGATGCTGAGTTAACTAGGAGCTTACCTAGTATGACGTCTGGTGCTGACTAGGCATCCTCAGTTCAGCCTCTTCCAATAGGTGGTGAACTCCTGGTAGATGGATTGGGAGTCTAGGGCGCTCCACGTCGTGCTCCTGATACGGGGTCTTGGCTAGCGTAGCTTCTAAGTTGAAACGAACTGGCGTCAGAGCATGCTTCCTTGGGCAACTATTGGCATAGTGACAAGTCTCATGGTAGTTGAAACAAGTGACTCTTGCACCTGGATTGTTGGTCCTCTGAGCTGGTTGCTGTTGGTGTTAAAGTTGCGATATCCTGAAGCAGCTGGGTGAGGTGCCAGTGTGGGTGTCCTGAATGTAGTTGGAGGAGTAAAATGAGCAGGCTATTGTGTATTGGTTCTGGCTCTTTGCTGTTGGTTCTAATGAGCTCCTTGATGCATCATCTTCCTGTTGCGGGATTCCTCCAACTCACGATGAAACTCCTCAATGAGCATGACCTTGTCTACAAGATGCTGAAAATCTACATAGTCGTTGCCAATGACTTGCATCTTTAAACCTGGATTGAGCCCACGCTTAAACTTCTTCTACTAGCATCATTTGTAGCAATATCCTCTAGAGCGTAGTGAGCAAGTTGAGTGAACTTGTTGAGGTATTCACTCACTGACATCCCTTCTTACTTGAGCTCATGGAACTCATTTTTCTTTATTTCCACCTTGCCATCTAGAATATTGGTGTGGTGAAAAGCAGTAGAAAACTCTACCCATGTGATAGTCTGATGGTCATCATGGGCGACACTATAGTAACTTTCTTTCGATCTGTACAATGAGCAATAGCAAGCTTCTTCTTAATGGAGCGAATCTAATCATCTCCTTCCAAAGGTTCTGAGGAGTTGGAGAAAGTGGGCAGGTGAATCCTTATAAATTCTGCCAGCTTGGACTACGAACGAGCTTGTGGAGGTGCAGTAGCGGCTTGGTTCTACTGATTCAACAAGTTTGCTAGCGCAGCAGCAGTCTGATTTTGCTGTTCATCATGTCATTCATATTTTGCATCATTGTGTTCATGAGCTGAGTCTGAACTGCCAAAAATGTTCCATGTTTTGATCTGTCACTGTAGGTGCTGGTGCATTGGTATTGGTGTTGGCACTGGCATTGGCATCTGCTGGCGAACTACGATCGGTTTCAAAACGAGTATCAACCATCTGCGGTGCAGCACAAGGGTTTGACAGGTAAAAGGGAAAAGTAGTAGAAAAGTGGTAAGATCGTCTACGAGACAAAAGTTAACAAGGGACATAGCCGAAAGGCTACAAAATAAAAAGGCAATAAACCCTTCAACTTAACGTATAGTTGCAACACCATGTCTGGAGCAAGTGTACAACATACCTGGAACACAAGCAATAAAAATCCTATTATACAAGGACTATACGTCACTAAACTAAAAAAAAAGGGTGACATGCTCAAACACAACTGAGCACTAAAAACCTATCTTATATGGAAGGCCTCTCAGACATACCCTTGACGACTTGTCATCCTAGCAGCTCCTCCATTGGTCTTGAAAAGAACATGGATCATCATCATCCTTGATTTGATTCCTTGCAGAAAACCCGAGGCTTTGAGAAGTTTTAGGAGCTGAGATAAATTTTAAATTTTAAATTAATATTTCAGCAAAGGAGAGGAATAAGAACATAAGAATGAGATGTGAGGAGATAAACTATTAAGTACTAATTCGTTGGTTTGATTTGGAAAATAATTTTGAAGACCATGCTATCTTGGGTAGCGATCGACGGTCGATATGGCTCTGATACCATCTCTGTTGGGACCCAGATTTACAAATTTGAAACCCTCTTTGTATACCACACTAGTCCAGAATCACACTAGTGCACGCAGTGGTAACATAAATGAAATACCATTCCATTCAATGAATTAACTAAAAAAGTAACAAGTTATTATTAAATAGAGCAACAGACCTTATTGTCAAAGTTTATACAACTATGCCTTAAGGGCTTAAGAAACAAATAAACTATTGTAGTAGAAATAAAATAACTTGGGCAATTCGACATGCCACAGGTAATCGCCTAGGGAACGCCTTCCTAGTTCACGTAGTCTTCATAGTACTTCTCATAGAACTCAGTATTCCCTGTCCTTTCTTAGCAACTGATCAACAAAGACGTATATCCATGAGTACAAAAAACTACTCAGCAAGCCGTAGGGAATAATGTAAATATATTCATGCAAGGCTTCACAAAGGAATAGTCATATGGTTCTTTTGCAAAAAACAATAACTTGAAATTAAATACAATAAATAGATTCAAAGTATATTTATGAAAATATAATAAATACTGGTAAACCAATGGTAGATAACATGAACAGACTGGTGAGTCTTCACCCTACACCATCTAAAACAATCATCAAACCAGTAAAGTCATCAGTGTTAACTTTAGACATCAAAACCAACAGTGAACTCCCCGTTCATATCCCATCAATTCCACCTTCCAACATTTTATGAAAAACTCTATATCTCATATGAAATTCCCAGGTATGTCTATGACCACAGACACGACTATTTGAATAGTTTCACACTCTGCATAGGTTGTACTGCTTCACCCAAAAGACATAATATTCTCAAATTCCACACAATAAACACACTTCCTTAGGTGTGCAGCGTAGAAATCATGACAAGCCTTTACAATGCTCTGTCGAAACTCGGTATTTCCCGCTAAGATTTCACCCCTTAGAGCCCCCTCTTGAGCCATTGAATCTACCCGTCCATCTCGAAACCTACGCCACCAACTGGTAGTACTCAAATTTAGACATTGTAAATTAATCAGCTAGGTTTGACACATACAAGACATGTGGTTGTACGATTAAGCCCAGTTCAATGGCACACAAGATTAAGTCATTAACTTGTCTCAGGCAAGACATCCATATCCCACATGTGCTACTAGCACCCCTTTACTGCACGATCACTTGTCTAAGCGAAAACCATTTTATATAACCAAGACCAATGTCACACCATGCTATGGCATAACAAATTTTACACAATGGTTACTCGTCATAATTTCATATCTCATTAAGTCATGATTATCAATATTCATCATGTGACATGAACCCATTGTACAGCTAAGCATGTCTAGGTATAGCTATAATAATCCAATGTTGGTAATACAATTATGCCCAACTATCAGTATCCCTACCTAAGGTAACAATGGATACATTGCATTCCAATAATCAAGGTGGCATAATGACAAATAGGTATTTAACTATTTCCATCAACTAAGCATTGGTACATAAATAGTATGCATTTGTATAAAACAAAGTATTTTTTCAATCATAGGTTCAATGTGATCAAATGTTATGACTTGCCTTATTGATCTAGTGCTGTTGCTGAATCTTTTCTTCAAATCCTTCGTTCACTACGTAGAAATCAATGTTTATGCGCAATGAAAGATGAATACCAAAATGAATATAAAATAGAGACAAAACAAACTCCAAAAATCAAAGAAATTCTCCAAAATAAAGATCTTGATTTTAGAAAAATTAAAAAATTTGAATCGCCTCAATCGGATTTCGTATAAAAGAGAAATGAATTTTGAAAGGATTAAATCATATAATGCCATAAAGAAAGGATTTTCAAATTATTAAAATTATTTTTATAAAGAAAAATAAAAATCCAAACCACTGTAAAATATCATCAATGTGAAACGTAAACTATAAAATTATTATTATTTTTTATTTTCTTCTGGATTGACACTCTCGCTCCTGGCTTGCTGTGTACTATGCTCGAGCTACAGTACTTCACATGCCACCAGAACAGCGTGTCACGCAGCACAGCATAGCAAGCACCATGGCGCACAAGGAACAGGGGCAAGGGGCTTCTGCAGGGCATGGGGCAGGCCAAAAGGAGCACTGGAAAGAACGCGGTGGCGCGAACACACCGGAGACATGGCAGCAGTGGAGGGGCATGGACAATGGCGCGATGAACCACAATGAACATACCTTGGGAAATCATGAAATTCATCATCCACGGTGCACCAAACTTAAAATCGATGGAGGTGTTATCTTCACAATGACCGATGGCATGATGTGACCCGAACGGTTTCGAAAGAGATGCTTCGAAGCTTTGGGAAGCTTGCAAGGGCACGTTGGCCGATATTTGGTTCGTGCACCAAACATGAAATCGATTGAGGGTTTACCTTCACGAACACCGGTGGCAGGATCTGACTCGAACGGTTTCGAAAGAGATGCTCCGAAGCTCTGGAAAGTTTGCAATGGCACGTCGTCCGACGTTCAGTTAGTGCACCAAACTTGAAATCGATTGAGGGGTTACCTTCACAACGACCGGTGGCAAGATGTGACCCGAACTATTTCTAAAGAGAAGCTTCGAAGCTCTGGGAAGCTTGCAAAGGCACGTCAGCTGATGTTTGGTTCGCGCTTCAGGTTTTGCAGTGTTCCAGCCAAACAAAGGCACAAGAGATTGGGATGAATGGAGGAACGAATTGAGCAATGAGAGGGGATCTTGGTGCTCACTTTAAATAGTCTAGGGGTTGCTCGTGGAGATAGATACGCTTGTAACTCTAAAAATAGAAAAACAGTTTTATAAATTCCAGAAAATTCAACAAAATTTTTAGGACATTAGAAATAAGTAATAAAATATTATTATTATGCAAAATTTGGGATGTTACACGGCCCGAGAGTTGCCATAGAACTACCGCGTCGGGAAACCCTAGTCACCGCCGTCGAATGAGCTCACCGCCAACCAATACAAGCACGTCATCAGATCCACAAGGTCAAGAGCTCGCCAGAGCTGCTCTCATCAGTCGCCGCCAACAACCTTGGCTCTTTATGCCAGCGCTGTTGACGCGTCACATCCCGACGTTTGACTCGTGGTAGCTGCATGTACGCCGCAACAGCCTTGTTGCTGGTGTGTCACTTGCGTCGACAGTTGCATCAACTATGCCATAGTAGCCAAGCAGGCCCGCATGTCAGTCGGTGATTCTGTTGAATCGGTTCACCGTGGACCCGGGTCAGTTTGTGGACTTGGTCCATGGACTGGGGCCCATCTATCAATCTCTAAAGGAATTTTCTAATAGATTTTTATTCAGGAAATTGATTGCTGACGTCGTAAATCGACTTTTCTTTAGAAAAATAAATTGAGAAATTTGGATTTTTCTCCTTTTCTGGTATTTTCTTTTATTTTGAACCTTTCGAGAGCCCATTCTTCATACGAGCTCCGATCGAGGCGACTTATGTTTCTCAAAATTTATAAATTCAAGATCTATTTATTGATGAATTTTATTAGATTTTTAGAGATTGTTTGTTCTCTAATTTATATTTATTTGATATTTTTCTCTCGATTTGCATAGATGTTGAAGTGCTCGAGGTGTTCAAGGCTGAAGAGTTGATTCAAGCTCAAGGTCTAGATCAAGATTAAGAATTTTTCCAATGAAGTTGTGCTCCGATCATGTTGAACCCAGTTTTGCAAATGCTATATTATTTTAAATTACTGCAATGTTATTTTATGCTTATAATTGTTTTCAATTAATTTGGGAAACTATCTATTCAACCGAATTGAGCTATACCTATCTTGTCATTTGTATACTATGATTATGTCACCCTAGGATGAATACTTATTAGTTGGTTGCTAATAGATGCCAACGTGGGTTAGTTAGATCGTGCGTAGTTGCTTAGCCATGCCACGTACATCTGATGTCTTTTGGAAGTGCAAATTCAATTTAACTAATAGAATATGGAACATATTTATGAATGGATGTGTCATGTGTTGTCATACAATGGTGTTGAGTTGTTGATGGCATGTGTTACACAATAACCAACTAGGGTGGTAAATAATTTAGACTGGAGTAAATGGCAAGAGGCTATGTGTAAGGCCCCCATTTTTTATAATAATTAGCAATAATGGGTTCCTGTGCATACAGTACTAGTCCCATAATCAGTGGCTAGCACACACAATTTACAAATTGAAATCACATCCATACACAATAATATTATATACGTAGAAGTGTCTTAAGATTACATAATATTATTACAAGCCAAACACTCGAAACTTGCAGCATAAGCATTGTTTATCTTGTAGTATGCCCATAAACTCTCAGGCAACAGACAAGGTGACAACCCTAGAAAATGTCATCGTTGAACTCTCCGTATCCTACGTTATCATAATTCTCATCGAGGAATTCCGCCTCATCACCTAAACAACAACGATAGCAAGATTGAGTATATTGTGTACTCAGTAAGACTTGTAGTGTATCGCAAATGCAAGTATAATTAAAATGCAGGTTATAACAATGGAGAGGTTTCTACAATTATTTTGCATCGACAAATTAAAGCATATTCATATGATAGATTGCAAATGAAATTTATAAAAGAGCAACCATTATAATAATAAAGTATTGACAGCGTATTAAATATTATAACGCAGTCTACCCAATTGGTCAATCTATTTCCATGTCATCCCCTGATATGAAGTATATTTCAAAATATAATTCTTCCACCAAATCATTTTGAAAGTATTAAAACTCTAACCATGTGATGACGGTACCAAGTGCCTTTGACCGAAGGCGCAACTAATTAATTAGATTTACACTCTACAAAGGTGTACAGCTTTACCCACCAAAAATGATCTACCATTTTTGCTAGGCCAGTTGACACACTTCCTTTGGTGTGTCGGTATGGAGATCATAACATAATCGTTACATTACCTAGACCTAACTTTGCACCAACCCGGTGATGATAAACCCTTGCTGTGGAGAAGAAACATAGATAAATGAAATATAACAGTAAATCCCTATCATTAGAATAGCAACATGAGCACTAAATCCCTGCAAAAATGGTTTCTTTCCATAACAAGGCATACACCGTTGTACCGACATGCATTTATCCACATCGAGGTGTGGAAGCTCCTCACAAGCAAACCTAACCAGAATGCTTCTACTATCTCTCGCCTTCCAATGTGCAAAGCCAGATCTAAGCAACTTAATAGATTAAGGCTGTCCCATTCAAGCACTCGTGGTTGTACGATTTTTTTGGCTTGAAAACAACTCATAGCTCGGTCTTTAATCCGACACGATGATACTTCTCCCTATACTACGTGCAAATCCATCTACACAACCAGCTATTACCAATAATCGCCCGCATCAAAACCATAGTTTTATTATGTGTTTTTAATCAAAATAGCAACAACCGACATCATGTCATAACCAACTTTTTTAAATTCTCAAGAAGTAATTTTGATTTGATCATCTACTTCGTTGCTAATTAAGCATGGCGAAGCATGATTAATAATTGCATATACCCAAGTTGACAACATGTATTGTCTAACCCTTTTCTATGGTTATCAAGGTTCTCATGTCTATACTTATCAAGGAAGTTCAATGAAATAACAGGTATATCTACCAACGTCCCAGTATAGCATTTTTATGTAAAGTACGCGCATGCATATTAGTTTTGAAAGCATTGAGAAGTAATTATTTGAAATAATAGGAATAAAATGATCAAGGGGGTGCTTGCCTTGCTGATCGTCTTCTGGTATGAAGTCTGGATCGTCTGCGAGGTCGTCGTCTACAAACTCAGGCTCGTCAGAGTCTACTCGTCGATCAACAGGAAAACATACCGCAAACAGCAAACCAGAATAAGGGCAAAAAGAAGACATATAGAAAATCCAAATAAAACCTTGCTTATAGAAATAGAGGTGATTATTATTAAGATTATGATTCATGTTTATGTGCTTATGCAGTCTTATTGTTTATGCTTATTATTGTTACTTTTTGGAACGAGTTATATCAAGTGTTTCTTGTCTCTTATTATTCATTTCATTTTTAATGAATTCAAGAAGCTAAAATTATGTATTTTCATATTTATAATTTTGAATTCTAGATGCTAAAGTTATTTGGAGTAGAAGGATTAGTGCTACTATGATAGCACAAAACATTAAGTTGTTAACATGATTCCACTACTACAGAATTGTACATCAGAATCGGTTCTTTTTTGCCATTACAGTCGGTTCAAGTGGTGAGACGAAGTCTTTAGATAGTGATGAGGTGGAGTTATCACAATCGGTTTTGGTCCGATTGTGATGAAGCATTATTAGAATCGGTTATTAGGTGAAACCGATTCTGATGAACACTTTATCACAATCGGTTTTTTTGAATAACCGATTCTGATAAAGGTCATCAGAATCGGTTCTTTCAAAGAAGCGATTGTGATGACCCCATCATCAGAATCGGTTCTTTCAAAAAAGCGATTGTGATGACGCCCTCATCAGAATCGGTTCTATACAAGAACCGATTCTAATGATGTGGTCATCACAGTCGCTTCCTTGAAAGAACCGATTCTAATGATGAATCATCTCAATCGCTTTCTTCCAAGAACCGATTGTAATGGTATGGTTATCACAATCGCTTCCGTCAAAGAACCGATTCTACTAATATGGTCATCACAATCGCTTGCTTAAAAGAACCGATTCTGATAAGAGGTCATCAGAATCAGTTCCTCTTAAGAACCGATTCTAATGATGGTGTCATCACAATCGCTTTATTCAAAAAACCGATTCTGATGAGACGTCATCAGAATCATATATACAAGAACCGATTCCAATTATGTGATTATCAGAACCAGTTCCACGTAAGAACCGATTCTGATGACCCTTATGGGGGTGTTGCAATTTTGCATATTACCCAAAATAGAACATATTAACAATGGGCATATATATATCACATTCACAATACAGAACACAGAATGCACATATCACATTCACAGAACACGAACACTTAAATTACAATACATATAGCCCATTCGTTCACAACATACAAACACAAACATGCTTAACAATCAGTACACGTGCATATATATCACATTTACATATACAATTAATATTGTTTCCATATGGACTAGTAGGACGCTTCAGGATCTCTAAACCTACCGTCCTCTGATATAACTTCTAACCAGTACCATTGGCATAAGTGGTCTCGTAAATTGTTGAGTGCTTTCTTTGTCTAAGCTCTTACGGGGATATTGATCATCGCAAAACATAAATGAGTGCATGAATTTAAGTTTCAAAATTTGTATGTGAAAGGCTAAGTATGCATGTACATATACCTTAGGAAAAAGGTGTGAGCCGCCGACCACATCCAACATGTGTTGCATGACATAGAAGCCACACAGGTCATCGCTGCCCTGTTGATGACACTGTGAAGAGAGAAAAAGAAATTAACACACGAAGATTAGATGTCAGAAAAAATTAATCGTATATATGCTAGGCACTTGTACCGTGAATTTCTTATACTCCAGCATCTTGCCCTTTTTGTTATCGTGTGACCCTCCTTCATCGACATAGTCTGAGAAACCCCTACATATATTGGAGGGATGACATTAAGTAAAAAAAATATAGTTAAATTCAGAAAGTGTTAGGTTACGGTAATGTACTTACTTCTGCAAAGGACACTTAATCGCGTAGGCCATCGGTCTCTTCTTGATTGAGTTAAAAATGTAGACTGTGTTTTCACTCGTAACGAGGACGAGTAGAACCCAATGGTTGCTTATTAAATAGAATGTAGTGCAAGGAAATAAGTTCGCATACGGTTTAAGTGCGTACAAGTAATTGAGGGGTTTGTACTACTTACTCCTCGTGGTATGGTATTACAACGAAGTCCTTCGTCGACTCAGTATGCAATACCACCTTGATGTAGCCAGCAACAAAAATCAGATGTAGCCTAGCCATGGTCGCAGACACAAGCTCGGGGTTGACGAACCCAACTTGGTTTTGATTCGTCACGGCTCGCTGTCTCATTGCCCTGCAACTCGTGTTGATATTAGAAAACATAATGCAAAATCCTATAAAAGTCGTCAGTTCATGCTGTATGGTGCGATACTCACAGAGTCCAGGATCGTAAAGTAGAAATATCGACGGCGATAAATTGGTACACACGAAATAGATCCTCAAAACTGACAGGGAATATCCCATTCTCGTCACGGTGGAAATGTACCCTTTTATACATCACATTGAAGTCGACTCGACGCTCTTCCTCATTCACCTTATCAATATACCATCCATGGAGCATGCGAGTCCACCTGCCTAGCTCATTTAATTTGTTGGATGCAAACATGGGCTTTCCATGTACGTAGTCCTTAAAATCATAAGGGATGTCTTTGGCCTGTGCTGACTTTCCTTTCTAGGCCGAAGGAGTCTTCGAGGTGAGGGTAGTGGGCTTTTCAAGTACCTCAAGGGCCGTTGTGGCCTTTATCAGCTTTGCCTTCTTGGCGGAAGGAGTCTCAGAGGCCTCTTGTGGTTCTGTTGGTGTCGTGCTTGTACTTTTACACGTGAGCTCTCCACTCTGTGTAGGCCTCATCACGGTGGTGGGAACAGAAGCAGGAGCAGGAGTAAGCACAGGTACGGTAGGACCCTACAAAGCACGCGCATAATTAACTTATTGTAGTACTATTGGATGATAGAGAAGACGCGGGGGATTTTTACCTTGACCAGTACGACACCTGTCGTGGGCCACTTGATGAACGACATGCGTGCTTGCCCGTGAGTGCTGATATCTTCGTTGGGGGGGAACTCGAGCACATGTGATAAGAAGTGTTCGTGGACGTAGTCCACCTGCACCCTCATGTAGCCCTTCCCCAAAGGCTGACCATGCACAGTGTCGGTCTCCTTGCATGGAAATGCAACCCAGCGTGCAGCCTCGATAGGAAATTCGTCCTCCGTCAGGGTGGTCAGCTGGCACTTAACAGGGGCCTGCAAGATGTACGCAACTTGAGGAGAAACATTGTGGGAATTACACTTGTACCTTTAAGTTAGGAAAAATTAATTATTACCTTCAGCTGGGGCTCGGTCTTATCATTTTTGGAACCACAGCTGCTAGGTCGGGGCACAGGCTTCTATACAAGAGGCGAGGGCATCTGGGTCTGACTCTGAGAGATCATCGCCATCATCTCGGCCCTCAGGCGCTCCTCACGTGCCATCATCTCCCCCCTCATCTCATCCTTGATCTCCTCCCTCAGCTGCTCCCTGAGCGTCTCATTGAGGCGCTCTGCACATGCCTCCCATGATCTTGATCTAGCACTCGAAGCGTCATCATGGAAGTAGGGCTTCTTCGTATGCCCCGACCCTACGGCAAGCACCCGGCCCTTATGGTCGGGCTTCCCGATCGCAGACGACAGGATATCCTTCGACCCTTGGCTCTGGAAGGTCCCCTGCTCTTTCCGCTGGCTTACCTCCTCCTGCAATAAGCGAGTACGAATTAGATCTGAAATACAACAAGCTGGGCCAACTGCAATGTACTAAGCCAGATGTCTTACGATGGCAGAGACGACATGCGCAGTAGCGGGGTTTGCGACTATAAGCTGCCCGTCGGTGGTTTTCTTTGTCCTCGCTAATACCCAGTTGCGTGCCCATTCCTCACATATGTGGGAGTAAGGCATCGTTGTCCCGGAGTTCGCGCACTCCTCGGCTAGTCGGGCCCACTCTGCCTTCTTCCCCTCATAGCCGCCTGTACCGAGGTGGTGCGGGTGCATGTTATGCCTCTAGATAGCCTTGTTCCTCTCTCTCAGCTGCTCTGCCTCGGGCGTACCCTTCGCCGTCGTGAACTCCTCCCAAACATCTGGAGTCACGAATGGATACCTCTCGAATGGTGTACAACCTTTCAGCACGTACTCACTGTGCATGAGGACCCTGAAGTGCCTCAAGGCCACGCCCATCCTCTTCAAGGCGTACCGCCTCGCGTTGCATTCATCTTCCTCCTCTATAATCCATTTGCCCTTAACCTCGTCCCACAGCCGATTCTTCTGCTCGGTGCTGACTTCCTTTCTCTATTCCTTAACTGTTATGGGCACTCTCTCCCTCACTATTTGGCCAAGGAATGACCGATATCGCCCCATGTATTTGGGAGGACCCGTGCAAACCCCTATGGCATTGAAGTGGAGAACATGTGGTGTTCTACCTGTGGCCCCTTTGTTCGGTCCTCGGGCCTTCCTCACCTTACTCGGCCCTTGAACATTTGGATCTTGGCTCGGCTCAACATTTGGAACTTGGCTTGACCCCTCAGCAACACCTTCTGCTCTATCTGGCGATGAGACGATGCTCTCTAATTGCGACATTTCGAATATGTGTATATCTGACATGGTAAAGTAACATAAAAGATTCATAGATGATGTTAAAGAAAAGTATATGTGCTGAACAGCTAAGCACGTACCAACGATGTCTCCTAATCTCTAAATAGGTTAGGTCCTAATCCCATTCGAGGATATGTGGTTTGGACAAGTTCCTAAGCCGTTGTACAACTCCAAAGAAAATTTCGGCAGCATCTCCCCGTTGTTCTCCAGATACACGTCTCAACAACATGTCAAGAGGGGTGTGTATCAAGAGAACACCAGGTAGATGCTGTCGAAATTTACTCTGGAGTTCTACAATGGCTCAAGAACTTATTCGAACCACATATCCTCGAACTGTCCAAAAAACGTGGACAATTCGAAAATGCTTGCTTATAAATATGCCGAAGCAGCATATTTATAAGCAAGCGGTCTCGAACAGGAGACTTAGGTTACGCATCGTAAACTCTAACATTGCTCACAGTAAAAACTTAAAGTACATATGCTCGAAAAAAAAATAGTGCTGTGAATGTGCACACTATTAAAGAATATGCCTTGAAGTAACTCAACATGAAGCTTGGAAGATGACTTCTATCATTTGGTATTGAGTGATATATTGTAGGCTTGTATAACTTAGTTGAAGTCACCCCACTGCATCTTGTCTTCTCAAGTCATCAAAAAACTGTAAAAATTCTATCTTTCCTGAGGTTTTCAGTGTAGTGAAATGCCATCGCTATAGAACTTTAACTATTCCCATGTCTTGTAGCAAAATAAAGAGCTCTTGAACTTCATATATGATAATCAATACAAACCCCAGCAGGTGGAAAAACTTGCAGAAATATAATCTATTTGTCTCCCAAATTGGTTGTGCAGCGTTCGGTGTATTAGCTCTTTCATTAATTGTTTCTGGCCCAAATATATGCATACATGGTGCGTGTGCAGGACAGATTTGCCTCAGGCCACCCTCACCACTAGCGACCCAAGTAATGGCCATATCCATTGCTTAGTTCACCCCTATATTCTAGTTCGAGAATCTACTAGTTGTCATTAAGCAAATGCATGCACTTGATTGCAGTTGCAGGCAAGAGTCAACATTAATTTCTGAAAGTATCACCATTGTAACAGCATGCAAAACCAGGATACCAGAACCAAAAAGCTGGCAAACCTGGTTGGGTATTCTGACCCAAAATAACACAGGACAATGAAACCTATACACAGTTAACACTAAACTGATAAATTCTATCCCTAGTAATCTAGATAGTGAACTACATTCAATTGGTGTTTTCGGACGCATCAGCTTGGCTGCAATGGGAGAAACTGAAGCGCAGGAGCATGGTTGTCAGTATAGCAAATTAGCATATATATATGAAATCTAGAACTGAAAGTACTAGAATATGACTGATTTGCTTCAAACAATGTAGCTATCTCAATGAAGTAGAGGCAGAAAGGGGGAACAGATAGCATAATAGCCCCCCTAAAGCAATTGAGAACCAAATTCTCGCAAAATAAAAACACTGACCTAACCGAGGTGGCGGCACTGTGGGTGGCGCGAGGGAGGACGACGGCGGCTCAGGGTGGCGCGGGGGAGGATGGCAACGGCTCAGGGTGGCATGGGGGAGGACGGCTGCGGCGCTGCGGGTGGAGTGGGGGAGGACAGCGGCGGTGGAGCTGTGGGTGGCGCGGGGAGGGAGGCTGCAGCAGCTGCGGGTGGGGTGGGGGAGGACAGCGGCGGTGGAGCTGTGGGTGGCGCGGGGGAGGACGGCGGCGGCTGTGGGTGGCGCGAGGGAGGACGACGGCGGCTGTGGGTGGCTCGGGGGAGGATGGCGACGACTCAGGGTGGCGCGGGGGAGGACGGCGGTGACGGCGCTGTGGATGGCGCGGGGGAGGAGGCCAGGACCACGCCGTTGGGGAGGAGGCCGGTGGGGAAGGCGCTGGGTGGGGAAGGCAGCTGGGGTTGAAGCGCTCGGGGGATGAAGCTGGAGGGCGGATGGAAGTTCTGGGTACGCACGGTGCTTAGCGATTAGATTGTAGAAATTATCACCGTCGGTTTTACAAGCAAACCGACACTGATATGTATCACCTCTATCACTTTTTCCCTAAAAACTGACACTGATATATTTTATCACTATCGCTTTTTCTTAACAAAACCGACACTGATATATATACTTCTCTATCATTTTTCTCCAAAAACCGACACTGATATATCCTCATCTCTACCATTTTTCCAAAAAAAACCGACACTGATACATGATTATCTCTATCGTATTATTCATAAAACCGACACTGATATATCCTCATCTCTATCGTTTTTCCAAAAAAACCGACACTGATACATGATTATCTCTATCGTATTCTTCATAAAACCGACACAGATATATCCTCATCTCTATCGTTTTTCAAAAAAAATCGACACTGATACATGATTATCTCTATCGTATTTTTCATAAAACCAACACTGATAAATCATTATCTCAATCGGTTTTCGAGGAAAACCGACACAAATGTAGTTCGGCTTTCCAGAGAAACTATGAAGACTGAATTTTCAGAATTAGATCAAAGAGTGAAAAGGACATAACTTTTGCAAATATAGTTAGAATTATTTGAAATTTTGTAGAAGCATACTTTGAGATACTAGAAATATTTTTCAAATAGAATTTTGCAAAAAAGAGTTAGCATTGAAAAAATATACCAAGATTCAGTTCGTAGGCATGATTTTTGCTTAAAGAGTAGAAAAGTCAAAACTTTCTCAAATAAAGTCCAAGTTTTTTGAAAATTTCCAGAAATGATTTCATATAGCTTAGCCTCATTTCTGTGCCTCGGAATTATATAGATTGTATATCACATGGAGATGCACCATGTAATTGCTGGACAACAGCACATACAAGTATCAATAAAGCCACTTTCCCACTCATGAATAACTAGATGATCAGTATTCTTACATTTGGATGGCACATAGGCATGGAAAAGCAGAGTGCTTCCTCCCTGCTGCTCTAAGGAGCAAATGGAAATATGGTAGTAGTTTAATGTCTGTTGTATTTTAAGATCATTGCGTATTGTAAGGAATATTTATCACATGAACAAATGTAATTCTTAGATCTTTCTCAGGTTTTATGAGGGTCTAGAAAGTGCTATAATTCTGAAACTTAAGTTACGTACAATACAAACATTTCAAACACATAGCAAGTGATACAATGATGCACTCGTTTCATTTACAATACAACCCTTCTTGATGATCTACACGCATGTAATTGGTCCCATGTGTGTCGTCGTCCCCGCTAAGACGGGCCCCATCCGCAAACGGAAGTATTTCATCAAATTGGTCATATTCTTCTTCATCTACAACATTTTCAACTCCTACGATCCGCCTCTTGCCGTGAAGAACGACATGCAACCTCGGATTGGCTGGATCACGCACGTAGAAGACTTGATTCGCTTGCTTCGCAAGAATGAATGGGTCATCTTTGTAGGCGAGTCTACTAAGATCTATAATAGTAAAACCTCTCTTGTCTACCTTTACTCCATGTAGAAATCCCACCCACTTACATCGGAATAATGGAACTTGGTATATTCCGTAATCGAGCTCCCAAATTTCTTCGATCATCCCTGTGAGACCCCGTTCTGATGAACAGGAACCTCCATGTGAATATTGTGCTATTCCCTGGATCAGTAGCTAGCACTCACATGTTTACAACAATTGGAATCACAACCACACCACAATTAATTACAGCGGAAACTAATATACAAAGAGAAGCTTACAAAACAGAGAATAGCAGCAAAAGAAGCAATATCTTGTAGTTTGCCCATCCGACCCGCAGGCAACTGACAAGGCATAAACTCCAGATAGAATACGACGATAAAGATCCCGCAACCTGTGACGAAAAGAGACTCGAAGCCTCGCTAACTTTCACCTAAAATAATAATTAAGCAAGGGTGCGTACTTTACGTACTCAACAAGACTTGAGTAAAACCTATAATATATGCAGGCCATTTCAAAGGAAAGGCTAATACAGTTACTTTGCATAAAGCAGAATTTAATTGTAAAACAAGTTATCATTTGAAAACGGAATTTATAAGAGCGAGTTGATTGATAAGAAATATATACACAATAGTAAGTAATACTCATAGTCCTCCATGACATGAGTTCGAATAATCCAAACCATAAGGTCCGTCAATGCCAGCCCTTCGATATAAAGCAACAGTTGCTAAAAACAAGTTCAGACCAAACCCATTTTAGAAAATACCAAAGACTCTAGCATGGAATAACATCACCAAGTGTCCTTGACCGAGGACGCGGCTAATCGATTAGATCTTACACTCTGCAGAGGTGTACACTTTACCCACAAGGAATGATCAACCTTTTCGCCAGATCAATTAATACACTTCCTTTGGTGTGTCGGCAAGGAGATCATACAGAGCCATTACATTACCTAGACGTGGCTTTACACCAGCCCGGACGTTAACCCTCACCCTGAAGACAGAGATACTCACCCAAGCCGTGGATCCACATTTATCACACACAACACCACGTCTCTGTCCAGGGCAAGGCGTACACCGTTGCATTGGTATGTAGAAACCCCTACTGCATGCACTGACGTAATGCTGTGCAATCTCCCGCCTTCCATAAATGCAAAGCCACATCTAAACAACTTAATAGGCTAAGACCCGCCCATACAAACCCTCGTGGTTGCACAGAATTCTTGGATCTACTGTCCCATTGCTCGGTTCTTAATCCGACACGGACGATACTCCACCCTACACTACGTGCAAACCCGTCTGCACATCCGGCTATTGCCAATAATCGCCCGCATCAAACCATAGTTTTATTTTGGGTTTTTAATAAACTACCAGCAACCATTTTGCCAAAAAGGACCATTTAGGTTCCATATAAAACATTTCAAGAACAATTTTAATCATGATCATCTGCCCCAGAAAAGCTAAAGCATGGCTAAGTAAGGATAACATGATCGCATATACCCAATTTGGCATTAAGTAATGTCTAGCCCTATTCTGAGGTTATCAAGGTTCACATTTCCATAATTAACAAGGAGTTTTATGTGACAACAGGTATATCTACCAATACACCAAAATAGCAAATTTACAGAAAGTAAACGCATGCATGAAATAATTTGATGAACAAAAAGGAATATAAAATACTGGGATCAATATGGTCAAAGGGGCGCTTGCCTTGCTTATTTATTGCTTACAACGAAGACGCGGTCGCAGCTGACAGAATCGACGACGGAGGTAGAGACACCGGATTCTACACGTCGATGAATCGGAAATATAGCAAATAACAAGCTTTAATAAGGGCAAAAAAAACAGACAGCAAATCAAATAAAGATTCACTACAGAAAACAGGAATGCTTTAGGGTTTAATTATGATTTTAAGATCTCATGAATTAGATAATTACATATTCATATACTTAACAGCTTTTATGATGAACAAAACAAGGTTCCTTTTATAGATTATCCATTCTTGAATTAAGAATTCAAGAGACTAAAATTATGAATTCTTACTTTTATAACTTCGAATTATAGATGCTAAAATTATTCAGATTATTAGAATTAAGACATTAGCTAAAGGATTATGCAAATAGCATTTAAATCCCTAATTGACTTTGCACAAGAAGAAGCCTTGAATACGTTTGATCTGTTAAGCTTGGTTACTGGATTTATTTATGGTTTTCAAGAAGTTTCTGGTGATACAAATATATATTAACTATGGATTTCTTCACTATTGCCAAGTTGCTTATTCATACTATGAAGTTCATACACCATAAAACTTAGGGTTATTTGGCTATTAGGATTTATATGCAAAACATAGTGAAATAAGATTATTTCTTCATAACAGGGTAATCTATACTTTGGATAGCAATCCTAAGATGATTTCATACATCTTAGTGTTTAGACTAGACATTCTATCCATTGTTGCAAAAGCTTAAATGATAATAAGGTTTATGTTATAAGCAATTGGATTAGAAGTGCGGTGAACAATTATCACATAGGGTTATAGTACTAGCTGGATTCAGATGAATATTAAGCTATAAACAAAATATTTTTCCAGAATATGATAGTCCATATCCTAAATATCATTTCTAAACTGATCTTCATAATATTAGCATTTAGACGAGATATTCTACAGGTTGTCGAAAATGCTTAAGCGTTTCACTTATTTAGAAAACATAACACGTAGGGCTATATTACTAGTTCATTTTATATGTAAAACATAGTATAACAAAATACTTTCTTTAAAATACAGTAGTATGCACTTTATAGAGTATTTCTATACTATGTTCATAATTCTTTTCATTTGGATGAGATACTTTATAAGCTACTGAAAATGCTTAAGCGTTTCTAACTTTACACAATAAAGGCTCGATTTCCGATTTAAGTTTGAGATTACACCTTATAAGATTATCGATCCATTTTTCAGATATAAACCTGGGATGACTATAAGAGCATTTTAAAATTATTTTTGCGATATTTGGCTTTTATCCGAAATGTTTTCTATATAAACGATCATTAGGGCCTAACACAGGCTTAGTTCAGACTTACTCAAACATAATATATTTTTACATAAACATCAAAGATATTATACTTCAGGTTACTAGGATTTGGTTTTGTTAGATTTCAAGTTAGTTTGTGAAAGTCATAACTATTCAAACTATACAAGTATTGGAAATTCAATTATTTGGTTAAGGGTTATTTATAACTTTGTTATAATGATTCTTGTTAAATCATTTAGTTTGATCACATTAGATATTTAGAACCCAATTTCTTTTCATGACTCTGCTCTTCATTAACTATTCATATATACATTTTTCTACATATACAAGGCTTAGGTCTTCACGCAAATTAAACTTGTGCATATACGATATTTCATTAAAAACAATTCTATAGTGACAATTTACTCATTCTGATAGCTATTCATATCCTTGAACAGCTATTAGATACTTTTCACATGTATATATATATATATTGTTACTGATTACTATATGCGCTTACATATACACATACATCTTTTCCATTTAAACCGTTTATTATTCATATCACATATCTAAAGCAAGTTCATACCTTAATTACTTTAGCATAATAAAGTACCCTACTGACATCTAAGTGTTTATAATTCAATTTCATTTATTTTAGAATTTCCTTTATACAATTATTCATTTTTGGTTATTTATTCTATTAGGAATAACCTTTAATGGGGAATAATTTAAACAAAGGTAAAATATAAATATTTTTATATATTTGAGTTCCTGGATGTATAAAGATTCTAATAAAATTGTTTTCATTAAATTCTAAGTTTGTTCACAACATTTTAATATGTAGCATATATTGAGCCCTTTTGTGTGAATTTGAATTATGGAACTACAAGATTTTAGATGATTTTAGAAACTTATTTCACTTAAATCGGAGTTGAAATGCACAAGATATGATTGTTTGCATTTTGGACCGATTTAAAGAATTCACTGGAAAATAGAATTACGCCTTCTCAACTGGAAAGCGCATCCCTACTGTGCGCGTTAGGCTTAGCCAGCAGTCACTGACCTTCGGGGCCCACGGCGTTAGTGAGGGAAAACAGGGGAGGCGCTAGGGCACGGCGGCGACGGCGTCTCGACGGAGCTCCGGCGAAGGCGAGGGCACCTCGAGCACCAGCTCGACGACGCACACTCGATGGCGGGGTTGGTTTTCACCGGAGATGGCTGGAGTGAGCTGCCACCGAGAGGGGGGGCGGCGGCAATGGTGGAGTTCGCGGAGAAGAAGAAGGGTAAGTCTCTACGAATCGGTAGCGATGTGAGCATCGGTGAGGCTAGGCGCATCGCTTTGGGGTCGATTCATCCGAGAAGCGACGAGTTGGGCCGCCACCGCACGACCGGAGTTGGGGAAGAAGATGTCGGTCGCGGCGTTGCGGGCAAGGGAGCCTGGCCAATGATTGGAGAAGCTCAGAGGCCGCAGTGAAGCTCCATGACGAATGGATTCCAAGAATTCTTACCGAATTGGCTTGGATCGGTTTCCCCCTCTTCTTGCTTGCGGCGGCAACGGAGCTGACTCGACAGCGATCTGGAGGGAATGATCAGGCTGTGGGGTTCTTGAAAGGCGTGCAAGGAGATGCAGCGACCGTGATCTTCACTTGCTCCACTGAAGAAAATGGCTTGGGATTGCTTGGCCTCCTTGCTCTTCTCTGGTTTTGCGCTCACTGAATGAAGCTCTTGTAGAGGAGATGAATGCCTGAGGGCTTTTTCTCACGACTTGGAGTTGCTGTCTTTGCGCCTTGGTAGGAATGAGTCAAATGGCTGGCCTTGGCTTTGGCTTGGAGACTTGATGGCTTGGCGTGAGGATGCTCTGGACTTGGCGCTGGTTTGGTTGCTGAAGCTTCTGGACTAGGCGAGCTGTCCCCAAAGAACATGATAAGAGAATGGCTCCAGTACTGGCGTTGAAATGGCCATTCAACTTTGTTGAAAACTTGCGAAACATTTTCACCATGGTCTACTGGGAGTGCTTAGCTTCCAGTAAAATTTTGGGGTTAAAATACCGCATGGTTAATTAATTAAAATCCTGACACTGTGCACTACTCAGAATTTGGATTTCGGATTTTGATTTATTTAAGGATGAAAATTTTATTATTTATTTTTAAAACTTGTTTTAATAGCTTGGTTTTGGTTAATAATATCTCTATAAAGATTTCAAGTCAAAATACGTTGTAATTAGTTTACAACAATTCTGACATGATAATCTTCAGATTTTTAAAGCCTCTGTTTTCGAATTTTTAAATGGTCTAAATGACATTATTAATTGCTGATATTTTTACCAGAGGTAAATATTGCCTTAATGATATTATAGTAAATTTTTCAGGCGCAGATGAATTTCTAAAATTTTATAATAAATCTGTCCTTGCACTATTTGGAAGTCAAAGGGATGTCTTTTCAATTTTTTATTCACTATGCTATGCATTAAAATTCATGTACCAGCTAAAATGATTTTAAATATATAAAATTTTCAAGATTTTACTTTTACCTTTTATCTTCTTACCATTTTACCTTTTTACCATTTCCATTCTTTAATTTCATTTGTTGGATTTTTCATACAAAGCATAAATTGTTCGTATGTGTGAATATGGAAAATTCAAATAAGAACCAATAAAGCCAATAAAACTCATAAATAAATATTTTCAAATTTAAAATATTTATTTTTATATTACTTTATTTTTCGAGATGTTACAAATCTACCCCCTTACAGAAATCTCGTCCCCGAGATTTGCAAGGACTAGGTAGGTTATGGAACTTCTTGCAATTCCGAGTTAATGTGCTGAGAATAGAGAAGGCTTCTATTTGGGTTTTGCATTAGCAGATAAGGGATATTATTATATATCTCTTTTGATTAAATATCTAGGATTGGTAATAAGGATGATCAAATTTAGAGAATAGCACTTAGTATGCTTAGGATACTTGAGGTGAAAGAATAGATGTATTGTCATTAAATTCATTTGGGAAGAACTAACTGTCAACATCAAGCAGGATATTTGATTACAACGGTTATTCGGTATAGTTTAACAACGGTTGACGAAATTAATCGAGATTAATTCTTATTCAAAGTTGTTTATAGATTAACAACAGAATAGAGATGATTCAAGGATTGAGTTAAGGCAAGAGGGTTATAAGATGATCCTGTTGATTTAATTCGTTTGACCACCTTAGTAGATAGAGGGTTTTGTATTTCCCTTGCATTTGGCAACTATGGAGGAATGGAATGTACAAAATCAAAAAGATTGTTTGCAGGAATTAAATACACAAGGGATATACTCCATACCACATAAGTGTCAGGTGCAATTGCCTAAGAAAAATGCTTATATCCAGAGCCTATCGTCGAGGCAGGGTTACTCTAGGTACTTGATGTTTTCCTAAGTCTTTGTAACGGCTTGGAGATTACTAATGTCTTCCTTGACGAGGTGTAGTAGAACTGTTCTTGGACAGATGTTAGCGAAGTGTTCAAGTTCTTCTTGGTTGATATAGGTAATGTTTTCCATTTTATTTGAAACAACAGAAAGGTCATTCGCTGATGTTATAAAATAGATGGAAGGTTTATCAAGTAATGGTTAAAGATGAAAATTGAAAGTGTGATACTTGACATCTTACCGGCCATTTGGGTGGATTAAGATAAGATATATTTTGATGAGAGTTCAGTTAAATTTATAAGGCAATATTCTGCTTATCGAAATATTACTTTAAGAATAGACACAATGATTTCAAATTAATTTAAGTTCTGGCAGAAACTATATTTATAAGAGATGTACCTAGCATTGTGTCAGGTATGCCATGATTGACGTCTTAAGTTGGAGTGAAAGCAGAGATAGGGGCTTGCTGGCCTTGAGGTTGACCTTGCTGCGGTTTGTTCGGCTTCATGGGGTTGAGAACGAGGTGGATTTTGCTTATTCTTTGGGCAATTGTTGACATAATGCCCACGTTTACCACAATAAAAGAAAATAATACTGACTTTCTGGTTTTAAGTACCAGACAACCGTCTATTGGTGTTGTTGGGGGGATGAACAAATGATGATTGAAACTGAGAACAGAGTCGAGCAGAATTCTTCTCGGGACAAGTGTTCTTGTTCAAATGTCACTTCTTTAACTAACTTCTTGAGCGAACTGCTTCAGATTTTATTTCAGGTTTTATTCCTTCCACTCTTGGAGTTATAATCTTGACCGAGTCTTCTATGAGATATGGTCATTTTTCAAAGCTTGATGAAGATTCAAAAGAATGGGATATTCGTTCCTGAAACGAACATGCGGCATGACAGAGTTTGAAAGGAATCATCACTCGAAGATGACAAGTTGTCTTTAAAGGAAGAACAGGCTAGGACAGCAACTAGTTTCAAGTTCATCTGATAGCTAGTTTTTACATCTTACATGCAGATTTGTGGGGGACGTTTTCGGCAAGATGCAGGACAGGGAAAGTGTGAAAACATTTGAGATCATCGTAAAAGCAATGGCTGGCTGAGCACGATCCTTGCCAACACAGAGAAGTTTGTGGTGTTTGTAGAAAAGAAGCGGGGTAAACCAAGAGAACTATGGTTAGGTATTTAAAAAGGAATGAAAATGTTTCCACAAAATGTGAACGGGTGCGAGTAAATGCGGCCAAGTTGCAACGAGTCAGGTAACAAGTCTTTATTTCCACCGCTTGATCGACCAAAGAAACAGGAAAGCTTAACTACCAACGCATGTGCGGTGATGGTAAATGACAGGGTTGAATTAGGCGCACATGAGCAAAGATGTGGTAACGGGGAGTGATCTGATCTCGATTGAGATGTAAAGTGACCTTTATAGGCGCTTAAGGCAAAGACAAATGTGGTTTGAACGGTGTGATTTTGGTAGCCGGTCAAGCGATGACATTGGGAATTTAATGGCGTAGGACATAACTGAGACAGAGATAAGAGTATAGTGCCTGTCTCATCATCATTACTGGCATTGGTGAGTCGGGCATTGTTTTGGCCTACCACGGCGGAGTGAGGGAGATGGTGCACCCTACCTTGGTGATCATTGGGCAGTGGGAGCAAGCCATTGAAGTCGGTGCCAAATGTGAACGCAAAGAAAAATTGCGCTCAACTCTGTACCGGGCTTGTTCGAATGGAAGACAAAGGAGAAGAGAAGGAAAAGACTAGGTGAAAAGGTGCAGTGTCGAATTGATCCCTTTTGTCGTGTGTGCAGTGAAGCTACGTGATCGGTGCAATGAATCGCACTAGATGTTTGGTTTTAACAAAAAGCTGGCTGCTTGCTATCGTGGAGAAGAAAAGTATGTGTCTAGTGATTTTGTTTGATTACGGCGAGTACTTGTGCTAAGGTTGGGGATTCTGGCATTCGTTTTTCTTGGATGGGTTTCACGAAGTAGATGAGAAGTGTTAGCAATTTATACTGAGAATCATTAGCAAAAATAAGCTAATTTAAAGAGAAGTACTTAGTTTGTTAAAACGTTTGAGATGACTGAAAGGATGCTTCTCGACTAGAATTATTTGGGGAAAGCCGAAGGTTGATTATAAAGGCTGGGAATTTTATTACTCATTACTTCTTGTGAATGCATTAATAGATTGTGTCGGAGGTGTCTTCAAGATGTTGAAATTGGGAGGATATGGTTAGATGAAAGTTATCCATTTTACAAAGTAACATTCTGTTCATTAAAAATATTTTTTTGAGAATAGCCTATATATGGATTAGGTGATTGCCAGATAGTTTATAAGGCAAGTTTCATTTATTAAAACATTGTTTCAAGGTTGGTTATTAGTAGTTCTTAGTTCATAAGGCAACTTTTCGTTCCTTAATTTTTTTTAATTAAATTTTCTTATTAAATAAGGGTTGGCACATCGTAAATTTTAACCAAATGGTTTAACATTTACAAGAGTAACCCAGAAAACAATACAAAAGGTTTACAACAAAATTTCAGTAACACAACAAAACTATATATGTATTCAACTTAGTATATGGAAGGGATATCTAAAGTTTTCCTTCTACTGGCCTAACCATACGTATTCCTGCACAAGAGGTTTACTATAGCTAGAACAATGTGTAATTTAGATATTACTGTCCTTTAAAGTAGACTATTTGGCAACGAGTTTCTTTTAACGTTTGCGCCACTTGCTAATGTCAGTACTCCAAAGTTTTTTTTTATGAAGTCGAAGGTTGTGATACTTTGCTACCTCCATCCTCTCGAAGTTGTTGATGTAGACATCACGACGCTTACTGATTTGTTACCAAAATTGTTTTCAAAAAGATTTGTCGGATGTTTTTATTGAGCATAAGGAGAGAACCCCTTCTAGGAAGAATAACTAGAAGCGAAGAAAGAAAGTTCTACACAGAGGAATTAAGTATATGAGATATCCAATAAGAGGAAAAAGTATACAGATAAGGAAACTAAATCTTACAAATGAAAAAAGAATATATCTACAACCAATGCTACTCTTTTATATTCCTATTAGAAAATAGGTTTTTCAATTTTTTTTAACCTTTTGACAACCATTCCAAGGTTTCTATTTAAAAAACAAGACTTTCGATTTTTTTTCTAGTTCCATTTTAGTGACCCTTCTAAGGTTTTCATTCAGAAGTATATAACTTCTCGGGCTCTAGTTCATTTTCATGGTATATAATCTAGATAAGGTAATGAGGTGAATTTTGCGGCATGGTCAAATGTTATTATTGGGAACAATTAGGTTTTAACTAGCCTAAAGCAGCTTATGTAAGTTGGCGATTAATTGCATCTCGGCCTTGGTTTATTTATGAATGGAGCGGTTTCAAGTAAAGCAAGAAGTAGTAATAGAGACTATATTAATAATCTTGATGAGGCTTGATTTTGAGAAAATGACCAAAAGATTATAAAGAGTTCTATAGAAGGAAGAGATAATTTATTTTATGACTTCCTATTTATCCTATTGGTTAGGTTTTCCATATTCATACCTAAGGATAATTTATTGTGAAACTTTAACCTAAAGGTTAAGTCCACACATAAATCACCCGGGCAAACAAAATAAAAACCAATTCACAATAGCAAGAGAAAGACACCACATAAAAATGTTTTATATAACTCGAGTGGAATAACATGCCACGTATAAGGGTTCCTTTCCTAACGAAGAACCTAACATACTCCAATCTTCTACATTTTACTGTTGGGCGATGTTGTCCATTCATGAAGTAGAATCTTTGTGCTCTACTTCTACTTCGACGAAGGTAGTGAAGCGTTGTCTACTTCTTGAGATTGTTGGTGTAGACATTGCGGTCTTCATCGGCTAGCATGAAGGATGGTACCGACATGTCTTGGACATCTTCAAAAGCAACTAGCGAAGATGGGCTATATGCGAGAATTACTTTTAAGGAAAGAGGAATTTATTTATAAACCAAAATGAAAGTGTAGGTAAGAGTAGGATCTTAAGGAGGAGGTAAGAATAGCAAAGTCTACCTTCTACAAATACAGTAGCTTTTGGAAATAAGATTTTGAACATACTTATTCCAATGCTAACGGCCAATCTATCTAGGGTTTATCCTACAGTTAGCATAGCTCTGATACCACTGCTGTGAGACCCCGTTCTGATGAACAGGAACCTCCATGTGATTACTGTGATATTCCCTGGATCAGTAGCTAGCACTCACATGTTTACAACAATTGGAATCACAACCACACCACAATTAATTACAGCGGAAACTAATATACAAAGAGAAGCTTACAAAACAGAGGATAGCAGCAAAAGAAGCAATATCTTGTAGTTTGCCCATCCAACCCGCAGGCAACTGACAAGGCATAAACTCCAGATAGAACACGACGATAAAGATCCCGCAACCAGCGACGAAAAGAGACTCGAAGCCTCGCTAACTTTCACCTAAAATAATAATTAAGCAAGGGTGAGTACTTTACGTACTCAGCAAGACTTGAGTAAAACCTATAATATATGCAGGCCATTTCAAAGAAAAGGCTAATACAGTTACTTTGCATAAAGCAGAATTTAATTGTAAAACAAGTTATCATTTGAAAACGTAATTTATAAGAGCGAGTTGATTGATAAGAAATATATACACAACAGTAAGTAATACTCATAGTCCTCCATGACGTGAGTTCGAATAATCCAAACCATAAGGTCCATCAATGCCAGCCCTTCGACATAAAGCAACAGTTGCTAAAAACAAGTTCAGACCAAACCCATATTAGAAAATACCAAAGACTCTAGCATGGAATAACATCACCAAGTGTCCTTGACCGAGGACGCGGCTAATCGATTAGATCTTACACTCTGCAGAGGTGTACACTTTACCCACAAGGAATGATCAACCTTTTCGCCAGATCAATTAACACACTTCCTTTGGTGTGTCGGCAAGGAGATCATACAGAGCCGTTACATTACCTAGACGTGGCTTTACACCAGCCCGGGACGTTAACCCTCGCCATGAAGACAGAGACACTCACCCAAGCTGTGGATCCACATTTATCACACACAACACCACGTCTCTGTCCAGGGCAAGGCGTACACCGTTGCATTGGTATGTAGAACCCCTACAGACAGACCTGACCGGAATGCCTGTGCAATCTCCCGCCTTCCATAAATGCAAAGCCACATCTAAACAACTTAATAGGCTAAGACCCGCCCATACAAGCCCTCGTGGTTGCACGGAATTCTTGGATCTACCGTCCCATTGCTCGGTCCTTAATCCGACACGGGCGATACTCCACCCTACACTACGTGCAAACCCGTCTGCACATCCGGCTATTGCCAATAATCGCCCGCATCAAACCATAGTTTTATTTTGGGTTTTTAACAAACTACCAGCAACCATTTTCCCAAAAAGGACCATTTAGGTTCCATATAAAACATTTCAAGAACAATTTTAATCATGATCATCTGCCCCACAAAAGCTAAAGCATGGCTAAGCAAGGATAACATGATCGCATGTACCCAATTTGGCATTAAGTAATGTCTAGCCCTATTCTGAGGTTATCAAGGTTCACATTTCCATAATTAACAAGGAGTTTTATGTGACAACAGGTATATCTACCAATACCCCAAAATAGCAAATTTACAGAAAGTAAACGCATGCATGAAATAATATGATGAACAAAAAGGAATATAAAATACTGGGATCAATATGGTCAAAGGGGCGCTTGCCTTGCTTATTTATTGTTTACGACGAAGACGCTGTCGCAATGACGGAATCGGCAGCGGAGGTAGAGACATCGGATTCTACACGTCGATCAATCGGAAATATAGCAAATAACAAGCTTTAATAAGGGCAAAAGAAAGCAGATAAAGAAATCAAATAAAGATTCACTACAGAAAACAGGAATGCTTTAGGGTTTAATTATGATTTTAAGATCTCATGAATTAGATAATTACATATTCATATACTTAATAGCTTTTATGATGAACAAAACAAGGTTCCTTTTATAGATTATCCATTCTTGAATTAAGAATTCAAGAGGCTAAAATTATGAATTCTTACTTTTATAACTTCGAATTATAGATGCTAAAATTATTCAGATTATTAGAATTAAGACATTAGCTAAAGGATTATGCAAATAGCATTTAAATCCCTAATTGACTTTGCACAAGAAGAAGCCTTGAATACGTTTGATCTGTGAAGCTAGGTTACTGGATTTATTTATGGTTTTCAAGAAGGTTCTGGTGATACAAATATATATTAACTATGGATTTCTTCACTATTGCCAAGTTGCTTATTCATATTATGAAGTTATTGCACCATAAAACTTAGGGTTATTTGGCTATTAGGATTTATATGCAAAACATAGTGAAATAAGATTATTTCTTCATAACAGGGTAATCTATACTTTGGATAGCAATCCTAAGCTGATTTCATACAACTTAGTGTTTAGACTAGACATTCTATCCATTGTTGAAAAAGCTTAAATGATAATAAGGTTTATGTTATAATCAATTGGATTAGAAGTGCGGTGAACAATTATCACTTAGGGTTATAGTACTAGCTGGATTCAGATGAATATTAAGCTACAAACAAAATATCTTTCCAGAATATAATAGTTCATATCCTAAATATCATTTCTGAACTGATCTTCATAATATTAGCATTTAGACGAGATATTCTACGGGTTGTCGAAAATGCTTAAGCGTTTCACTTATTTAGAAAACATAACACGTAGGGCTATATTACTAGTTCATTTTATATGTAAAACATAGTATAACAAAATACTTTCTTTAAAATACAGTAGTATGCACTTTATAGAGTATTTCTATACTATGTTCATAATTCTTTTCATTTGGATGAGATACTTTATAAGCTACTGAAAATGCTTACACAATAAAGGCTCAATTTCCGATTTAAGTTTGAGATTACACCTTATAAGATTATCTTTCCATTTTTCAGATATAAACCTGGGATGACTATAAGAGCATTTTAAAGTTAGTTTTGCGATATTTGGCTTCTATCCGAAATGTTTTCTATATAAACGATCATTAGGACCTAACATCGGCTTAGTTCAAACTTACTCAAACATAATATATTTTTACATAAACATCAAAGATATTATACTTCAGGTTACTAGGATTTGGTTTTGTCAGATTTGAAGTTAGTTTGTGAAAGTCATAACTATTCAAACTATACAAGTATTGGAAATTCAATTATTTGGTTAAGGGTTATTTATAACTTTGTTATAATGATTCTTGTTGAATCATTTAGTTTGATCACATTAGATATTTAGAACCCAATTTCTTTTCATGACTCTGCTCTTCATTAACTATTCATGTATACATTTTTGTACATATACAAGGCTTAGGTCTTCACGCAAATTAAACTTGTGCATATATGATATTTCATTAAAAACAATTCTATAGTGACAATTTACTCATTCCGATAGCTATTCATATCCTTGAACAGCTATTAGATACTTTTCACATGTATATATATATATTGTTACTGATTACTATATGCGCTTACATATACACATACATCTTTTCCATTTAAACCATTTATTATTCATATCACATATCTAAAGCAAGTTCATACCTTAATTACTTTAGCATAATAAAGTAGCCTACTAACATCTAAGTGTTTATAATTCAATTTCATTTATTTTAGAATTTCCTTTATACAATTATTCATTTTTGGTTATTTATTCTATTTGGAATAACCTTTAATGGGGAATAATTTAAACAAAGGTAAAATATAAATATTTTTATATATTTGAGTTCCTGAATGTATAAAGATTCTAATAAAATTGTTTTCATTAAATCCTAAGTTTGTTCACAACATTTTAATATGTAGCATATATTGAGCCATTTTGTGTGAATTTGAATTATGGAACTACAAGATTTTACATGATTTTAGAAACTTATTTCACTTAAATCGGAGTTGAAATGCACAAGATATGATTGTTTGCATTTTGGACCGATTTAAAGAATTCACTGGAAAATAGAATTACGCCTTCTCAACTGGAAAGCGCATCCCTACTGTGCGCGTTAGGCTTAGCCAGCAGTCACTGACCTTCGGGGCCCACGGTGTTAGTGAGGGAAAACAGGGGAGGCGCTAGGGCACGGCGGCGACGGCGTCCCGGCGGAGCTCCGGCGAAGGCGAGGGCACCTCGAGCACCAGCTCGACGACGCACACTCGATGGCGGGGTTGGTTTTCACCGGAGATGGCTGGAGTGAGCTGCCACCGAGAGGGGGGGCGGCGGCAATGGTGGAGTTCGCCGGAGAAGACGAAGGGGTAAGTCTCCGACCGAATCGGTAGCGATGTGAGCATCAGTGAGGCTAGGGCGTACCATTTTGGGGGTCGATTCATCCGGAGAAGCGACGAGTTGGGCCGCCACTGTGCGACCGGAGTTGGGGAAGAAGAAGTCGGTGCGGCGGCGTTGCGGGCAAGGGGAGCTGAAGCCGACAGGTTGGAGAAGCTCAGGAGGCCGCAGTGAAGCTCCATGACGAATGGATTCCAAGAATTCTTACCGAATTGGCTTGGATCGGTTTCCCCCTCTTCTTGCTTGCGGCGGCAACGGAGCTGACTCGACAGCGATCTGGAGGGAATGATCAGGCTGTGGGGTTCCTGAAAGGCGTGCAAGGAGATGCAGGGACCGTGATCTTCACTTGCTCCACTGAAGAAAATGGCTTGGGATTGCTTGGCCTCCTTGCTCTTCTCTGGTTTTGCGCTCACTGAATGAAGCTCATGTAGAGGAGATGAATGCCTGAGGGCTTTTGCTCACGACTTGGAGTTGCTGTCTTTGCGCCTTGGTAGGAATAAGTCAATTGGATGGCCTTGGCTTTGGCTTGGAGACTTGATGGCTTGGCGTGAGGATGCTCTGGACTTGGCGCTGGTTTGGTTGTTGAAGCTTCTGGACTCATACAAAGCATAAATTGTTCGTATGTGTGAATATGGAAAATTCAAATAAGAACCAATAAAGCCAATAAAACTCATAAATAGATATTTTCAAATTTAAAATATTTATTTTTATATTACTATATTTTTCGGGATGTTAGAATCCCGTAGTAGGAGTTCATTGCCGTTGAGGATCCTCCTTTCGAGTGATGTTCGTCAGACAAAGCATCTATGATTACACCACTATTTTGAACAGTACTCTTGGCATCTTGACTTTCAGTGTAAAAGGTATACCCATTAATGTCGTACCCCTGCCATGTCTGTACATTAAATCTAGGTCCGTCAGCCAACCATTTGACATTCTCACTAACGGAGACCTCTGCCTTTTGTTTGAACCATGTGAGAAATCTACCGTTGTGTTCTCGCGTGATAGAAAGCTCATCCATATGTGGATTCTCTTCCCGTAATATCAACTTGTGCTGCTCGATGTACCCTGCAGCTTCTGCACTGTGCTGCAAGACTGTCATATGTGCTTTGCAATACATATCAAACCGTGGCCTCGTTAGTTTCGACCCAACAGTTTCCTTGCCAGCAAGTCTGCCGTCATGACGAGATACAGGAACACCGATTGCTTGTCTTTTTCTGAGATAGTCTACACAGAACTCAATAACCTCTTCAGTTCCATAACCTTCAACAATACTACCCTCAGGCTTCGACCGATTCCTTACGTAGGACTTTAATATACCCATGTACCTCTCGAACGGATACATGTAACGTAGGAATGCGGGTCCACATATCTTAATCTCTCTGACAAGGTGAACAACAAGGTTGACCATTACGTCGAAGAACGACGGTGGGAAATGCATCTCAAACTGACACAGTGTCTGCACCACCTCACTCTGTAAGTTGTCTAGCACATCGGGGTCAATAACTTTGCAGGAGATCTCATTGAAGAAATAACACAGCTTCGTGATTGCCAACCTGACGTCCTCTGACAGAATATTTCGGATTGCAACTGGGAGCATTTGGGTCATCAAGACATGGCAGTCGTGGGACTTCATACCCAACAATTTTAAATCGTCCATGGACACAAGCTTCTTAATGTTTGTGGAGTAGCCAGATGGAACTTTAATACCTTGGAGACATTTGCAGAGATCTTCTTTCTCCTTCTTGGACAGGGTGTAGCATGCAGCAGGGATGTACAAACCTTTTTCATCCTCCTCTATCCTCTGTCACGACGAGCATTCACACCATCCTTGGTCTTCCCAGGTATGTTCAGTAGGATGCCACCCAAATTATCGCAGACATTCTTCTCAACATGCATGACATCAATACAATGCTGGACATCTAACTCCTTTCAGTACGGTAAGTCCCAAAATATTGACCTCTTCTTCCAAATGGTCCTAGGATGAACAGATTTACGACTCTTTCCGTACTGAATATCGATATCCTCTACACGTGAATATACTTGCCTTCCACTCATAGGCTGCGGTGCCGAACGGACTTCTCTCTTCCCATCAAATTTGTCATCCATCTTACGGTATCGATGACTTCGAGGTAGAAATCTATGGTGACCCATATACACAGTTTTCTTGGAATTCGGCAGCCATAGACTCTCAGTCTCCTCTTCACAAATAGGACACGCTTTGGCTCCTTTCGTACTGTAACCCGCCAAATTACCAAGGGCTGGGAAATCATTTACGGTGCAAAATACCATAGCCCGTAGGGTGAAATGCTCTCTTTTGTACGCATCCCACACCACGACCCCCTCATTCCACAATTTTACCAAATCCTCGATCAGTGGTGCAAGGTACACATCAATATCATTCCCCGGCTGTTTGGGTCCCGAGATTAGTAATGACATCATGATATACTTCCGCTTTATGCACAACCAAGGAGGAAGGTTGTAGATACACAACAGAACTGGCTAGGTGCTGTGACGACTGCTCATGTTACCAAACGGATTCATTCCGTCGGTACTAAACCCAAATCTTATGTTCCTCATTTCGGCACCAAACTCCTCATGTTTCCAATCGATGTTTCTCCATTGAGCCGAATCAGCAGGGTGTCTCAGCTTGCCATCTTCCTTTCGAGACTCATAATGCCAACGCAACAATTTTGCCTCTCTGAGATTTGCAAACAACCGCTCCGGACGGGGAATTATGGGCAAGTACCACAATACCTTGGCCGGTGCACCTTTAGTGACCTCTTCACCGTCGTTACCCCATCTCTTACGCTTCTTGTCGTTACTCTTCTCCTTTTGTTTGTACCGGGGCACACCGCAAACTAGACAAATGTGCAGCTCCTGATGTGCGTTACGGTACAAGATGCAATCATTCGGACATGCATGTATCCTGATGTGCAGCTCCTGATGTTCCATTCCCATGGGACATAGTAGCTTCTTCGCTTCATAAATGCTTGTTGGCAACTCGTTACCCTCCGGAAGCAGATCCGATAGAAGAACTAGAAGTGCATTGAAACTTGTATCTGTCCAACGGTGTTTTGCCTTCAGTTCGAACAATGCAAGGACCGAACCCAACTTGATGTATTCCGCTTGCAACTTTGTGAACAGCGGTTTCGCATCGCCTTCCATTAAGCTTTTAAACTTTTCAAACTCTCTTTCCGTAATTACCTCCACAACCCGCAACATTTGCTCCAAATTATCCCCTCAAACATATCAAGTCGCAACTCGTCATCCGTTCCACCGTGTCTTCGTTGCATACCGGAAGGGTACTACTCGCCTCCCGTGATGAATCCAACATGTGTAATTCCTCACGGCCACGTCGAATCGTGGTCCTCAATTTGAGCCGAGTTGTTAAATCTCCTCGATTGGTGCAATCAATACAAGGACAATATATGAAATTTACACCCTCCTCACTATGTCCTCTTCGCAATTTTTTGAACTCTTTAACACCCTTTGAAATTCAAGACTACACGGCTTTTCTGATATATCCATTCCTCACGGTCCATCTGTAATTAAATTTTGCACAATAAATTAAGGAAAAACTGGAGCGACAACTAGCTAGCTATTTTAAATATTGAGACATCATTTCAATTAATATTACCTTTGCAAAATAGAGGACAGGTTCCAAGATATATAAATGTACTCCCGATCGATACCTAGCTTCTTCCCTGGTTTAGAGCTTTCAATTCCCTAGATAGGAGACATAAATTTTTAAAATCAACAATGATATCAAATAATCTAATTATATAGCTAGTGCAGTAGCTTGCAAATCTTTTTACTACAATGAAACAAAACAAGGGTACCAACGATGAATCCTAATCTCTAAATAGGTTAGGTCCTAATCCCATTCGAGGATATGTGGTTTGAGCAAGTTCCTAAGCCATTGTACAACTCCAAAGAAAATTTCGGCAGCATCTTCCCGCTGTTCTCCATATACACATCTCAACAACAGGTCAAGAGGGGTGTGCATATGGAGAACACCAGGGAGACGCTACCGAAATCTACTCTGAAGTTGTACAACACAGCTCAGGAACTTGCCCGAACCACATATCCTCGAACTATCGTAACGTGGACAATTCGAGATCGCCGCTTATAAATATGCCATTTCATTTGGCATATTTATAAATAAGCATCCTCGAACGGGAGACGAGGTTCCATGACCTAAACTCTAACATTTATCACATGATAGCAACAATAATTCCATATTAACACGAGAGCACTACAATAATTAAATAGATGTGTGCTTGTCAAATAAAGAGTGTGAAATCTGAAGGCACGTACATAATTTCAGTGCAACCTAAACTTTATTCACGACATGTCGAAATTACCTAGTGCAAAAATGAAGGGGTTTAAAGAATTGCTCATATTTTAAAGAAAACCGCAAATGAGGGCAAAAAGAGGGGAATCTCCTCAAGATAGGGTTTCAAATTTGCCCTCTTAATACCCACCCATGAGGACTTCAAATTTTCTCACCCAAGTATGGCTTCCAACCACACAATATAAGATGTTTTCTCAGGTGGCGGCGGAGAAATCTCCTCTGGAGCAACAACAGAGAAGAGTTCAGCGCGAGTGCTATATATTACCTAGCGAGGCACATCAGAATCGGTTCCTTTCAAGAAGCGATAGTGATGTGAACTTTCATCACTATCGGTTCTTTTTAGAGAAGCGATAGTGCTGATCACGTGCACATCACTATCGCTTCTTTTCTTAGAACAGATAGTGATGTGCACGGTCATCACTATCGGTTCCCTTTATAGAAGCGATAGTGATGATCACGTGCACATCACTATCGCTTCTTTTCTTAAAACCGATAGTGATGTGCATAGTCATCACTATCGGTTCTTTTTATAGAAGCGATAGTGATGATCACGTGCACATCACTATCGCTTCTTTTCTTAGAACCGATAGTGATGTGCACGGTCATCACTATCGGTTCTCTTTATAGAAGCAATAGTGATGATCACGTGCACATCACTATCGTTTCTTTTCTTAGAACCGATAGTGATGTATATGCTCATCACTATCGCTTATATCAAAAGAACCGATAGTGATGTGAACGTGATCATCACTATCACTTCTTTTGTTGGAACCGATAGTGATGACCGTTCACATCCCTATCGCTTTTTAGTTTAGAACCGATAGTGATATGCCCAATGTTACATCACAATCACTTATAATCTCAGAACCGATAGTGATTAGTACTAACACCTCTCTGAAGTTATTTATCACAATCGTTTTTTCCTAAAAACTTAAGAACCGACACGGATAAAGCGATAGTGATGTGCCGTTCTGTACTAGTGTTCAGATACAAAGCAATATAGCAATAGATTTTAGAACTAAACATTTATTGACATGCTGCCTATGGCTAATCTATCATGAATACTTAACATATTGATTTATCAAATAAGTCTTTCCATACTTGTTATTAGATGTATGCACATTCCTATATGAACAAGAATATATATTTATATACATACATATGTTCTTTGCACTAGAATATGGCCTATATGCATGAAACATATTCAGACCATTACTTTCTAATTATTTCTACATATTCAAGTCCTACTGCTATTATGCTGAACAGAAATAAATTTAATAACTTTCTAAAATTCCTTTCTATTAGTTATCCATTATTGAATTTTTAACATATTGATGCTAGACTTTAACAAAAAAGACCTAAAAAAATTAGATTTTTGAATATCTTTACATATTTGAGTTGCTGGCAGAACAAGGGTTACAATAAAATTGGTTTTATCAAAATCTAAGTTTATTTGCAAAATCTCTACATATAGCCTATTTTTGTGCCTTCTCTTTAAATTTGAATTTAAAATTTATCCAGAGCAGTTTTTCAAAATGTTTTTGTATATTCTGGAATTTCTTGATTTTAAATGAATTTAGAAACTTGTTTCATCTTGTTTGGATTTACACTTTAGAAGTTATAGCTATTTGAACTGGTTCGGTTCTGAAAATTAAAAGAAATAGCAAAATACATTTTTAGTACACTGAAAACACCTTTTGTTGTGCGCCCTTTTTTCTCTATTTAAATCTAACCCAGACGCTGACAACCTAGGCCCATCTGTCAGCGTCTTTAGGCACGCACGGTTGAACCGATCGCAACCACTAACAACATGGGTCCACCCGACATGACACAAAAACAGAGCTAGAGCTCAAGTTCGCTGCGGGTGATGTTCCGGCCAGAATCTAGCTCGGCCAAGCGCACGACTAGCTCCAGGATGGCCTTGTGCATCTCACGGGAAAATCCATTACCGTCGGTGACTAGCGGAACCACCTTGCCACCATGGCTATGCGGCGGCGGAAGAGGCAGCGAGCCGCGCCGACGACAGAAGGGCTCCCATATGGAATCCGTTCCACGGTTAGCATCTAGAGGATCTAAGCAACCCATTTTTCCTATTCAGGACTACAAAGATTTGTCAGTTGAGCTTACCACCGTTTGCCGGTTCTTGAGAAGGAGGTACAGAGCCGACGGAGTTTTGACTGATGAATCCTGAAAATAAAAGAGAGGTTTAGATCCTTGTAAGCCACAAAAGCTATCGTGGGAAAGAATTCGAGAATGAATCCATATACCGCCTCAAATCGGTCTTGATCCATGCGCTAGGGTTCTTCGGTCTTGAAGGAAATAGAGAGAAATTCGTTTTGTTCGATGGATGTAATGAAGTGATAGGAGAGGGGAAGTGAAGCTCATTCATCTGTGAACCCGAACCGGCTTTTATAGCCGTGAATTTGCTGTAGATTAGAGGCCACCTAGTGTGAACTCGTTGGGCAAATTGCGGTGGCTCCATAGGAGATGGTATGGGCAAATTTGTGGGATTTGCGGGCGAGGCAGCTGCGTGGCAAGCTAATGATGACGCTGGTACCTCGGGCGGCGCGAAGCACAGGAATGGTGGTTACAACATAGGCGATCTTTTGCTCGGGAACTCCGGCCAGAGAAGGAAGAAGAAGGTGTGGGTTGCGGCTGATAGGTGGGGTTGCACGGAGCCGGGACCCACGCAGCAGAGACAAAAGAGGAGAACTCCAAGTTCTACTGCGATTGGACCGATTTTGATTCAATGAATCAGTTAACTATCATGTCAGTAAACTAATGAGAATTTTACTGTGTGTACTTGAGATAAGGCAAATTATAATGTCAAAATTTTAGGCTGATATGATGTCTGTGGAATTTATATAAATTCTGACAATGCACTATGCACAGAATTGTGCATTTTGTTTCCAATTTCTTTGAGAGTTTATTTCTTACTAAATTTTTTTAATTTTTTTTAAAGGTTCCTTATGGCTATATTAGTCTCCTGTAAAATTTTTAGCTCCATATATTTTATACATAATTCATAAAAATTCTGACATTGTTATTTTCAACTTTTCTGTTTTTGAGTTTTTCAAATTCATCAAATGAATTTATTATTTCTTGATGTTTTTACTATTGATATATATATCCGATCAGAAGATATCAAATTTTTTTTTGTCCAAAATGATGAAATAATATTTCCATTTAATTTTGACATCTTTAGTGTTTGTAGTCAACATTTATTAATTTGGCTTTCTTTTCATCTTTAATTACATTGATATGACTTTTAAATTAAAATTTAGGGTCCTGGAGATTTCTAAAGATTTTATAGAAATTTTTCTCATTTTATTATTTTACACTTCATTTCTTATTGCTTATCCAATACTTAAATAATTAATAGAAGGAATTCTCCTTTAGAACAATAATCAAAGAAAACCAAGAAAAATACATAAAAAGTCAGGAAAATGCAAATTGAAATTTAATTAAATCTTATAATTGATTTCTTATGTTCTCACATTTTCAGGATGTTACACTATGTGCCATGGTGGACCTGTGTGGCATTGATTTGATATGTGAGAAAAAGTGATATGGTTTCTATGAATGATTGGAAGTCTTGTCTCGATCAATTAAGGACATAACCATCCAAGCCATTGAACTGGGCTAACCATGCAACCACATATCTGTTATAGGCTAGGCCTAACTAAGTTAACTATGTATGAGGTCTGAGGAGGGTGTATGTGCAGTGGCCTTACATCTTGAACAAGGATTATTCTTAGTCCAACAATAAGTCCCTCCTATTCTTCTGCTCTATGTGAGGGATGATATAGCGAGTTCAGGCATATCGGGAGGGTTTATATTTGGATAAAGTTTTCGAAAGGTTTTGCTATGATCTTCTTAGCCACAAGTCGATAGGTATGTGTTATTGCATGGCAGTATAAACTTGATCATATCTTGTGGGTAAAGTGTATAGCCTCTGCAGAGTGTAAATCTATTTGGATAGCCGTATCCCCGGTTATGGTCACTGCTCGAAAATTTCAATCAAGGGTTAGATTTTATAAAATAAGAATTAGGAAGGGAGGCTATGTGCCAATGAAAGTTTGAAATTTGGTTTAGGCTGTGTGCCAGTTTTTCTTCAAAAATATCTTAAAGTTTCTTTTTACTGTTATTTATTTTAGTGTAATTTCAATCTATTTGTAGTCATTTGTAAATGTTGTTTTATTGCAAAATAACCATATTAGCCATTCGTTTGGAATAAGCTTTGCATATAATTATATTAGACTTGTATTTTGTGCACAACTTGTTGAGTGCTTTATATACTCACTTTTGCCACAACAAAATCATCAATTGAAGAGCAGTCTACACCTGCTATGGAGTAGGAGGCGACTTTCTTGGGTGCGAACCTTGTCAGTTGTCTATGGTATATTGATGAGTTTATTTACGAAGTTTCTGTTCTGCTGTTGTTTTATCTACTAGAGTTTAAGCCTTTTGTGGTATATTCATGTAAAGTCGACTATAAGATCACTCAACTGTCTTTATTTAATAAATAGAGTATTTTATGATGTTTACGTTGTGTATGGCTGTGATATTCTTCTATGTTGCCATTGTGTGCAATAGCGTGATCTTGGACTAGTGCGATATACACAGAGGGTCTGGATTTGCATATTCGTGTCCCGACAAACGAGCTCCCAGAGAAAGAGATCACTTGGTGCTTGTGGTGGCCATGCCCTAGTGGCAATAGACCTCAGGTGAGGCTCATGGAGGCTACTCACTCCTGGAGATTACAATGCGGAGCTCCTCTGCTAATCCTAGCCCCATCCACATATGTCCTCTACGTTGGCTCTCCCGGCTACCACCTGTTTCCTTGCTAGCACGGAGAGAGAGAGAGAGATAAATTCTTGGTAGAGTAGATAAGTCTTAAGTAGGTGTGGTGGAGAATGCATGTGGAGGGGAGTGCATGCGGTGGAGGATGCATGTGGTGGAGAGTGGATGACTAGATAGTTGGACAACTTGAGGAAAAGGCGTCCGATTTTTTTCTACTATCGAACGTGAGAGCCATAATAATTTCGACTAAATTATGTTTTTTTTTTGACAAAAAATGGCCATTCTTGTAGTCCAGTGCAACCCTGACCCATGGCAAAACTGCACATCAATGTCTATATATGAGCCAATACTGACCAACATATGTGTGTACATCTCTCGTATAGTTTGTCCATTAGATACTTGCTGTCACAAATATAGTTATGTACATCTTCTAAAAAATGTCTCTTAGGTAATTACCCTTTTTGTACAGTCACGTGACCAATGTAGTGTGTAGCTCTTCACTATAACTTGGTTGTATTTCTTTTCAATTCAGATAATGATAATTCAAACAGTATGTATATAATATTTTATATGGCTTGAAATCCAAATCATGGACATAAAAAATAGGAAAAATTGGTTCTGTAACATCGAAAGATCTCAACTTTAGTTTTACACCATTAAAGGTCACGGATACACAGACACTACATTAGTACCGAAAGATCCATCCGTTCAGTTTTTTACAACTCTTTCCACTACGGTTAGCACTTCTCTTTGTCTTCTTTTCTTTTTGTGAAAGCGATCAGGTGAAGTACCGATTTTACCCTTCCACCTCAGTAGGTCCAGCACGACCAAACAGATAAGTCGGTCCTGCACTCCTGCTCCTGCTTCGACGGCATTTTTTTCTGTTTCCTTCCCCGTCGCCGCTCCCTGCTTCTGGTCCGACAGTGACACCCACCCTCCATTCTCCAGAAATCAGAAAATGTCTTCCACTGGAAAACCTATCACAATCCCTCTCGTCCTGCGCCATCTCTTGTCCCCTACCCTCTTTGTTCCCCACTTGCAAAATCCAATCTGGTGCGGACGATGCTGCAGCAGCAAATTAGGGTCTGGCGATGGCAGATTAGTGCTCGTGGGAGGTAATTAGCGGCGCGGGAGCGCTGACATGTTGAGTTAATCTAGTCGTTTTCGGATCATCTTACGTGATTGTTTAGGATTCAGTGTCAGTTTTCGGGTCAGGTATTCAGAGTCGGAGTAGTTTTTCAGCTTGTTTCGTTTGCAGTTAAGTCTGTTGCTGCAGTTTAGTTTTCGGATGTACTACAGTGTCCATGTCAGAGAAGTTCAGACTTAGTTAGTTCTTGATTCGGTTTTGATTTGATGGAGAGCATCCAAACTCTTGTAATCCTGACTTTATAATAGAAAAGAGTTGCTGCATATGGTGTCCGAAGGAAGTCTTTCAGAAGCACCACGGCGGGAGTGCAGCTTAAAAGGTTTGTATGATGCCATATCCCCAATAGAAATGAAGTTCTCTGGATTTTGTTTGTTAGGCAAAGAGGAACCTGCAATGAAATGTCTTCCATCGAGAAGAATGGAACATGGGAACTTGTTCAATTGCCTGATGGTCACAAATATATAGGTTTGAAGTGGGTGTTTAAGTTAAAAAAGAACACTTAAGTCATGATCGTGAGGCATAAGTTCAGGTTAGTAGCAAAAGGGTACATTCAACGACAAGGCGTTGATTTTGATGAGGTTTTTGCTCCTGTTGCTCAGCTAGAAACAATGCGCTTGTTCATTGCTATCGCGGCGCATAAAGGATAGGAGGTTCATCATATGGATGTTAAATCAGTTTTCCTCAACGGCGACTTGCACTACTGCGGATTGGGCATGCACAAGCGGTTCAAAACCGCTTTCAGAAGCGGTTTTAGAACCGCTTGTAAGCAACCGCGAGTGATACCCGAACCGCTTGTGGTTCGACACTTCCACAAGCGGTTGGTGTTACCAACCGCTTGTGGAGAGGTTCTCTCCAAAAGCGATTGGTCTTACGAACCGCTTGTGGAGATGCTCTCTCCACAAGCGGTTGGAGTTACCAACCGCTTGTGAAGAGTCTGACAGCATAGCGTTTTGATTATATTCAATATAGAATATGTTTTCAGAGGGGTTTTTGATATAGATTTTGACAATTAAAATAAATAGAACTACATGAGTTTTTTTGACACAATTAAATATATATTATTCATGCGTACTCATTCAGATAATTACAGGTTCATTTACAGAAAATACGAACTTAATAGACTAAAAAATGAACAAGTTGATGAACACATGAAATAATAAGCCACTTTTACAAGTTTAAAAGAATAAAAGGGCGAATCTTGAGCTCATTTCTTGCATGTGTTGCTCTTTGTGCCCTTGGTCGACGTCGATGTCAGTTCACCTGTCCTTATTTCGGGACAATCTCTCCAACCATTTGCGTGAAACTCGCCTTTGGTGGATACAATCTCGTCGACAATAAAGCCGGTGAGTTGTTCTTGGATTGCTGCAACCCGGTGCGGCGGGATCACGCCTTGCACATCGATGTTGGGCTGACAAAGCGGGAAGTAAATAAATCTCTGGACATGTAATTAAAGTGTAAGTACTAAGAAATTGACATGTGCACACTACCTCGGCGTTGGTTGTTGGCACATCACCGTGGGTAATACTTTGCATATAGTGGCACACATAATAGCCACATAAGTTGTTTCCACCCGTCTGTTGTAGAACCCGCGATGAAATTTGAAAAGAAAATGATTATTGGGATGAAAAACTGTTACGGCATATTAATATTCTTTAATACGTACTCGAGTGCTTATTTGTACATCAAATTCGTTCTCGAAATCTCCTTGTTGCTTCTTTCGAAACCTTGCGAATGCCCTGTGTGATGCGTTAGTATGAATAGTAATTATCAGAGTTGGAATTAGCAAGGTATTTCAATATATATAATAAGGAAAACTATCGAATATATATGTGCTATATACCTGTTTAGGGTGTCAATGATAAATTGATATTTTTCCACCGGAGTCCTTTTTTAGTCTTGAACAACGATTTGGCTGCTATCAAGCTTGATGACAAGAAGGACCCAGTGAAACCTTTTCATGTATTGCAACATATATGTAACTAGCTAGTAGTATTATAAATGCCTTGGAAAATATAAGAACGAGAGGTTGTATATATACGTACTCGAAGTTGAAGTGCAGAAGTATGTACGGTTTGTAGTGCTGTCCCAAGAATGCATCGAGAATGTAATCTTCAATATCCTTTTGGTTGTATCCAAAAATGAACTTGTTAACAATCTCTGGGTCGATGAAGCCCACATTGAAGATATTCTCTTTTCTACATCGTTGTATCTCCATTCTACATAGAAAGGTATAAGTTTAAGAGTTGCAATTTTATTGTACGAGGAAGCACACGGTAAAGGTATGAGCTTGACACTTACAGGCACCAGCAGCTCATGAGATACACGTTGATGGCGTCGGCATGGTAAATATTGTATAAGTCGTCAAATTCGAGCCATATGGTGTTGTCCCCGCGATAAAAATCATCTTCTTTGATACAGAGGGGGAACATCGTTCTTCCTTGAGTTGACTCTGTCATGTACCATTCGTGAAATTGCCGCATCTTGGTTGGCAGACCCTTTATCTCATTTGGGTCAATCAGTTCCCGGCCTAACTGAAATTGCCATCTGACCTTTGTTGCCATTGGGATATCATCTATTAATCCAAGAACTGCAGCTGTGGAACTGAATCCTGCCTCCTTCATAAACCTCTCGAGGTTCTCCTGATCTTGGTCTCTCTTCTTCTTCTTTGCCGCGCGCCGACCACGCTTATTCTTACGTAGCCTTTATTATTGTCCATTCATGGTTGGGACGCCACAGCAATGCTTTGCACGCATGTCGCGAAGTGTTCGCCGCTTTTGAATCAGCTTGGTACCTTTGGCTCTACCTTCTTTTTTGCGAAGTGTGCAGCCAATTCTGCTTTAGTGACCGTGTCACTCTCCTCCTTATTCATATCATATGCCCTCTTTGGAGGTTCCTTTATCTTTGTCGATCGGCCGACTCGCCTTCTTGGGAGCGGTGGAGGAGCCTTAATTCTGCTATCGAGCTTCTTCCTCGGAGGAGATGGTGGAGGCGTGGTTTTCCTGGGGGGGTTCTTTTTTGTTTGAGATGCTGGTGGTGGAGTAGGACTTCTGTGTGGAGTGGGTGGTGGAGGAGACGTGCTCTGTTTTACCAGCGAGGAATTGCGTGGAGGTGACGTTGGAGGAGGCGTGGGTTGCCGTGGTGGAGATGACACGTCCACACCATCTGGAAATATGATGTACCGTTTGCGCCAAAGGATGATATTGTGGAGGGCCTGTCCAAGCTTAGTCACGTCGTCGCCTCCAAAGAATATCGAGGTGAAGTTCTTCAAACCGCCAAGACCTCCTCCATCGCGACCTTTGAGTAACCCGGGGTATCTCGTTGCGATGGAACATCCGCCCGGCTCCACCGGATATGCCATGCCGTAAGCCACCTTGATGGAGAGGTTACGTGCATCAACGTGTAGCTCACACTGGTGGCGAACCCTTATGTCATCCACAGGATAACGGGCTAGCAAGTTGTTCGCTTCAGGGGCCCCGGTGGACGCGCAACTACTCCGCCGCACGGAGGGGCTGATCACGGCGTCCGGCTGATTGCTCAGACCTAGTCCTTGAAGCTTGCTGAGGGCAATTTGTACTTGTTGTGCAACTATGTCGCCGATGCTAGCCTGGGTTGCTCTGAGCTCTTGTTCCAATTGGTACACTTTATGTGATTCTCTTGTTTTGCTTCTATGTCGGCTCCTGTACGTATGTGCATCCTTGGCGAAACCATACTTCCATGGCGTTAGCTTGCCCATACCTCGTGTCCGTCCTGGGTGCTTAGGGTTTTCAAGGGCATGTGTTAGCTCGTCATTCTACCTATCTGCCACCAATGTACCTGCCTGAGACTGCTCGACAGCTTGTACAATCCTTTGGCCAACCTCTTGTACTCCTGGTGCCATCACCAAACTGCCATCATCTGAAAGGCTCCCCCCATGACCCATGAACCAATTGCGCAGGCGCTCTTCCCACAAAGCGGTAGCCGGTGTGACGTCCTTCGCCATTAATTCTTCTTCCCGCTTCTCCCATTTTGGTACAGCCTTGAGGTAACCACCGGTGCCAAGATGATGGTGGTATTTCTTCATCTGTGAATTGGCCTTGTTCTTCTGACTCGCGGCCTGGCCTTCAACTGACAGCTTGAACTCCTCGAATGCTTCCTAGTGATCCGCCAACTTTGGAAATTGGTTGAAGTCGGGTCTTTCTCCCTTCGGCACATACTTGCGGCTGAGAGACGTCTTCCACGCCTAAAACATTGTTGCCATCTTCATCAAAGTGAATGTCGGGACCCGAACCTGCAGATCCAGACCCTCTGTGTATTCTGTGCCAGTCCAGGATCACGCTAGCACACACAGTCATACAGGGTTGCACATCACAGACATTCACGAAGATATAAGAATAATTAGTGCAAACATGTATATAAACCGAGTTGTACGACCTTATGGTCTCCTTACAGATAAGACTGACCACACGGGCTTACATTATTCAGAGAAAAGAAATAGCAATGAACATAAACAAATATCGAGGAAGCCTTCATCTTGCCACGAGCAACCGATCGGGCTTGCCCCTAGTTGCTCGGGTCCTCAATGTACTCTTCCTCCCATTTGGTGTAGACTCCTCCACCGATGTTGGGTTTGATAAGCAAGGTGGGATGAGTACACAAGGCACTCAACAAGTAATGCATGAATGCATGCTATTACTACATGCAAAGCTTATTCCAAAGGGTTGGCTTAAATGGTTCTTTTGCATCAAACAGCAATTTTAAACCAATATCTTAATTAGATTAAAGCATTGGAACAGTTATAAGTAATACTAATTTCTTCAAATGGTTTTTCCTCAAGATTCTCGCACACACCTTATAATTCATTTTAACACTTGGCACACACCACCCTTCCCACATTTTGTTTATGAAAATCTACCCTTGATTGTAATCCCGAGCAATGCTCAATACATGAGCGGCTATTCGAATAGTTTTGACACTCTGCAGAGGTTGTACACTTTACCCACAAGATACAAACCGCCACCACATGTGATTGTCCGCAACAAAGCTTTTCAGAACCTCTACCTTAACTAAAGAACCTCTCCGGTATTGCCTTCACTATCACTTCCCTCACAGAGCCAAGTATAGGACCGCCAATCACCGTTGGATGGGCACCAAGCCGTAGCACGTGCACGCTCCCCATACAGTACACCCCGTGTCTGTCACCCCGAGGTATCGGAGGAAAGATATCGTAACCCTAGTCAACTAGGTCTGTCCCATATCGGACATGTGGTTGTACGGTGACTCGGATCAAAGGCTTGCAAGGTGAAGTCCTTAATCCACCAAGGCAAGACTTCCAACACTCAACAGTGGCACACACCCATTGTGGCACACAGACTCACAACACTCATCAACCCAATACCACACAGCCCACTGCACACACCTCTTGCCACTTGCCCGAGCCTAAATCATTTCCCACCCAGTTGATTATTGTGCAACACATGCCAAGAATAACTCAACATCAATATGGAACCACACAGTCACCATACTTCCATATCATCATGTGGCATCATCACACCACTTTCAAAATACATTCAATATTCCATTAGTCAATTTTGTAGCATTTTTCGAAAGATCATTCATGACTCGTTGCAAGGCTAAGCATCTACTCACGGCCTAGTCTCCGTGTTGGCACAATATTAACATCCAACTAATATAATCAAACTTAGGGTGACAATGATTTAGGCATACAATTAATAATTCAAGGTGGCATAACAAAATGGGTTGATTAACTACATTATCCCAAATCAATTTAAATTCATTTTAAATAAATAAGCATGCATAGTTTTAAAGCATAAACTACATTTTAAAAACCTGGGATCAAAATGATCAAAGCATCACTTGCCTTCAAAGAGTTGCTGGTCGTGTTCCGAAGCTTGGTCTTGAGCGACGAATTCTTCCTCGAAACTTTCCGGCAAATTTGCGTCTACGCGGACAACAAAATATACAATAAAAATCTAATACAGAGGACTAAATGGCCTCAAAAATTCAAATAAAATTCATCATTAAATAGATCATAATTTTATGAATTTTTAGAAATTTGAATCACCCAAATCCGAGTTAAAATGCAAAAGTTATAGTCATTTGAAGTTTGAATAAAATCAAAATACAGAAATTAAGAAATCCGATTTTTCCCAATTATTTTTATACTGAAAATTCGCATTTATGACGTCAGCATTGCATCATGATGACGTCAGCACATAAAAGAATTTCGGTCAAAATATTTTATATATAACATATTTATGACGTCCGATGACGCCAAGACGACACGTGGCGACCTCTAGTGCCGCCACGCTGTTTGATTCATGGGTCGGGTCCACGGTTCGGCTCGTCCACCGTGGATCGGCAAGATCGCGTGCTCATGCACCGGTGACGCAGCCGTGGCGTCGCCGACGATGCGCAGCCAATCCCGACGCGACACGCGGCAAGATCCGCATCGCTCGCCATCCAACGGCCGGATCTCACCCCGCGGTTCGGCGACGCCGCACTCCACGCCCCACGCGTCACGCATCCAACGGTGCGCCCAACTCAACGGTCCGATCTGGTCTCACCTCGACCAACGCCACACGCGCCCGCACGTGATTCGATGGGAGTGCGGCGTCATCTCCGCCGTGACGCTCAAATTTGAACGGCACGGATCCGCGCCACCGATCTACTCACATCCGCCGCTCGATCTAAATCCAACGCCCACGGCACCGAGGTGTTTACTATTGACCCGCTACACGGCACAATCTCACGCGCTCACTAACGATCCAACGGCTAAGACAAAACATATCGCGAAACTAGATCTAATCCAAGCCGTTCGCTCTAGATCTAACGATCAAGATCAACTAACGTGTAAACCTTAGGGTTAATCCGCATCATCCATAACAGATCTAACGGCACGATACAAACTAAATGTAACCATAGAAGGGCGACGTGGCACGATCCTTACCCTCCTTGCGATCCGACGGTCAACGATGCTCGAGTCCGGCGATGGCGCATGGCGGTGCAAGCTTGCGGAGATGAGGAAGACGACGAGTCGACGGCGTTCGGTGGTTCCCGGCGAGAAGATCTAGCGATTCGACGCGGCTTGACTCGGCAGAGCATGGTGACCTCGGCGACGGCGGAAATGGACCGACGGCGAAGCAAACGGCGGAGAACAGTGGCGGCGCAGAGGAACAACTACGGCGAGCTCTCCCGTGGTCTCTAGAGCGTCTCGACGCGCGTGCGAGGAGTCAAAAGACGCAGCGAAAGGAGCTCTGTCAGACGCGCTACTCGGTGCACTTTAAGGGGCCTCGACGTGTGCGCTACAGGCGGCGAAACGAGCGGAAACGGTCGGCGGCATTAGCTCCGGTGATCTCGCGAAGACGACCGACGTGGCCCTCTCCCACCGCTTCGGCGGCGATGATCCAAGCGCGCACGACGCGACGACATGGCTCACACACAGGCATCCGATCAGGATCAAACGGCTCGGACCGGGTGACGCTAGGGTTTCGACGCGGTTGGGTCAGTGACACGCACAGTAATGGGCTCGGCCCATTACTGTTCAACTGATTTTAAAATCAATTCACATTTAAAATAATTCTAGAAATTCAATTAAATCATTTGGAGCTTTTGAAATAGCAGAAAAATTCTAGAAAAATTCCAGAAATTACTTTGAGATATTTGGAACTCAATTAAAATATTTGCAATAAAACTTTGCAAAAACTTTTCCATTATTCAATTGTTTTCAAGAAAAGCCCTATTTGAATAAATCCAATTAAATTTAAATAAATTCCCAAAAAAAATCACAAAAATAAAAATACTCCAAAATTTAAGTTAGAGCAAAAATTAGGGTGTTACAAACCTCCCCCCTTAACAAAATCTCGTCCCCGAGATTTAGGGCTGTCTACAGAAATAGGTTAGGGAACTCCTTCTTCAGATCTTCTTCTCGTTCCCATGTTGCTTCACTTTCCGAATGGTTGCTCCATTGAATTCTGCAGAAACGTGTTGACTTGTTCCTTGTCTCTCGGTCCATTACGTCCAGAATCTTCATCGGATGTTCTTTGTAGGTCAGATCTTCTTGCAGCTCAATTGCCTCCAAAGGTGTTTGCTCTTCCGTACCAAGACACTTCTTGATTGTGATACATGGAATACATCATGCACTCGCCAAAGATGGTGGTAACTCCAATCGATAAGCAACTTCACCTCTGCGGCTCAAGATCTTGAATGGTCCGATATATCCTGGTGCGAGCTTTCCTTTGCATGGAACCTTCTAACTCCTTTGAGAGGTGTGACTCTAAGGTACACAAAATCTTGGGTTCAAAGCTCGGTTCCTGCGACGGTTGTCAAGATAACTCTTCTCGCCTTGATTGTGCAATCTTCAATCTCTCCCCGATCAGGTGATTTGTTCTTCCGCTTCTCAAGAATGTCCGTCCAAAACATGTCGTTCACTGTCTCATTCCAATTCAATGGTGTTCGACAGACCGACCATACAAAGCTTCAAATGGAGACATCTCAGAACTCGCTCGATAATCGTTGTTGTAACTAAACTCAAGATAAGGCAAACACTTGTCCCATGAGGTTGAATATGCTAAAGCGCAGCTCTCAACATATCTTCCAATACCGGTTAACCCTCTCGCTTGACCATCCGTCTCATGGATGGTAGGTCAGATCAAGTTCAAACGAGCCCCATTGCCTCATGTAGCTTACCCCAAAACTGGAGGTAAATTGGGTACCTCTGTCCGACACTATCTTCTTGCACTCGTGCAAGCGCACGATCCGTGCCATATAAAGTTCTCGCTAACCGGTCTCCTAATAGGTGGTCTTCACGGTATGAAATGTGCCACTTTACTTAAACGATCTATTATGACCCATATAGAATCATATCCACTTTATGCTCGGGCAATCCGGTTATGAAATCCATACCAATTTCTTCCCATTTCCATTCGGTATCTTTAGGGGTTGTAATAGCCTCACTGGTCTTTGGTGCATAGCTTTGACTCTTTGGCATATGTCACATAGTGCAACATATTCGCGACTTCTCGTTTCATGCTTGGCCACCAAAATCTTTCCTTTAAATCTTGATACATTTTCGCACTTCTGGATGAATTGAGTACTTGGAGTCATGAGCCTCCTCCGAATTAATCGCTTCAACTCCTTTTGTTCGGCACACAAATGCGCTCTTTAAACCATATAGTACCTTGTTCATCCAGTTTGAAATCTTTTGCTTTGCCTTCATCCATTTTGCCCTTAATTCTATTGATCTTATCATCATCTTTCTGCCCTTCCCTGATCTGATCTTTCAGGGTAGGTCTTACTTCCAAAGTTGCTAGGAATCCTTCTGGTACCATTTCCATTTCTAATTTCTGGAAATCCTTACACAATTCCGCCTGACCGGTTTCCAACAGCATATTTACACTGTGGTTCTTTCTGCTCAAGGCGTCTGCCACTACGTTGGCTTTACAAGGATGGTAGTGAATTCCCACATTATAATCCTTGATTAACTCTAACCATCTTCTTTGCCTCATATTTAGGTCAGCTTGCGTGAAGATATACTTAAGACTTTTATGATCTGTATACACTTCACATCTATTTCCGATGAGATGATGACGCCATATCTTTAGTGCATGCACTACGGCAGCTAATTCCAAATCATGGGTCGGATAGTTCTCCTCATGTGGTCTCAATTGCCTCGATGCATAGGCAATTACCTTCCTATTTTGCATCAACACGCATCCCAATCCTCGACGCGATGCATCACAATAGATGTCAAGCCTTGATGAACGCGTCGGGTAAAACTAATACAGTGCCGATGTTAAACTCCTCTTCAACTCCCGAAAACTCTTCTCACACTCAAAGGCCCATAAGAATTTCTTTTCCTTTTCAACAATTGCGTAAGAGGTCTCGCAATCGTAGAGAATCCTTCGATGAATCGACGGTAATACCCCGCCATTCCAAGGAAACTACGGATTTGGGTTACCGACTTGGGTTGTTCCCAATGTAGAACCGTCTCCACTTTCTTTGGATCTACCGCAACTCCTTCTGCTGTCATTATGTGTCCAAGAAATTCCACCTTATTTTTCCAGAAGTCACATTTGCTAAATTTTGCAAACAATCGTTGCTCTCTCAACTTTTCAAGGACTAGCCTCAAATGCTCGGCGTGCTCTTCTCTCGCCTTGGAATAGATAAGGATATCATCTATGAATACGACGACGAACTTATCCAAATATTCCATAAAAACCTTATTCATTAAGTTCATGAAATATGCTGGTGCATTTGTCAAACCAAAAGACATCACTGTAAACTCGTGGTGTCCATATCTTGACGAAAATGCAGTCTTCGGGATATCCTCCGATCGGATCTTGATTGATGGTATCCGATCGGAGATCAATTTTGGAGAATACTCTGCTCCTCTCAATCTGGTCAAACAAATCATCGATCCCGGTAGCGGATACTTATTCTTTATCGTCACATCATTGAGTGCACGATAGTCTATACACATCCTAAAACTCCGCCCTTCTTCTTGACGAATAAGACAGTGCTCCCCATGGCGATGAACTAGGTCTTATAAATCCTTTTCCAGAGTTCTTCAATTTGCTTCTTCATTTCCACCAATTCCTCTGTGGACATCCTGTAAGGTCTCTTAGCTATTGAGCTGTCCTCGAACCACTCTATCACGAACTCAATATCTCTATCGGCGGCATTCCGTAAATCTTAGGAAAACATCCGGATATTCATTGACTATGGAAACTTCTTCTAAGTCGCGAGTCTTCATGTCGTTGACCATCAATTGTCCATCTCGCACCGATTTTGCTTCAAATTCAATCTTCTTTCCATCCGGGCTCTCGACCGATATGACTCTTTTTCCACATCCAAAGATCGCCTTGTGATTGGTTAACCAATCCATTCCTGTGATAACATCCAAGGTTTGGGTATTAAGGACGATTAAGTTTGCTAGAACTCAACTCCATTAATTATTAGTCTTACCCGTAACATCCTACTTTAGATCGGAGTTCTGATCCAGGGGATTGGACTATAAGCACACATTTAAGATTCACTATATCCATATCATTTTGAACAGCAAAATCTCGGGAAATAAATGAATGTGAAGCTCCCGAATCGAATAAAGCAATGGTGATCGAGTTTACTAGAACTTACCCAGTACAACATCCGTGGCGTTCTGCACTTCATCCGTCGTAATGTGGTTGACTCGGCCTCGTGCAGTTCCTTGGGATGGAGTTGCTGCTGTTGATGCCCCGCGGTTCACAATTGGCGCGGGAGTCCTTGCCGGTGTGTTCCTGTGTTAAAGCGGACCGGGTGACACCTCCTTCTTAGGGCAATTGTTGGCAAATGCCCCATTTCATTGCAATGATAGCAACGTCTTCCCACCGCTCGAGAGGTTCCTCCGGCTTGTGCCACGATTGGCCGAGTTCGAACATTCGACCCATCGGGCGATTTGCCGCCAGTGGTGCCCTATCATTGCCTCTGGCTGGTACGGATGAACTGCTGGGGTGCCGTCCTCGCCTCTCGCCGCCCCGACGACCTCCTTGTTGTGCCATTCTGCGCTTCTGTTGTCATCCAACTCTCGGCGCTTGTCCTCTAAGATAAGAGCTTTGTTAACTAGCTCTTGGAAGTCGTGGAATGTGTGGGTGATCGGCCCCACTGCACCTCGCATTCAATCCCTTCATGAAGCGGGATTGTCGGCCTTATCCGTAGCCACGCCCTGCAGTGCGTAGCGTGCGGTTGGGTGAATTTGTTCGTAATCGCCACCGATCGCCCCTTGCTTGAGGCTCCGAATTCCTCCTTTTGAGATCCATGATACCCTCGGGTACATGGTAATCGGGCGAAAGTCGAGGTGAATTCCTCCCACGTGATACTCTGTGGGTCCTCATGAGTCGCGCAGGTTTTCCCACCTTCTGCGGTAGTCCTTCGAGTTGATGAGAGGCATAGAGTACCCTCTCATGTCCTACACACCGAGTAATGTGCTTCCTTTCGATTGTCCTTAGCCAATCGTCCGCCTCCGATGGATTGGCGTTGTTCGAGAAGGTAGGTGGACGGGTTCTCATAAACTCCGACAACCTTGAGTAGGGTGTGGTCCATGGTTACCCCGGCTTGAACATTCGCAGCAGCTTGGTTGGATATCTGCACGCATGGTTTGAACCATCGTGTTCATAAGTTGAGTCCAGGCGATCAAGAAGGCTCCTGTGTTACGCATATCGACTGCGCGGTTGAGGAATCGGCTCTTCATTCCGTTGTCCGCCGTTAGCTCCACTTCCACTGCTCCAACATTTCCACGTGTCCTCACCATCTGTTGCAAGCTTCCAAGGTTAAGAAAAGAAGAAAGCATGACGAGTAAAAGAACTATGTGGGAAACAGTGTAACTTAAATTATTTAGCCACTTTATTGATATAATATAAGGCAAGTATGGTTGCTCACAAGTGCCTAAGGGCAATGCAACACATACGAGACACTCACAACGAAAAACAAGTAAGCGGACATAGGACTCTATGACGACTCACACCTAATGGTGACTCAAGAAAAGACGCGACTCAATTATTCGAGTCTCAACACTACCCTCGGCTAGACTCGATCACTCATCGAGCCAACCCATTGTGGCTCCCCCGAGCATACATGGTGGGTGCTCCGCATCGGGCGAATCGATCTCAAGACCCTCCGCGGTGGTGCAAAAGACCCTATCGACTCTCTGGTCCCGGGCCGCTGCTCTGCACTGGTGCCTCTGCCTGCTCCTCCGGATCTGGATCATGTAACTCGGGATCGCTCGGGCTCGGGTCCGTACAAAGCCATCTCCAACTCCTGGATCTTCGCATGGAGTGGGCTAAGCCCTCCGCGGTGGATCCTCGCCTCCGTGACCTCGTCGCGGGTCCTCTCGCAGCCTCGGACTGTCTCGCCCAAGGCGCCCTCTCTGGCGATGACGTACCTCGCCAGTGGGTGATAGTGGCGTCCTCCTCGCAAGCTCCATCCTCTCCAAACGATTGTCTCGACGTGGATGGTGACGAAGACGGTGCCTCCAACTCTGCGGAGTAAGTGCGGGCAATCCGCGCATCGTCGTCGTGCCGCCTCTCGGATTCCGCCTCAAAAGAAGACCTCTCGACCGTGATGTAGATAGGATGGCTCGCCTCGTCCTTTTCGAGCATACATCGTGATCTTGACATCCCAGCGACGTCAAGTCCGCCTGCACTCACCAAGTCCTCGTCGTTGGTGCTGTCAAAACCTCCGAGCAATCGCATCATACGCCATAACTCCGCATGGCGTATCCTCCGGTGCGCTCTCCATAGGTATGGATCATCCTCATCCGCCAAAACAAACCTTGTTTAAATTAAGCAGAGAATAATAAAAATTCAAAGATAGGTATGAAACAAGAGAGAAGAGATAAGTCAAGATTTCATTGATATTCTTGCTCAAGTTGATTAGGTCTTTAGAAAATAGTTTTACCCTCCTAGGCACAACCAAACTAGGGTCAAGTCCAACAATCGACTGCTCGATACCACCTCTGTCGGGACCCGAACTCGCAGATCCGACCCTCTGTGTATTCTGTGATCCCAGATCACGCTTAGCACACACGATCATACGAGGTTGCACATCACAGACATTCACGAAGATATAAGAATAATTAGTGCAAACATGTATATAAACCGAGTTGTACGACCTTATGGTCTCCTTACAGATAAGACAGCCACACGGGGCTTACATTATTCAGAGAAAAAGAAATAGCAGCGGAACATAAACAAATGTCGAGGAAGCCTTCATCTTGCCACAGGCAACCGACTGGGCTTGCCCCCTAGTTGCTCGGGTCCTCAATGTACTCTTCCTCCCATGCTGGTGTAGACTCCTCCACTGATGTTGGGTTTGATAAGCAAGGTGGGATGAGTACACAAGGCACTCAACAAGTAATGCGAGAATGCAGTGCTATTACTACATGCAAAGCTTATTCCAAAGGGTTGGCTTAAATGGTTCTTTTGCATCAAACAGCAATTTTAAACCAATATCTTAATTAGATTAAAGCATTGGAACAGTTATAAGTAATACTAATTTCTTCAAATGGTTTTTCCTCAAGATTCTCGACACACCTTTAATATTCATTTTAACACTTGGCACACAGCCACCCTTCCCACATTTTGTTTATGAAAATCTACCCTTGATTGTAATCCCGAGCAATGCTCAATACATGAGCTGCTATTCGAATAGTTTTGACACTCTGCAGAGGTTGTACACTTTACCCACAAGATACACCGCCACCACACGGTGATTGTCCGCAACAAAGCTTTTCAGAACCTCTACCTTAACCAAAGAACCTCTCCAGATTGCCTTCACTATCACTTCCTCACACAGAGCCAAGTATAGGACCGGCCAATCACCGTTGGATGGGCACTAAGCCGTAGCACGTGCACGCTCCCCATACAGATACACCCCTATGTCTTGTCACCCCGAGGTATCGGAGGAAAGATATCGTAACCCTAGTCAACTAGGTGCATCCCATATCGGACATGTGGTTGTACGGGTGACTCGGATCAAAGGCTTGCAAGGTGAAGTCCTTAATCGACCAAGGCAAGACTTCCAACACTCAACGATGGCACTGACCCATTGTGGCACACAGACTCACAACACTCATCAACCCAATGCCACACAGCCCACTGGCACACTGACCTCTTGCCACTTGCCCCGCCTAAATCATTTCCCACCCGGCTTGATTATTGTGCAACACATGCCGGCAATAACTCAACATCAATATGGAACCACACAGTCACCATACTTCCATATCATCATGTGGCATCATCACACCACTTTCAAAATACATTCAATATTCCATTAGTCAATTTTGTAGCATTTTTACGAAAGATCATTCATGACTCGTTGCAAGGCTAAGCATCTACTCACGGCCTAGTCTCCGTGTTGGCACAATATTAACATCCAACTAATATAATCAAACTTAGGGTGACAATGATTTAGGCATACAATTAATAATTCAAGGTGGCATAACAAAATGGGTTGATTAACTACATTATCCCAAATCAATTTAAATTCATTTTAAATAAATAAGCATGCATAGTTTTAAAGCATAAACTACATTTTAAAAACCTGGGATCAAAATGATCAAAGCATCACTTGCCTTCAAAGAGTTGCTGGTCGTGTTCAAGCTTGGTCTTGAGCGACTAATTCTTCCTCGAAACTTTCCGCAAATTTGCGTCTCACGCGACAACAAAATATACAATAAAAATCTAATACAGAGGACTAAATGGCCTCAAAAATTCAAATAAAATTCATCATTAAATAGATCATAATTTTATGAATTTTTAGAAATTTGAATCACCCAAATCCGAGTTAAAATGCAAAAGTTATAGTCATTTGAAGTTTGAATAAAATCAAAATACAGAAATTAAGAAATCCGATTTTTCCCAATTATTTTTATACTGAAAATTCGCATTTATGACGTCAGCATTGCATCATGATGACGTCAGCACATAAAAGAATTTCGGTCAAAATATTTTATATATAACATATTTATGACGTCCGATGACGCCAAGACGACACGTGGCGACCTCTAGTGCCGCCACGTTGCTTGATTCATGGGTCGGGTCCACGGTTCGGCTCGTCCACCGTGGATCGGCAAGATCGTGCTCATGCACCGGGTGACGCAGCCGTGGCGTCGCCGACGATCGCGCGACCAATCCCGACGCGACACGCGGCAAGATCCGATCGCTCGCTCATCCAACGGTCGGATCTCACCCCGCGGTTCGGCGACGCCGCACTCCACGCCCCACACGCCACGCATCCAACGGTGCGCCAACTCAACGGTCCGATCGGTCTCACCTCGCCAACGCCACACGCGTCCGCACGTGATTCGATGGGGTGCGGCGTCATCTCCGCCAGACGCTCAAATTTGAACAAAGACGGATCCGCGCGCCACCGATCTACTCACACCGCCGCTCGGATCTAAATCCAACGCCCACGGTACCGAGCTGTTTATTATTCAGCCGCCACGCGGCACAATCTCACGCGCTCACTAACGATCCAACGGCTAAGACAAAACATATCGCGAAACTAGATCTAATCCAAGCCGTTCGCTCTAGATCTAACGATCAAGATCAACTAACGCGTAAACCTTAGGGTTAATCCGCACCATCCATAACAGATCTAACGCACGATACAAACTAAATGTAACGAGAGAAGGGCGACGTGGCACGATACTTACCCTCCTTGCGGATCCGACGGTCAACGATGCTCGAGTCCGGCGATGGCGTCGCGGCGGTGCAAGCTTGCGGAGATGAGGAAGACGACGAGTCGACGGCGTTCGGTGGTTCCCGGCGAGAAGATCTAGCGATTCGACGCGGCTTGACTCGGGCGAGCATGGTGACCTCGGCGACGGCGGAAATGGACCGACGGCGAAGCAAACGGCGGAGAACGATGGCGGCGCAGAGGAACAACTACGGCGAGCTCTCCGTGGTCTCTAGAGCGCCTCGACGGCGTGCGAGAGTCAAAAGACGCAGCGAAGGAGCTCGTCGACGCGCTACTCGGTGCACTTTAAGGGCCTCGACGCGCGTGCAAAGCGGCGAACGAGCGGAAACGGTCGGCAGATTAGCTCCGGTGATCTCGCGAAGACGACCGACGTGGCCTCTCCCGGCCGTTCGGCGGCGATGATCCAAGGCGCACGCACGCGACGACGTGGCTCACTCACGAGCATCCGATCGGATCGAACGGCTCGGACCGGCGACGCTAGGGTTTCGCGGTTGGGCGGCGACACGCACAAGAATGGGCTCGGCCCATTATCGCTCAACTGATTTTAAAATCATTTCACATTTAAAATAATTCTAGAAATTCAATTAAATCATTTGGAGCTTTTGAAATAGCAGAAAAATTCTAGAAAAATTCCAGAAATTACTTTGAGATATTTGGAACTCAATTAAAATATTTGCAATAAAACTTTGCAAAAACTTTTCCATTATTCAATTGTTTTCAAGAAAAGCCCTATTTGAATAAATTCAATTAAATTTAAATAAATTCCCAAAAAAATCACAAAAATAAAAATACTCCAAAATTTAAGTTAGAGCAAAAATTAGGGTGTTACAGTGAATTTCTTGGCCTTGTCTTCGGACCCTTGAGGAAATGTGAAATTTTCCATAATATCTTACCAGAGCAGGTCCTTAGTAGCTTGAGGAACTTCGTCCCATTTTCTGATGCTAATTGGGACGTGATCCCTCACGTGGTAACCGCAAGCGTTGTTGTACGGCCCAACTGTTAAATAGAGGCAACCGGCATCCCTTTGTTGTTAACGTCGGTAAACACGTGCTTTGTGGATGGCTTCTTGTTAGGTCCCCGATGCTTGGATTGGTTGCTCGATGTACGGGGCTTGAAATACATAAACATATGTATAAACGTGTCAGAGTGTATTATATTAATGAATTGCAATTAATTAACATGTCTACGGGGATTATATTCTTCTGGCTATACCTCATCCTGGCCGAAACCAGTGTCAATGGCTTCATCAGTTGCAGCCTCAACGGCCTCACCGGAACCAACATTAGCCTCAGCGGCAGCAGCGTTAGCATCACCTTCGATGCTACCAAGCGCGATGGAGTCCAGCAAGAACTGTTCTCCCTCATCGAAAGTAGGGTCACCACGTCTTGGTTGCGCCATCTATCCTAATCCCGAAAAAATGTTGACATAAATATCATATTACTATACAAAGTCCAAATAAACCAATTTTGTAGTTGATGATATAGGTTGCTTCCCCTTTTAAAGGAGATCAAAGGAAACACCCAGAATTGTGTCCTTCCTACAAAAGAATGGAACCCTACATCCAAAAAGATACACTTACACACAAGTGAAAAGAATGATGAAATCTTTTGCCGAAAAGCTAGGTAAGTGATAATTACTTCTTGTAATCATTTTTCTTTGAGTATGCTTTCACTTTGTGCAATGGAGAAAGAATGCATTTTTGTTCGTGGTTTTAGTTTAGCTTGTTTGTTTGACTAGCAAGGGATGGGAAAGCCGTTTACTTGATTCTTTCCCCCTAATTTGGTCAGTTCGCTGCAATTGTAGAAAGGACACTTTGGTATCTAGTACACTGGATTCCAGAAATTTTAGGTTTACATCAGACTTGCTACTTACAACTCTAAGCGACCTTGTAGGCATTTTACCGAACACCTTGTGGGCAGCCGAATTAGAGAGGGAGGACGACGTCGAGCACAGCTATACCTCGGTCCTCCGGGGTGGAATGGCGGTGTGGCGGCCGCTTGGTGGCGGAGGAGGCGTTGGCGAGGTGGCGGAGAAGGCGCCGGCGGGGTGGAGCTAGTGGCGGCGGCGACAAGGGCACCAACGCGGGGGTGGAGTGGCGCCTGGGGTGGAGTGGCACCGGGATGGTTAGGTGGCGGAGGAGGGCGACGGCGTCGACGAGGACGGCGGCGCGGGGTCTCGACGGAGGCGACGACGACGGCGGTCGGAGAGACACAGGAGGCAGCGGTGCGGAGAGACACAGGACTTACAAAATTTTGGGTGTGAGAAAAGGGCGGGTTGTGTAAACTTTATATAGGGAGCACTTCTACAAGCGGTTCTTAGAACCAACCGCTTGTAAAATATCTCTACAAGCGGTTTTAGAACCAACTGCTTGTAGAGGGATGACTTCCACAAGCGGCTCTTAGAACCAACCGCTTGTAAAATATCTCTACAAGCGGTTTTAGAACCAACAGCTTGTAGAGGGAGGACTTCTACAAGCGGCTCATATTACTAACCGCTTCTGAATGTTGCGTTCTAGAAACGATTCATATTACTAATCGCTTCTGAATGTTGCGTTCTAGAAACGGTTCATATTACTAATCACTTCTGACAATCAATGTCAGAATTTTTTAAAAAGCTTTTAGAACTTTAGTTTCATTCCAAAATTTTTAAAAAATGCTTTTAGCACTTCAGTTTCATTCTATAATTTTTAAAAAAGCTTTTAGCACTTCAGTTTCATTTCAGAATTTTTAAAAAATTCTGAAATGCACTTTACTTTCATTCCAAAAAAATTTTAAAATGCTTCTAGCACTTTAGTTTCATTCTATAATTTTTAAAAAAGCTTTTAGCACTTCAGTTTCATTTTAGAATTTTTAAAAAAATCTGAAATGCACTTTACTTTCAATCCATAATTTAAAAAAAAAGCTTTTAGCACTTTAGTTTTATTCCAGAATTTTGGCACTTTACATTCATTCCAAATAAACACTTCATATAGTAGAAGACCTGTGTTACATATACATAGTTCATACGTAGGGGTACATCTTAAGTATTAACGTACTTTGTCTTTACAAGTGTTCCTTCATTATGATCGCGACGTATGAAAGGTGTATCCACGTCTGTGTCATTGAGGAGGCTTATGTCGACATCCACAGCGAAAGGAGGGATCTCGTCGAACTGACTATACTCTTCCTCGTCTGTGACGTCCTCAACTCCAACAACCTTCGTTTGCCTTGGAGAACCACTTGTCGCTTTGGCTTAGTAGTACAATCTTTCTGCTTCTTAGGTTTGCTTGACATGTCCATTACGTAGAAGACCTGTCTTACATCGTTCGCGAGGACGAACGGTTCGCGCCTATAGCCGACTTGTGTGAGATCCACGATTGTCATACCGTATTTGTCGACCTTCACGCCGCTTGAGGTCAGTTTGACCCATTGGCACTTAAATAGAGGGACCTTCAAAGGTCCATAGTCAAGCTCCCATATCTCTTCTATGAAACCATAATATGTATCCACCTTGCCTTTGTTGTCTTCGGCGTCTATACGAACACCGCTATTTTGGTTGGTGCTCTTGTTATCCTGGGATCTGGTGTAGAATGTGTAACCATTTATCTCGTACCCCTTGATTGTCACGATTTCACTAGATGGTCCCCGAGCCAAGCGTTACAACTGTTCATTGTCTAACCCTTTCAAAAGGATGTACTTTTGTAACCAAGCGTCGAAAGAATCCATGTGCGTCAGTGTTATCCAATCCTCAGACCTCCCTGGGAAATCGCGGCGTAGAATACTCTTGTGCTCAAGGACATACGGGGCCACTACAGTTGATTGTTTCAAAACCGTGAAATGTGCTTGCTTAAATGTAAGAAGATCATTGCATGCAATTTCTTTCCTTCCTAGTGTCCCTTTTCCCCGTAGCCTCCCCTCATGGCGTGATATAGGGACGCCGATCGGGTTTAGATCATTAATGTAATCCACACAAAACTCAATCACCTCCTCTGTCCCATAACCCTCGGCAATGCATCCTTCCGGATGAGAACGGTTATGAACATACTTCTTTAGCACACTCATGTACCTCTCGAAAGGGAACATGTTGTGTAGATACACGGGTCCAAGAATACATATCTCTTTGACAAGGTGAATAGTGAGATGAACAATAATATCAAAGAATGCAAGAGGAAAGATCATCTCAAGACTAACCACACTTTGTACCACGTCATCCTGCAGCTTACTTAGTTTATCTGGGTCGATGACCTTCTGTGAAACCACGTTGAAAAAAGAACACAGCTTTGTGATTGTACTCCGTACCCACTCGGGCAGTATGCCTCTCACAGCCACTGGGAGCAACTGTGTCATTAACACAAGACAGTCATGGGATTTCATGTGTATGATTTTCTTCTCTTTCGTGTTTATGAGTCTCTTTACATTCAAGGAGTATCCGGAAGGGACCTTCACACTGTTCAGGAACTCTATCACGCTTTTTTTCTCTTCTTTGCTTAGAGTGTAGCTCGCAGGATGTAGGTAATGTTGTCCTTTCCCTCTCTTTTCGGGATGTAGGTCGTTCCTCAGTTCCAAGAGTTTAAGGTCCTTCCGAGCTTGTAGTGTATCTTTAGATTTTCCGTACATATCTATGTAGCCTAGCAGGTTCAAGCAGACATTCTTCGTGATGTGCATGAAGTCAAGTGAGTGACGAACCTCCATGACTTCCCAATAAGGCAAGTCCCAAAATATTGACTTCTTCTTCCACATGGGTGCATGACCATCCTCATTCTGCACATGTTTGCTTCCAGGACCCTTTCCAAATACTACTTTCAAATCCTTTACCATAGCAAACACACGTGGCCCACTACGATGCTGAGGCCTTGAACGAAGGTCTGGTTGCCCATTAAATTTCCTGCCTTCCTTCCGCAACGGGTGACTCGTAAGAAGAAACCTACGGTGACCCATGTACACAACCTTCCAAGAGTTTTTCAGGTACATGCCGTCCGTTTCATCTAAGCACTGGATGCAGGCTCTATATCCTTTGATAGTTAGGCCGGACAGGTTACCAAGAGCAGGCTAGTCGTTGATTGTTACAAATAACAATGCACGTAGGGTGAAATACTCCCTTTTGTACTCATCCTATACCCTTGCACCATCGTCCCACAACGTCAAAAGATCTTCAACCAATGGTTTCAGGTAGACATCGATGTCATTTCCAGGTTGCTTGGGGCCTTGGATCAACAACGGCATCATGATGTACTTTCGCTTCATGCACAGCTATGGAGGAATGTTGTAGATACATAGTGTAACAGGTCAGGTGCTATGGCTGCTGCTCAATTCTCCGAAAGGATTCATCCCATCGGTACTCAACCCAAACCTTATGTTTATCACCTCATCTGCGAAGTCCGGGTACGTCCGGTCGACTTTCCTCCACTGTGAGCCATCTGCAGGGTGTCTAAGCATCCCGTCGTCCTTACGCTCTTCCTTGTACCAACGCATCATCTGGTCATGCGCTTTGTTAGCAAACATACGGTTCAATCGGGGGATCACAGGGAAATACCACAACACTTTAGCTGGAGGTCTCTTCGTCTTACGCCCCCCATCTATTTCACCTGGATTGTCACGCTTCACCTTATACTGTGATTCTCTGCACACTGGACAAACATCCAAATCGGCATACTCATTACGATACATGATACAATCATTAGGACATGCGTGTATCTTCTGTACTTCCAATCCCAAAGGACAAACGACTTGCTTGGCTTCATATGTAGATTCGGGCAGAGTGTTATCTTCTAGAAGCAACTTCTTTACGAGTGATAACAACTCATCGAATCCCTTATCTGACACACCATTTCTAGCCTTCCATTGCATAAGTTCCAGTGTGGTACGCAGCTTTTTTTGGCCCTCCCCACAGTTTGGGTACAAAGGAGTTCTGTGGTCCTCTAACATGCGCTGGAACTTCTCGAACTGTCTTTCATCTATGTAGTCTCCCTCTCCGTCACGCAGCATCTGGTCTAGCTCATCATCACCAAAGTCACCAAGTGTTTCTTCCACGGAGCAGATGTGCGTGCCATCGGGATATCGTTGAATCCATCTTCCTCTTCCTCGCCTTCTTCATCGTCTTCCTGGCTAATCACCTCAACTCGCCATGGTTGGTCCAACAGGTATAGTTTGGCATGAAACCTCTCATGGTCAAGTGGTTCATAACTTGCCATCGCTGGGAGTGCTCCTTCTCGTTCTTGCAATCTACACACGGACAACATATGAAGCTGCCTAGAGGCAAGATTGCAACGGCCGCATCGAGAAAAGCCTGCACGCCATCAATGAACTCTGTCGAGCGACAGTCCGCATTGTACATCCATTGCCGATTCATCTACACCAAGTTATAATTTCATTAAAAATTATAACAAATTTTCGTTACCAAAATTATAACCTAACTTAAATTTCGTTACATTTAAACCCAACAAAAAAAGCTCCACCTACACCGTCATCCAATTAAAGACCTAACTTTCTAATTATTTTGTATCCCTTCCTACCTTTGTAATTATTTTTTATCCTTCTACATGTTTTTCTATTTTATTTCATACACCAATAATTACTTCCTTGCAATATTGTACCTAGATCTCCCCCAACTTATTGTGATATTTAAGATTCTAAAGCTAACAACCACCTAGATCTAAAGCTTCCAATCACCTTTACCTTGTAATGTCATATTTTGAACTAGATCTTCACCCTACATCTTCATACAGCAACAAAAACAAGTATAGAAAACAAATTTTTGATCATGCTTAAAAAGTTCAAGATTTCTTCACATCCATTGAAAAAAATAGCAATATCTAGGTGAGAAGGATGTTCACATGATGTTACTAACCTTGAAACACTTCATTTGGAGCTAATCACCTCTAATTAAAATTTTGGACAGCACCTCCCCAAGAACAAAGCTGGGCCGGCCTTCTCTGTTTGATCGTACCTCTGCTGGCTCATGGAGGAAGAAGGGTTTAAATGCGCTGCGCGGGAGGGCTTCCAGAAGCGGTTTGAGACACGAACCGCTTCTGAATGTTGCGTTCTAGAAGCGTTCTTTTCTCAAACCGCTTCTGAAAATCAGAAGCGGTTTGAGACAAGAACCACTTCGAGAACGCAATATTCAGAAGCGGTTCGTGTCTCAAACCGCTTCTGAAATCCCTCTCCGGACCGTTGCCAACGAACCGCTTCTAGTGCGAACATCACAACGGGTTCGCACTAAACCGCTTCTAATAGGCCGGTTGTGATGCCCAGTTCTGTAGTAGTGTTGGAAGAAGAGGTCTATGTTGTGCAACATCTGGGATATGAGAAAGAAGGAGAAGAACACAAGGTGTTAAGATTGCACAAAGCTTTGTACGTTTGCGTCAAACCCCAAGAGCTTGGAATTCAAAGTTGGACAAGTCATTAGAAGCACTCAGTTTTGAAAGATGCCCCTTAGAACATGCTGTTTACAAGAAGAGCCAAGGAAAAGGGAATTTGCTAGTTGGAGTTTATGTGGATGATTTAATCATTACCAGCGAGTGTGCCGAAGCTATTGATAATTTCAAATCTCTGATGAAGAGTTTGTTTAGTATGAGCGACCTTGGGTTACTCAGTATTTATTTAGGAACTGAGATTTGTCAAAGCTCCGGAAAATTTACACTTAGCCAATCTGCATATGCAACAAAAGTGTTGGAGAAATGCGGCATGAAAGAATGTAACTCAACCCAAATTCCAATGGAACCTCGTCTGAAGTTGAGCAAGGAAAGCACGAACCCTCCTGTGGACAAAACTTTATACCGTAATATAATCGGCAGCTTGAGATATTTGCTTCACACACGCCTGGACTTGGCGTTCTCCGTTGGCATGTTGAGCAGACACATGAAAAAGCCCACGATAGAGCATATGGCTACTGTGAAGCATGTATTGCGGTATGTGAAAGGTACTTTGAGTTTTGGATGTGTCTACCATAGGAATGGAGGAGTTATGGAACTGGTTGGTTACTCTGATAGTGACTTGGTTGGTGATACCAATGACCGAAAGAGTACTTCAGGCATGATGTTTTTCCTTAGATCGAATCCTATTAGTTGGAGCTTACAAAAATAGAAAGTAGTTGCTTTATCTTCATGTGAAGTGAACGGAATATATCGCAGCTAGTGCAGCTGCATATCAAAGGGTGTGGCTGGGACGACTGCTGGCTAATGTGCTAAAGTCAGATGCTGAAAAGGTCATTCTCAAGATTGATAATCAGTCTGCAATTGCGTTATGCAAAAATCCAGTCCATCGTGAGAGGAGCAAACACATAGATACTCGGTTTCATTACATTAGAGATTGTGTGGAATCAGGGGTTATAGACGTGCAACATGTTTCCACAAAAGACCAACTGGTTGATATCCGGACCAAGTCCCTTGGAAAATTGAAATTCACGGAGACGAGGGAGAGAATCGGTGTGCTGATCGTCAGCGAAAAAGGTGAAAGAACCAAATTAAGGAGGAGATTGTTGAGTTAATCTAGTTGTTTTTGGATCATCTTACGTGATAGGTTAGGATCCAGTGTCAGTTTTCGGTTCAGGTATTCAGAGTCAGAGTAGTTTTTCAGTTTGTTTCGTTTGCAGTTAAGTCTGTTGCTGCAGTTTAGTTTTTGAACGCACTACAGGTTTTGATTTGATAGAGAGCATCCAAACTCTTGTAATCCTGACTTTATAATATAGTAAAGAAAAACCAGAAAAGAGGTGAGCAATTTTTTGCATTGCAAAAGAAAATTGTTTCTTCTGCTTTGTTTGTGTGCCGATTCTTTCTCTGAAGATTGCATAAGGTTCCTTTGAAGTTCAAGTTCCTCGCTGGGCATCAGGTTCCTGGGCAGATTACCAACAAGACGCCCGTGGAGGAGTAGGCGTGACCGGCGCAACAGCTGGTGGAGGAAATATCTTCATGTCTGTGCGAGTGCATGTGGCGCTTGGTCTTCGTCGACGGCGACCAAAACGTCGACCTGGGCACAATCACTGTGCAGCCATCGCTCGGCTGCACTGTCGCAAGGGCGGGCTCCAGCTGCTACGTTCTTGTGGTCCGCCGCATGCGCTCCAGGTTAGTCCCCTCCGCTCAGTTATGGAACCTGCCATTTTCTTCCATCAACGCCTGAGAGCACAACGTATACATTTGTTCCTTAATTCTACTGCAGCTACTCGGCTAGCATTACAATTGAAATGCAAGCTGTTGAATACAACTACTACTTTCCAATTCTACAAGTGAACACCGCAATCAGCACAAACAACTAGGGGAGTAACCATTCCTCAACTCGACGACAGCTTGGTTGCCCGTGCCCCGTCGTCGCCGACGAAGAAGACCGCGCTGCCATGGCCGCAGGAGCCAAGGATGAGACCGCAGGGCGACCGTGGGTAGGGAGCATGGTGGTGGACGCTTACGAAGTTTGCGAGTGTCTGCGGCGGCGCACATGATACGGAGAGGTTGGTGCAGGCGAGTGCCACGGCACAGGGAAAGGAAACTATAGGACAATAGATGCACAGCGGTCCACGCGTGACTGCAGAGAAGAAATCGTCCACATAAACAAGAGATTTTAAGATAGAGATGAATTTTTTTTCAAAATTACCTCAAAAAAAAAAAGAAACAAAAGGTGCTGATTTTATTTTTAAAATATTTCTATGAAATTTATTTTAAAAATATTGATTTAAAAAGTTTTTAAAATAAAAAAATTTAATTTCGGGAATACCTCAAAAAGAAGAAACAAAATGTGCTGATTTTATTTAAAAAATTCTAAAATATGTCTTTAATTTTTTTTAAAAAAATATTCATGTAAGGCCCTATTTGGTAGAGCTCCAGATTCTGGCTCCACCTCAAATCTAAATCTTGTAGGCTAAAATAAATAGAATTAAGTTTATATTTTTAGTCCAAAATTAAATAAAATGACCTACCTAAACATTCTTATGGTGTGTTTGGTAGAGCTCCAGCTTCATCAGATCTGTGGATCTGATGGAGCTGGGTATTCCTAGCTCTATCAGATCCGTGGAGCTGGAGCTGTGAGTAAGAGTGTTTAGATGGATCATCTTGTTTACATTTTAGATCAAAAATATAAACTTAATTCACTTTATTTTAGCCTTTAAGTTTCAGATCTCAGGTGAAGCTGAGATCTAGAGCTCTACCAAACAGGCACTTAATATACCCACAGATCCAGCTTCACGGATCTGTGGAGCTACAAATACCCAGCTCCACCAGATCAATGAATCTGGTGGAGGTGGAGCCATACCAAACACGCCCTATATCTAAGAACTAATTTTTTAACAAAAAACTTTTTTCAAAAAGAATTTAAAATATCTGTAGATGTTCACTGTAGAAGCTGCAGTCCCTAAAAAGGTTTATGGATTAAAAACTTTATTTTTTTAAAAAAAATATTTTCCGAGAAAAACAAAAATGACTGTTTATTAAAAGTCCTAAAAATTATGGTAGGTTAGGTATACTCTCGTAACCGTTCTCAAAAAGTTTGGAAAATAAAATTAATCTGATGGCTTTGAAAAACCGAAAATAGAGAAATTTAAACAAACTAGTAGCATTTTCAGAATTTTTAAAAATCATACAAGTTTGATCATAATCTAAAATTCTTATGGTAGCTTAGGCATGCTATGAGAATCCTTCTCAAAAAAGTTAAAAAAAATCAACATGATTTAGTAGCTCAATTAAATCAATGAAGTTGTTTTAAATGCATTAGCATCATTGTCAGAATTTCTAAAAATAAAAAACTTTTATCATGATCTAAATTTTTTATGTTACCTTATACATACTCTCAGGACCCTTCTCACAAATTTTAAAGAATTTACAAATTTTAGTAGCTCAATTAAATCCGTGAAGTTGCTTTAAATGTATTAGTAGTATTATCAAAAAAAATTAAAATTGCACAAGTTTGATCATGATCTAAATTTCTTATGGTAGGTTAGTCATGCTCTATGGACCCTTCTTAAAAAGTTTCAAAAATTTACAACACAATTTAGCAGCTCAATTAAATCAACGATCAGGACACTTCTAATTTTTTTTGAAGAATTTGCAAATTTAGTAGCTTAATTAAATCGATAAAGTTGCTTTAAATGCATTAGTCGTATTATTAGAATTTTTAAAAATCGCATAAAATTGATCATGATCTAAATTTTTTATAGTAGGTTAGTCATGCTCTGAGGACCCTTCTAAAAAAGTTTCAAAAATTTACAACACGATTTAATAGCTCAATTAAATCAGCGAATTCGATACAAAAAAATCTGAGAAAAATCGCTTTTGACGAGGGATTTGAACTCGAGACCTCACCGATACACCGCAAGCCATCTACCATCTGAGCTAAGCGCCATTTGTGAAACATGATGGGAAAAGTAATGTAGCTCTAGCACTGTAGTTTAAGTACTGAGCGAAACGTGGTGTCGCCCGGACCTCCTGTCCGTATGATTACAATAATAGTAAGTTATATAGATGCGTCCACGGAGGAGCCTAAAAGATAACTGGTGAGAGGGCAAAATCATATCTAAGTTAACGGCTATGAGCCTCAGGATAACAGAAGTAGTACGCAGATGAACGATGCGATCTTTCGGAGGTAATAAAGTGTACAGGTGTCTTTTCGTGATATAAAGCTAAAATCATGATTTTTCGATGCTACAGAACTAATTTTCAATTTTTTCCAAATTAAACCCCACATTAAATGAACATGTAGAACAACCGATATGTTTTAGGTTGTATCTAAAGACCCTACAAGATTAATCAGTGCATGATTCTTTAACGTTATTGGAGAGTGATGGGCTCACAAAAAGGTGTTTTAGATACAATGTCTCTCTTAATGCAGTATCTATCTAGTGTATCTTGTTGATAAAAGATCCGAATTAATAAAGAGAGAGTACTTTGTCTTCTACTTTGTTTGTGCTCCATATTTTGTTAAAGTGATTTCGTTGACGTGCTGTTGATTAATCGTGGGTGAACGACTATGTTTTACAACATGTTATCAGTACGAATGCTATCCGATGCTAAAGGGGACGGTACGTATCGCGGGAGGATGAAGACGAACGAGACATCACGGTGCGGGCACTCGACGCTGTCCGCCGCTGCGCCAAGGTCTACATGGAGGCCTACACCTTGACCCCTCTGCGCTCACTAACCTCGAGAAGGCTAACGATAAGGGAGAAACCAGAGCACAGCAGAGGGCGATGGCACCGCACCTGCAGATGCTGCTCCTGCTTCATGCCGCACAACATGCATGCTCGCATCGAGGCGATCGAGCACAACAGAGAAGCAACAATCTTTTTAATTACTATGCTTAATTCACATGTTTGCTTCTAATTGCTATCTATTGTCTCATGCATGACCCGATCAATGGAGTTCGATCTCGACTAATCGAGCCAACGCGGCACTCGATCATCATACCCTGCGGGTATGTATGTATGCATGCAACTCTCTTCGGCCGAAGCAGTGCAGCAGAACGTGCGACTCCGAGCATTGCAGGGAGGCTCCGTTGATGCGGTACGGCGTGTCGTGCACCGACTGCCCGACGAGGCCCCCTGCGACGCCCCGACGCCTGCTGCATGCTCCACGACGCCTGCGTCCAGGCCACCGACAACGACTACACCTCAACATGTGGTGCAACCAGAGCCTGCTCGACTGCGTGGCTGCGGTGAAGTCGGCGACGAGGTTGTCATCACACCACTACAGAAAAGTTTATATTAGACGTCTCATCACAGACGGTTCATCAAAATCGTCTGTGACGATTAATATCACTGACGGTTTTATATTGAAACCGTCAATGATATTATCACAGACGGTACTCTACAAAAACTGTCAGTGATATACATCAATGTTACAGACGGTTTTTTTTATAAAACGGTCTGTAATATCAGATATTGTCCCATAAAACCGTCTGTCATATATCATAGACGGTTTTATTATAAAACCGTCTGGGATACTATGTTTATCATTGACGTTTTTTTTATAAAACCGTCCGTGATATCTCTCAGCGATATATAGTACAAAGGCCCGAGCCACTTGGTGCATTTTAGGGTTTCGGGATCTATTTTCATTTGGCTGCGGCTGTGAGGCGATTTGGTAAAAGAAGACCGTTGGTTTTGAAGGGTGATTGAGGATCCATTTGATTTTGGTGATCTAAGGTTAGTAATGGTGTCTAATTGTAGTATTGGTAAGGATAGAATTTGATGATTTTTTAGATTTAGCTTGTAGATTCATGTGTTCTTTCTATATAAGGGTAGTAATGGGTTTTAATTGCATTATATTCATGATTTAGATTGGTAAGGAGATAATTTGAAGAGAGATTAATTGTATATAGATGTAGCTTGTAGATCCATGTATTGTTCTTTTCTATATTTAAGCAGGTTAATTAGTATAAAATTTCTTACATTCTAATTAATTGCTTTATATTCAAGATATTACTTAGAAGAGAAATTTGAAGATTGTTTAGATATAGCTAGCTTGTAGATCCATGTGTGATATTGTTGATCTAAGGTTAATTTAGTAATGGGTAATTATATTATATTCAAAATCTAGCTTGGTAAGGAGAGAATTTGAAGATTGTTTAATCTAGCTAGCTTGTAGGTTCATGCATGTGCAAGTTCTTTGTGATCAAAGGTTAGGAATTGGTTAAATCAAACTGCATTATTATATATATATATATAAGATTTAGGTAGCTAGTTTGGTAAAGAGAGAATTAATTTAAAGATTGTGTTTAGATATCTAGCTTGTAGATGCATTTGTTTGTTTTTGTTCGAAGGTAGTAATTGGTTATAATTTAGCAATTTGTGCATAAGGACACCTTATGTACTTTAATATTTAACACTAAATGCTATATGCTTGGCGTAGATAGACCGAAGCTGGATGTAAACTAAGAATTGTGTGAGTGCTGAGTACATTAATGGCGTCTCCGCTTTTAGAAGAGCTGTAGAAGAGGATATGTTTAATAAGGGGTGCAGTTTATGTCTTGTCTGTGCATTGACTGTGAGAATCTGAAGATGTTTCGAAACTTTACGCAGATCGAAGCACACTTGATTATGAGGGGTTTCAAAAAGGGGTATACATGTTGGACCAGTCACGGTGAAGAGCAGGAGATACATGAAGCAGGTAGTATTAATATGGTCGACGAAGTCAATGATATGTCGGATGATCATATTGATTGTGGTTCCGATGAGGATAGGTTGCAGGAAGATAATCTGAATCAGATGCTGCGTGATGTAGAAGGGAACCGTGATGATAGAGAATATGGTAAATTCCGGGCTTGATGGGGGACTCGAAGAAACCTTTGTTCCTAAGCTACAAGTCGAAATACACAAGGTTGTCATCCGTGCTTGAACTGCTGAAATTGAAAGCAAGCAAGGGTTGGTCCGACAAGAGTTTCACAACATTGTTACGTTTATTGACGGACATGCTTCCCGGGGTAAACGAGTTGTCGACAACCACCTACAAAGCTAAGAAGGTTCTTTGTCCCATGGGAATGGAAGTAGAAAGAATACATGCATGTCCGAACAACTGTATCCTGTACCGCCAAGAGTACGCAAACTTGCACATATATTCTGTGTGCAACGCATCCCCGTACAAGCGTAAGAGTTATTCAGATGATGACAGCGAGGGCATCCAGGCGATGAAAGGACCTCCTGCTAAGGTGGCATGGTATCTGCATATAATTCCTCGTTTGAAGTGTTTTTTTGCGAAACCAAATGAGTCAAAACTGTTGCGTTGACACTCGGAGGAGCGTAAGAACCATGGAATGCTAAAGCACTTTGCTGATTCCATCCAGTGGAGAAACATCGATAGGAGGTTTCAAGAATTCGGTGAGGATTCGAGGAATATAAGGTTTGGATTGAGTGCAGATGGAATGAATCCTTTCAGTAACATGAGCAACCGACATAGCACTTGGCCCGTGAATCTCTGTATCTACAACCTTCTTCCTTGGTTGTAGTGGGCATCTTTTCCATAAATGCAAAAATGATCATTTTTCAATGCATGCACAGGATCTGCAGAGTCTAAAAATCCATAACAATTATAAATATTCTTAGTTACTCATTCATATCCGCAGCAGCCGAAATGGAAAAAATGCTTTCAACTCATCCCTTTATCAAGTACATCGACACTAACACCCTTTATAAAAGCATGAGTAAAGAAAACAATTGCATCTTTATGTTCCAATGCCAAAATTATTTCTTACAACAGTTTAGAGAAATTTCTTAACCCCCTGCTTTTAGCACTTGTCATGCTCAGTATTACTTCCCATGGCATATTCGTTATCTAGGAGTAGCAAAATTTTAGGGAGAATGCTACTGGAATTTGGAAGTCAGCGTACTTTAGAAAAGGAGACTATTCTTTTCCTTGCGAAAAGCATTGGAGGCAAGTCTAGAATTAATGATGATTCTGAACCGTAATTTCCATGTGGCCTTCAAACCTTGAGCATTAAATAAAAGTGGCACTACTTAACACATGGGCATTCCACCAGCTTATAATTTGGGAGCATATTTTGCTAGATTATAATGTTTGCCGAGTTCCAATGAAAGGTGAGTGTTGACGAAAAATATTTTGGAGGGTGAAAGTGCTGTGATGAAAATGAAAGATGCATCAATTCAAACCTTTTTTGTAACTTAAGCATTTGATGTTCTTCCAAACAACTAGGAATTGTTTAAGATGTGACTTGCTTGTAGCCTTTGTTTTGTTACTTACGAAGATATATGCTTTATTCATTCCGTATTGTTAAACATAATAATTACAGTAGCAATTCTAGCCTTAAACTTGTTGGAGACTTCCTGTTAATGGTACAAAGTATTGTTTCACTGTCATTTATCTTGTTCTTTTAATGTCCTTAAAATGATTTTTAATTTACATGCCATTAATGTTGTTGTAATATGATCAATTTTAGAGTTTAGGTTGCGTAACCTACGTCTCCCGTTCGAGGGTGCTTGTTTATAAATATGCTGAAATAGCATATTTATAAGCAAGTGGTCTCGAATTATCCACATTTTTTTGGATAGTTCGAGGATATGTGGTTCCAATAAGTTCCTAATTAGCTGTTGTACAACTCCAGAGAAAGTTTAAGCAGCATCTCCCTGATGGGGAACGGGTAGGCTACTCTAGCAAAAAAATCAAAATTTTCTACCGCGTAACCACAGAACCACTGCAAGTTATAGATCACAGAATTATCACTAGATTCGCAGACCCGTAGCGGAAGTAGAATCGATGTAGCGCAGTGGTGCAGATGTAGTCGTACTAGCCTCGTGCCTCCCAACAGCTCCTTGTAACTGTCGTAGGTTTCGGATCGTCTTAGCATTGAAGCTTCACAGCAACGCCTCCAAGGTATCCACACATACGGGGGAGGAACACCACGTGCCGGAGTGCTAGCGTCGGCTACGCGGTTCTAGACAGAGGAGGGGTGGCGGCTAGGGTTTCAAGAATTCCAAATTCTTATTATGTCTCTTCGTGTATCTCTCTATCACAAAGCCACCACCTCCTCCCCTTATATAGACGTCACATAATGGGTTCCAACCCTTGAAGCCTATTAGGAACTCTAAGTCTATTACAACTCAGATCTCTATCCGAATTGGTTACAGCCCCTTAAGCGTGCGACCCTATAGGTTCACGTGCACTCGAACATGGCTGTAGTACCCTTATCGATCGTTGAGTACTCCTACTCGACCATCGGGTACACCTACTCGATCATCGAGCATTCGACCAATAGTATATAGCGGCCCCTAGCAGGACTTATCGACTCCTGAGTACATGTAAAGATCGGACGAACCTCAACAATGTCCTATATGCATTTCCTTTTTCCCTCACGATATCGGTCAAACCCAAGGTGAGTTGTTGTCATCCTTGTTTAGATGGCTTGACCACTCTTTCTCAATGATGTGACTCAGAATCCCCAAATACCTCGAGCTAACTCTTTAACTCGATGACTTGAGTAACTCTTTACTCGAGTAGCATGGCATGCATTTCTGGATTCCAACCACTCGAGAGGTCTAGAGATATCTCTCCCGTTGTATGGAGGGGTAAATCCTATCTTGATTGACCACGCCTCGCAGCATGTTTCATGACAAACCCGAAAGCCATCTTTATAACTACCCGGGTACGGAGTAGTGTTTGATGACTCCTAAGTAAGTCATTACGCATCTTTGGAACATGTGATAATCTCAAATCGAAGGATATAGCATACACATCGTATATGAGACCAACTGATGACATGAAAGAATACAACGTTCTCTCAGTGTCTCATAGTGGGTCGATGTCCAACACCATGTTCTCTAACATGTGTCCATATTATTTTTTTGATATCTCCATATCTATGACCTGTGAAACATAGCCATTGACCAGTACATATGCTAGTCTACTCATATGTGTCCTCATATGATTATCGACTAGGAACCCATTTTAGAATGAACATCATAAAGATGAATATAGATTTTCACAAACAAGTCACGTACTTGTTAATCAATATCTATGATGTTATTCAAAGAACAATATCATAGTTTATGAACATTTATGGAAATATAATCATCTCTATGATTGCCTCTAGGGCATATTTCCAACACTCCCTGGTGTTCTCTGGATACAAACCCTCTTGACCTATTGTCGAGACGTGTATTTGGAGAACAGTGGGGAGATGCTGCCGAAATTTTCTCTGGAGTTGTACAATATCTTAGGAACTTACCCGAACCACATATCCTCGAATAGGATTAGGATATAACTTAATTAGAGATTAGGAGTAATCGTTGGTACGTACTTAGTTGGTCAACAGATAGACGTTTCTTTAAAATCATCCATTAATCTATTAATTTACTATAATATTCTAGAACAATTATATGCTATGAATTATCTATTAATCTGTTAATTTACATGATTCATTATCAAGTCCACATAATAGCTATGAATTTCTTTCTCTCATGTGAAATATATGACCATGTCAGATATATATTCGAAATGTCTCAAGGAGAGAGGTCGGCTTATCCCTAAACAGAATAGAAGGTGTTGCTGAGGGGTCGAGTAAGGTGACAAATGTTGAGGGGCCGAGTAAGGTGAGAAAGGCTCGAGGACCTAGTAAAGGGGCCTAGGGAGAACACCTCAGGCTCTCCACTTTGATGCCACGGGGGTTTGCACGGATCCTCCAAGTACAACGGGCGCTACCGATCTTTTCTCGTCCAATTGGTCAGGGAGAGAGTGCCGATCATGGTTAAGGATTGGAGGAAGGAATTCAGAGCCGAGGAGAAGAATCAGTTGCGGGATGAAGTTAAGGGGAAATGGATTATACAAGAGGAAGATGAAAGCAATGCGAGGCGGTATGCCTTGAAGAGAATGGGTGTGTCTTTGAGGCACTTTAGGGTTATCATGCATGGTGAATACGTGCTCAAAGGCCATACTCCCTTCGAGAGGTATCCGTTTGTGACTTCTGATGTTTGGAAGGAGTTCACAAGGATGAAGAGTAAGCTCGAGAAGGAGGAGCTAAGAGAGAAGAACATCGCTATCCAGTGGCAGAACACACAAGTGCACCACCTCGGTTCCGTCGGCTATGAAGGGAAGAAGGCAGAGTGGGCACGACTAGATGAGGAGTGCGCAAACTCTGGGACGGTGATGCCTTACTCCTACATATGTGAGGAGCGGGCACGCGACTGGGTCTTAGCGAGGACCAAGAAAACCTCCGGCGATCGGCTTGTAGTTCCAAACTATGCGACCGCGTGGATCATCTCCACCATCTAACTTAGTACATTGCAGCTGACCTGTCCTATTGTCTTTTAGAACTAATTTATACTCACTTCTAGCAGGAGGAGGTAAGCCAGCAGAAAGAGTAAGGGATCTTTCTGTAACATCCCAGATTTTCTGTTGTTCCAAAAATTATTTTAAAATTAATTAAATTCAAAATTTGGATTTTCTTTGGTGTTCTAATTAACCTGGCATCCATACCCTTCCGAAATTGGAGTTCAATTCTTTATCGTCCGAAAAGTTAAAATTTCATATTCCGATCCTTATTCGAAATTCCACCCGAGTTCCAAAATGCTTTAAAAATCTCAAAATCCATTTAATTAGGTTCCAAATATTCTATAATGATTTTGGAAATTTTTCCAAGATTTATAGAATCCCTTTGCTATTTTATCTCTCGCGCTTTCGTCAAATCCATTTTATTCATCCCGAAATTATCTAAATTTCAAAATTCGTCCAAAATAAGTGAAACCAATTTTATTGGGTTCCATTTTACTCATTAGGATTTTTAGGATCTTTTCCAGTATTTTTAGATCTTGTTATCTATTTTATCTCGCGCGCTTTAGAATCTGCACTGTTTATCTTCCCCAAGTGTACAACACCTGTTCAAGTCTCAACTTTATGTCTAGCTCCAACTTCAAACCTCTATATCTCTCAATATACTGCATCAAATCAAGTGGGAGCTGAAGCATCGTGACGGCGTCGTACTGAAGATCAAATACCCTGCCGTTACCCATCCTTAATCCGAGCGAAACGGCCGCAATTAAGCGTTAATGACAATTTATTGCTCGGTCATTATCTCAGGCGTTTCTTCACCTCACCGGGCGTGCGGGTACTTAAAAGTTTTGTCTTGCTGTCCTCTACCCGTGCTCACCTTGCCCCTTTGATTCAGTGCCATTTTCCTTTCCAAAACTCGCGAAAACCGCAGCCCATCGTCGACCAAAGACACCGGCGAGCCAACTTTTGATCCGGTGAGCCAAATCAAATTCCGTCTGCGTCATTTTGTGCATCTTGTCGCAAAGATCAAAAGCCCTTAAGAAAATTTGGGTTTCATTGCAGGACGGCGACGAATTTGACGTTTGAACACCGTCGGCTTAACCATCTTTGCGGCGTCGATTTGTCGTCTCCGGTAATCCTCTTTGAAATCCGATTTCACTTTTGGATTCGCGGCGTCGAGCTCTTCATGATGCTCACCTTATCTTCCATTTCACTGGCCGGCCGCCCCTGGCCCTATCTAGCTCCCCATGCGCCATGAATGTCGCTCTGTTATTCGCGAGTGAACAGTACTGCTACAGCGTTTTCTTTTTTGTGAATTTTCCTTCTAATCCAACTTCAAATGACCCATTATCTTCCGTCGTAACTCCGAATCGAGTGATTCAAATTGCTAAATTTATCTAAATTCATCCTCTATCTACCAGTATTTTTAATATAATTTTTAGTTTCTATTTATTTTATTTTATTCATTTCGGTACCTTTGTTTTGCGTAGTCGAAGAAGCGGTCGTCGTCGCCGACGAAGGAGAAGACCTCCAGAACAGCGCAGCGCACTTCGTCGACGAAGGCAAGTCTCCTTGACGCACGTTGATCCCATTGTTTATAACTGTTTTATAAAATGTTTACAACTTACATGGCTATTTACATAAACCGATGATGTTAAAATATAGAATGTTAGTTATGCCCATTTCGAAATAACATCCTTGCTACTTGATTACCATGTCTTTGTAGCCTTAAGATTTAATCATGAAATCATGTATTATGTGATTAGCCTTGTTTCGTACGATAGACTATGCTTAGGATTGACGTTGATCAAAATGCCTATGGTGGGATAAATTCTAAAATGTTGTTGAAATGTGTTTTATCAAAACTGTAGCAAGGTGATTGCTGCTGTGTTTGTAAAATAAAAATAAAATAAAAATGGTTTAGATTGGGGCGGAATGGTTTGTCAGGCGGGTGCGGATGGAGCACTGGTTCTGCATGGTTTGTGAAAGCCGCCCTAATCAATTTAAGGACCGACGCTTATGACTGTCCATTCTAAGCATTACCGTGCAACCACAAGTCTATAATGGGTACGACCTGGCTGTATAATTTGTAGAAACCTAACTTAGACTCGCCAGTTGGTGGAATGTGAGTGCCGGATGGAGGCATGTCGTATTTCTCACACGGCGCAAGAGGGGGCTTCTGTACTGGGTGGATGGAACCCTAACAGCGGTGAAACCTCAGCGGGTGGGTCGGGTTAGACGTATACATTGTAAAGGCCTTGTCATGATCTCTCTGCCGGCACACCAATGGAAGTGTGTTCGTAGCGCTTGGCATTAAAGAGATGATCATGTCTTGTGGGTAAAACTGTACACCTCTGCAGAGTAAATCTATTCGAATAGCCATGCCTACGGTCAAAGGCAAAGCGAAGAATGCTTTCATACTGGTAGACATGGTTTTGGTTTTCAAAATAACTGATGCTTTGGGATTCGGGAGTGGTTAGAACTCTCGAATATTTATTTGGCGGATTGAGCCAATCAGGTAGATGGAACCTGTTTTGAATCATGACAGATGGAGTCATGTGATGGTTTAACAAGATCTTTCAAAATGGGCGGTTAGAGCCTGTATACTAGTGTTGGTAGTTGGAACCTTCACTAGAGTTAGAAATAATTTTAATTGTACAAATAATTGTTAAAACTGCTTTGTGAAAATTATTATCAATAATGTTAAATCCGGCTTTGTGCAAAAGAACCCTATTAAGCCTTCCTTGGAAAGCCCTTCATGATGCATTTTCCCGTACTTGCGGAGTACGTTTGTACTCACATGCTACACAAAATTTTGTCATTAGAGAATTATCAAGATGCAGTCGAAGACAATGAATTCTATGGCGAGGTGTTCGTTGGAGATCGCCAAGATAACTAAGCGTGCGCTCCTAGTCGTCGTCTGTGGTGTCTTTTGGGTTTTATCTTGTTGTTTTTGGTTTCCGCTGCTGAGAACTCTGGTCATGTGACCAGGAGATGTAATAAATAGCCATGTGGCTGGTAATTTATGCTTATGCTATTTTTTTTTCTCTTCGTTATGTTCTGGTTATGATAATCACTGCTTCATTGTGTGTACTAGCAACTGATCTGGGACTAGTACAGAAATACACAGGAGATTCCGGATGGTAAATCTGGGGTCTCACACTTTCAGAGCCAAGGGTCGAAGGACATCCTGTCTTCGGCGATAGGGAAGCTCGACTACAAGGGCTAGGTGCTTGCCGCAGATGCTGTCAGTGCCACATCAAGATCATGGGAGGCACGTGCGGAGCGCCTCAAATACACGCTGAGGGAGGAGCTAAGGGAGGAGATGTGGGAGGAGATGATGGAACGTGAGGAGCGTCTGAGAGCCGAGATGATAGCGGTGATCTCCCAGAGTCAGAGTCAGATGGCCTCGCCTCTCGTAGAAAGGCCTGTGCCCCACCCTAGCAACTGCGGTTCCAAAAATGATCAGTCCGGTCCCCAGCTGAAGGTAATAATTATTTCTGACTTAAAGGTACGAGAGTAACTCCTATAATGTTTCCAATCAAGTTGCACAATTCTTGTAGGTGCTTGCCAAGTGCCAGCTTGTCGTGATGGAAGACGGATTTCTCGTTGAGGCTGAACGTAGGGTTGCATTTCCATACAAGGAGACTGACACGATGCATATTAACCCTTTGGGGAAGGGCTACATGAGGGAGCAGGTCGACTATATCCTCGAAGTTTTCCTATCTCATGTGCTATAGTTTCCCCAGAACGAAGATATCACCACTCTCGGGCAAGCACGGATGTCGTTCATCAAGTGTCCCACGACGGGTGTCATACTACTCAATGTAAAAATTTCCCATGTCTTCTCGATCATTCCAGTTTGCAACACGTTACATATGCATGTGCTTCGTAGATTCCTATCATAACTGCACCTATTTCTGCTCCTGCTCCCACCACCATGATGAGTCTTACGCAGAGTGAAGAGCTGGTGTGCAAAAGGACAAGCACGACAGCCAAAGAACCACATGAGGTCTCAGAGACTCCTTCTGTCAAGAAGGCAAAGTTGACAAAGGCCATAATGCCCCCTAAAATACATGGAAAGCCCCTTATCCCGACCTCGGAGACTCCTTTTGTCTAGAAAGGAAAGTTGGCAGAGGCCATAGAGCCCCCTCAAGATTTAAGAGATACATACATGGAAAGCCCCTTTTTCCTAGCAATAAATTGAATGCTCTAGGCCTGTGCACTTGCTTGCTCCATGGATGGTACATTGACAAGACGAATGAGGCCAAGCGCCACGTCCATTTCAATGTGAGGTATAGAGGGGGATATTTCCACCGCGAGGAGTATGGCACATTCCTAGTCAGTTTTGAGGATCTCTTCTATGTGTACCGCCTGATAGACATCGATATTTCTACTGTACGATCCTAGATGCTGAGAGTATCACACCATACAGCATGAGCCTATGATTGTTATAGGATTTTGTATAATATTTTTTAACATTTGATACAAGTTGCAGGATAATGAGGCAGCGAGCCGAATAGGTAAACACCCAGTTGGTTTCATTGACCCTGAGATGGTGTCTATGACCATGTCTAGGCTTCAATCAGAGTTCCTTGCCAACTATATCAAGCAGGCATTGTAGGCTGAAGAAAGAAAGGACTTCGTTCTATTCCTGTACCATGAGGAGTAAGTACTACCTTACCCTTCAATTACTTGTACACTCTTAAACTGTATATAAACTTATTTTTTTGCATTGCATACCATTTAATAAGCAACCATTGGGTTCTACTCGTGCTCACTCCGAGTGAAAACAAAGTCTACACTTTTAAATCACTCGAGAAGAGACCGATGGCCTACGCGATGAAGCCTGTTTTGCAGAAGTAAGTACATTTCTCTAACCTAACACTTTATGTATTTAACTACGTTTATTTTTTTCTCAATGGCATCTTTACAATGTATGTAGGGCTTTCTTGTCTTATGTCGCTGAAGGAGGGTGACAAACGACAAACGAGGCGACCAGTTGGAATGGAAGCACTTCAAGGTACAAGTGCCTAGCATAGGATTAATTTTTTCTGACATATATTCTTTGTCTCTTAATTTAATTCTATTTGTTCACACTGTCATCAAAAGGGCAGCGACGACCTGTGCAGTTTCTACGTCATGCATCACACGCAGGCTTTTACATACAAATTTTAAAACTTAAATTAGTGCACTCATTTCTATTTTGTAGAAGATCGATATCCCCCTCAAGAGCTTACAAACTAAAGATCTCAACAAATTACGAGATCACTTATGCCAGTGGTACTGGATAGAAATTATAGCGGTGGACGGTAGGTTTAGAGATCTAACAGGCTCCTACTAGTCCATATGTAAATAATATTATATCATGTGAATATGATATGTGTACTGACTGTTAAACATGTTTGTGTTCTACATTGTGAACGAATGTGATATGTGTATTCTAAAGTGTTTGTGTTCTATATATTGTGAATGTGATATGCATACGGTGTCTAATCTGTACTGTTTTTAGGAGGATGCACAAACAATAAACAGTACAGCCCCCTCATCACAATTGGTTCGAACCGATTGTCATGATTATTTATCACAATCGGATGAAAACCGACTATGATAGCGCATCCTTATCACTGTTTAATGGCTTTGTATCGCCACCAAAACTGACTGTGATGATAAAAAGAACCGATTGTGATGTAAATTCGTGTAGTAGTGGATCATAGGGTTTTTATTTCAGTGATGTGTTTTCCTTAACATCCGCACAATGCAGGTGGAATTGGGAGGATTAACAAAGATGGCATGGATTATTACCACAGGCTCATTGACTACATGCTCTCTCGCAGTACGCTGATCTCGACCTTTTTTAAGTTCTTGCCATGGAAATTTCTTTCTTGAACATTTCATATATGGATGCCTGGAATTCATGACTATATTGTTTATTTTTGCAAACTAGACATCACTCCCTATGTTGATATCTACCACTACGACCTTCCTCAGGTGCTACATAATCATTACAACGGCTGGCTAAGCCCCAGAATTGTGTAAGTGGTCATGATCAACAGCATCTTACTGGCTCTAAAATTATAAATAAACATCCATTTCTGTTGTTAGGAGTAATTACAGAAGCATCTGTGTAATCTCCGTAATGATAGTAATCATAACTGCAAAATCCTGCAAGATAAATTAACTGTAGCATATCCGACGTACACAGAGCCTTTTGAAATGATCTCTATCTTATCTTTGCAATTTTCTGATCTGATTTGATTTCCTATTCCTACTTTTGCCTACCCCTCTATTGAATTAATATGTGATTTACGTTTATGACTTGCCGTTTTACAGTAGTGATTTTGCAGCCTTTGCAAATTTCTGCTTTAAGACATATGGAGACCGGCCGGGTGAAGAACTGGTTTACCATCAATGAGCCCAGGATGATGGCCTCTCACGGCTATGGTGACGGCTTTTTTGCCCGTGGCAGATGCACTGGTTGCCAGTTTGGTGGGAATTCTGCCACCGAACCTTACATCACCGGCCACAATCTTCTCCTGTCACATGCTGCCGCTGTCAAGATACACCGCGAGAAGTACAAGGCTAGTAACTGTTTCATGCCCCTCCTATCCACTTAAACATTTCTTCAATGTGTGCTATACCAGCTCATGTTCATGTTAACTTGCTCTTTTCAGGCTACTCAGAAGGGGAAGATCGGCATTCTTCTTGACTTCGTGTGGTGCGAGAAGCTCACTAACTCTACTGAGGTTCAATTTGCGGCGCATAGATCCCGGGAGTTCACCCTTGGCTGGTGATGCATCTTACGCTTTCATCAGTGATCTATTGACAACGTTGTTGCGGAATTGAACTCACATTTGAATTTGTGCCAGGTTCCTTCATCCAATCACCTATGGCTGTTACCCGGAAACGATGCAGAAGATTGTGAGGTGGAGGCTGCCCAATTTCACCCGTGAGCAGGCCGAGATGCTGAAAGGTTCAGCAGATTACATTGGGATCAACCATTACACAACATATTATGCCAGTAGCTACATCAATCGGACACAGGCGAGCTATGCAAATGATTGGGATGTGAAACTTTCATGTACGATTCTTTGAACTTAGACACAATCAAAGAGAAAACATGTATAATCATTTTGAAAAATATGATGATTTTTTATCTGCCTAACAAACACATTCAATCATCTGTTCAGATGAGCGTGATAGTGTGCCAATCGGAAAACAGGTAACGATGATTTTCAACAATTGTCACCATTTGGCTGAAAAAATGAACAGGATTACAAATTATGCAAGAGTTTCTTATTTGTAAACATGTATGCAGGCATACTCGAACTGGCTGTATGTTGTTCCTTGGGGGTTCTACAAAGCTGTCACGTACGTCAAGGAGAAGTATAACAACCCCATCATAATCATCGGTGAAAACGGTAAATCAGAAGCCCCACTGACACTTTTCCATTGACGGAAATGAACAGTAACACAGTAACAGAAGCTCAACATCACAAATCTTGATACAAAATCAAACGATGACTGCTTGCAGGCATTGACCAGCCAGGCAATGAGACGCTCCCGGGTGCGCTGTATGACTCCTTTAGGATAGAGTACTTCGACCAGTACCTCCACGAACTCAAGCGGGCAGTTGATGACGGTGCGAGAGTCATTGGGTACTTCGCCTGGTCGCTGCTGGACAACTTCGAGTGGCGGCTGGGGTTCACCTCAAAATTCGGGATCGTCTACGTCAACCGGGAGACGTTCACTAGGTACCCCAAGGACTCGGCAAGCTGGTTCCGAATAGTGATAAAAAACAAGTATTGAAGTGGATTATTATAGCTAGCATTGCTTTTGTTTATGTTAAGTTTCTAGTAATTGAGAACATCCTCAGATCAAAGAGGGCCCTTTTTTCAGTTTTAGAGGTTGTGTTTAGATTGTATAAGTGAGGAAGATTTTTGGATGAACTGTAACGGTGCAATACATTCAGATATCTAGAAATACTGGTGATAACAAAGGCAGATTTCGAAATTTGACTTGCAGTTCAAAATTTTATTTCTTTTTGATATTTTAAACTTCAATGTCAGAAAGAACTACAGGTAAGAATTCTAATATTGAAGTGTCAGATACGACTTGATGATGTAAACTTTTTTGGCCAAGTGGACACAAGAAAGGATGAGAGGACCGGATCCAACAGAGGATAGGGCTGGCTGTCCCCTCCACACAAGCCAAAACAATCCCCAACACCTCGTTTTTTTTCTCGTTCTTCGTTCTATTAGCACACACTGAACCACAAGATTCAGACAAGAGATATACTTCCATCCTGAACAAACAAAACCCCCTCTTGTTTGTACCTCTTTTTATAATAGCACAAGCATAGGGAGGGGAGAGAAGTAAACAAGAAAAGAGAAGAGGCAGAGGGGAGAGAGATGGCAGCAACGGCCTCCCTGAAGAGCATCTTCCTTCTGCCTTCCCCTCTTTCTGACTTCAGTGGTGCAACCCTCCGCATCTCAAGCCAGGTGATCAAAAGAAAAGGAAGACCTTTCTTGAGTCAATGATAAGATGATACAGGCATGGCAGGTACTAAAAGATGGTTGTGAAATTCTTTTTGACAGAACAGGAGGAGGTCATGGCAGCCAAGGGGGGCGAGGATGCAGGTGGCAGCATCTGCAGACTCCAAGAACATTCTTGTCATGGGGGGCACCAGGTTTATTGGTGTCTTCTTATCCAGGCTTCTTGTCAAGGAGGGACACCAGGTTAGTTTGTAGATACATTTCTGATCCAATGAATGGTTCCTTAGGCTAATTAATGAATTAATTATGCCCTTTAATTTTCTGGGAGTACTAACACATTAAATTCTTCGAGGTTAACTGGAGTAAAAAAAATTTAATTTTGTCAGGTCACATTGTTCACCAGAGGAAAGGCAGCCATAACCCAGCAGTTGCCAGGTGAATCAGATGCAGAGTATGCAGAGTTCTCCTCCAAGGTATGTTTCCTCCTCTCCTCTGTCCTTGTGTATTTCCTGTTAGTACACAAGAATGCAGAGTGTGATAAAGTACAGGCCGTATTCTAATCTTTGGACAGTATGAGCGGCTCACTACACCTCTTCTTTATCAATTACCCTGTTTGCACACCATTTATGATATTTCGGATGGTTTACGTATATAGGTGCTACATTTGAAAGGTGACAGGCAAGACTTCGAATTCGTCAAGACGAGCCTTGCTGCTACGGGCTTCGATGTCGTTTACGATATTAACGGTAACCTGGCAGCTACAAATTACCAAACAAAAAACTTACGAATTCTAAAACAACTGCCTGTCGATACAAATAAAGTTGCAAATGTTAGGAGTTTGACAATCGTCTGAAATGCGAAGGGACTTCCCCAACTGGAACACTATTATCTGATTTCTCCCGTCAAAGATATTATCATCATATAGTTATAACGCATTTCGTCGTCACCGTGTTTCAGGGCGTGAGGCCAATGAGGTAGCCCCTATAATAGATGCGCTGCCGAACCTGGAACAGTAAGCAGCTAGCTACTTCATCTGATACCATACAAAGTAAGAAGATCTCTGCAAATTTCAATTTCCTGAATTAGCAATGTGGTACTATTTCAGGTACATATATTGCTCATCAGCTGGCGTGTACCAGAAATCAGACCTGCTCCCACACTTTGAGGTATGTCTCACTGCATTTCCATGTCACCTCACACAAGGCAAACATAAAATGGCCACCACTGACTCGTGGCAAGCGTATGTGTGGCTGGTAGACCGACGCCGTCGACCCGAAAAGCCGGCACAAGGGGAAGCTGGAGACGGAGAGCCTGTTGGACTCCCGCGGCGTGAACTGGACATCGCTCAGGCCGGTGTACATCTACGGCCCGCTCAACTACAACCCCGTGGAGGAGTGGTTCTTCCACCGGCTCAAGGCCGGACGGCCCATCCCGGTGCCCGGCGCCGGCAACCAGATCACCCAGCTCGGCCATGTGAAGGTGCATGTACACGGGGTGAATTGGGTAATGTGTTGTATGTTTCAGGTGCGTTCATCTGAATCTTGCGCTTGTTTCTGATCAGGATTTGGCCACCGCCTTCGTCTTAGCCCTCGGCAACCCGAAGGCGAGCAAGCAGGTGTACAACATCTCCGGCACCAAGTACGTCACCTTCGACGGGCTAGCACGGGCATGTGCAAAGGTAACAAATTTTCAGCTTCGACGGCCTAGCACGGTCTTACAACTGCTACTCAGTGCTGGCTCAACTCTGAACTTTTTTTTTGAGATTGTCTGAACTCTGAACTAAATGCTGGCTTTTTGTTCATGGTTGTAACTGAAATTTTTTGCTCGCTGTTTAATGCAGGCTGGAGGATTCCCTGAGCCAGAGATCGTTCACTACAGCCCCAAGGAATTCGATTTCGGCAAGAAGAAGGCCTTCCCATTCAGGGACCAGGTACTGCAATTTCTTCTATCTGCTCTGAAAAAAATTCCTATTACGGTGGCTTTTGTTACTGACGCTCAACGATGCAATCTTTGCACTGCAACGGCAGCATTTCTTTGCGTCAATCGAAAAGGCCACCAAGGACCTCGGATGGACACCGGAGTTCGACCTCGTCGAGGGCCTCACCGATTCGTACAACCTCGACTTCGGCCGCGGGACGTACCGGAAGGAGGCCGACTTCACAACGGACGACATGATCCTCAGCAAGAAACTCGTGAGCGTGTAAGTTATGTGTGGACGGTTGTATGTGCCAAGGCTCTCTTAACACGTGCAGCAGCTAGGGATAATGGGGTATTACTGCTGCTTGCCTGTCTGAAGATATATGGGAAATGATCTGACTTTTGGCATCAATTCTGGTTCAAATACAATGACACAAGTTATTTGCCGTAATGTATTGGAAAGTTACAGAGCGCTACTACTGAACCCTATACTATTGGAATTAAGCAGATTTCATAGATTTCAGAGCAGGTTTCAGAGGTTTTAGAGATTTCAGAGAAGGTTTCAGAGGTTTCATCTACGTTAATTTTTTTGTGAAAGTTATAATGTAGTCCAACGGAGAGGTAGCTTCATATGTACTACATGTTGTGGAACCTCGCTATCGAATAGTCCGGGGTTCCCGAACAGATCTGAAGTGGAGAACAGAAAGAGAGAGAGACACGTGTTTAGGGAGAGCAACAATGGAATTCTTTATTGCTAATGAATCATGTACATAGGGGACCCTCCTCCTTTTATAGCTTTCCTCTAGGGTTTGGCCAAGGGTCCACATGGGCCTTCAATGGGCTTTAGGGTTTCTTAACACTCCTTGGGCCTTTGCCATGAGATGCATATGCCTCAAAACTCCGAAAAACCAGTGAGAAAAATACTTGGAGAAAGAGTACATAGCATACGCTTACTATGTTGCACGAATTGCCTCGTCAAAACCTTATGCAAGAAAACTTCATGAAAAACTTGCTAAGGAAAAAGAGTACAATTCTCCCAACTTCCATTACTAATCTTGAGATTCATGTTGGGTATTCATAATTCATCTTGAGATTTATGTGGGAGTATGTGAAATATCTCCCCGAAATCTGCACTTCTCTAAGTCTCATCATCCCAATTCCTTTCACGCACCTTTCAAAGGTAGATCTTGAGAGTGATTTAGTGAACAAATCTGCAAGATTTTCACATGACTTAGTATGCAATATCTTGATCTCGTTCATCTTATGCAATTCATGAGCATAGAAGAACTTGGGGTTGATATGCTTCGTGAGATTGCTCTTCACATAACCCATCTGTGCTTGGGCAACACAAGCTGCATTATCTTCATAAATTATCGTGGGGGTTTGCTCAATGTTCAAACCACATGACTTCTGGATGTGGTGAACCATTCTTCTGAGCCATGCACATTCACGAGATGCTTCATACAAAGCTATGATTTCCGAGTGGTTTGTCGATGTCGAGACAAGAGTCTGTTTAGACGACTTCCAAGAAATTGCTGTTCCTCCACATAGGAAAACATAGCCAGTTTGGGACTTGCCAGTATGCGGGTCTGATAAGTACCCAGCATCGGTGTAGCCAACCAAATTCAATTCATTGTTTCTTCTGGAAAATAGACCGAGGTCTTTGCTTCCTTGGAGGTAGCGGAAGATGTCCTTGATCCCTTTCCAATGCCTTTTGGTGGGTTACGCCTTGCATCGGCTAGCAAATTCACAATAACGCAATGTCCGGCTAGTGCTATTCGCAAGGTACATGAGCGCTCTAATTGCACTCAGATATGGGAATTCTGCTCCCAGGACTTCCTCCCCCTCTTTTCTAGGTCCAGTATGGGTCTAGGTGCGCTTGGAATGACCTTCCACCATTGGAGTCTTTGCAGGATATGACTTTTCAAAACCAAACCTTTCCTACACTTTGTGTGTAGGTTGATTGATGTACCAAGATTCCTCCTTGGACATGTTCAAGCCGCAAGCCTAAACAAAACTTGGTTTTACCCAAATCTTTCATTTCAAACTCGGACTTCAAGTATGAGCATGCCTCTTCAATTTCTTCATCCGTCCCAATGATGTTCAAGTCATCTACATAGACGGAGATTATCTGAGAATCCATTCGGGATCATTGTATAAACACACATGGACAATCTTCATTGTTTGTGTAGCCTTTCTTGCAGAGAAAGTCACTCAAGCGATTGTACCACATTCTTCTGATCGCTTCACCCATACAAGTGATTTCTCCAATTTCACACTCTGCAGGTTTCTATTTGCTCCATCTTGGTTGGGATAGGAATTCCTTCCGGTACTTTCATGTATATCTCGAATCCAAGTTTCCATACAAATATCTTTGTGACAACATCCATTAGCTTCATTCTCAACTTCAAGTTGATGCCATTGAGATCAAATATCTAAAGGTCCTCCCATGACCGGAGAATAGGTTTCTTCATAATCAACTCCGGGACGTTGAGTGAAACCTTGAGCTACAAGCCTTGCTTTGTACCTTGCAACCGTTGTTTTCATTTCTCTTAGAACAAAGACCCATTTGTGACCTCACGGGCTTATATGGGGAGGTGTGCGGCATACGGGCTCAAACACCTCTCTCTTGTTCGGAGAGACTAACTCTCGCATGATTGCCTTTTCCCATTCTTCCCAATCTAGCCTTTTCTTGCACTCTGCGAGATGCGGGCTCGGGATCATGATCAATGATCGAGGCAATCTTCTTTGCAAAGTATGCATCAATGTTGGTGTTGCTCTATTCAGGATTCTCTGTTATTACAAAGTTTATGGCCATTTCTTCATGGGGTGGTTCATGCACTTCTACTTGCTCTTATTGCTTTTCCCTATCGCAGAGCAAGTTCCTTTAGCTTTCATCGCCTATGTGTGCACACATTATTTCCGTGGCTTCCTTGATGGAAGATTCAAGTCTGGAATTGCCTTTTCCGTTGGCTTCTTTCCGATTGCTCGGTCTCAACTGGCTCCCCTTCTTTCCTTGGGGCATTTTCGTGATTGGTTGTGGTAAGTCCTCTCTTGATTTTCTCGACGCGTCTCCGGTACTTTGGGTTTGAGGAGCAGGTTTCTGTTCTTTTCTTTGAGGCCTCTGAACAGTGAGGATACCTTCTATTTTCTTTGGTATTTCCACCCTCTCGGTGCATTTCTTGCTGGTACATGCGACTTAACCACGCCTTGGATCACAAAATGATCAGCAGTTCATTTGCTAAATTCGCAAATCAATTATCTTCCGACTTCGATTTGCTTCATTAGTGCGGGGTCATGTGGGGATCAGTGGAATGCCATATGATTTCTGGCATTTTTCATCCAAAGGTTGATTTCTCCCTAATGACGGAAACGATCCTCGTCAAAGATGCAATCGAACCGGCTGTATGCAAGTCTCAATCATGGGTTCCAAATACCGATTATGGATGCACTCACATAACCAACGATATCCCGGACTTGCGGAGAGGGCCCATTGCGATCCGTGAGGGGTGGTATAGGTACATATACCATACACCCAAATTTTCTAAGAGGAGATCTTGGGATGATCCCGTGCACAAGCCGTGCATAGGAGAATGGGTGTTGTAGGCCGATGGTCCAAATTGATAAGTCTTTGCTGCGTGCAGATCGCGTGTCCCCAACAAGTGTTGGGCAAGTTACAACTCTGCAAAGCGGTCCGGCAATGAATTTAATCCTCTTTATTAGTGCTTCGCTAGTCCATTCTGCGTATGGACGTGCGACGGAGTGCTCAAGCTGCTATCCTGTTCTTTGTGCAATAATCATCAAATGCCTTTGAAGTAAATTCTCCGGCATTGTCCATTCTAATGGACTTCACGCGATGATCAGGGAAAGCATTCTTAATTCTTATGATCTGCGAGATCAGCTTTGCAAAAGCATGGTTTCTTATTGACAACAAGCATACATGCGACCATTTCGAGGAAGCATCGATGAGCACCATAAAGTATCGAAACGTTCCTGACAGGGGCTGAATTGGACCACAAATATCCCCCTGGATGCGTTCCAGGAATGCAGGGTTTTCACTTTGCACTTTCATGACAGAGGGTCTAGTTATTAATTTCCCGGTGGCACATGCAGGGCACACAAAATCTTCATGATTCGGGAAATTCTTAACATTAATGCCATGACCTTGTGAGTTGTTCACTATATTTCTCATCATTCTAAGACCAGGATGACCTAATCTACCATGCCATAAAGAAAATAATTCAGAGCTTCTAAAAACAGTCTTCAAGGAAGTATACACTTCGGGTGCATGAATATTCGTGTAGTGCAACCCAGATTCATATGAGGGACATTTTTCTAATACCATTTTTCCACATACCGCGTGCTTCATGATGCACAAGTATTCTTTGCCATTTTCTTCATTGGTTTCTACGTGAAAACCATTGGCGCGGATGTCTTTAGAGCTTAAGAGAGTGCGCGTTGATTCAGGGTACAAAAGGGCTTCTTCAATTACCAAAGTTGTACCCATAGGCAATATAATTGTAGCTCTTCCTGAGCCGATTACATATGAGTCGCTTCCTGCGATCGTAGTAATCTTTCCAGCGTTCTTCGTGATCGACTGGAAATACTTAGACTCTCTTAAGATGGTATTTGTTGTGCCACTATCAACAATGCATATCTCTTCCATTTGGGCGCTACACGATTTCTAGATGCAAGGAATATAATTCCAATCAGATAGAGGCAAAAACAATCCAAATATTACTTGCAAAATTGAGAATACATGGAATAAAGAATAAATTGCGTATTTATTCATGAAAGAAGTATGCTCTTCTAGAGCTTACTATTCATTATTCAAAGGAAATGCTAACAACCATAATCTAAAAGAAAATGCGATTCATGCATTAATGGGTTTTGGACTTTCTCTTGGCCTAAAACTTCTCTTTTTCACCCTGCTTGCCCTTTTTTCTATGAATGGGCTTTCTCACATTGTAGCTATTGGCATTGACTTCTGTGCCAGTGCCTCGTCCAGGTGGCTGCGAGACATAGTTCTTGCGTAGAACATCGTCTTGCGATTCCGCAACTTGCATTACATCAATCAGTTCGCTATACTCCTTGTATGCGTCCTGACGATAGCTACGTGCACTCTGGATAGTATTTGGGTGGAAAGTAGAGAGAGTTTTCTCAATCTTCTCCTCATTAGTGATCTTCTTGCCACCTAGGGAGAGATTAGTACAAATTCTGTGCAAGTCCGAATTGTACTCGGCCACTGTTCTATAGTCTGCAAATCTCAAGCGTACCCAATCTTGCTGTGCTTGGGGCAAGATGGTGTACTTGAGCTTCTCGAACCGCTTCTGAAGTGCAGTCCAAAGCTTGAGTGCACTCTCCTCAGCCATATATTCATTCTTTAGAGTGGCTGAGAGATGGTGCCTGAGAAAGTGCAGAGCTTGATCGTTCTGCTCAGCGGTAGGTTTTGCGTCCTGCGAGGACCCTAGACCAATCGCTGAACGGAGCTTCTTGCCCCCAAGAACAATCTTTACGTCCGATGCCCAAGTGAGGTAGTTCTGACCGTGCGGGGCCAGCTCTTCAAACTCACGATTCACGATGCCGGACATCTTCATGATTTCAAAATTCCGACATTAGATTACTGCGTGTAATCTAATAGAAAATGGTTGCAATAAGCATAAAGTACAGAAAATAAATTGCTATGCATTGCAATATCTTAAATAAAGCAACGGATTCAAAATTCATAAAGAAAATTCACAAACAGAGAAAAAAAACAAGAAAAATTAAAAACAGAGCCAAAAAATCTTCTTGATTTTCCGCAATTTTTCAAAATTTTCTCGCAATTTTTTTTTTTTTTCTCTTTTCTTCTTCTTCTTCTTTTTCTTTTCTTTGTTTTCGGACGAACCGACCCTCGGGCTTACTTTTGGCCCATGCGTGCGCGTGCGGCTAGGGTTTCCCAGCCGCCGCAAGCCTTCCTTCCTTTTTTTCGCTTGCTTCCTCCGCACAAATGCCGCTGCCTTTTTTCGCTTGCTTCCCGTTCTTTTGCCCCTACCGCACGGCGGCGTGCGCAGTGAGGATGCGGCACGGCGCAGGTCGGGCGGGCGAGGTCGCGCTCGGACGCAGGCCGGGCGAGGAGGTCGATGCGGGTCGAGGCCCGCCGAGCCGCGCGCGAGCCGGCGGGCGCGGAGGCCGAGCGCGCGGCGCGCTGGCCGGAGCGGGCTACTAGCCGGCGGCAGCGCGAGGCCGAGGCGCGGCGGCGCGGGCCGGAGCGGCTACGAAGTCGGGCGGCAGCGCGAGGCCGATGCGCGCGCGGCGCGGCCGAGTGGCGACGCGCGGGCGACGGATGGTGGTGCGCCGGCCAGCCGGCCGGCGGTCGGCTTCCTCGTGTAGCGGCGATCTGGCGGGGCGGCGCTGGCGGTTCATGCGCTGCCGAGGCGCGCCGGCCGGCGCGGCAGTGGCCGCAAGCCGTGCCAAAGGGACGGCGCTCAGGCGCGAGGCGGTGGCGGCGCTGGGAAAATCGCGCGTCGCGGCGCCGGGCGCGGCTGCTGGCGGCTCTGGCGATGCCTCGGCGCGATCTGTGGCGGCGACCGCACCGCCGGATCGGGGCGTGGTGCACGGCGGTGGCGCATGCGGTCGGCGACGGCGCGCGCAAGAAAGGCTTCGCGCGCGTCTTGGCGGAGCGGTCGGCGACGCTGCATGAGGCCGAGCCGGCGCAGCGGCGGGCGCGGCTCGTGCCGGGCCGTGGACCAAGGCGCGACGCGCTGCGCGTGATGCGGCGCCGCCGAGACGGCTCTTCGTTTGAGCGATGCGACGGAGGTGGCCGAGCGGACCGGCGACGACGCGGCATACCGCGGCACCGGCGTGCGGCGGCGCGGCCGGTGGCGCTACTGCGAGGCACGGCCGAGGCGCCATCGGCGGCGATGTCATCTTGCAGGTGGCGCTGCGTCTTGAAGACCGAGGTGATGCGATGCAGAGTAACGCGCACGACAAAGCTTCAAGCGCGCTTCGATGTTCTTCTTTTTCTAGATGAACATTAAATTCATGTACCGTGGCCGTGCCAATTAGCTTCGAGCGTTCTTCGTAGCCGTGCCACGAGGATAGATGCATGCATAGAAAAGGAACCGATTAGATTCAATCGCTAATTCTCACCTTTCTCACCTTTTCAAAAACTGATCTCCGGTAGAGCTTCGTGCTGATAACGTGTTGTGGAACCTCGCTATCGAATAGTCCGGGGTTCCCGAACAGATCTGAAGTAGAGAACAGAAAGAGAGAGAGACACGTGTTTAGGGAGAGTAACAGCAGGAATTCTTTATTGCTAATGAATCCATGTACATAGGGGGGCCCCTCCTCCTTTTATAGCTTTCCTCTAGGGTTTCGACCAAGGGTCCACATGGGCCTTCAATGGACTTTTAGGGTTTCTTAACACTACATATCGATCAGGCCCGCCCACATGGACCTTTGGCCCAGCGAAGACACACTACAAGACGAAATAGTTGACGACTTGACGTCAGGTGTCCCCAAAAGTGAATTAAAAATAATTCAAGTCTATAACTTTTTAAATTGACTACCTGATTCACGATCCGATTAATGTTTCTTTTTACGATATCTTCGTAATTATTCCTCTCATGCACTATTGCACAAGTGTTGACGTCTTTTTTGGATATTATGACAAATGTTTCACTAATAATTTTGGTTTGTTTCACTTATAATTTCGAACTGTTCCACCAGCACTTTTGAACTGTTTTACCAACATCTTACACGCACTTGGTTCATCATCCGCGTACCCGATTGTTGTAATTTAATTCGTTGAAAATGTTTGGTACTCACTAACGTACATAAAGCTGATCAGACGCGGTTGAAAACAGTCAAAACAGACCGAATCATTTAGAAAACAAAGTTAGTGATAATCAATTATCTGTGATAAAATATATCACAGATGGCTCGACGTCTATGTGGTACTATGTCACAGACGTTGTCATTATATATGAATCGTATGTGATAAAATATAACTAAATCACCGTGTATCAGGGTACTATATCACAGATGTTATCACCACATATGAACCGTCTATGATAAGAAAATATCATAGACAGCTGTGTCCTTCAAACTATCTCTGATAATAAAATATCATAGACAGTTGGTTAAAAGGAACCATCTGGTATTGTCCATATCATAGACGGATTGTTAAAACGAACAATCTGTGATCGTTCATATCATAGATGGCAATATCCATAGAACTATCTATGATGTTTTTTTTAAGAATTAATTTTTCTATTTTATGGTTAGCCTCACAAATCATGTGAGCCATACCCTCTATATAGATAGCATAAGACATACAACACATATAACAGAAGACATATAACACATATATATATCACAAGAGATATAACATTACAGTACATATTTGACAAGAATAAATTACATAAATGTTCATAATTTACAAAATTAATTTATAGTTAGAAAAAATCATGTGGAAAATGTACTGTTATATTAATAAAAACCTAAGGATTGTCGGAGCCTCTAAACTCGCCCTCCTTTCGAATCACATCTGTTAGGAAGAAGGCAACATGCTCTCCTCTAACCCTCACAAGATCCTTGGAGGGATATGTAGAAGACAAGAATTTGATGTCCTGCAGTTAGCGAGAATAGCTCTTGCTGAATATTTTTAATTGCGAAAAATAAAATGTAGCCAAATTGATGTAATTAGTATTGTATACCTTGGGTATATATAGGAGCGGTGAGCACTCATGCGGTCATATATATGGGGCATCACGTAGAAGCCGCATGAATAGACATGTGGGTGCTGATGGCACTATGAAAATACAATATATATTCGTTAGATTGTTATTGCAAAAATACAATGTTATACGACAAAGTATGATATAAAATATGTCATTGTAATTTGTACCAAAAATTCGGTGACATGCATCAGACCGTAGCCCCGCTCCTTTTTTTTGTCTCCCTCCACGGTCAACATAATTTTGAAATCCCTATATACATTAATTCCAAAAAGACACTTCAAGTAATGGAAATGTAGATGAAACACGATTGTAGTCAACAAGAAGAAAACATGTTTACCTATTAAGTATGTCTTGCACAGGTTGAAAGTCATGTTTACACTTTACCATTTAATAAAGTTTGTAAACCATGCTTAAAATGGAACCTACATGTCAGGAGTTACAAAGTCATCTAATCTAATTTATAATGTAAATGGAAGCACAAATTTATTAGTAAAGTACTGATTAAAGAACTCACCACTGATTGTATGGTGTAAGTATGTACTCTTTGTTGACTTGAGCTTGAAACCCTCATGTTATGTAGTCGATAATGAAGTTTGCATCTAGTTTTATCGTTTGATCCACAATCAACTCCCACCGCTTCCTATCTTCGTGCTGCAAATTTGATCATGTATCTATAAATGATAGAGCAACTGCTATGAAATGTTTATCGGTATGACAATATAATGCACTACAGATGTAAAACAATAGATACTTATAGCATCTAGGACTGTAGGATTGAGATGTCAAGCTCAATGAGGTTGAATATATGAAATATGTCCTCGAAGTTCACTAGGAAGAAGCCTGCCTCGTGATTGAAATGGGCCTCTGAGAATTTGACCATAAAACCCAAAGGAACATTTATACTAAACTTACTGGTCTTCTTAATGTACCACGAATGCAAAAACTGGCTTGCCATTCTGAGTGTGCTTAGGACCACGTCGGGCAAACGGATTTTCCTAATGTGAATCTCAGTGGTCCCTAAGGCTACGACGGATCCTTTCGAGGCTTCTTCTTCGTCGATTTTCTCTTTTGAGACCTCGACGAGGATCAATGCATCTTATATACATTGACAGAAGGAGGGATCTGTTGCCAAGGTATGGGAGGGAACGGTTGCCGAAGTGGAGGAGGAGACGCTTGTGGAGGTGGAGGAGGGGACGGTTGTCGAGGTGGAGGAGGGCTCGGTTGCCAAGGTGGAGGTCAACTCAAAGGCGATTGGGTGCTCCTTGTAGGAGATATTTCCATGTCAAGGACAATGTCCTTGGGCCACTGCACAAACATGTGGATGGCTGCCCTACACATTGTTACCTCATCGTTCGGTGGCTTCTCCAACAGGACGCTCTTGAAAAGGTTCGTGGGTAGTATCCACCTGAACCTTTGCTAACCCTGCTACCAAAGAGGCATCGTGGACCATGTCCCTATTGTTCAAGGAAATGCCAAGCCACGACCAATTTATACCGAAATGGAGCTGCCAACGTGTAGTTGATCCTGCATGAGGCAGGTGTCTACAAAATGGTACACCATTAAGGTGACATTAGTACACAAAACCGCACGGCAAGAGACATTATCACATAGGAAATCATACATTATCTGCAAATAATCGATCAAATTCCAAACATCGGTCTCCTCCCGTAGCTGCGCAGACATGCAACTACTACGATGGAGACTAGGACTGAACTGAGGAGCATTGTAACACCCCAATTTTCGAGGTTTCAAAAAACTTTTATGTAGATTAGATTCCCATAAAGTTTGACCGATTTTCCTCGCTTTAACAAAGCTTAATTGGGACTTTCATAAATGAAAAATATATAATTTGAATAATATAAACTTCAATTAATTGAAATTGTTGCCTTGTTGCCCTACCCTCGAAAACCCTAAATTTGCCCCTAGATTGTGTCTTCACCACTGTGTTTGTCAAGCCCGAGCTATCGCTGCCATTGGAGCCGACAGGATAGCTTGTGTTCCTGCCACTCCATCGCTTCTTTGTTGAATATTTCTACATCACGTTGTGTTCCTGTGTTTCCTCTTCCTAGAACCTCCATCAATTGAGGCAAAGTAGCCATCAACATCAAGATGGACTATCTTCTTCAATTCTTGCTGCCACCCTTCACCGTTCAATTTCTTCACCACTGATGAGTCTTTGCCTTCATCATCTTTGTTTCTTGCTTCACCCACCATGTTCTATCTCATGCTTGCATTCTTTTCACCAGCGAACCTCTCTACTGCCGTATCACCATGAGCCATGGCTGTGCCGCTACTTCCTTCCTCACCGCTGGTAGCCACCATTGATCCTTGCTATCGTACCCATGTCATCGTGTTCACCACTGCGTGTTCTTTCCAATGCTTTCCTTCCCATTGCCAGAACACCACTAGAGATTGTCGTGGCTAAGAGCTCTACCACTCCGCTACCTTTGTCTTTACCCTGATTGCCATGCAAGCCACCACTAAATTGAGAACAATTTAGAGTACGTTTTGTTGGGTGAATAATGAGGAGGAACCTGTATTGGATGATCCAGGATAGGTCTTGATACATGCGTTTGGTTGAGTGTATGAAACCATCTCATACGGGACGAAGTGGTACAGATTCCAATAATATTCTCCAAATAGCTTGTACCAATTCGTCTACCCAAATTAGCCGAACTGATCAGTACGGGACGCTCTCATCCCACGTGAAGGAGTTAGCTCACCCTTTCCCTTTCTCGTACATGCTTGCTCTGACTCTCTCCCTCATAGTCTTCTTCTTCCTAGGTCACCACCGGAGTCGCTGTCTCTGTTCCCATGACCTCACACCACCACCGCCTAGTTGTCGTGAGATGCCTGAGCTCCCAAGGTGCCACCTCACCTTCTCCCTTCCCTCTTCTTCTCTCCTGGCCATATTTGACAAAAGAACTGCGGCACAGGGAAGGATGACTCCAGCGGCGACCTCTCCTTCTCTACGCGGCCAGATCTGCACGCCGTTGTCGCCCTCAACCATGACCTCTCCTATTCCTGCTCCCGCTACACACTGGGGTGCCTGGATCCACTTCCTCTCCTGCTCCGTGACCTCACACCGGCGCCGTCCACAACTGTGACCTTTCCTATTCCTGCTCCTGCTTCACGCCAGTGGCTCAGTGCCCTTGCATTGGTATGGACCTTATCCCTAATTTTGGTTTTTGAATCTCAGTTTATAATTTGGTTGGCATCTTTACTATAATAACTTCTGCAAAAGTAACCTAAACGATCTTATTCTACAAAGCTGCAGAGGAGAGAAGAAAATATGTGCTAAAAATACTAGCATGTTTTCACCCATCAAGTACCCAATACTTGTATCAGTGATCTGGGCAAAATACTGAAAATCTGCAGCATAAATTACTGGGTGAAATACTAAAAAGTAAAGAGGCCCATGTTTTAACAGTATTTCAACACTGAATGTAGTACCACTACCAATAAATCATAACAGTATTCTTCAATCACCACTGATATTGTTTCTTGATGTAGCAATCTTCTTTCTCGTTGTTCTGCGGCTGGTCCAAAGTATACACGTCAATCAGATTAACCAATGGAAATGTTCATAGATGCTTTTATTTTTATATGATCATTTTCTTGATGTAGCAATTTTCTTCGTACTGTTATGATTCATTGGCAGTGGTTCTACACTCAGTGGTGAAATACTGAAAACATGACGTAATATTGAAAAGTGGTCCATGATAGTACTATCATTTTAAATGTTCATCATACTGTTTCACTTCTCCATTTTATTTTCGAAAACATTGGTAGTGGTACTACACAATATTTCACTTCTCGATGATATTACTGGGTGAAATACTGAAAAGAGGTGAAGGTTCATTTTAAATGGGCTCTGAAAAACACATTGTACTTTCTTCATGCTGAGAATAGCTGGGGCTTACCACTGAAGTAACAACTCTCTAAATGATATTATGGCACCATTTAGAAGCACAGATAAAAAAGCACATGTTCTCCTAATGGCAGTAACTATGACCAGCTTATTGAACTTGCCCACAAATTGTGTACTAGATTGGATGGTAGTAACTGATGCAATTCCAGATCGTGTACTGGATTGGGTGTCCAGCGATCTTGTTTTCTGCAGAACATTAAGTAATTGAGTATCCTATCAATGTGAAATTACCATTGCTGTAGAACTACCACTAGTGACAAAGGTTACCATATCAACCTCATCCAACCAAACATCATCTCATACCATCCTGTACCATTCCATCCAAGCAATCAAACAAAATCTTATACCATCCCATTAAGGCAACCAAACACCCTCTCTGTACCATCTTATCCAGGATCATCCCATCCATCCTGTACCATCCCATCCCATTCATCCTTATTCACCCAACCAAATACACCCTTAAAGACTGCTTTGTGTTTGGACTTATCATTCTCAAAAAGCTGGGAACAAGTGTCAATGATCAGAGAAAGATTTACAACAATCTATTCAAGTTAGAAGAGTTATGTGGATAATCTCCAAAGGTAATAGCAGACTCCTAACCAAGGGAATGATTGCCCAAGCTGCATCAGACTGTCCAAGTTCCAAAGGCCAGAAAAGAGGTAGCTTGCCAGCTAGATCTGTCAAGTCAAAGGAAAGAGTGCCCAACGCCTTCCATGTGTCTCAACTTCAGAAGAGCCTTCGTGAGCCAACCAAGCATGTTTCGTTGGAGGCTGCAGAGTTGCAGGACGACCTAACCATCAGGGAGCAACTGTCAAGGTTTGGAAGTTGCAGAGCGTCTAGCAAGTTCAAGAACCTTCTTTCCACGTACCAGTGGACCAACCATGCCGAGGATGAATCTACCAAGGAGTGCGCAGAAGTCTTGAGAGCCGAGTTTCCAATCCTTTTCCATAGCTGCTTGAATCTTGGGCTGAGATTCTATTTAACGGGTAGGTTTGTAACACCTTAATTTTCGCGCCTTTTGAGGTTTTCAAAATAAAAGGAACCATTTGGATTTTTTCATGAATTAATTAAAGCTTAATTATTATTTCCAAAAATAAAATAATTTAATCTAACAAAATTAGAAAAGCTTGTGTTGCAAGAATTTTTTCTTTATTTTATTGGAATTTTTGGAGTACGTTTGCTACTTATATGGATTTATTTGAATTTCTAGCCTTTTGTGAAATTTGGAAATCCTTTCCAAATTCCTAAATCCCCTTAGGCTGAGTCCTTTGGTTGGCCCATCTTCTTTCCTTGGCTGTAGGCCTATTAGGCCCTCCCCACGGCCCACCTCCTTCAACTCATCCCTCAACCCAACACTCGGTCAACCCAGCCATCCCCGCCAGCCCGATCCGCTGTGCCCCTGAGCCTGGCCCATCCCCACCAAAACCCTAACTAATGAGGGCATTCCTTCGACTATACTGACATCATCTTCACCATCTTCTTCCATTGTTTATGATGAGGCTCCAAACATGTTTCAAGGATCAATAACATGATCACATGCCAAGAAACAAGCTCAAAATGTTGCTTTTCTTTTAACTACCTATAACCTAACTTTCAATGAGAATTGGATGTTTCCTTTTGTAAATTCTTTGTGTGTTCTCATATTTGAATGTGTTGAGACATGGTGTCTCCAACGGGAGGTGAGGGGGGAAGGGCACCCAAAGGAGATAACATGTGCATTGCTAGCACCGGGAAACACACAGGAGCACTCGGAGGCATATCCCAATTGAGAAGCAAGCCTACTGGCTACAATACAAGGGAGGCAAGGCCCAACCCAATTTGGCCAAGAAAAGAAAGGAAAGAAAGAGATAAGGTCGAATTGGATTTGGAGAGCAAAAGAGCCCAATTCAAAATGCCATACCAAAATTAAAAAGACCATAATTCTCACATACAAACTCAGATTGTGGCATTTTTGTACTTGTTTAAAAGCTTGAGACATCGTCTCTATTTTACTCTATTATGAGATGGTCAGAATCAGCCTCCTTCTATACATAAATTGGCGAATAAGTATCAGCTTCCAGATTGGCTGAATTAGATTAGGAATTTGAGTTAGAGTTAGAGTCACCTTGGCTGGCCCTAGGCTAGGTTGGACGCCCCCATAGTATTACTTATATATTTGTATTATTCTCTATTGTAAACTCAGACCACGCCATTTTCAAGATAGCTAATATTGCTTATTCTTGAGTTTATGCTACTTGTTGCCTTTTGGGAATTGGATGATTTTCTTGGGAATACCTCTGTTGTTCTTGCTATTTCTTCATGTGATTCCAGGAACCAACCATGCGTCTACTTCTTGCATGGTTGAGTAGATGTGGATCATGAACGTGTTCTTAGGTGGATTAATTTGTCACAGGTTACTGTATTGAGATAATGGTTGGCGCTATCGTGTTCGTCAAGGTTCACAGATCCAAAGTTATCCTTGATCCTACGTCGTGAAGATCAGGCACCAACAATGTGGCTTCACCATCGTCCCCTCTCTTTTGTGCTACTTCATGTCCACTAAAACCCTATCATATGCCATTGTCGTTGGAGTGCATCGCCGCTCACCTTTGATGTGGTCACCACATCACTATCCATGTCATCGCAACCTCAGAATCTCTATCGCCGTGTCATGCCCCATCAGTGTAAATGTTATAGACCCAAAACCTAACCCTAGATCGGTTTTGTGGACCTAGTCTACTGTGAACTGAGTCACTTACATGTGGATCCCACTTGTTAGTACAGTATTCCATGAACCCGGTTCACTATGAACCATAAGCTTTTCTCCGTGGACCTAGTCCATAGACAGAGGGCCCACATGTTAGTCTCTGGTTAATTTTTGGAATTCTAGAAATTAAATAGAAAATAAAAAACCACCCGGATCCACTTGTCAAGTTCTATCCTTTTTAATCTGAAGGAATATTCTTGGAATATTCTCTTTTATATCTCATTCATCCGCATTTTCCTTGCCAATAAATCTTTCGAAAGCCTGTTCTCCTTCAAATGATCTCTGATTCAGTCTGTTCAAGTTCCTAAATTCATAAAAATCAAGCCCTTCGCTCTAGTACCATCTTGGCATTCAATTGATTTGTATTTTTGAGTTTTTTTATATTTGCTCCTTCTCTTTCCTTAGATGTAGATGTCTATAAGTCATTCCGAGGAGCTAAAGGTAAGGAAGATGAAGATAGAAGATAAAGTGATAAACTATAAAGGAACATCAGCATAGCAAGAGACAAGCAAGCAATGCTTTGATTACGTTGAAACCAATTTTTCAAATTTTATTTTGTTTTAACCTATTGCATGTTAGTTTAAATTATAAAATGTTCAAATAGTTTAGGAATTAGTTATTTAACCTATTTGAATTATACATGCCTTGTTATTTGCTATGCCATGATTATTTGTCACCCTAGGATGGATAATTATCAGTTTGTTACTAATATATGCCAATGTGGGTTGGTTAGTTCATGATTAGTTTGCTTAGCCATGCCGTAATAATTGGTATCATTTGAAAGAGCATATTCAAACTTGACTAATTGTCTATAGAATATATTTTATGAAAAGGGTGTGCCATATGTTGTCACATAATGATGATCTTGATGGTATGTGTTGCATAATAATCAATAGGATTGGCAAATGATTTAGACTAAGGCAAGTGGAAAGAGGCTGTGAGTTTGGGTGGGTATGTGAGGCATTGAGTTGGTATGATGATGTGTGAATGAAGTTGATAATGGTTACTGTGAATAACTGGATGTCTTGCCTTGGTCAATTAAGGACTTAAGCTTGTAAGCTATTGAACTGGGTCAATCATACAACCACATATCTGTAATAGGATAGATCTAACTCAGTAAGTTACCGAGTGTTGACATATGATATCTCAGGTGGTAGACTAAGCTTGAGTGCAAGGTCAGAGAAGGTGTGTTTCTGTAGCTCCACATCTCAAACAAGTATTGTTCTTAGTCCAACGATAATTCTCTCCCATTGTTCTGCTCTGTGTGAGGGTAGAATGGTGAGTTTTGGCTTATTGGGAGGGTCATTGTTCGGATAGAGTTTCTGAAAGGTTTTGTCACGATTTCCTTAGTCGCACACCTACGAAAGTGTGTCAGACAGATAGTCTAAGATAAACATATCTTGTGTGTGAAGTGTATAACCTCTGTAGAGTGTAAAATCTATTCGAATAGCCATATCCCTGGTTATGGATAATGCTAAGGAATTTCATGCAAGGGTTACATTTTATAAATTAAAACTTGGGAGAGATGGCTGTGTACTAGAAAAAGAAAATAGTGTAGGTTGTATGCTATTTTAGTTGAGTTTAACTTGGAAAATATCTAAATAACTTATTGTTACTATTATTTATTTTACTTATGCTTTTAATCTATTATCGTATTCAATTTCTAAAGTCAGCTTTGTGCAAAAGTAACCATATCAGTCATTCTTTTAATAAGCCTTGCATGTAGTTATTAGACTTGCATTCTGTGGTGCAACTTGCTTATTACTCCATGTACTCACCCTTACTATAAACAATGTTGCTTAGATGCTGAAGACATTCATCAAGACATCAGTGGTCAGAGAGGACTACTTTAAAGATTGTGAAGAATTAAGTCACGCTACCCCAGTCGATTGCCTATGGCATAGGGATGGGTTCCACTTGAAAATATTATGTTTCCTTCCACTGTAGTTTATTTGAGTTGTTTGCCTCATAAGGCAATACTTGTAAGCCTTGATCGTAAGATTGCTACTATGATATTTATTGTTCATTGCTTATTCCTTAATTATTGTGCACATGAAATGATATTTCATTAATGTTGCCACTATGTGCAGTAGCGTGATCATGGACTAATGTAGTATATACTGAGGGTCTGAATTTGCATATTCGAGTCCCAACAAGCGTCCCCTGTGGCTAGGGGCTAACTAAGTGCTTCAACCCTTGTACGTATTTGAGCTAGCTAATGCTTGAGTTCAATGTTATGCTTCTCCATCTCTGACCACATCTCTAATTGGAGCTCTGCCTTGATCTACTCATGCAAGGATGTTTTCCTCTTCCTCCTCATATCCGGGTCATTGTTGAAAACATCCCTTCAAGGGACAGTAACACTCAACCCTCGCATACAACTAGGGTATTCCTTGTTTCCCAATGCCATGTAAAGGACATCCCTATCCCCCACAGCCTAAAAGGATCCTTTGCATTGCTCAACACTCAAAATCCTCTTTAAATAGGTTAGATATTATTTAATTAGGATTTAAAGATGAGCATTTGATGGTCTTACTAGGGTAGATATTCCTACTAGCCATTTGACGATGGTCTCATAAGAAAGATTAACAACTGAGGCGGTCCCTGATGATGTCATCTTCGTTCTTACTAGCACCCAATTATGGGCTTGCTCATCTATTATCTCCGCAAAGGGCATGGATCCTGATGCTCGCTCAGCCTCCTCCTCATGCTTCCTCCTTGAAGAGTTCTTCCCCACGTACCCACTAGTGCCTAGGTAGTGCAAGTGAATGTTCTATGATTGGATAGCTTTGTTCCTCACACTAAGCGCCTGAAACTATAGTGTGCTCTACATTCTCACGAACTCCTCCCATGCCGCTAGAGTCACGAAAGGGTACTTCTCAAGTGGGCCCATTGACTTGATCATGTACTTGGTGATAAGTGTGCTCTTGAAGGTTTCCCAGGCTTTGCATATTGATAGCAAAGCCTGTTGGTTCACTCGGCACTTGAGCTCCTTGGGAATCACAAATCCGCCTTGACCTCTTCCGAGAGCATGTCCTTGTCATGCTCCATCACGACCTTCTAGGTAGGGATAGTGATCGACACCTTCTCATTTGCATGTATACCGCACATGGTTCAAAATGTATGATTGCGTTCTTTGGAGCTACTGGGACCCCAGTTCCAATATTCACATGCAAATCTAGTAAAAAAGTGTGGTTTTCTTCACTCATGGGACGACGAAGGGTTGGATATGGCGAAGGAAGGGAGATAGTGATGGTGTAGATATGGTGCTGGTGATGGGACGATGCAAAGAGGACGACAACAATGTGGAGAGGATAGTGATGGGACGGTGCGGGTGATGGGATGATGATTATAACAAGATGGAGGCGCTAAGTTTGGTGCTATCAAACCCTAGATTTCGGGAGAGAGATGATAAGTGTGACTGAGTATCCGAAACGATACGTCAGGATGTTATATAGTGGTCTACCACTTATCACAAATGGTTAATACATAAAATCGTCTATGATATTGCTCATCACAGATGGTTGATAAAAACCATTTGTGATATATCACAGACGGCTATTGCAAACAAACCATCTGTGTCATATCACAGACGGTTGAAAAAACACCATCTACATCGTATCACAAATGGCTTTACTAGTTTAACCCTTTGTGTCATATCCCAGATGGCTACACCGGTTGAACCATCTAAGTTAGTGTTATATCACATATGGCTTTCTAGGTTAGCTATCTGTAATATTACTTTTGTGCCTCATCCTAACAAACACAAAGTTTCAGTAATTTTACTGAATTTGATATTATGTCGTAGCTTTCATATGTGTGGTATTTATAAATAAAAGTTTATAATGAAACATTTAGAGAACAACGAAATGGAACTTTTTTATGTCGTGGGCATTGTCAAATTCCAAATCATCTTCTTGGCCACTTTATTCCACTTGCCGCATACTTGCAAAGGTGGAAATTGTACGATAAGCTACCCAAATGGTACCAAATGTGAAGGGTGGATTACCTTTGAAAAATAGCCCTTCCTGGTGATCAATGCTAGCATAGCTGGTTTCCTCAGAATCTTTGAGATCTAATCGTACGCTATCTCCAAATGCTAGCATGTTATCGAACTGATTGTATTCTTCCTCATCTATGACATTCTCCACACTGATAGTCCTTTTCTTGCCATGAACGATAACGTGGCACTTTTTGTTTGCTGGGTCAATGACATAAATGACTTGAATGGCTTGCTTGGCAAGTAAAAATGGCTTGTCTTTGTATGCAACTCGTTAGAGGTCTATAGAAGTGATACCATACCTATCAACCTTCACACCTTGTGAAATTTGGACATACCGACATCGAAACTATGGGATCTTGAACAGTACGTAGTTGAGCTTCCAAATTTCTTCTATGAATCTATAGTACAAACTCAATCTATATATCATCCTCATTGCCTTGGTCATCATGAACTCCTCATGAAATGCATCTGTGCTCACTTCGCTATTTTGCGCGGTACTCTTTCCATCCTTCTGTTTCGTGTAAAATGTGTACTTGTTAATATCATATCCTTGTCATGTCTCAACAATAAATTTTGGCCTTTTTGTCAACCATTTAAGGACAACACTTGTTGACTCTCTGTTCAGGCGCACTTTCATCCACGCATTGAATCAATGATTTTGTTCTCCCATGATCCAAACCTTGGACCGTCCCGGATTGTCTTGTCATATCATGTCCTTATGCTCATAGATGTACAGGGACACCTCCGCCATGTGTTGCAAGACCATAAACTATTCTTTGGAGTACATATCGAAATCATGGGTGATTGTTTTCTAGCCAATGGTTCCAACACCTTCAAGCCTCATCTCATGATGAGATACCAGTATGCCTATTGGTTTTACGTTAGCCATGTAATCAACACAAAACTCAATAACCTCCTTGGCTGCACAAACTTCGATGATGCTATCCTCAGGTAGAGAGTGATTTCTCACATAATACTGGGGAACGGGTAGGCTACTCTAGCAAAAAATCAAAATTTTCTACCACGTAACCAAGGAACCACTGTAAGTTATAGATCACAGAATTACCACTAGACACGCAGACCCATAGCGGAAATAGAGTCGATGTAGTGTGGTGGTGCAGATGTAATCGACTAGTCTTGCTCCTCCTCCAACAGCTTCTTCGCAGCAACGCCTCCAAGATATCCACACGTACGGGGCAGGAACACCACGCGCCGGAGTGCTAGCGCCGACTACGCGGTTCTGGGCGAAGGAGGGGTGGCGACTAGGGTCTCAGGAATTCCGAATTCCTATTGTGTTTTTCATGTCTCTCTCTCTCACAAAGCCAGAACCTCCTCCCTTTATATAGACGTTCTATAACGGGTTTCAACCTTTGAAGCCTATTAGGAACTCTAAGGGCCTGTTTGTTTTAGCTTTTGATTCTGGATTCTGGTCCCAAAAGCAGAATCAGAAACAAACAGCCTGATTCTAGAATCCGATTCTGACAATCCACCCCACTCATATACACTAGAATCCACAATCCACTTCATATGTGCTTTTGGATTCTAGCTTTTGGAGAATCAGCTTCTCAAAAACCACAATCCAGAATCAGCTTTTAGAGAATCCAAAGCTGAAACAAACAGGCCCTAAGCCCATTACAACTTGGATCCCTATCTAAATTGGTTACAGCCCCTTAAGTGCGTGACTCTATAGGTTCACATGCACTTGGACATGACTGGAGTACCCCTATCGATCGTTGAGTACTCCTACTTGACCATCGGGTATACCTACTTGACTATCGAGTAATCGACCAATAGTCGAAGCGGTCCTTAGCAGGACTTACAGACTCCCGAGTACATGTAAAGATTGGACGAACCTCAACAATGTCCTATATGCATTTCCTTTTGCCTCACGATATCAGTCAAACCCAAGGCGAGTTGATGTCATCCTTGTTTGGATGGCTCGACCACTCTTTCTCGATGCCGTGAATCGGATTCCCTGAATACATCGAGTTAACTCTTTAACTCGATGACTCAAGTAACTCTTTACTCAAGTAGTATGGCCATGAATTTCTGGAATTCGACCACTCGAGAGGCCTAGAGATATCTCTCCTGTTGTATGGAGGGGCAAATCCTATCTTGATCGACCACGCCTCGCAGCATGTTTCATGACAAACCCGAAAGCCATCTTTATAACTACCCAGTTACGGAGTAGCATTTGATGACCCCTAAGTAATCCATTATGCATCTTGAGAACATGCGACAATCTCAAGTCGAAGGATATAGCATACACATCGTATATGAGACCAACTGATGAAAGAATACAACGTTCTCGTAGTGTCTCAAGGTGGGTCGAGCCAACTCCATGTTCTCCAACATGTGTTCATATTATTGGTTTGATATCTCCATATCTATGACCTATGAAACATGGTCATCAACCAATACATATGCTAGTCAATTCATATGTGTCCTCATATATTTATCGACTAGGGATCACTTTTAGAATGAACATCATAAAGATGAATATAGAGTTTCACAAACAAGTCACGTACTTATTAATCAATATCCATGATGTTATTCAAAGAATAATCTCATAGTTCATGAACATTTATGTAAATATAATCATCTCTATGATTGCCTCTAGGGCATATCTCCAACAGTCTCCCACTTGCACTAGAGTCAATCATTCAGGTATCTAATACCTATAACACTTGTGTTCACCTCATGCTTTGGTTGCGATAGGGGTTTTGTCAACGGATCAGCAACATTTGAATCCGTTTGAACTTTACATATCTTTCCATCTCCTCTATCCACAATTTTGCGAATAAGATGATATCGCCTGAGTATGTATTTGGACTTTTGATGGGATCTTGGTTCCTTAGCCTGCGTAATGGCTCCACTATTATCACAATAGAGATTCATTGGGCTGGAGGCACTAGGGATCACACCCAATCCAGAAATGAGTTTCTTTATCCAAACACACTCTTTTGCAGCTTTAGAAGCCGCAATGTACTCGGCCTCCGTCGTAGAATCAGCAACCGTGTCTTGTTTGGAACTTTTCCAACTCACTGCCTCCATTTAAAATGTATACAAATCCAGATTGCGAACGACAATCATCCTTGTCAGTTTGGAAGCTTGCATCAATGTAATCGTTTACAATGAGCTCTTCGTCACCTCCATAAACTAGGAACACATCATTAGTCCTTCTCAAGTACTTAAGAATGTTTTTAACTGCTGTCTAGTGACCTTCACCTGGATCAGACTGGTATCTACTCGTAACACTTAGAGCATATGATACATCTGATCGAGTACATAACATAGCGTACATGATAGACCCAATAGCCGAAGCATATGGAATCTTACTCATGCGGTCTCGCTCATCAATTGTCGAAGGACATTGAGTCTTGCTAAGACTTATTCTATGCAACATAGGCAAGAACCCCTTCTTAGCATCCTACATGTTGAACCGATTCAACACCTTGTCGATGTAAGTACTCTGGCTTAATCCAATTAGCCTTTTCTCTCTATCTCTATAGATCTTTATGCCCAAGATATATGCTACTTCTCTAAAGTCCTTCATAGAAAAACTATTTTTTAGAGAGGTCTTAACAGATTCCAGCATAGGAATATCATTTCCAATCAATAATATGTCATCCACATACAAGATTAGAATTACAAGTGCGCTCCCACTAACCTTCTTGTAAACACAAGATTCTTCTACGTTCTTGATGAAGCCAAACCTTTTGACTACCTCATCAAAACGAATATTCCAACTCCGAGATGCTTGCTTCAACCCATAAATGGATTTTTGAAGTTTGCATATTTTACTAGCATTCTTTGGATCGACAAAAACCTCAGGCTGTGTCATGTACATATCCTCACTTAGGTTTCCATTAAGGAAAGCCGTTTTGACATCCATTTGTCATATTTCATAATTGAAATATGCAGCAATAGCTAGAATGATCCGTACAGATTTAAGCATCACTACCAGTGAGTAAGTCTCGTCGTAGTCAACTCCTTGAACTTGTAAAAAACCCTTTACAACAAGTCTAGCTTTATAGATGTGAACATTTCCACCTATATCAATTTTCTTCTTATAAACCCATTTGCATTCAATGTTTTTTACACCATCAGGCGGATCGACCAGGATCCAAACCTAATTGTCTCCCATGGATTCAATCTCGGATCTCATGGCCCCAAGCCATTTCTTAGAGTCTGGACCCATCATCGCTTCCTTATAAGTCGTAGGCTCATCGTTGTCCAACAACAATATACCACGCGAATACCGATCAGGTACTTTGAGCAACCTATCTGACCTATGTGGCTTTAGTGCCTCCTCGATCAAGGTCCCTCCAACTATATTTTTCTCAACCACGGGTTCCTCGACCAGATTTTCCCCGATAGGGGCGTCTCCGACCAAGTCCTCCTTGAGTGGAGTAACTCGAACTTCTTCGAGTTGCACTATTCTTCCACTTGCCTTTCGCGAGAGAAACTCTTTCTCTAGAAAGACACCATTTCGAGCGACAAACACTTTGCCCTCTTGTCAGTTGTAGAAGTAATATCCTAACGTCTCCCAAGGATCTCCCACGAAAAAGCATTTATCCGATTTGGGTGTGAGTTTGTCAGACGTCTGACGTTTAACATAAATATCACAACTCCAAATTTTTAGAAAAGACAAACTGGGACTCTCTCCAGTCCACATCTCATATGGTGTCTTATCTACAGATTTAGATGGTACCCGGTTAAGTGTGAAAGCTGTAGTTTCTAGAGCGTAACCCCAAAAAGATAGTGGTAGATCTGTCTGACTCATCATTGACCAAACCATGTCTAACAAGGTCCAATTAAGCCACTCGGACACCCCATTCCTTTGAGGCGTGCCGGGAGGCGTAAGTTGTGGAACAATTCCGCAACTCTTCAGATTATTATTAAACTCATGACTCAAATATTCGCCTCCACGATCAGATCATAGAAACTTAATTTTCTTGCCACGTTGATTTTGTACTTCATTATGAAATTCCTTGAACTTTTCAAAAGTTTCCGACTTGTGCCTCATTAATTAGACATAACCATATCTACTATAGTCATCAGTAAAAGTAATGAAGTACTGAAAACCACCTCTAGCATTTGTGCTCATTGGTCCACATACATCAGTATGTACGAGTTCCAATAAGTCAGATGCCCTCTCACAATACCCTGTGAAAGGTGTCTTGGTCATCTTACTAATGATTTAAGAAGATCATCTCTATGGAGCTTCATTATGCGTTTCTGACTAATATGACCCAAGCGACAATGCCAAAAGAAAGTGGGATTCAAATCATTTGGCCGAAACCTCTTAGCATCAATATTATAGATAGGTGCATCATCAAGATTTAAAATAAACAACCCATTCACAACGGGTGCATAGCCATAAAACATCTTATTCAAAATTATAGAACAATCATTGTCCTCAATATTGAATTTATAACCTTCTACCAACAAACATGAGGCAGAAATAATGTTTCTACTTACTGTTGGAATATAATAACAATTATTTAATTCCATAATAAATCCTGAAGGTAAATGTAGTGGCAAGGTCCCGATGGCCAATGCAGCAACCCTTGCTTTATTCCCAACGCAGAGATCAACCTCGCCTCTTGCAATGCTCCTACTCCTTATTAACCCCTGCATCGAATTTCAAATATGAGCAACCGATCCAGTATCAAATACCCAAGAGTTATTAGGAGAATCGGCAAGATATAAATCTATAACATTAATACTTGATTTTGATGGCTTAACTCCACCATTCTTTTTCATATCTGTCAGGTACCTTTTGCAATTCTTCTTCCAATGGCCTGACTCTTTGCAGTAGAAGCATTCACTCTCTAAAGTAGGGCTAGACTTGGAATTAGGCTTAGGCTTGATGATGGGGATCTTATCTAAAGTTTTAGCCTTGCATTTTCCTTTAGTCTTTGCTTTCTTCTTGAAGCTAGTACTTTTCTGCACCATCATCACATGACTAGTGCTTTTCTTAATGCTGCCCTCTGCTGTCTTGAGCATCATATGCAGTTCGGTGAGGTTCTTGTCCATGCCATTCATATGAAAAGTCATAATGAATTGCCCGAAGCTCAAAGGGAGCGATGCAAGAATCAAGTCAGTAGACAACTCTTGGCTAAATGGGAAACCAAGTTTTTTCAAGCTCTGTGTGTAACCAACCATCTTGATTACATGAGGGCTCATCGGACTGCCCTCGGCTAGCTTACATCCAAACAAGGACTTTGAGATCTCATATCTCTCAGTCCTAGCCTGGGTCTCAAACATACCCTTAAGCACTACGATCATATCGTAGGCCTCTATGTTCTCAAACTGCTTCTGAAGTTCTAAGTTCATAGCAGCAAGCATGAGATAGCTAACATCGAGGGACTCATCAACCGCCTTTTGTAAGCGACTTTAACAGCATGGGAAGCATTCTCGTCAGGCACATCTGGAATTGGTTGCTCTAGAACGTGTTCCTTTTTATCTTGTCTGTGAACAATCTTCAGGTTGCGGGACCAATCTGCAAAATTTGTTCCATTAATTTTTTCCTTTTCAATTATCGAACGCAAAGCATAATTGAAAGTGGGTGCAGCAGCAGGTGGTGCCATGATCTAAAACAGAAAATATATGCGAAAATTGAGACAAATATTCATGAAGAGTAACTTATATTAAACAATTTAATAAATATACTCCCACTAAATTCCATCTCTCTTATGGTACATAATGATTCAAGACCCACAATTAATTAGTCTACTAGTGAGCTTTAGCATCACTGCTATAAGGCTAATGAATTAGGTAAGCAACCCTTTGCTAATCATATCACTATATGACTCTTGTTGTTGGGTGGCATCTCTATGCCCCGACCCCAACCTATCACTACACTGGGAAAGGTCATCTGTGGCGGTTCATAACTGCCAACAGTGGCGGTTATTGAACCGCCACAGATATAGTGCCACTGATAATCGAGGATTATCAGTGGCGGTTTTTTAACCGCCACAGATAAGTGTTATCTGTGACGGTTCTACACACTAACCGCCACAGATAACAATACTATATGTGACGGTTCTACCCACAAACCGCCACAGATAACTATACTATCTATGATGGTTCTTTCCTACAACCGCCACAGATAACAATATTATCTGTGGCGGTTCTGCCCACCAACCGCCACAGATAACTATATTATCTGTGGCGGTTCTATACACCAACCGCCACAGATAACTATATTATCTGTGGCGGTTCTATCCACCAACCGCCACAGATAGACCCTCTGAAACATATAATACATCAATCACAATTGCAATTTTGCATATACACAATTACAATGTACAACAATCACAGATTTTGCATATACACAACTACAATATAATACATATATCACAATTACATATAATACATCAATCACAATTACAATCACAGATTTTGCATATACACAATTACAATGTACAATTAAAGTGTCATGCATGAGGCGCTCGATCATGGTGATGGTGTAGGGCATGCCTCCCGCTGGACCTGCTCCCTTCTCCTCCAGTTCAGTCATCTTTCCATCAATATTTCTAAGAGTATGAAAATGAAGTCATTATATATCATACTATGCAAAGCTAAATAGATCACTTTTGTTGTATCACAAATCTTGCCGATCCATTGCCGTCTTATTCCATGTGAATGCCGTGGCATCCTCCAGATGTTGTACATGCATTAGCTAGTTTATACTCCCTCTATTTTTGAATATGTGACATTCTATTTTTCAATTTTTATTCCTAAATACATATCATTCTACAATTTTGATCCTACTTTTTACTATTTTTCCTTCTATAATCTCCATTTAGCTATTTTTAATGGCATTTACTATCATACATTAGAGTAAAACACACCATCTAAAAATATAAGGACCATGTAATCAAATCTCTTATGAATGGAAGGTAAAGATGCAAAAGGAAACTTCGGCAACTAAATGAAGCAATCAAATAAACTCTTTGTCAGAATGGTGCAGTTTTGGGGCTGAGCTCTTGCTGTATTCATCCATCACCCACGTCTATAAAAAGCTCTACTAGCCATCATGAAAGGGCACGGAGAAAAGCAATAGAGGGAGCGCCCCTCCTCTGGAGCGCGCGCGCACACACACACCACCCATCAACACACACACACGCACGGGAGAAGGGCAACAACACACGCGCAGATCAATCACAACTTCTTAAATCAAATCACAGAAATTTGAACATGTGCAAGCTATGCCATCCAATATTAAACTTGACATTCAATGAAACATCAATTTACACCACCGTAAGAAAAAAATTAACTACTTTTGTGAACTATAAGCCTACGAGTCTTCAGTGTTGGTAGGGGCCTCACGAGGTGGCAGATGAGTATGAAAGACTTCATCGTTATTATCTGGGTCATGAAACTCGCCGTTCTTGTTGAGTACTTCCTTCATGATGAAGTAGGCGAGCTATCCCTGAATGCCTTGGATTTCATTTGGAACCGGTCCTCCCGTAAGCAACTTTAAACGCTATAAATAGAAAAAGTTTATCTTAAGAGCTTATATAGAGAATGAGATGTACGAATCAATGTGTGATGTTAGCATGACAAACCTCTACGTCATTGTTTACTATTGTAGAGCCTAAGATTTCGCGCATGTATTGGCATACGAAGTACCCATATAAATTTGTTCTGGCCTTTGCTTGTAGGTAATCGCAAAAATTGAATAAACTTATACGACATTGAAGGAGTTATTGACTACGAGGTGCGATATAGGAAAATTGTTTTTGTGCATACCGAAAATTTAGTACGGATTGTCAGTGATTTATGGAAAGGACGGTGTCTCGAGCACTTTTTACAATATGCTTTGAAGGCCCTATTCACTAGACTTGTCATATCTTTGTAGTCTTTTGGATCTTTGTCCCGCGGGTCCAAGATCAGCATCTTGCTTTTATCTGGAGTAATTACTATGAGAATCCAGTAGAAACTACATACACATGTATGATGCCGTAGTCATTAGTCCAAAGTTGAACAAAGAACGAGATCAACAAGTAGTTAAACTAGCTAGTGAGCCACTTACTTGAAATTGTATGGTAAAAGTATGAACTCCTTGTCTTGGAGTTTGATGAAAGCGTTATATACGTAGTCCTCGACCTCCTTTGGTACTCTTTTGATTTCCGGCTGGCAAACTGTTCCCGGATCGAGGAATGCCACTGGCCCTTTGGTTCTTTTTAGTTCGATCAACTCGTATCTACATAACAAATGATTTAGACATCACATTTATCGGTATTACATGAATGTAGACAATGATTTTTATATTGGACACTTACAGTGACCAGCATCTCATAAGAGACACGTCGAGGGAATCTTGATAGTACATGTTGTGCAACTCGCTGAATTCTATCAGGAAGTAGCCAAACCCCTCATGGTGGAAATGTTCCTCTTTGTAAATGGCAGTGATCACCTTCGGGAGTACATGTTGGTTCGATCGCTCCATATACCATTCATGTAATCGCCTTAGCTGCACTGTTAGGCTATGAAGCTTCGAAGGGGTGACAAACGGCTTCCCCAATTCTTATTTCGGTCTTTCTTCAGCAGCTTGTCCTTTGGAGACCGCTTTACCCTTACTTTTCTCGCACACAACATCATACTCTGTTCTGGCTTCGCCTGACCTCGCTGATATGGCTTATCTATTCTGCCATGCCTTCAAAGGAGGATTTTTAAGTCGGTCAATTGAAGTTGTCGCACTAACTTTTGTACGCTGATGTGTTGGTGACGAATGTGCGAGGTTTCTTGTAGGATGTGCCGCAGAGTTCACTGCGGGAGAGGCCGCGTGGTCACCTCGGGAGGGTGGCGTGCTCACCTCAGGAGGAACAGGCACTTCATGATGGTCCAAGACGATGTCACGTTTGCGCCACTGGATGAATGAGTGGACGGCACTTCCTAGAGTTGTAACCTCGTCGTTCGGGGGCATTTATAGCCCGAGGTTGGCACACTGGGGATTAACCATGTCCACCTGGACTTTTGCATATCCTGGCGCTATCGCAGAGTTGTGCAATACACCTCCTTCTTGGCATGGGTACGCTATGCCTGTACCAGCCTGAATGAATATGTTCATGACGGGCAAAGTGAGCTGGCACGGTGTGGGGTCATGTATGTCATCCACAGGATAATGGCCTATGTCCTATTCTACAAGTGGGGCGGATGCGCAACTGCTGCGACGATTCGGAGGGCTAGTCGTAACAATGTTCTCGGCTTGCGACTGGCTCATGGCTTGTTGTACTTGTTGTTCTATTCTGCCTTGTAATTCTCGAAGCATCTTTTCCTTCATCATTTCTATTTCGACAAACGCTTCTCTAGCTCTCTTTCGACTCTTGTAAGTGTGAAGGTGCTCGGGAATCTGTCTTCGGGGAACCTTAACCCGACACCTCGTGTCCGTCGGGATGCTCCTTGTTTCCCAGGCACGTGTTAGTTCGTCGTTCTCCTATCGGGTGGAATGTTCCTTGGGAAGACTCGACGTCATGACTCCACGAACCCTTTGCGACATTGCTTCGTCGTCGCTATTTCGAAGGATAAGCCCCACCGGACGTGACACTTGCCCTCGCTAGCACGTAGTGCTTGACTCGATCCGTAGTCAGGCCAATTGACTTGTACCATCGACTATAGTGATTACGCTTCTGCCTCTCCCATTGAGGATTTTACCAACGTAACCACCCGTACCAAGTCGTGTGGATGGATGTTCCTCCTTCCGATGTTTATGTGGTCCTCATTGGACTTCTTTCTTCGCTTCACTTTGCTTCATCGACACGAAATCATCCCAATATGGTTCTAAGTTTGGGTAGTCCCGATGGTCGATCGGTTTTCTTCACATAAGTAGTATTCACCTGGCCTTGAAGTTCCTCCATGCCGCATCCATGGTCATCAACGCATCCCGACGCGCGGTGTTCATCTTCTTCGGGAATTGAAGGTTTGTTTGAGCTCCGTCCATAGATCCGCTTTGATGGTATCGGGCACTTTGTGCCAATCCAAAAGGTGATTGGCACTCTCTCCTTGCGATATACCCGCAGTTGTTACGTACTTTGCTACGAACTTTGGCGGTGCAATAGGGCCCACTTACGAGACCTCCGAGATGGTATACCGCCTTGGGCTTCTTATTTCTTCCTCGCCACGAGGTCTTGCCACGGTATGTCAAAGATCGGCGGCATGGCGGTGGTTGGGTGGAGGTTGAGGAACACGCTAGGGCTAGGGTCGGGCTCGGGGTGGATTGCTCCTCCATATCGACCTTGGATGTGCGAATCGAAAGAGGTAAAGTATGGAACCATTAGAATTTGGCGATCATTTGGGTTAAGTGCGGAAGTTAACTCAAAACTAGAAATGAAAGTAATCGAGAAATTGGGCATTCAATAGAAAAACTTATCTTTTAGAAAAACTTATCTTTTGTTCGGCTACTTTTGTTTTCTTTGTTCATTCCATCGTTCATCCGTGTGCTAGAGTCTAGAATATATCTCCTAGTTTGTTTTCTTTTTCTTCCCTTGTAAAGAAATATTCCTAAATTTTTAGTTTTGCTTGCAGGATGGAAATGGGAGGAGATTGTTTGCCACGTGTGCAGAAAATTAAGCGGGGACTTCACTGCTACATCCTGTATATACAAACTGGTAACATGTTTTAAATCAACCAATTGTTTCCTGCATATCCATCTTATATGCATTTTGTGATGAACACATACATCCTGTATATACAAACCGGTGTGGCTTTCACACAATGTGTACTACTATGTAGGCCAGGACTATTGATCAGAGTATCAGAAAATTTGTAAGTGTGACCGCAACAATTCTGTGATGCTTTTCTTTTGTTCACAAAATGCAAGAAATATGCAAAGATTAGTTGAGAGGTACCAGAGCAATGCGGAAGAAAGTCAAATGGCAAACAGAGCTCTACAAAACCAGGTCTGCCTATGTACCTTGCAAAGCTTGAAAACATTGCAACTGCTCGAAGGGATGTATCTAATCAAAACTCATCTGTGGTTGCTAACAAACTAACTCTCCAAATGAGCCATCAGATGAGGCTCAGAGTCCGATCACATTCAGATGGAATTGAGGAGAACATGAGTGCACAATTTTGTGAAAAAAATAATTGATTTATTAAGTAAAAAAACAAACAACAACTTTTTGCTCTAGCTCTTTAATAACTAAATCTTATATGTCACCAGGCAAAAGCATAATCATGAAGCTGCCAACAGATCACATGGAAATGCAGGTACACAATACAAGAAATGCGGTACACAATATCAAAGCGTATGACTAGTACACAATACAAGAAATGCGGTGGTGCCACGGATCACATGGAGTTCTCGATGTTTAAGATTATCTATATGTGCAAAGCCCATTCCACATGACAAGTGAATCATTGTATCCATAAGACTAGCAAGTGAATCATTGTACCCATAAGACGATGGCAAAAGAGTACGTAACTCGAGAATCGAACCTCACGATGTCTTTAGCTTAACATTCTAGGAATATATGATAAGTTCTCATCTTGAGTCGATTCACATTACTCCATTTTCTTCAACTAGCATTTTAGATGCTAAGATTTATCGTGTTTGTGCACAAGACAAAAGATTTATCTTTTTGGGCATTTTCTCTAACATAGCTAGTCGTGGAGAATTTATCTTTGTTTGGGCATATGTAGAACATGTAGTTATGTAGAATTAATCGATAGAAGATTCAATGTTAAGCAAACCGAATGGGCGAGGAGCTCACGCGACGTCGGGGCAGCGTCGAGCGGCGTCGGGCGGCGTCGGTAGCGTCGGTCGGGCGCGAGCGTCGAGCGGCGCCGGGGGCGGCGACCGTGGCAGCGTCGGGCTTGGTGAGAAGACTGAAGCGGCGGGAGTTTAGGGTTTAGGGCAACGGTGAGAAGAGTGACTGTTGTAATGACTTTTATATGTGGGTTATCTGTGGTGGTTCGTAACAAGAACCGCCACTGATACTATCTGTGGCGGTTCTTTATACAAACCGCCACAGATACCCTTATCTGTGGTGGTTATTATTAAGAACCGCCACTGATATATAACTTATCTGTGGCAGTTCTTCACAAGAACCGCCACTGATACATATATTATCTGTGGCGGTTCTTTATACTAACCGCCACGGATAAGTTTATCAGTGGCGGTTCTTCAAAAGAACCGCCACTGATACAATTATCCTAACATAATTGTAACCATATTTACTTCTAATACATTAATCTACCCTACATAATCCTAATATATTAATGACCTTATATAATCCTAATAAATATTATATACCCTATATAATCCTGCTAAATATTATATACCCTATATAATCCTAATATAGTAATGATCATATTTAATTCAAATCTGATAATATACCCTACATAATCCTAATATATTAATGACCCACATTTCCATTACTCCACACAAATGCATAACACCACATTTTCATTACTCCATACAAATGCATATTGTTTACATCACATTGCCATTACTCGTATATAGCTAATTATTTTCTTTCACAATTTGCCCTTCTTCATGATCATCGCGATGATAGGTAGCTTCTGAGTGGTTTCTTCCTCGAGCCACGATGTTGCCATCTACGAAAGGAGGCAACTCGTCAAAGCGGTTGTACTCATCCTCATTCACGACATTCTCAACTCAGACGATCCTTCTTTTCCCTGAAGAACTACATGGCGCTCCTTATCTGCCGGTCGATTACATAGAAGACTTGTGCTATTTGCCATGAAATCACGAATGGTTCGTCTCTGTATCAGAGACATGTTCGATGTCCACATGAGTGAAACCGTATTTGTCCACCATGACACCCTTTGAGAGTTGTACCTAACGACACCGAAACATCGGGATCTTAAAAATACAATAGTCGAGCTCCCAAATCTCTTCTATGAACCCATAGAAGCTACTCTTCTTCTTGCTGTGTTGTCATAGGCATCTATCTGGACACCACTATTTTGGTAAGTGCTTTTGCTACCCTGAGATCTCGTGTAAAAGGTATATCCATTTATGTCGTATCCTTGCCATGTCAAGATTGTACCTGATGGCCCTTTTGCCAACCACCTCAACGTAACACTCGTTTCTTTCCCAGTCATATGCTCTTTGAACCAATGATTGAACAAACGGTTATGCTCTTTTGTTACCCAAACCTCTGATCGTCCACAATTTTCCTCTCGTAGCTTAACCTTGTGCATGTCCATATACGAGGACACCTCAACTGACTTTTGCAAGACTGTGAAATGAGCTTTTTCGAACAATCCATGATCGTAAGAATTTATTGATTTCCTTCCAATCGTCCCTTTCCCAGCTAGCCTACCCTCATGGCGAGATACAGGCACTTCTACCGGTTCCACCCTGTCGGGACCCGAATCTGCAAATCCGAACCCTCTGTGTATTCTGTGCTAGTCCAGGATCACGCTAGCACACACAGTCTTACAGGGCTGCACATCACAGAAATTCACAACGATATAACAATAAATAGTGCAAACATTTATATAAACCGAGTTGTACGACCTTATGGTCTCCTTACAGATAAAATCAACCACACAGGGCTTACATTATTCAGAGTAAAAGAAATAGCAACAGAATAAAAATAAATATCGTGGAAGCCTCCATCTCTCCACAGGCATCCGACTGGGCTTGCCCCCTAGTTGCTCGGGTCCACAACGTACTCCTCCTCCCAGGCTGGTGTAGACTCCTCCACTGATGTTGGGGTTGATAAGAAAGGTGGGATGAGTACACAAGGCACTCAACAAGTAATGCACAGAATGCGGCACTAGTACTATATGCAAAGCTTATTCCAAAGGATTGGCTTAAATGGTTCTCTTGCATCAAACAGCATTTTTAAACTAGTATCTTATTTAGTTTAAAGCAGTGGAACAGTTATAATTAATACTATTTTCTTCAAATGGTTTTTCTTCGAAGAACCTCGGCAAACAGCCTTAACAGTTCATTTTCAATACTGTCACACAGCCACCCTTTCCACATTTTGTTTACGAAGATCTACCCCTTGACTGTAATCCCCGAGCAATGCTCAATACCGTGAGCACGGCTATTCGAATAGTTTTGACACTCTGCAGAGGTTGTACACTTTACCCACAAGATACACCGCTCACCACCATGTGATTGTCCGCAACAAAGCTTTTCAGAACCTCTACCTTAACTAAAGAACCTCTCGGTATTACCCTCACTATCACTTCCCTCACAGAGCCAAGTATAGGACGGGTCAATCACCGTTGGATGGGCACCAAGTCGTAGCACAGTGCGCTCCCCGCACAGATACACCTGTGCCTTTGTCACCCCGAGGTATCGGAGGAAGATATCGAACCCTAATCAACTAGGTCATCCCATATCGGACATGTGGTTGTACGGGTGACTCGGATCAAAGGCTTGCAAGGTGAAGTCCTTAAGCACCAAGGCAAAACTTCCAACACTCAACGGTGGCACACTGACCCATTGTGGCACACAAACTCACAACACTCATCAACCCAATGCCACACAGGCCCACGGTGCACACCTCTTGCCACTTGCCCCAGTCTAAATCATTTCCCACCCAGTTGATTATTGTGCAACACATGCCAGCAATAACTCAACATCAGTATGGAACCACACAGGTCACCATACTTCCATATCATCATGTGGCATCATCACACCACTTTCAAAATACATTCAATATTCCATTAGTCAATTTTGTAGCATTTTTCTGAAAGATCATTCATGACTCGTTGCAAGGCTAAGCATCTACTCACGGTCTAGCCTCCCGTGTTGGCATCATATTATTATCCAACCAGTACAAACAAACTTAGGGTGACAATAATTTAGGGCATACAATTAATAATTTCAAGGTGGCATAACAAAATGGATTGATTAACTACGTTATCCCAATTTAAATTAGCTTCATTTTAAACAAATAAGCATGCATAATTTCAAAGCATAAATTACATTTTAAAAAGCTGGGATCAAAATGATCAAAGCATCACTTGCCTTCAAAGAGTTGCTGGTCGTGTTCCGAAGCTTGGACTTGAGCGACGAATTCTTCCTCGAAACTTTCCGGCAAAATTGCGTCTACGCGTACAAACAAAATATACAATAATTATCTAATAAAGAGGATTAAATTGCCTCAAAAATTCAAATAAAATTCATCATTAAATAGATCACAATTTTATGAATTTTTAGAAATTTGAATCACCCAAATGCGAGTTAAAATGCAAAAGTTATAGCCATTTGAAGTTTGAATAAAATCTGAAATTTCGGAAATTAGAAAATCCGATTTTTCCAAATTATTTTTATACTGAAAATTCGCATTTATGACGTCGGCATCGCATCATGATGACGTCAGCATAAAAATGAATTTCGGTCAAAATATTTTTATATATAAAAATATTTATGACGTCAGCGATGACGTCAGCGTGACACGTGGCATGCCCAGAGGCTGCCACGTCGCTCTGGCCTATGGACTGGGTCCACGCCCGGCTTTGGTCCACCGTGGACTGACAGAACTGTGCTCGTGAACTAGGTGACGCAAGCCGTGGCGTCAGCGATGATGCGCAGCCAATCCCGACGCGACACGCGGCAAGATCAAGACCGCTCGCTCAACCAACGGTCGGATATCACCCCCGCGCGGTTCGGCGACGCTTCGCACTCCACGCCCCCACGCGTCACGAATCCAACGGTGCGCCCGAAATCAACGGTTAGATCTGGTCTCTCCCTCGATCAGCGCGCTGCACGCGTCGCGCATGATTCGATGGGGTCTTTGCGTCATCTCCGCCGCGTTCAAATTTGAGCGGCGCGGATCCGCACGCCACCGATCAACTCACGGTATTGTTTAGATCTAATCCAGCGGCTAAGACAAAAACATATCGCAGAAACTAGATCTAATCCAAGCCGTTCGCTCTAGATCTAACGAACAAGATTCAACTAACGTATAAACCTTAGGGTTAATCCAGACCGTCCAAAACAGATCTAACGGCACAGAAACAACTAAATGAAAATAGAGAAGGCGGCGTGGCACGATCCTTACCCTCCTTGCGGTCAAGCGGTCAGCGATGCTCGAAGTCCGACGATGGCGTGTGGCGGTGCAGGCTTGCCGGAGATGAGGAAGACGACGTAGTCGACGGCGTTTCGGTGGTTCCCCGGTGAGAAGATCTAGCGCATTCGACCCGGCTTGTCTCGGGCAGTGCTCTGGTGGCCTCGGCGACGGCGGAAATGAACCGACGGCGACGCAAACGGCGAAGAACAGTGGCGGCGCACAGAGAGCAACTACGGCGAGCTTTTGTGAGTAAGCGGAGGCGTTTCGGGAGGCGTGCGCTAGGGCTACAAGAGCGTCTTGAAATGCGCAGCACGGGGGTGGCAGCGATGCACTAAATAGCGCCTCGACGTGCGCGCAATCCTCGGTGAAACGGGCGGACATGCAGGCGGCCGTTGCTCCGGCGATCTCACGAGGAAGAAGCGACGTGGTGAAATCCCGGGCGTCCACACGCAGCGATCCAACGGGTGAAAACGGTGAAGTGACGTGGCAGCTTCTCAGACGCATGATGCCGATCCAACGGGCGAAGCGCGGCGGCGGCTAGGGTTTAATGAGGCGGCTGCGTGGGCGGCGACGCGAGCTGAGCTAAATACGATCTTGGGCGGTCCAAGTGTTTGGCCCAAGCCTTTGCTTTTGGGATTTTAAATCCTTTTCGAATAAAAATAATTCGAGAAAATAGTTTTGGCCAAAGAAAATAGTAAAAATATCTGAAAAATTCTAGAAAATACTTTGAGCTATTTGGGACTCAAATAAAATATTTCCAATCAAACTTTGCAAAAACTTTTTCATTATTTAATTGTTTTCAAGGACGGCTTTATTTGAATAATTCTAAATAATTTCAACAAATTCCCAAAAATTCCCAAAAATAAAAAATACTCCAAAATTTAAATTAGGGCAAAATTTAGGGTGTTACAATCCTCCCCCCTTAACAGAATCTCGTCCCCGAGATTCAGGGCTGTCTACAGAAATAGTTTAGGGAACTCCTTCTTCAGATCTTCTTCACGTTCCCACGTTGCTTCACTTTCCGAATGGTTGCTCCACTGAACTCTGCAAAAACGTGTTGACTTGTTCCTTTTCTCTCTGTCCATTATGTCCAGAATCTTCATCGGATGTTCTTTGTAAGTCAGATCTTCTTGCAGCTCGATTGCCTCTAACGGTGTTTGTTCTTCCGGTACTCGAAGACACTTCTTTAGTTGTGATACATGAAATACATCATGCACTCCTACCAAAGACTGCGGTAACTCCAACTGATATGCAACTTTACCACTGCGGCTCAAGATCTTGAACGGCCCAACATATCTGGGTGCGAGCTTCCCTTTTGCGTGGAATCTTCGGACTCCTTTGAGTGGCGTGACTCTGAGATACACAAAATCTTCGGGTTCAAAGCTCAATTCCCTGCGACGGTTGTCGGCATAGCTTTTCTGTCTTGACTGTGCAATCTTGAGTCTTTCTCTGATCATGGCGATTTGCTCTTCCGCTTTTTGCAGTACATCCGGACCAAAAACATGTCGTTCACCCGTCTCATTCCAGTTCAATGGTGTTCGACAGGATCGACCATACAGAGCTTCAAATGGAGACATCTGTAAACTTTCTTGATAACTGTTATTGTAGCTGAACTCAGCATAGGGCAAACACTTATCCCATGAAGTAGAATATGCTAAGGCACAGGCTCTCAACATATCTTCCAAAATTTGGTTGACTCTCTCAGTTTGACCATCTGTCTGCGGATGGTATGCTGTACTGAAGTTCAAGCGAGTCCCCATTGCCTCATGTAGCTTACCACAAAATCTGGAGGTAAATTGGGTACCTCTGTCCGACACTATCTTCTTCGGTACTCTATGCAAACAGTCAATTCTTTCCATATAAAGTTCTGCCAACCGGTCTCCGGAATAAGTGGTCTTTACTGGTATGAAATGTGCCACTTTGGTTAAACGATCTACTATTACCCATATGGAATCATATCCACTTTGCGTTCTGGGCAATCCGGTTATGAAATCCATACCAATTTCTTCCCATTTCCATTCAGGTATCTTTAAGGGTTGTAATAGCCCTGCTGGTCTTTGGTGCATAGCTTTGACTCTTTGGCATATGTCACAAAATGCAACATATTCAGCGACTTCTCGTTTCATGCTTGGTCACCAAAATCTTTCCTTTAAATCTTGATACATTTTCGCACTTCCTGGATGAATTGAGTACTTGGAGTCATGGGCCTCCTCCAAAATTAGCTGCTTCAACTCTTTTTTGTTTGGCACACAAATGCGTCCTTTAAACCACATAGAACCCTTCTCATCCGATTTGAAATCCTTAACCTTGCCTGCATCCATCTTGTTCTTAATTCTCTTGATTTTGTCGTCATCTTTCTGCCCTTCCCTGATTTGATCTTCCTGGGTAGGTTTTACTTCTAAGGTTGCTAAGAATCATCAGGTACCACTTCCAATTCTAATTTAAAATCCTTACACAATTTTGCCTGACTTGCTTCCAACAGCATGTTTACACTGTGGTTCTTTCCGCTCAAAGCGTGCGCCACTACGTTGGCTTTACCAGGATGGTAGTGAATTCCAACATTATAATCTTTGATTAACTCAAGCCATCTTCTTTGCCTCATATTCAGGTCAGCTTGCGTGAAGATATACTTAAGACTTTTATGATAAGTATACACTTCACATCTATTTCCGATGAGATGGTGATGCCATATTTTTAGGGCATGCACTACGGCAGCTAATTCCAAATCATTAGTCGGATAGTTCTCTTCATGTGGTCTCAATTGCCTCGATGCATATGCTATTACCTTTCGGTTTTGCATTAACACGCATCCAAATCCTTGACGCGATGCATCACAATAGATGTCGAAGCCTTGATGAACATCGGGTAAAACTAGTACAGGTGCCGATGTTAATCTTTTCTTCAACTCCTGAAAACTCTTCTCACACTCCGGTGTCCATGAGAATTTCTTTTCCTTTTTCAACAATTGCGTAAGAGGTCTCGCAATCGTGGAGAATCCTTCGATGAAAGCGATGGTAATATCCCGCCATTCCAAGGAAACTACGGTTTGGAGTTCTTGTCTTGGTTGCTCCCAATGCAAAACCGTTTCCACTTTCTTTGGATCTACGCAACTCCTTCTGCCGTCATTATGTGTCCAAGAAATTCAACCTTATTCTTCCGAAGTCACATTTACTAAATTTTGCAAACAAGCGTTGTTCCTCAATTTCTCAAGGACTAGCATCAAATGTTCTGGCGTGCTCTTCTCTTGTCTTGGAATAGACAAGAATATCATCTATGAACACGACAACAAACTTATCCAAATATTCCATAAAAACCTTATTCATTAAGTTCATGAAATATCTTTGGTGCATTTGTCAAGCCAAAAGACATCACTTTGTAAACTCATAGTGTCCATATCTTGGCGAAAATGCGGTCTTGAATATCCTCGATCGGATCTTCAATTGATGATATCCCGATCGGAGATCAATTTTGAGAAGACTCTGCTCCCTCAAGCGATCAAAAGATCGTCGATCCCGGTAGCGGATACTTATTTTTATCGTCACATCATTGAGTGCACGATAGTCTATACACATCCTAAAACTCCGTCCGTCTTCTTGGCGAACAAGGCAGTGCTTCCATGGCGATGAACTAGGTTTTATAAACCCTTTTTCCAGCAGCTCTTCAATTTGCTTCTTCATTTCCACTAATTCCTCCGTGGACATCCTGTAAGGTCTCTTAGGTATTGGAGCTGTCCCTGGAACAAGCTCTATCACGAACTCGATATCTCTATCTGGCGGCATTCCGGGTAAATCCTCTAGGAAAACATCCGGATATTCATTGACTATGGAAACTTCCTCCAAGCTGTCAATCTTCATGCTGTTGACCATTAATTGTCCATCTCGTACTGATTTTGCTTCAAATTCAATCTTCTTTCCACGGGCTCTTGGCCGATATGACTCTTTTCATGATCCAAAGATTGCCTTGTGTTGGTTAACCAATCCATTCCCAGGATAACATCCAAGGTTTGGGTATTCAATATAATTAAGTTCGCTAGGAACTCCATTCCATTAATTATTAGCCTTACCCCAGAACATCCTATATTGGATCGGAGTTACGATCCGAGGATTGGACTATAAGTACACACTTAAGTTCCACAATATCCAAATTATTGCGAATGGCAAAATCTTGAGAAACAAATGAATGTGATGCTCGAGTCAAATAAAATAGTAGGTGATCGAGTTTACTAGGAACTTACCCAATTACAATGTCAGTGGCGTTCGGACTTCATCCGTTGTAATGTGGTTGACTCGGCCTCGTGCGAGTTCCTTGGGATGGAGTTCTTGCTGTTGATGCCCCGCGTTCCACGATTGGTGCGGGAGTCCTTGCGGTGTGTTCCCGTGTTGAAACGGACCGGTGACACCTCCTTCTTAGGGCGATTATTGGCAAAATGCCCCGATTCATTGCGATGATAGCAACGCCTTCCCGGCCCGAGAGGTTCCTCGATCGTACTACGATTCGGTGGAGTGGGCATTTCGCCCATGGGCGATTCTTGGCGATAATGCCCTGTCACGCCTCGGTGGAACGGATGAAGCTGTTGGGGTCTTTGTCCTCTACCTCTGCTGGCCCTCACGACCTCCTTCGCCATTCTGCGCTTTCGATTGTCATCCAACTCTCGGCGCTTGTCCTCTAAGATAAGAGCTTTGTTAACTAGCTCTTGGAAGTCGGGAATGTGTGGGTGATCAGCCCCACTGTAACCTCGCATTCAATCCCTTCATGAAGCGGGATTATGCCGCCTTATCCGTAGCCACGTCCTCCGCGCGTAGCGTGCGGTTGTGTGAACTTATTGGTAATCGACCAGCGGTGGCCGCCCGCTTGAGGCTCGAATTCCTCCTTTTAAGATCCATGATACCTCGGGTACATGGTGCTGGCGGAAGGTGAGGTGAATTCCTCCCACGTGATACTCTGTGGGTCCTCATGAGCTTGAAGTTTTTCCACCACTGCGGCGGTTCCTTCTAGTTGATGAGAGGCATAGAGCACCCTCTCATGTCCCACTGCTTTGGGTAATGTGCGGCTTCCTTTCAATTGTCCTTAGCCAATCGTCCGCCTCCGGTGGATTGGCGTTACTGAGAAAGTAGGTGGGCGAGTTCGCATAAACTCGGACAACCTTGAGTAGGGTGTGGTCCATGGTTACCCCTGTGTTGAATATTCGCGCAGCCTTGATTGGATATCTGCCGCATGGTGCGAACCATCGTGTTCATGAGTTGAGTCCAGGCGGTCGGGAAGGCTCCTGGGTTACGCATATCGACTTGCGGCGGTTGAGGATTGGTTCCTCATTCGGTTGTCACTGATTAGCTCCGCTTCATTGGCTCCAACATTTCCACGAGTCCTCACCATCATTTGCAAACTTCCAAGGTTAAGAAAAGAAGAAAGCATAGACAAGTAAAAGAGCTTATGTGGGGGAAACAGGTGTAACTTAAATTATTTAGCCACTTTATTGATATAATATAAAGCAGTATGGTTGCTCACAAGTGCCTAAGGGCAATGCAACACATATGAGACACTCACAACCAAAAGCAAGTAAGCAACGTAGGACTCTATGACGACTCACACCTAATGGTGACTCGAAGCAAAAGGCGTGACTCAACATTCGAGTCTCGACACTATACTCTACTAGACTCGATCACTCATCGAGCCAACCAGTGCGGCTCCCGGAGCATATATCGGTGGGTGCTCGCATCGGGCGGAATCGGGTCTCGATGACCTCTGCGGTGGTGCAAAAGACCCCATCGACTCTGCTGGTCCCGGTTTGCTGCTCTGTGTTGGTGCCTCTGCTCTGCTCCTCCGGATCTGGATCGTGCGGCTCAAGGCGCTCGGGCTCGGGTCCATACAAAGCCATCTCCAACTCCGAATCTTACGCATGGAGTGTGCTAAGCCCTCCCGCAGATTGGATCCTCGCCTCTGTGACCTCGTCGCGGGTCCTCTGCAGCTCTGGGTATCTCGTCCAAGCGTCCTCTGGCGATGACATACCTCGCCAGGTGGGTGATCGTGGTGTCCTCCTCCATGAGCTCCATCCTGTCAAAATGATTGTCTCGACGCGGATGGTGACGAAAGACAGTGCCCTCCAACTCTGCGGAGTAGGTGCGGCAATCTGCCGCATCGCCAGACGCGCCGTCTCCTGGATCCCGGCATCAAAAAAAGACCTCCTGACAGTGATGTAGATAGGACGGCTCGCCCTCATCCTCTCCCAAGCATACACTGTGACCTTGACATCCCAGGCGATGTCAAGTCCTGCCCGCACAACCGTGGTCCCTCGATAAAGCGGCCTGTCAAAACCTCCGAGCAGCTGCATCATACGCCATAACTCAGCGGCGTATCCTCCGGTGCGCTCTCCATAGGTGTGGATCATCCTCATCTGCCAAAACAAACCTTATTTAAATTAACCAAAAAATAATAATAAGATTTCAGCATAGGTATGAAGCAAAGGAGAAAAGATAAGTCGAGATTTCATTGATATTCTTGCTCAAGTTGATTAAGTCTTAGAAAATAGTTTTATCCTCCTAGGTACAACTAATCTAGTTTAGGGTCAAGACCTACAGTCAGCCTGCTCTGATACCACCTCTGTCGGGACCCGAATATGCAAATCCGGACGCTCTGTGTATTCTGTGCTAGTCCAGGATCACGCTAGCACACACAGTCTTACAGGGTTGCACATCACAGAAATTCACAACAATATAACAATAAATAGTGCAAACATTTATATAAACCGAGTTGTACGACCTTATGGTCTCCTTACAAAAAAAATCAGCCACGCAGGGCTTACATTATTCAGAGTAAAAGAAATAGCAGCGGAATAAAAATAAATATCGTGGAAGCCTCCATCTCTCCACAGGCATCCGACTGGGCTTGCCCCCTAGTTGCTCGGGTCCACAACGTACTCCTCCTCCCAGGCTGGTGTAGACTCCTACACTGATGTTGGGGTTGATAAGCAAGGTGGGATGAGTACACAAGGCACTTAACAAGTAATGCACAGAATGCGGCACTAGTACTATATGCAAAGCTTATTCCAAAGGATTGGCTTAAATGGTTCTCTTGCATCAAACAACATTTTTAAACCAGTATCTTATTTAGTTTAAAGTAGTGGAACAATTATTAGTAATACTATTTTCTTCAAATGGTTTTTCTTCGAAGATCCTCGGCACACAGCCTTAACAGTTCATTTTCAATACTGTCACACAACCACCCTTTCCACATTTTGTTTATGAAGATCTACCCCTTGACTGTAATCCCCGAGCAATGCTCAATACCGTGATCACGGCTATTCGAATAGTTTTGACACTCTGCAGAGGTTGTACACTTTACCCACAAGATACAGCCGCTCACCACACAGGTGATTGTCCGCAACAAAGCTTTTCAGGAACCTCTACCTTAACCAAAGAACCTCTCGTTATTACCCTCACTATCACTTCCCTCACAGAGCCAAGTATAGGGCGGTCAATCACCGTTGGATGGGCACCAAGCCGTAGCAGTGCGCGCCCCGCGCAGATACACCCCTGCACCTTGTCACCCCAGGTATCGGAGGAAGATATCGAACCCTAATCAACTAGGTCTGTCCCATATCAGACATGTGGTTGTACGGGTGACTCAGATCAAAGGCTTGCAAGGTGAAGTCCTTAACTGACCAAGGCAAAACTTCCAACACTCAACAGTGGCACACAAACTCACAACACTCATCAACCCAATGCCACACAGGCCCACCAGGCACACAGCCTCTTGCCACTTGCCCCAGTCTAAATCATTTCCCACCCAGTTGATTATTGTGCAACACATGCCAGCAATAACTCAACATCAGTATGGAAACACACAGGTCACCATACTTCCATATCATCATGTGGCATCATCACACCACTTTCAAAATACATTCAATATTCCATTAGTCAATTTTGTAGCATTTTTTTAAAAGATCATTCATGACTCGTTGCAAGGCTAAGCATCTACTCACGGTCTAGCCTCCCGTGTTGGCATCATATTATTATCCAACCAATACAAACAAACTTAGGGTGACAATAATTTAGGGCATACAATTAATAATTTCAAGGTGGCATAACAGAATGGGTTGATTAACTACGTTATCCCAATTTAAATTAGCTTCACTTTAAACAAATAAGCATGCATAATTTCCAAGCATAAATTACATTTTAAAAAGCTGGGATCAAAACGATCAAAGCATCACTTGCCTTCAAAGAGTTGTTGGTCGTGTTCCGAAGCTTGGTCTTGAGCGACAAATTCTTCCTCGAAACTTTCCGGCAAAATTGCGTCTACGCGTACAAACAAAAAATAAAATAATTATCTAATACAGAGGAATAAATGGCCTCAAAAATTCAACTAAAATTCATCATTAAATAGATCACAATTTTATGAATTTTTAGAAATTTGAATCACCCAAATCCGAGTTAAAATGCAAAAGTTATAGCCATTTGAAGTTTGAATAAAATCTGAAATTTCAGAAATTAGAAAATCCGATTTTTCCAAATTATTTTTATACTGAAAATTCGCATTTATGATGTCAGCATCGCATCATGATGACGTCAGCACAGAAATGAATTTCGGCCTATATAAAAATATTTATGACGTCAGCACGACACGTGGCATGCGCAGAGGCTGCCACGTCGCTCTGGCCTATGGACTGTGTCCACGCCTGACTTTGGTCCACCGTGGACTGACAGAACTGTGCTCGTGCACTAGGTGATGCAAGCCGTGGCGTCAGCGACGATGCGCAGCCAATCCCGACGCGACACGCGGCAAGATCCAGACCGCTCGCTCAACCAATGGTCGGATCTCACCCCCGCGCGGTTTGGCGACGCTTCACACTCCACGCCCCCACGCGTCACGCATCCAACGGTGCGCCTGAAATCAACGGTTGGATCTGGTCTCTCCTCAATCCGCGCGCTGCAGCGTCGCACGTGTTTCGATGAAGTGCGGCGTCATCTCCGCCGCGCGTTCAAATTTGAGCGGCGCGGATCCGCGCCACCGATCAACTCACACCGCCATTTATATCTAATCCAGCGGCTAAGACAAAAACATATCGCGAAACTAGATCTAATCCAAGTCGTTTCGCTCTAGATCTAACGATCAAGATTCAACTAACGTATAAACCTTAGGGTTAATCCGGACCGTCCATAACGATATAACGGCACGAAACAACTAAATGAAAGCAGAGAAGGGCGGCGTGGCACGATCCTTGCCCTCCTTGCGCATCAAGCGGTCAACGATGCTCGATGTCGGCGATGGCGTGTGGCGGCCGGGCTTGCGAAGATGAGGAAGACGGCGTAGTCGGCGGCGTTCGGTGGTTCCCGGCGAGAAGACCTAAGCGATTCGACGCGGCTTGTCTCGGCGATGCTCGGTGGCCTCGGCGGCGGAAAATGGACCGACAGCGCGCAAACGGGCGAAGAAACGATGGCGGCGCACAGAGAGCAACTACGGCGAGCTTTTGTGAGTAAGCGGAGGCGTTTCGGGAGGCGTGCGCTAGGGCTACAGGAGCGTCTTGAAATGCGCAGCACGGGGGTGTCAGCGACGCACTAAATAGCGGCTCGATGTGCGCGCAATCCTCGGCGAAACGGGCGGACATGCAGGCGGCCGTTGCTACGGCGATCTCGCGAGGAAGAAGCGACGTGGCGAAATCCCGGGCGTCCGCACGCAGCGATCCAACGGGTGAAAACGGTGAAGTGACGCGGCAGCTTCTCAGACGCATGATGCCGATCCTACGGGCGAAGCGCGGCGGTGGCTAGGGTTTGCGGGCGACTGCGTGGGCGGCGACACGAGTGGGCGAGCACGATCTTGGGCGGTCCAAAGGTTTCAGCCCAAGCACTATTTCGGGGATTTTAAATCCTTTTCGAATAAAAATAATTCGAGAAAATAGTTTTGGCCAAAGAAAATAGTAAAAATATCTGAAAAATTCCATAAAAATTCTAGAAAATACTTTGAGCTATTTGGGACTCAAATAAAATATTTCCAATCAAACTTTGCAAAAACTTTTCTATTATTTAATTGTTTTCAAGGAAGGCTTTATTTGAATAATTCTAAATAATTTCAACAAATTCCCAAAAATTCCCAAAAATAAAAAATACTCCAAAATTTAAATTAGGGCAAAATTTAGGGTGTTACACACACCCTCCATGTAATCCACGCAAAACTCGATATCCTCCTCAGTTGCATAACCTTCCACAATGCAGCCTTCCGGCCGAGATCGATTGCGTACATACTTCTTCAGGATACCCATGTACCTTTCGAACGGGTACATCTGATGCAGGAATACGGGGCCACATACATTTATCTCATTCACAAGGTGAACGATGAGATGAACCATTATATCAAAAAATGATGGAGGAAAATACATCTGTAGCTGGCATAGTATCTTGACCACATCATTCTGCAGTTCAGAAAGTCCGATGGGATCGATGACCTTCTATGAAATCGTGTTCAAGAAGAAACACAACCTCATGATTGCCTCTCGAACCTTTTCAGGCAAAATACCTCTAATTGCAATAGGAAGCATTTGTGTCATCATCACATGACAATCATGAGATTTCATGCCAGTTAACTTCAAATCTTTCATCGAGACCGGTTTCTTGATGCTTGAGTATGTAGGACGAAACTTTCACACCATGCAAGCATTTGGAAGTGCATTATCTCTTTCTTGGAAAGAGTGTAGCAAGCTGGGGGAAGGTAAAGTCGCCCTTTCCCGGTGTCCTGAGGATATAGCTCAGCTCTGATTTTCATATCTTCTAGGTCCCTTCGTGCCTTCAGTCCGTCCTTAGTTTTGCTAGGAATGTTCAGCAAAAGACCAATCAAGTTGTCACATATATTTTTCTCTATGTGCATGACGTCTATGCAGTGTCGAACTTCTAAGTCCTTCCAATAGGGCAAGTTCCAAAATATCGATCTCTTCTTCCACGTGGTCTTCTCAGTATGAGACCTCGATTTATTATTACTATCTCCCTTTCCAAGTACGACATTAATATCCTTAACCATATCATATACCTCTTCCCCACGACGAGGCCTTGGGGCTATACCATCCTCTTTTGTCCCGTCGAATTGTTTTTTCATATTGCGGTAGGGGTGATTCTGCGAAGGAACCTACGGTGATGCATGTACAGTTTTCCTCGAGTTATTGAGCCACACACTAGCGGTTTCATCCATGCCTTTGGGGCATGCTTTGGCCCCTTTACACGATCTGACGGATAGGTTACTAAGGGCGGGAAATCATTGATGGTGCAAAACAACAATGCCCGTAGGATGAAGTACTCTCGCTTGTACTCATCCCATACCTGTACACTTTCGTTCCACAGTACCACAAGATCTTCCACCAATGGTTGTAGGTATACATCAATATCATTGCCAGGTTGTCTCAGCCCTTGGATAAGCAGCGACATCATAATGTACTTTTGTTTCATACACAACCAAGGAGGAAGGTTGTAGATACAGAGAGTCACGGGCCAAGTGATATGAATACTACTCATGTTACCGAAAGAATTCATTCCATCCGTACTCAACCCAAACCTTATATTCCTCGGTTCATTCCCGAAGTCCTTCCTAAAGAGCTTATCGATGGTTCTCCACTGAGCAGAATCAGCAGGGTGTCTCAGCTTTCCATCCTTTTTACGCTCTTCTGAGTGCCATCGCATCAGTTGGGCATACTTTTTGTTTCCAAATAAACGCTTCAACCGAGGAATTACTGGTAAATACCACTCCACTTTAGCGGGAGCTCCTTTCTTCACCACGGTGCCCTCGCTGTCATGGCCTTTACACTTGTATCGCGATGATTTGCACACCGGGCATACATGCATGTCTGTATACTCTTTGCGATAGAGTATACAATCGTTTGGACATGCATGTATTCTTTCTACTTCCAATCCCAATGGACATACAACCTTCTTAGCTAAATAAGTGGTTATCGGCAATACGTTTCCATCTGGAAGCATGTCCGCTAAGAGGTGTAATAGCGTCGTGAAACTCTTATCGGACCAACCATTGCTTGCCTTAGCACGGTGTGCAACTTTGTGTATTCCTCCTTGCAACCCGGGAACAAAGGTGTGTCCGAGTCATCCAACAAACCCTTGAATTGATTAAACTCTCTTTGACTAGTGTAGTTCCCTTCTGCATCGCGCAACATCTGAGCAAGATTATTATCGTCATCAATGTCCAACCTATCCTCATCAGATCCATAACCGATGTCAGCTGCCATAATGCCTTCTCCATCATCCAATACGTTATCACCTTCATGTATGTTTTCCTCTTCACCGTGACTTGTCCAACGTGTATAGCCAAGTACAAAACCTCTTCGAATCAAGTGCAATTGGATGTGCTCTTTGTCTGAAATTTTTTTCTCATTCTTGCAATCAATGCATGGACAATGTATGTACTCCGTCTTCTTGTGCAACTTGTTCTCCTCAGCGGCTCTTAGAAAAGTAGATACCCGTCGATGTAATCTAAACGGTAATAGCAGTTCGCATTGTACATCCATCTCGGTCCATCTAAAATTAATTAACATATAAAAATTGATTAAAAACTAATCTAAATACTTATCTTGTAAAGAAGCTAGATAATAAATTCATCATCTAAAAATGATGAGCACCCACCTACCAAATTAACTAAAATTTCATGTATATTAATATCCACTAATCTTAAATAAATAAATTTAATATATGCAAGATGTATATTATATGCGCACACTAATGGAACCAAATTAATAGTAATTAAAAAACTAATCTAATTACCTATCATCTAAAGGAGCTAGATAATAAATTCATCATCTAAAAATGATGAGCACCCACCTACCAAATTAATTAAAATTTTATTTATATTAATATCCACTAATCTTAATTGAACAAATTTAATATATGCAAGATGTATATTATACGTGCACACTAATGGAACCAAATTAATATTAATTAAAAAACTAATCTAATTACTTATCATCTAAAGAAGCTAGATAATAAATTCATCATCTACCAAATTAACTTCAAAATGCAATTTATATTAAATATATGCTTGATCATAATTCATCATCTATAAAAGGAACACAACATCATCTAATGAATCTAGGTAGGAAATAAATTCATCAACTACAAAATGGTAGGTAAATAAAAATAAACAAAATCTAAACTTTTCATCACATCTACATATAAACCTTAATTGAACTAGGTTTAAAAATTAAATTGCAACAAGATTAACACAAATCAAGATAGGAGAAAAAATAACTCACCAAGGAACAACTAGAGGAAGTACAACACAAGAATTGGAGAAAACGAAATCTGAAAATTAGAAGTTTTGGTTTGCTCTCGGGAGGAAGAAGACAAGTGCTGCTAGCTTGCTACTGACCACCTACTTATAGGCAGTATTATCAGTGGCGGTTGTTAACTAGAACCGCCACTGATAATATTATCCGTGGCGGTTCTATCCTCGAACCGCCACTGACAATAAATTATCAGTGGCGGTTGGAGGATAGAAGTGCCACTGATAATACAATTGTATCAGTGGCAGTTGGAGGATAGAACCGCCACGGATAACCTAGTTATCAGTGGCAGTTCTATCCTCCAACTACCACTGATGATGTATTTGTTATCAGTGGCGGTTCTATCCTAGAACCGCCACTGATATTCTTCCAGCCATTTTCAATATAGAACTGCCACTGATAATTATATTTGTGGCGGTTCAAAAAAAACCGCCACAAATAGACCGTCACCTATTGCAGGTTTTGGCGTAGTGTATGCCCCAAAGTCCATAACCGTTATGATGACCTCGTCAAGCATAACCAATGGTTATGCGTGTGAGTGTCCGACACAAACCCATCTAATTAAGGAAAGTTAATGGCACCCTACTTTAGCAGACCTTCCATTAATTTACATGATTTTGAATGGTGCAGCCAATTCGGAGGGCACCAATTTTGTTTAATATTATGTGAGGGATCTTTACTTATACCATGTTAAAAGCATTTGGAACAACCATATAACATGCATAGAAATAAATAAACAGGAACATAAAAGCAATCACAGATAATCATATTAACTGTAACATAGTATGGCCCTTCACATGGTGATCTCCGTCACCATGTTTCTTGTTCATCATGCCTCCAAGTGCTTGAGTCCTCCAAGTACTACCACTAAGCTATTACTCTTAATAGCACTAGTAATAAATTACAAAGAGTGCAGAAATATCATAAGTCGACACACATGCCGTTTATACAAATATAGACAGCCTTAGGCTGCAATCAAGCATGACACGTAGGCTATGAAAATTACACACATGCGTCATATACACAAGGGGCCACACTATTCATATCAATCCTGCAAAAATAAGTTATGCATAGAATCGCATTCTACCAAACGATGTGAACTCGCAATGAACTATAAGGCGATGTTAGCGGGCGGGGTTCGAAGGAGCAGTGCCCCTCGCGGGTCAAGGGCAGAGCTCTTGCGGGTTCGGGCAGTGCCTGAAACCTTTTTGAAAAACACAGATCAAATCCATGAATCCGAACATGAAAAACCTCTTCGGGTTAATCATATTAACCCTATTTCCAACAACAGATCCGTGTTGATCAATCCTATTGATCTTCACATGCTGCTCGTGGGTTTACGTTTCACGTTCTACCCTGATGTTGGAAAACCGACTGGTAGGGGTAAGTGGTGGCACGCCCACAACAACCTGATCACATAGCAATGACCTAAAACCCATCTAGGACCACCGAACATGAATTAATCTTATTAACCAGTGCCAAAAACCGACCTATCAAATAGAACGACTAGTAAAACAGAAATAGATCACATCTATTACTAAAACATATCATCATATGCATCTATTCCGAATCTAAAACTACGCAGCAAGGCTCTGATACCACTTGTAACACCTTGGCCCAAATTCGCTCAAAGCCCAGCACACTGTGGGGCGGGCCCACGCATGCATAACACCCCACTTACACTTTCGTCATCGCTTCGTGTAAAAGGGTTAACCCGAAAGTGCTATATTTGGACCGAATAGGCATTATATACTACTACAACTCACTTTGTGCAAGCAATGTGGGACTAATCCTACCACCGCTCCATATGGGCGGGCCACATGGGCCTTCACATTAACAGGCCGGGGTATTACACTCACCCCTTAAGGGCTGACAACCTCGGCAGCACACCGTATACACGGCAAATACCCAGAGTTCTATAACTTGCATTGGTTATTTGGTTACGCGGTAGAAAATTTTGATTTTTCGCTAGAGTAGCATACCCGTTCCCCAATAGTGGTATCAGAGTTTCACAAACAAATCACATACATGTTAATCAATATCCATGATGTTATTTAAAGAACAATCTCATAGTTTATGAACATTTATGAAAATATAATCATCTCTATGATTGCCTCTAGGGCATATTTCCAACACCAAGTTCTATGGTGTGTGCTCATGTTACTAAACATATTCATTCCATCGATGCTCAACCCAATTGTTAGATTTTTTCAGTTCCGCACTGAAGTTGATAAATTCCCTATCGATGTTTCTCCACTACGAAGAATTAGCGGGGTGTCTGAGCTTCCAATCTTTCTTACGCCCTTTCTTGTGCTAGCGCGCCAATTTTTCCTTCTTACGATTTGCAAAGAAACGCTTCAAGTAGGGAATTACAGACAAATACTACAACACCTTAGCAGGAGGTCCTTACTTCACCTTAGCATCCTCACCATCATCTAAACCATTCTTACATTTGTACTAGGATGTGCCGCAAACCGGGCAAACATGCATATCCTTATGATCTTTATGGTAAAAGATACAATCTTTAGAACATGCATGCATTCTTTGTACGTACTTCCATTCCCAAGGGACAAGAAAGCATTTTTGTTTGGTCCATGGTTTTGGGCAATAGGTTTCCCTCTAGATGCATGTCTGCTAATAGATCTAATAGCCTTCTAAAGCTCTTGTCTGTCCATATGTTGCTTCCCTTCAATACTAATGATTCAAGGACAAAGGCCAAACTTGTGTATTTTGTCTCGCTACTTGAGAACAACGGTTTATCTTAGTCCTCGATCCACTGCAAAAGAGGAAAGGTATGAATAAACACGGTTCTGTCCTAAATCCAACATTCTATTTCAGGTCACACGGTCTTGAAATTTCGGCATCGTACCCAGCGGCGGATCTACAGGGTATGCCGGGTGGGCCGCGGCATACCCTGTAGATTTGGCTCAACCCATACATGATTCTCGTTATAATCTGTCACAGCAACCTTGCAGGATTTATAACTTTTGATCCGTAGGTCCGATCGTGCTAATTCTTTTTTATTTAGATGCGTAATGGAATCTAGTTTATTCTGTTCAAAATTCAGGTCAATCCAACGGTTGGATCTCTGAGAATTCATGATTTACCGAACATACCTACTCTATTTTTGTTGAATACGAAGCAATTATTTGAGTCTGAATTGAGGTGAATTTTTTGTAGATCAAAAATTTTATTTTAGCTTCCGTGCAATCATTCACCCCCTCTGATTGCTAGTTTAGTATATTTTGATCCTACACATATACTTTATTCGACTCCTACTATAGCTAACATAGTTATATCTTTATTTATTGCTTATCTTAGTTAGTATTTTAACCACTCAATGAAAGTATTTTATTTACAAGGTTTTTAAATTATGAAGAGGAACGGAGATATTGCATCTCTTTTTCGGAAACATGCAGCAAAGAAGGCTGTTGCTGCTTCACCTCTTCCCCCGTCACAAACTGCAACATTGAGCGAGATATTTTCTTCAAAGTGGAAGAAGGTGATATAATCAAGACTTTTATGGCCATTAGAAGGCGTAGACCGAACAAGAAGAAGTAATTTTATAGGTATATAAGTTTCTTTTAAATATATCATCTTATTTTTAATTATATTTTTACTTGTATATCGAATTGCTCAATAAATTTTAAATCGTTTACCGAATTATTATTTGATCGGCATACCCTAGATTTAAATCCTAGATTCGCCACTTTCGTACCGGATGTGTCCTGTGGGCTACTTCAGAAGCTGCAGAATTGGTGCCTTTCATCAGTCTTTGAAGAGCATCACTGCTATGCTGCTGGGAAGTCACGGTCGTCAGACCTGAGGTTCATGGAATCATTCGATGTCACCTGCATGAGATTTCATGGTCAGACTCATCAACCGCTACCACGTGTGCCTTAAGAAAAAGCAAGCGCCTGGTGTACAAGGAGGGATAGCGATCATAAGAACAACCCCCTGGATCCCGATTTTCATTGCAGTAGAAAGTGCTGAATGAGTTGTAACACGAGAAACTTTAAGTCTACCTAATTAATCTTCTAAATTTTTCTTCTTTCACAGCAGCTTGTTCCAAGTCTTATTCTGTGCGCGCGAAACTCTTTCGCGTTGTCTCGCCTGCGTACATGAAACAACGTCCTCTTCTCCCGAGTCGCCTACACCCGCACCCACCTGGTGCCTCTGCACCCTCCTGACGCCTGTCACCCACTTGGTGCCTCTGCGTCCTCCTGACGCATGTGCTGTGATACTCCGAAAAAGACACGACGCGAAATAAAATACACCGAGCGTTGAACTATTGTTGTTTTCGGGAGCCTTTGCTTTACTTCTTGCATTACCCTCACGATGATTTGCTGGCTTGTCTTGCTAGAGCTTGCCTTCCCTCCAGCCGACATCTCAACTTTCAACCGAGCCGCCATCTATATTGGCGTGACCTTCCTCTAGAGTCACCTTCGAGGTCGGCCGACGCCACAGCCGCCCGCTGGCCTTCCCATCCGAGCTGTGAAGCCTTCCGAACGCCGGGCGGTAGCCCTCGCCCGTGTGCGCCCGACGGCTCCCACACCCTTGCTTTGCGCCGCCACGTCCTATCAACGCTACACTGCTCCAACGCCTCCTCGCAGGTCTGCCTCACCGACCACACTTGCGCTTAAAGCCTAGAGTAGAAGTGCTGCTGCCTGTGGACAGAGAACTCCATGTTCGATGCTTTGGCTTCGAATCCTTGTTGCACTAGGATTTTGATGCTACTTGAATTTGCTAATTTGCATTTGCATGACGTGATTTTTCTTTTCTGACGCGATGGTGCGTCTTGTGTTGTGCTGCTGTTGTTTACCTTCTGGAACCCGTACATCTGTAGCATGTACTACTCCATATGTCGTACAACACGTCAGGGCCTACTCCTGAAGCTACACATCAGTTTACCGTAGTTGCATGCTACAGAGACTTCACGTATGCTGCCTCCTGGCTGAAACGCTGTTGAACTGCTCGTACGTGACACAGGTCGGCAGCTTCTCTGCTTCACGCACCACGATAATTTTCTCTTTTATTACTTTTCGCTCTGTTCTAACACATATGTTGATTCTTTTATATCTTCATGCCTTGATTTGAATACCATATATTCATTGAGCCGTGGTCTTTCAAGTTTGTTTCACCAGGCATCGTTCCTAAACTTTTTTCAATCAAAGTTGCAGATCTGATGAATTCGTCTAGATTTTTGTAGCTATCGTACTTAGCCAATTTACTTAATCATGTATTTTTGGCCTTTTGGGTATAGTTGTGCACGAAGCAGTCAACCACGGCCAATGATGTTGAATGATGATGTATCCGATGCATCCTACCCTTGGCTGCTGTTGTGCAGTCTTCATGCAAATGGTCACAAAAATCTCCAAAAAAAGAGACAAAATCAATTTATCATACAACAAAATTTTAAATCTTACAGATGGATAAATAAGACAAATTCTGGTAAACAAGAAATAAGAAAATGAAAGACCATGTGGAGGTCTATCCCTGATGGTGATGAGTAATTGACTGTGGTTTAGCATGTTGTGCTTGAATTTGAGTTTGATCCGAGTGGTCAGGTGTTTGGCTGGTCGGAGACCAGTTGTCCGACCCCGAGTGGTCGGAGGCTTTCGCTGGTCGAGAGGGAGACCAGTCGTCCGACCCAGAGTGGTCTGGGCTTTGGCTAGTTGGAAGACCAGCCATCCGACCCCGAGTGGTCGGGACGAAGACCAGTGGTCGGGATGGAGACCAGTGGTCAGACCCCGAGTGGTCGGGAAGAAGACCAGTGGTCAGACCCCGAGTGGTCAGGACGAAGACCAGTGGTCAGACCTCGAGTGGTCGGGATGGAGACCCGGTGGTCGGACCCGAGTGGTCGGGAAGAAGACCGGTGGTCGGACCGAGTGGTCGGCGAAGACCCGGTGGTCGGACCTCGAGTGGTCGGGATGGAGACCGATGGTCGGTCGTGGTCGGATAGAGACCGGTGGTCGGTCGTGGTCGGGATGGAGACGGTGATCGGACCATGTGTGGTCGTGGTTATCTTTGGTCGGCGTAGTGTATATCTGTATGTTGAGATGGATATGTGTTGTTGGACATTGCTATGTGATGTGGTTTCCTTTTCTATGATGGTTGCGGGACTTTGGAGCTAGGTCATGGTGAGGCGAAGGAGATCGGGACTAGGTTTGGGAGAGCCGAGGTCCGGATGATCAAGGTGTCGCCAAAGATGGTGAGGCTGGGGAGTAGGCGCAAGCCGAGAAGACAAAGGAATGGATGAGATGCTAACTTGGAGCTGCTCGATCTAGGAGGACCGTTGGATCGCGGTCGGGAAGATAGAGAAGCGGGTCAAGTTAGTGTGAGTTGAAAAGCGTGCAAAACCCGTTGTGTTGTTGGGTTTGGGTGAGCCCATGCATAGCTTTGTGAGTGGGTAAAATCTCACCCTTGATGGAGTGCTCTAGGGTTTAGAGGCTCATCCAAGGGTGGTAGGTGTTCAAGCCTGCTATGAATAGAGCAGGAGAGGGTGTCTCCTTGGGGGTGGCGGTGAGGAAAGTCTCGTGAGTAGTTGAGAGTTGTTGAGAGTGGCGGTGTAAGGATCAAATCTGGCTCTTGGATGTTGGCTTAGGATTGAAGCGGGACATCCAAAGGTGGGAATTGATCCAGTCACTATAAATAGAGGGTAGGCAGCCTCCTCTCTTGGAAGGTTGTGAAGGTTCTGAGGTTTTTGCTGCTCGTTTGAGTTTTGCCCACTTTGTTGTGAGGCTTTGTAAACCTCCCTTCCAGAAATGAAATGTTCTTCACTTATATTCTTGTTTCATTTCTCTTACGTATTTACATTACGCACTTAAATTCTATTATCTAAATTCCGCATTTACTTACTTGCAATTTACTTTACGTAATTTGGATTTGCCTCATCTCCTTCTACATGCTTTTGAGTCCTTTTTGAAATTCATGATTGATGAACTCTTCTCGGATTGGTGCTTTCAATCATTTAGGCAATCCTTGCGTTCTTGTTGCAAGTTGTAAATCTGTGTTCTTAAAGTGCGTAAGCGTGTGACTTGCGATTCGTTAGTCTTGATTGGCTTCGGTTCTTATTGCCAAGGATGAAAGATTCTTTGGATGAATCTTCTATAGATCATATCCCAATCATCTAGGCAATCTACAACCTCTTCTATTCATTTTGGAAGAAACCAATCTACGTGCCTAGTTTTGAGATAGTGTTTCTATACATTTGAAGGTTGTTCCTTCGTGTACTTACTTGCTATGATTTGTGGAGAGTTATCCAAGGATATTCGACCATCAACTCCCACCGACAAGTTAGGGTAAAATCTGTGTTCGTGACTCTGTTTTTGGTGTTGCATTTGTTAAAGCGAAAAGGACGGAACCTTGGTATCAATTCCTTCGATTGATGGTGAAATAAGTTCGACATCCTTAGGGAGGTGCACACCAAGTTTCACTATTTTTGGATCGGTAGATCAAAAGTTACATCGATTTTGTTTTAAGATCGTGCTGATTTTACTGTTCATCCGACCCCGAGTAATCGTTCATCCGACCTCTGAGGTCGAGCGTCATCGTTCATCGGTCGGGAGGTCTTATTCATCGAGCACTATTCACCCCGAATACTGTTCATCTGACCTCCGTAGGTCGGTCGTACTGTTCATCTGAGCAATATTCACTCGAGTACTGTTCATCCGACCTCCGCAGGTCGGGCGTACTGTTCATCCGGTCGGGATACTGTTCATCCGACCTCCGCAGGTCGGGCGTACTGTTCGTCCGGTCGGGATACTGTTCACCCGAACACTATTCACCCGAGTATTGTTCATCCGACCACTTCGGGTCGGGAGTACTGTCCATCCGACCACTTGGGCGGGATTCTTGTTCATCCGACCACTTGGTCGGGAGTCTTATTCATCCGACCTCTGTAGGTCGAGTACTATTCATCGACTAGAATACCCGACCAATGCGGTTTCTTTACGGACTTTTGGTGGTTTGAATTCTAGGGGAAAGTTTATTCGAAAATTTTATTTGGCTCCTATTCACTCCCCTCTAGTCGCCTTTTCGATCTTTCAATTGGTATCGAGCCGGTTCGCTCTTTCTAGATCTTGGCCGGTCTCAAGAGCCATGGCGATGGACAAGTATTCCACCAAGCCTCCTATTTTCTCTGGAGTTGATTTTCCTTTTGGAAATCTCGGATGGAGTCGTACATCACGCCTGAGGCTTCCGATATGGCGAAGGTGAAGCTCCGTATGAGGTTCTGGCGATGAGAACGTCACTACGGCAATATGGTGACGTTGAGGCGAATGCTAAGGCAAGGAACATCCTCATACAGGTCTTAGCCGATGAGTATGACAGGATTTCTCACCTTCGTTACGCTCATGAGATTTGGGTGACCCTCGATGCTTACCATGAGGCACTACCCAAATCAAGGCAGTTCGACAGGACCAATTCAAGCGTGAGTTCAACAAGTTTGAATAACACGCTGGTGAGAGTCTTGGCGAGTGCTTTGGTCGGTTTACAAAGATTACGGCGACCTCCGGCGATCGGTTGCATATACCCGACTCGGATAATGCTCGACATTTCTTGGCGCACTCGATCTTCGTGTTTGGGAAATGAAAGTGACCACCATCAAGGACACCACCGACACTGTCGACCTTGACTCTTGGCGGGCTTTATTCCGCCTCAAGACTCATGAGATCGGCGTCGTCTCGCGGAAGACGAAGTCTCGATCGATGGCTTTGGTCACCGATCCCATTGGATCCTCTCTTTCGATTCTTACATTGGTTTCTCTCTCTCATGCATGCGAGCTAGCGATGACCAAGCTGGAAAAATTTCAGAAAATGAGCTTGCTCTTCTTGCTCGCAAATTTTCATATGCATACAAGAGAGTGAGAGAGAGAAGAGAGGTGGGATGATCACCTCTTTCGAGTGTGGTGGCCCCAACCACATTCGAGCAAACTATCCCAAGCCGGAGAAGGGCAAAAGCGAACAAAGCGGTTCGGGTAAAACGACTACAACGATAAGAACGCAACAAGAAGCCTCCAGTTCGCGAGCAGTAGCGTGAAAAGAAATACCGCAACTTCTCTAAGAACAAGAAGCTCTTCCACGCGTCCTTGCCGCGGCAGCGACATCAACCTCTCCGACACGGAGACATGGAGCGACGAAGGCAAGGATGATCTGCAAGAGAAGAAGGGCGGCGATGACTTCTCGGCATGTGCTTCATGGCCGGCGCCAGCAACATCGGCGACTCGAGTGTCTGATAAATGACTCGGACGAGGTACCCACCCTCGACGAATTAAATCTCGCCTTACGTAAATTAGGCAAGTTTCATGCTAAGGCTAGGTCGAGGTGTTACGAGTTAGAAAGGAAGTAGGTACCTTGACTCGGGAGTTAGCTTCACTTAGATCTTCTCCTCCCGAGTCAGCGATGGTGTGTTCTCTGTGATCTTTGTTCTTGTGGAGTTGGAGAACCTAAGGACCATACATGATAGTGTGCTTCTTGAACTTGATGGTCTTAGGAGGAAGAATGCTAGCACTAGTTCTATTGATGATATTCTGTTGAGGCTAGTTTTCTTCATGCTCACTCTACTCCTTCTTGTGCTAATTGCCTAAATTGCTTCTTGAAATTGATGCCATGAGCACTCACCTTAAGAAGCTTTCTTCTAGAAATGATGAACTTGAATTGCATGCTTCTAAGGATCCAGTCAGCTCATGTGAGGGTTGTAAGCAACTAAAACTTGACAATAATGCTTTAAATGTCATGTGTGCTAAACTTGCTAAGGACTTACTAGATAAGTCACAAGAAAGTTGTTTGCGATGTTCTGTGATTGAGGGGGACTTGGATAAAATCCATGTCGAGCTTAGGAAGAAATTAGAAGACCAAGCCCATAGAATTAGAAATGCATCTTGCGTTTCTTGTGAGGCCCTCAAGATTGAGGCGATCGTCTTGAGGAGAAAATGCACGTCTTTGAGAGAGCTCATCTTTCTGGTTCTTCTTCTTGTTCTTCCCACTGCTCTTCTTGTGCCTCTTTCTTTCGAGATTGCCAGTATCTTATGAGCACTCTCGAGAAGTTTGTAGGAGGCAAGAAGAAGCTCAATCTTATTCTAGACCAATCCAAGATTAGTAGATTCAATCAAGGTCTAGGATTTGATCCCTTGGAGCACGCTCGGACGCATCCTCCCACCATTGTGCGCGGCTTCAGGAGTGGTGAGATTGTGGTAGATCCCAGAGTGAGCACCACCGTGTTTAGGTCTGCTGGGGTTGTCCATAGGACTTGACGGAAAGGTGTTACCCTGTTGCTTCTGTCTCTAGCAAGGCGAAGTACACATGCACCTTCTGTAAGAAGGATGGTCACCTAGTAGATTTCTGCTTCAGGCGCGCCAAGATCACTCGGCGTGAGCGTGTTGCTGCTCTTAGGAGTATTCAGGGTCATCCCCAGACTTTGAGTGCTCCTAAGACACACACCGCTTCTAGACGAGTTAGAGAGTCGCTGTTTTGGGGCGTCGGGACTCGGTTTTCATCTTTGGTTCTTGACTTTTAGTCTTGGGGCTGTTCGTAGTCGGTCTTTCCGCCGTCCTCTTGATATTCCTCGTTCTTCCCATCGAGGTAGATATCGGTGGCGTGAGGTGTTCTCGGTAGTAGATCCAGCAGCCTTCTTTGGGATGGTCGGCTTTTGCACCACGGCATGCCAACCCGATTTGACTCATAGATCATCTACTAGAGTTGCTCTTGATCTTGTTAAGTCTAAGCGTCGAGAGAGACACTCGAGTCAGTCTTCTTACATGGATCGCACTCGAGGCGTCGTGTGGTTCAGTATTGGGTTCCCAAGTCTTCACTCTACCCTAGTACTGAGTCATCTTTCTCTCTTGTGTCTTGATCAGGTTGGTCGGATGGGGAAGGGAGATGTTTGGATTGTTGACTCTGGTTGTTCTCGTCATATGACCGGAGATTCTCGATGGTTCTCTTCCCTAGTCCGAGCCCCCGGTGATGAGTTAATCACTTTTGGGGATGCATCTTCAGGTAGAGTCATTGCTAAAGGTACCATCTGCATTAACCAAAATTTCATTCTTAAAGATGTTGCCTTAGTAAGTAAGCTGCAATACAATCTTTCGTGCTGATTTTCGAGGTAAGCTTATCGATGACTCTTTCGAGGTAAGCTTCAAGAGTAATGCCTGTAGAATCATTGATTCATCAGGAGGGTTAGTTTGCGGGATTTCTAGATTTGGGAGAGTCTTTCGTGCTGATTTTTACGCTTCTTGGAGACCCTCTTGATGCTTGATTGCTTCGAGTCCGTGATCTCTCCTTACGGCATAGGAGACTTGGTCACATTGGTTTTGATCATTTGACCCGAGTTAGCCACGATCTCATTCGGGTTTGCCCAAACTCAAGATGGTCAAAGACTTAGTTTGTTCTCCTTGCCGACATGGCAAGATGGTTCTCGCTTCTCATCCTCCGATCCGTAGTGATGGTGATGCACCAGGACAGCTTTTACATATGGACCTTTGTTGGTCGGCTAGAGTGCGATCGGCGGGAGGAAGTGGTATGTTCTTGTCATCGTTGATGATTTTCTAGATACTCTTGGGTATTTTCATGGCCTCAAAGGATGAGACTTTTTCTCACTTGAGTGCAGTCGAGAGGTTGTCTATTGAGCTCCCGGTGCATTACGAGCTATTCGCAGTGATAATGGCACGGAGTTCAAGAATTCCTACTTTGAGAGTTTTTGTGTGGAGTGCGGTTTAGAGCATCGGTTCTCTTCTCCTCGCCCCTCGGCAAAATGGCGTAGTGGAAAGGAAAAACAGGACCACAGTTGAGATGGCGGGGCGATGCTAGATAGTCTGATACTCCTAGGAAGTTTTGAAATGAGGCTATAGCTCTTGCTTGCCATGTTTCTAATCGCGTGTTTTTGAGAGCACATTTGCATCGCACTTCTTATGAGTTGAGGTATGGCGAAAGCCTAGTGTGTCTCATTTTCGCGTTTTGGTTGCAAGTGTTTTATCTTGAAGTCAGTAACCTAGATAAGTTTGAGTCTCGCTCTTCCGATGGCATCTTTCTAGGTTACTCGTCTTCTTCTCGTAGCTATAAGTGCAGGTGTTGATGCGCATAGGATCATAGAGACTGTGATGTGACCTTTGATGAGGCTAGCCAGAGCTAGACACGATGTTTGAGCTCTTCTTCTTCCTCCAAGACCATTTTGTAGAGGATAAGGATGATGGAGATGATGGTGTTCCACGATCCAGTCCCTCTACACACGAGGTGCCTCTGTTTCCATTTACGCACCTCGGGAGACCAACCTTTGTCTTCGGCTCTCCTTGGTGAGTGGCTCTGTTCCTATCTCTTACATTCAAGAGGTAGAGGCCATACGCTCTGGACCTCCCGTCATATTGAGGCGTCATCCTTACGATCGGATGATTGGCGATTTGTTCGAGCATGTCACTCGCTCAAGAGCGGGTCTGTCCTCCTTACGTCTTCACTCTGCCTTTGTTGCCTCCTTTGGTAGAAGGATATTTCTCATGCATTATCCGATGAGTCGTGGATTAATGCTATGCATGAGAACTTGAGAACTTTGAGAGGAACAAAGTCAGCGACTTGTAGAGCGCCCATCTGGTCATAATGTCATTGGGACCAAGTGGGTGTTCAAAAATAAGCAGTGAGGATGGGGTTGTCATTCGCAACAAGGCTAGGCTAGTTGCATGGGGCTTTCTCGAGGTTGAGGTCTTGACTTTGAGGAGACCTTTGCCCCTGTAGCTAGGCTAGAGGCTATTAGGATCTGCTTGCATTTTACGCATCCGGGGCTTCAAGCTCTATCAAATGGATGTCAAGAGTGCATTTCTCAATGGCTATATTGAGGAAGAGGTTTATGTCAAACAACCTCCGAGATTTGAGAACCCCAAGTTTCCGAGTCATGTTTTCAAGCTTTCTAAAGCTCTGTATGGACTCAAGCAGGCCCCTGAGCATGGTATGAGAGGCTCAAGTCTTATCTTCTCACCATGACTTTAAAATGGGCATAGTAGACAAAACTCATTCATCGGACACCATGAGTCTCATTTTCTTCTTGTCGCATTTATGTGGGCGATATCATTTTGGTGGATCCTCTCATTCTCTTGTCTCTCGGTTTTACGATGTGATGAGTCTGAGTTTGAGATGAGTATGATGGGCGAGTTGAGCTACTTTCTTGGCTTCCAAATCAAGCGGACTCGGAGGGTACTTTCTTGCATCAAGGTAAATATACGTGACCTCTTGAGGCACTTCGACATGTCGATGGGAAGCGGTGATGACTCCTATGGCCACCACTGCTGTTCTCGAGCCCGATGAGGATGGTGAGCCTCTTGATCAAAAGGAGTTTGGAGTATGATCGGCTCCTCTTGTACCTCACCGCTTCGAGGCGGACATACATTTATTTGTGTGTGCGTGCGCTCGATTTCAAGCTTCTCCTCGCGCCTCTCACCGCTTGGCGATCAAGCGCATCTTCAGTACCTTCGTGCCACCACCGATTATGGTATTTGGTACTCTTCTTCTTCTTGTCTATCTCTTAGAGCTTTTTCCGATCCGACTTTCTCGGGTGTAGGATAGATAGGAAAACGCACGGCACTTGCCAATTCATTGGCACTTCTCTTATTTCTTGGTCATCTAGGAAGCGATGCAGGGTTGCTGATCCACTGGCGAGGCCGAGTATGTTCTTCTGACCGATTCTTTGTAGCAGTGCTCTGGATGAGATCGATCTTGCGGGACTATGGGTTAGAGATAGAGAGTGTGCCACTTTTACGTGACAACACTTCAGCTATTTGCATTGCTAAAAACCAGTGCAACATTCCGGACCAAGCACATTGATATTAGATATCACTTCCTTAGAGACCATGTGGAGAAGGGTGATATCGTGCTTGATTCATTGATGGTGACCACCGGTTAGCGATATCTTTACCAAGCCTTTGGATAGCTCCAGGTTTGTTGCCTTGAGGAGTGAGCTTGGAGTCGTGAGCCCATACGGCTTATCTTGAGGGGAGTGGTTTGTATACTATGTACTATATTTTTCCTCTAGCATTTCCTTTCTTCTTACGGGTGACTTTGGGCTTGTTTTCTTAAGTTGAGTTCACTCACTTAGACTTTTGGCATGTCTTCCATGGACCTCTTATCTTATGCTTTAGGTTGCTATCATGCGTGATTAGTATTCTCTCTTCTCTCTAGGTTGAGTTCCTCACGTCTTATAAGTCTAGCGGGTTTTGGGCCTCCAGGTAGGCAGAGTGCTGTGTGCACTCCTTAGTTGGAATCTAGAGTCGACTTCCCTATGTCATCCTTTGTGGAAGATAAGAGCGATCTGAGCCGTAGTGAGTCTCTTCTATCTTATCTATGCTCAATAGCCATCCGGTCTTGCGATTTCTCGACTTCTTCTCCTCATTACATTGTTCGGTTATTATTGAGTTCATTCGGGTTTTCTTTATGCCTAATCTTGATAATAACTCAACTTTAACCAGATTTGAGCTTAAAATTGATTCAATTGTTGAGGGGGAGTTTGGGAATCTGTTCATGCATTGCATTTAGACTGCATTTTTCGTTTTATGAGCTTTGTCTATTATGCATTTGACTCAATCTTCGTGAAATACATCATGCTATATCTTTCGAAGAAAATCACTAGCTTAGATATGTCCAAGTTCTTTTATCAAGCTAATGTTAATTGAAATCCGAAAAACTTAAAAGCTTTAAATGAAAACTTGATGAAACATGTTGCTTTTACTTACTAAGTTTCTTCTCTAAGAGCTTTTACCATGAATTGTGAAATTTTGGAATTCTCTAGAGTCCCTATAGCAACTTGGGTGAAATTTGCTTGATCCATATTTGAGTCCTTTGAATTGCTCATATGTGCTAAATTAAGAAAAATTTGACTCTCTTTTGTGCAAATTGAACTCAACACTATATATTCTCAAGACGCCTCCCATTGCACTTGGGATGAACTTGGAATATATCGTGTATGACCAAGATCATTCTCTTAAGAGTTACTCTGAGATGATCGAAAATGGCTTGAGTCAATCAACAAAAAATGCAAATATCAAACACATAAGTGGGTAAAGAATGCAAATAATGTCAAACATTTGCACCCCGCTATGTTTTTCGAAGTCTTAAAGAAAATTTGCATAAATTGAAAAATGGGCTCGAAGGACCTAATATGCACTTCAAATTTCCCCAAAGTGTTGAGTAGGTTGAACTCTAGGTTTTCCATTTGATCCCTGAGTGGTTTTGCTTCTAGTTTTGAAACTTTGCTAAGTTTTGCACTTGTCAAATCTTGCTAAAATGATACATTTTCAAAACTTCGCTTATGAGCAAAATTTGTTATTTGCACTTGGACATGTCTTAGTTTGGTCATAATCTGAGATTAATAAGCTTGGTGTCATATCTTGTCATTATGATCATTTGGATAATCTTCAAAGCTCACTTAGGTTGCATTTCATGCATACAGATATAAAGGGGGAGAAATAAAAAAAAAATTCATTTTGATGCCTATATTGCCAAAAGGGGGAGAAAATGTAGAAAAGACATCATTTAAAATGTAGAAAAGGGGGAGATAAAAATGTGAAAGCTTGTTGATTCTTATGATCTTTGTAAATCTTTGCTATCTCTTATGGATCTTAATCACATTTGGCTTTTGTAAATGAGCTTTTGTGGAAAACTTGCTCTTTTCATGGTCTTGCTCTAAAATCTTACTGCCAACTTGGTCATGATTTTATATATTTCTCTCTGGACCAAGTTTGGTTTTGCAATCAAATTGCTTTACAAACTCAAATTTATGCCTTTTCGGGTGTTTGTCAATATACACATCAAGGGGGAGATTGAAAGACCATGTGGAGGTCTATCCCTGATGGTGATGAGTAATTGACTGTGGTTTAGCATGTTGTGCTTGAATTTGAGTTTGATCCGAGTGGTCAGTGTTTGGTGGTCGGAGACCGGTTGTCCGACCCCAGTGGTGGAGGCTTTCATTGGTCGAGAGGAGACGGTCGTCCACCCCAGTGGTGCGGGCTTTGGCTAGTTGGAAGACCAGCCATCCGACCCCGAGTGGTCGGGACGAAGACCAGTGGTCGGGATGGAGACCAGTGGTCAGACCCCGAGTGGTCGGGAAGAAGACCAGTGGTCAGACCCCGAGTGGTCAGGACGAAGACCAGTGGTCAGACCTCGAGTGGTCGGGATGGAGACCAGTGGTCAGACCCCGAGTGGTCGGGAAGAAGACCAGTGGTCAGACCCCGAGTGGTCAGGGCGAAGACCAGTGGTCAGACCTCGAGTGGTCGGGATGGAGACCAGTGGTCAGGTCTGTGGTCCGGATAGAGACCAGTGGTCAGGTCTGTGGTCGGGATGGAGACCAGTGATCAGACCATGTGTGGTCAGGGTTATGCTGGTCAGCGTAGTGTATATCTGTATGTTGAGATGGATATGTGTTGTTGGACATTGCTATGTGATGTGGTTTCCTTTTCTATGATGGTTGCAGGACTTTGGAGCTAGGTCATGGTGAGGCGAAGGAGATCAGGACTAGGCTGGGAGAGCTGAGGTCCAGATGATCAAGGTGTCGCCAAAGATGGTGAGGCGTGGAGTAGCCGCAAGCCGAGAAGACAAAGGAATGGATGAGATGCTAACTTGAGCTGCTCGATCTAGGAGGACCGTTGGATCGCGGTCGGGAAGATAGAGTAGCGGGTCAAGTTAGTGTGAGTTAGCGTGCAAAACCCGTTGTGTTGTTGGGTTTGGGTGAGCCCATGCATAGCTTTGTGAGTGGGTAAAATCTCAGCCCTTGATGGAGTGCTCTAGGGTTTAGAGGCTCATCCAAGGGTGGTAGGTGTTCCAAGCACGCTATGAATAGACAGGAGAGGGTGTCTCCTTGGGGGTGGCGGTGAGGAAAGTCTACGTGAGTAGTTGAGAGTTGTTGAGAGTGGCGGTGTAAGGATCAAATCCTGGCTCTTGGATGTTGGCTTAGGATTGAAGCAGGACATCCAAAGGTGGGAATTGATCCCAGGTCACTATAAATAGAGGGGTAGGGGCAGCCTCCTCTCTTGGAAGGTTGTGAAGGTTCTGAGGTTTTTCTTTGCTCGTTTGAGTTTTGCCCACTTTGTTGTGAGGCTTTGTAAACCTCCCTTCCGAAATGAAATGTTCTTCACTTATATTCTTGTTTCATTTCTCTTACGTATTTACATTACGCACTTAAATTACATTATCTAAATTCGCATTTACTTACTTGCAATTTACTTTACGTAATTTGGATTTGCCTCATCTCCTTCTACATGCTTTTGAGTCCTTTTGAAATTCATGATTGATGAACTCTTCTCTGGATTCGGTGCTTTCAATCATTTAGGCAATCCTTGCGTTCTTGTTGCAAGTTGTAAATCTGTGTTCTTAAAGTGCGTAAGCGTGTGACTTGCGATTCGTTAGTCTTGATTGGCTTCGGTTCTTATTGCCAAGGATGAAAGATTCTTTGGATGAATCTTCTATAGATCATATCCCAATCATCTAGGCAATCTACAACCTCTTCTATTCAGTTTTGGAAGAAACCAATCTTTGTGCCTAGTTTTGAGATAGTGTTTCTATCTGTTTGAAGGTTGTTTCTTCGTGTACTTACTTGCTGTGATTTGTGGAGAGTTATCCAAGGATATTCGACCATCAACTCCCACCGACAAGTTAGGGTAAAATCTGTGTTCGTGACTCTGTTTTTGGTGTTGCATTTGTTAAAGCGAAAAGGACGGAACCTTGGTATCAATTCCTTCGATTGATGGTGAAATAGGTTCTGACATCCTTAGGAGGTGCACACCAAGTTTCACTGCTTTTGGATCGGTAGATCAAAAGTTACATCGATTTGTTTTTAAGATCGTGCTGATTTCTTGTTTCATCCGACCGAGTACTGTTTATCCGACCTCTGTAGGTCGGACGTACTGTTCATCGGTCGGGAGGTACTGTTCATCTGAGCACTATTCACCCGAGTACTGTTCATCCGACCTCCGCAGGTCGGTCGTACTGTTCATCTGAGCACTATTCACACCGAGTACTGTTCATCCGACCTCCGCAGGTCGGGCGTATTGTTCATCCGGTCGGGATACTGTTCACCCGAACACTATTCACCCGAGTACTGTTCATCCGACCTCCGCAGGTCGGGCGTACTGTTCGTCCGGTCGGGATCTTTGTTCACCCGAGTCTCGTTCATCCGACCACTTCGGTCGGGTTTCTCGTTCATCCGACCACTTTGGGTCGGAGTCTTATTCATCCGACCGTCTTTGGTCGGGAATCTTGTTCATCCGACCTCAGTAGGTCGAAGTCTATTCATCCGACAAGAGATACCCGACCAGTGCAGTTTCTTTCTGGACTTTTGGTGGTTTGAATTCTAGGAGGAAAGTTTATTCGAAAAATTTTATTTGGCTCCTATTCAACCCCCCTCTAGTCGTCTTTTTCGATCTTTCAGAAAATAACAAGGAAAAAAAGGAAAATATAAAGATACCATTTACTGCAATTTGTTCTTTCCTCTGATTAAATTCACGTTTTCAGTTCTTTGTAGGGTACTTGATTATATCACAAACTATCTAACTATTTTTGTTTTGACATTTACATGATCTTTTGCAACTTATTTTGAAGAGCGATGCACAGGAACACCGAAGGATGCGATCCATTGAATACTCCTCCAACTGAATGACATACGAGAATCTAACAATTACCCTTTCTGTGCTATCGGGCTACTGTATAATTGTTGGACAAATTGGTACTTATCAAGTATGTATTCCATTTGCCCAGTTAGGAATTACATTGTTCGTCAGAGATATTAAATTGACCTTATCCTACAAATCCTCGTCATACTTTTACCAGTAGGGTCTCGGCTGTTTTCGATTGGAAAAACAGAAGAGAAGAGACTTGGAGAGACAGTGGAGTCATGTTTGTCTTATCTTTTATATTACATAAGGGAGAAGGTTAGAAAAGGATAAACGATGTGGAATTACTCTACTAAAATAAGGCAAAGCCGAAGATGAAAACATAGGATATGTAATTATTATGTGATTAACCGAAAATTCATTTTATTTTTCCTTTTTTTTCCCTTTGAAAGATGTTTGTCAGAGCCAGCCTATTTGATTTTTCCTAGAGACGGTTAATTATACTCTAGAAATTCGTCTCATGCACAAGCCTAGACTGACATTTTTTTAGAGATGCCTGGACCGACTTAAATCACTCAACATGCCATTTGCATCCACCAAAAACCGAACAGAGATGCTGCGCCTTCGGCAGATATATTCATTCAGAATATATACACGATCCAGCAACTAATTATCGAGATTCTTTTTCCACGAGGCGGAATGCGGGCGCCGCCAGGTAGGCGTCCAACGGAGGGAGGAGCTCAGCAAACATTCAGATAAGGGATTGTGTGGCTCACTCCCTGCATCCAATGAACGCTGCACAGCTCTGAACCATATCTCCTCTGCGGGGGCCCATCTAAACGTGCCAGATTTTCTCCTCTCACACCTTCCCCTGCAGCTTCTAAAGATCACAAACTTTACTTAGGACATCTCAAGAAGAGCAGCAGCTTCTTCTATCAAATCCATTTGCAGGAACAAAGGGGGGTGTGTGAGAGAGAGAGTGGAAGGCTGAGACGATGGCTACTGCTTATGCCCCCATGGCGAGCCAGCTGATGAAGAGCAGCTTGGTGCGCTCGAAGCCGAGGGGGCTGTCAGGTGCTACACTGACAAGGAAGCCCCGCTTCACAGTCATGGCTATCCAGCCTGAGAAGGTCAGTAGAGAGAGCAAAATAACACAAACTTTTCTTAGCAAGTAGTATATACAGTAGATTTCAAGGCGGCTATTTTTCCTCCGAGTTAGGAGAAAATAGGTGCAAATTTTCAAGCCCAAATCTGGATGTGAGCTATATGTCTTGATCATACACTGTAGGATCGAGTTTGATCACATAAACATTATCAACCTTAATTTCCTTTCGAATCAATTGAGCTATATATGTCTCGAACTACCTACTTCATACATATAAATCATATAAGGGAATGCAAATTTTGTATCAAACAGTACAGTTCCTCCAATATTTCTACGTAAATCATTTGTTCTAAGCGGACAGTAAATTCCAAATCTGATGTATTATCTTGCGTCCGTTGCACAGCCAACGTACCAGGTGATCCAGCCCATCAATGGCGACCCCTTCATCGGCAGTCTGGAGACGCCCATCACCTCCAGCCCGCTCATCGCGTGGTACCTCTCAAACCTCCCGGCGTACCGCACAGCCGTGAGCCCGCTCCTCCGCGGCATCGAGGTTGGCCTGGCGCACGGCTACCTCCTCGTTGGGCCATTCGCCCTCACCGGCCCGCTCCGCAACACGCCGGTGCACGGCCAGGCAGGCGCTCTGGGCGCGGCCGGGCTTGTTATCATCCTCAGCGTTTGCCTCACCATGTACGGCGTCGCCTCGTTCAACGAGGGCGAGCCATCCACCGCGCCGACGCTGACGCTCACAGGCCGCAAGAAGGAGGCCGACAAGCTGCAGACTGCCGACGGGTGGGCACAGTTTACTGGCGGGTTCTTCTTCGGCGGCATCTCCGGCGTCGTCTGGGCCTACTTCCTCCTCTACGTGCTCGATCTCCCGTACTACTTCAAGTAGAAGAGAATCTTGTACGAGTGTAACTACATGCGTGCGTGCGTGCGTGCATGGGTACGTAGATGATGTGGTGGTTGTTTGAGTGCGTGTATAAATGAATTTATTTTGCACAAGGGTGTATGGATGGATGGTGTTGTAACTTGGGAGTGTTAGTTTCTTACTTGGATCGGATTAATTTACATGGAATCAGTATTGTACATTTTGGAATTGAAAGGTTGGCCATTTTTCTTAAGGTCAAAATAGCTGGCTGCCTGGGGTAGCCATGCACTCCCTCTCAAGGCCTTTCCATGCCAGAGGGCAGCCTCCCTCCCTCTCAACGGCGGAACTAGAAATTTTTGATGGAACACATTTCAAACGTACAACTCTATTTTTTTTTTGCAATAATTTAGTATCATCATAAAGCTAACATATATATTTGAAATTTGCCAAAAGTATACTATAAATGGTTCTAAGGTCTTAAAATCCCAAATCACCAAAATGAAATCAATTCAATCAATAAATTTAGCCTATTGAAGAGATAAAATTTAGGTGTTTCACAAATTTTTGGGGATGATGGGGGCATACCCGGCACTCTACCTAGTTCCTGTTAGAAATTGGCCCATTGGGTGGCCCATTTCGTTTAATTCCAAAGCATGCATGGTTTAGTACCATATTGCCTAGTCAAGTGGAGGAAAGGCAACTTAAAAGGAGGAGTCCTTGCCACCTCTTGAATAATGACACTTGGCATGAGAATGGCATAGGGTGTACAGTGGCTAAACACACACACTGCTGGCGTTCACGTATTTTCGCGTGAAAATTGCGTGACTTGTGACTTCATGACGGCGGCGATCGCGCCAGCGTCGTAATGTGTATCCGACACTTTGAATTCACCTTTTTGTTTTACTGAACCCTACATTTATCTCTCCATTCAATCTGTTTAAATGCGATTTAAACATATATTTGAATTCTGTGTCATTATGCAGTCAGTTACTAGTGAGTTAATTGACATTATTTGTCGATTACTAATGCCGCATTCTTGACATCATGAGGTCGATTTCTTGTGCGAGTGTATATAAACTCTCGAGAGGCGTCCGGGCGAAACACAGAATTCCTCCTCCATTCTTCCTCCGCAACTCTAAGTGCTATACTGTTGTGTTGCGTTGTTGAACCGCGCCGGCCTTCCTCCTCGGCGTGCACCGTGAAGGAGGGTGAGCGGTATCTCCAACCATTGCCGCAGAGTTCACTTGCACGAGGGCGGCAATAAGGTTTCTAAGCAACATCATCAGCGACCGCTCCGCTTCTTCCTCGACATCGACTACTTCCACGTCTGCGCTGCTTCCTTTTCTTCAACAAGCCCAATAGTAAGTAATTCGAGCGATAAAACAATTCCGTTACCATACAATTCTTGAGCATATTCTGAAGTACAATGTGTTACCTGCTGTTTTATGCATCTCTAGTCTTTTGTTACTTTTGCCTCAATTTAAAATCTGGAATAAAAACATTGCACCAACTTCCAACAATCCAGAAACCTTATTGTGAATATTTTTGTGAATCAGCAATGGCTGGTGCTTCGGATGCAATGAAACCTGAGAGGTTTTCTGGTGTCAATTTCCGTAGATGGCAGACAAGAGCCAAGTTTTGGCTCATGTCATTGGGGCTGTGGTGGGTGATCCACCCACAGTATCCATTTACGATTGACCAGAACCTGCAGTTTGACGGTGCGAACAACACCGCACTAGGCTGCCTTCTGACTATTTTGGCAGATCAGCTCTATGATGTGTATATGAACTACACATCTGCCACTGAGTTGTGGGATGCACTTGACCAGAAATATGCCGAAGCTGAAGCTGGTCGCTGGTTGTATGTGTGTGAGCAATTTTTTGATTTTAGCATGGATGATGCTAAGTCGATTGTTGCACAAGCACACGAACTCCAGCTACTAGTTGGCGAGATTGCGCATTTGGGTTGTGCATTGCCTCCTAAGTTTGTGGCTGCGGGCATTGTTGCCAAACTTCCCTCAACTTGGAGGGATTTTGCCACTAGCTTAAAGCACAAAAGGGAAGAGATTTCTGTTGAGGATCTCATTGCAGCCCTTGATGTGGAAGAAAAGGCGAGAGCAAAAGATGCACCAAGCACCTCTAATCAGAACAATGCCAATGTCGTTGAGAAGAAATCATATGGCAAGAACTTCAAAGGCCATAAACCGAACAAGACAACTAGCTTTAAAAAGAAGAAAATTGAGAAAAGGGACATCAAGAACATCACCTGTTTTGTGTGCGGAAAGGATGGTCATATGGCAAAAGACTGTCGCTATCGCAAAAACAGGACAAATGAACCGGGCAAGAAAAATGCCAACGTGACCATAGGCGAGGCCTCGACTTCAGGAGGGTATGGTAATTCTCCTGTTGTCTTTTCAACATGTCAATCCACCGATTGGTGGGTTGATCTTGGTGCTAATGTTCACGTGTGTTCGATGTTTCCTTATTTTCTTCTTATCAGTACCGGGCTTCCTCCGTCCTAATGGGGAGCAGGTCGCATGCTTACATTCTTGGTGTTGGTACGGTGGATCTGAAGCTTACTTCAGGAAGATTGTCCACTTGAAGAGCGCAAACATGCGCCAACAATAAAAAGAACCTCGTTAGTGGTTCTCTCCTATCTGAGGATGGTTATAAGCTAGTATTTGAGTCAAATAAAGTTGTAATATCAAAGTATGGGAACTTTGTTGGTAAAGGCTATGAGAGTGGAGGCTTGTTCCGCCTCAGTACTCTAGAATCTTGTTATAATATGAATATTGCAACTGGTTTGAATAAATGTGAGGCCAATATTTGGCATTCTCGTTTTTGTCATATTGGTTTTGATAGCATTGCTCGAATGTCTAGATTACAATTAATTCCAAAATGTGATATTGTCAAAGGATCAAAGTGCCATTCTTGTGTGCAAGCAAAGCAACCTAGAAAACCCTTCAAGGGATTAGAGGAAGAAAAGAACTTGGCACCACTAGATCTTGTCCATTCTGACCTGTGTGAGATGAATGGATTGTTGACAAAAGGAGGCAAAAGATATTTTCTAACTTTTATAGATGATGCAACACGTTATTGTTATGTGTATTTGCTGAAAACGAAAACAAAGGATGAAGCTTTAAACTACTTCAAAATTTATAAGGTCGAGGTTGAGAACCAACTAGAAAAGAAAATTAAACGACTAAGGTCTGATCGTGGAGGAGAGTATATCTCTCATGAATTCTCCCGATTACATTACGAGCATGGTATAATCCATGAAGTTACACCACCATATTCTCCCCAATCAAATGGGGTAGCTGAGAGAAAAACCGAACACTAATGGACTTGGTGAATGCCATGTTGGAGAGTGCTTGGTATGCCTAAAATGTGGTGGGGGGAAGCTATATTAACAGCAAATTTTGTCCTAAACAGAGTAATCACTAAAAAGCGTGAGATTACTCCGTATGAGGGATGGAAGGGGAGAAAACCCAATGTTAATTTTCTGCGAACTTGGGGGTGTTTGGCAAAGGTCAATATACCATTGCAGAAAAAGAGAAAGCTTGGACCTAAAACAGTCGATTGTATTTTTCTAGGATATGCACATAACAGCACGGCCTATAGATTTTTAGTAGTAAAATCAGAAACTCATGAGATTATTGCTAACTCAATAATGGAGTCCAGAGATGCTTCATTTTTTGAGGATATTTATCCTATGAGAGCAGGTAGTACTTCAAGAACTGAGAATAATCAATCTGATAATAATAATAATATTGAACCTACCACTATTTCTAAACCAAAAAGTGATACACTACCAGTAGAAGATAATTCTGAGGAGGATAACAATTTAGTCACAGAGGTTCCTCGTAGGAGCAAGAGACAAAGGGTTGAGAAAACCTTTGGCGACGACTTTATTGTATACCTCGTGGATGATGTGCCAAAATCTCTTTCAGAGGCTTATGCACTACCTGATGCTGAGTATTGGAAAGAGGCGGTCCGTAGCGAGATGGATTCCATCATGGCTAACGGGACTTGGGAGATCACTGATCTTCCTATTGGGTGCAAACCTGTTGGATGCAAGTGGATTTTCAAAAGAAAATGAGGCTGATGGTGCTGTTGATAAGTACAAGGCAAGACTTGTGGCCAAGGGTTATACGAGAAAAAAGGAGAGGATTATTTTGATACTTATTCTCCAGAGCGGATTAACCACCATTAGAGTGCTCATAGCATTAGTGCTTCCCATGGTCTACACGTCCATCAAATGGATGTAAAGACAGCTTTCCTTAATGGAGAGTTGGAGGAAGAAATCTATATGGAGCAACAGATGGTTATGTGATTCTTGGAAAGGAAAATAAAGTGTGCAAATTATTAAAATCCTTGTATGGCCTAAAGCAGCTCCTAAGCAATGGCACGAAAAGTTTGATAAAACTTTGACATCTGCTGGTTTTCTTGTTAATGAGGCGAGATAAGTGTGTATACTATCGTTATGGTGGGGTCAATGTGTTATTTTGTGTTTGTATGTTGATGACATACTTATATTTGGGACAAACACTCTTTGTAATTGACGAGGTCAAAACTTTCTTATCTCGATGCTTTGATATGAAAGACTTGGGAGAGGCAGATGTTATTCGAATATTAAATTGATAAAAATGAGGATGGGATCATTTTGCACCAATCCCATTATCTTTGAGAAAATTTTGAGTCAATTCGGGTTTGAGAATTGCAAAATCTCCCCAACACCTTATGATCCAAGTGTTAAGCTTCGGAAAAATCAAGGGTTAGGAAAAGATCAATTAAGATATTCACAAATTATTGGGTCCCTTATGTATCTAGCTGGTGCCACAAGACCTGATATCTCATTTGCTGTGAGCAAATTAAGCCGGTTTACATCTAACCCAGGAGATGATCATTGGGAGGCACTTGAAAGGGTGTTGCGCTACTTGAGAGGAACAACATCTTATGGAATACACTATACTGGGTATCCATCTGTTTTAGAAGGATATAGTGATTCCAATTGGATCTCTGATGCGGATGAGATCAAAGCTACAAGTGGTTATGTTTTTCTTTAGCTGGTGCTGCAGTTTCATGGAGGTCTTGCAAACAGACCATATTGACGAGGTCAACCATGGAAGCTGAACTCGTAGCACTAGACACAGCCACTGTTGAGGCTGAATGGCTTAGAGAGCTACTGTTGGACTTGCCATTGGTTGAGAAACCAATACCGGCGATCTTAATGTACTGCGATAACCAAGCGGTGTTGACTAAGGTTATGAGTACTAAGGATAACATGAAGTCCTCGGACATGTGAAGCGTAGGCTTAAAAGCTGTCGAAAATTGAGAAACTCCGGAGTTATTGCTGTGAATTATATTCGTACTGAGAAAAATCTGGCAGATCCTTTTACAAAAGGACTTGCAAGGAAAGCGATTTCCATTGCGTCTATGGACATGGGCATGAGGCCCGTTTGAGTTACACCACACCGGTAACCCATATCTTCCTGATCGGAGATCCCGTGAATTAGGTAATGGGAAAAACAAGTTGATGTTGTAACAAGAGAGTATATATTATTGAATTGTACCCATGTCCTAATAAACAAAGTACTCTTGTATGCGGAAGGTTGGCTTAAAGCCTTAATGTATTCTAGTGTTTAAAAATAAAGGTATTGGCCTACAGGATACCTATAATGAATACACCTACTTGAGCTCAAGCTGTGAGGTCGCAGATTCACGAGAATTGGGCATTCTCTAGAAAGCTCATGAGAGATAAGGAGCATGACCATATAACGCTCCGTTTAGGCGTGGTTTATTGGCACCTAGTATCGATTGTGATTTTTAAGTGAAGTCGATCACGAAAAGTCTGTGAATTCAAGGCATAGTCCATTCATCGGTGTGAGAGGATGAACCTTGCTAATCTAGGTGCAAGTTCAACCGTGCACGGACTTACACCAAAAGATGGTATATTAACAATACATCAATATAGCAATCTTTGTTATCTTTTCTATTGTTTGCTTTGGAATTGGTGGGGGATTGTTAGAAATTGGCCCATTGGGTGGCCCATTTCCTTTAATTCCAAAGCATGCATGGTTTAGTACCATATTGCCTAGTCAAGTGGAGGAAAGGCAACTTAAAAGGAGGAGTCCTTGCCACCTCTTGAATAATAACACTTGGCATGAGAATAGCATAGGGTGTACAGTGGCTAAACACACACACGCAGCAGCGTTAGCGTATTTTCGCGTGAAAATTCGCGTGACTTGTGACTTCGACGGCGAGCGCGCGCGCGTCGTAATGTGTATCCCGACACTTTGAATTCACCTTTTGTTTCTTGAACCTGCATTTATCTCTCCATTCAATCTGTTTAAATGCGATTTAAACATATATTTGAATTGTGTCATTATGCGATCGATTACTAGTGAGTTAATTGACATTATTTGTCGATTACTAGTAGCGCCGCATTCTTGACATCATGAGGTCGATTTCTTGTGCGAGTGTATATAAACTCTGGAGGCGTCCGGGGCGAAACACGTAATTCCTCCTCCATTCTTCCTCCTCAACTCTAAGTGCTATCTTTGTTGTGTTGCGTTGTTGAACATGCTGGCCTTCCTCCTCGGCGTGCACCGTGAAGGAGGGTGGCGGTATCTCGAACCATTGCCGCAGAGTTCACTTGCGAGGCGGCAATAAGGTTTCGGGCAGCGCATCAGCGCGACCGCTCTGCTTCTTCCTCGACATCGACTACTTCCACGTCTGCGCTGCTTCCTTTTCTTCAACAAGCCCAATAGTAAGTAATTCGAGCGATAAAACAATTCCGTTACCATACAATTCTTGAGCATATTTTGAAGTACAATGTGTTACCTGCTGTTTTATGCATCTCTAGTCTTTTGTTACTTTTGCCTCAATTTAAAACCTAGAATAAAAACATTGCACCAACTTCCAACAGTTCTGCCCATGCTCCCTCTCCAAGCTTTTCCATCACCATACCCCCTCCCCCGCCCTCCCAACCCTCCAACCAAATGAAAGTTTGAGTAGAAAACTTTTGAATCTGAGTTAAAAGTTACTGGTTTTGAGTTGAAAGTTCACGATTTTGAGTTGAATATGTTAGCGATATCATCACAGGCAGGCATTGTACGGCACTGCTCACGTGTATATGTCTCATGTATATCCGGTGTCAGCGCATGTATGTCTCTAGCTATTCTTGTTGAGATTGTAATAGCTTGTAACGGAACTAGAAAAAAATTTAGAGGGTACATATTTCACACATTCAACTCTATAGTCTCGTATAATAATTTTTCAATATCATAAACCCAACACATATATTTAAATTTTGCTAAAAGTACAATACAAATATTTCTAAGATTTTAAAAATTCCAAACCACCAAAATCGAAACCAATTTAATCAACAAATTTGAGATTTTTAGAGAAGCAAGGGCATACCTGTACCGCCACTGCTTGTAACAGAGGTTCAGTATTTTTTACACGTGGTTCTCACGTAATATAATAAGTGAATATACTGTAGGCATTAACTGAGGCTTGTGGTGCCTCTCCAATTTCTTTTTTGTTCTACCTTTCTACGTGGTATCCGACGGGGTTCGACTCTCCATGACTAACTCCTTTGCTTCCCTCTGCTCATGGCCACCGGTGCTGGCACCAGCCCCTCCATCTCGATGGTGCTTGCCTCGACCTCCTCCAGGTCCAGCTCCTTCTCTCACACCTCCATCATTGCTCTTAATACTCAAGCCATGAATGTGGCGAGTATCAAGACACACATCCCAATTACCCTTGATCTCGAAGCCTTGAATTACACTAGGCTCATTTATCTGGGCAATTGAGACACGTGCAGAGCAGAGGGAACCTTCACAGGATTTCACTCCCGAGGAGATAGCAGCAGCACCACCACCTTTGCTAGTCGCACCCGATCCACTACCACCTGCAGAAGCCCCACAACGGAGATGTTGACGCGCTGGCGACATCAAGGCCCATCGACGCCTCTTCACGCTAGTTATTGTTAGGGAGTCTCCACCACCTACTCCACCGATCCGCAACTCTGAGGGACCATATTTATCTAGGTCTGAGTGGGAGCCACTAGCCTAGATTATCTTTGTTATGTAAGCTAGGATTTAATGTAAGCTCACTTTTAAGCTAGTATGTACCTCTAATGTATCCACAGTTGATGTAATGAAAATGCATGAGTCACCTGTTACACCTCAGCAGGCCACCAAATTGGCTATCATGCTCCATGTATCATAGACCTTTACATGGGATCGTGCCCACTCGTCTCCCGTGGAGATCCCTATAGTAAAAAGCAAGACAAAGGCAAATCAAAGCAGATCACGAAGGCTCTCGACTATCTGATTGCCCTGTTGGCCCAGACATACAAGCTAGGAGAGCCTTTAGTAACGAGAGAGCACCTAAAAAATATTACATTTGCTTGCATTAGATTGCATGATTGGTACATAGAACAAGCCAACAAGCTAGTGTTAGAACATATAACGAGTATCACGGTCAACTTCAAGCACGAGCATCTATTCAACCAGTCATCGGGGGCTTCTTTGTGATCAACTTCCACAACTTGTTCGATCTCCTCAACCTCGACGACGCGCTCTTGAGATACTGAACATTGTAAGTGTGTGCAATCACAGTCTACATTCGTGTAATACCGATAAATGTCATATATATATATATATGACTCCTTACTTTTATATATACAAATACATGATTCATGAAGAGAAATAGAAGAAACAACCGATGGGTTTCCTCGACCCACACATAGTCTCAAAGCAAACAATGGACGAAAATCTAAAAGTCGTCCAGGAATACGTAGAACAGGAATTGGTGGCTCAAAAAGATAGAGAGTACATATTTTTTCATACAATCTTGGATAAGTGCTGCACTACTTGCTATACTTTCATTTGTACTATACACGCAACTCAAAGTTATGATGAATGACCATAGCAACATACCTTTGTAGGTTTCACTGGGTTCTAATTGTAATTCAACCAAGAAAGAACCAGTTATGCACCTTGATTCCTTACAGAGCGGCAGCCATGACTTGATTCCAATCGCGAAATTAATCAATAGGTAGTCCACATTTCCTCCATAGATAACTCTCCTATAGGTTTTTTGAGGTGTACGTTACTCTTGAAATTTCGAGGCTAACTTTTTATAATCATGTAGCTCGTTCAAAGTATACAAAGCTCGCGGAGAGCCTTCTAGCAATAATGGGGCGAAGCTAAAGCATGATTTTAAGTTTTGAATACCTGCTAGTGCATAATATTCCTATATCACACTCCGCAATAATGTCTCTGGAACTAACCAATTCTTTATTTACAATGCCACTAGCATGGAAAGGGAAATAACCTTTGTGAATTTTACATTTGCACAACATGCAACTCCTCCTCGGTACAAACAAGACTGACCAGGTTACAACTACATTGGAACAGACCGATCTGATCGAAATTCGAGGACAACTCTGTTCCTTCTTGCTAAGTCAGGTCATAAATCCGAAAGGCAAGTTCAACTCTGCCAAACTTGAGGAGTTGTGTTATTTCTGAATTACCACTTTGGTTACTTTGTGAAACTCGTGCTGTGAATTTGTTAATTGTACTTGTGCATTCAATTGTTAATATATCTGAGTTGATTTCTGAAATGGATGTGAAGTGTGTGGTGTAATATGTAATCTGAGTTGATTTCTGAAATGGATGTGCTGTGGTGTAGTGCTTATGCTGTGATGTAATTTGACTTCATTTATGAAATGCATGTAATCTGTAATCTGCTTACTTCAGAGGGCATGGCTAACATTTCATGAGGCTAGCCAATAAACAAAAAATGTTTTATTAATACAAAATACACATTAGAGATCACTACTACAGAAAGGCTTATAGTAGATGCCCCAATACAGACGGTTTGAAAAAACCGTCTGTGCTAAAGAACATCATTGACGGTTCTATAGGGAAACCGTCAGTGATATAATTACAGACGGTACTCTTTATGAACCGTCAGTGATATACATCCATATCACTGACGGTTTTATTTAAAAACCGTCTGTGATATAATCTCAGACGGTTTTGAATACGAGCCGTCTGTGATAAGGTCATATCACAGACGGTTCTAACTACGAACCGTCTGTGATATTACCTCAGACCACTATATAAACATATCGATTGAGGTTCGTAGCGCAGACTTATGTGTTTCGTCTCCTGCAAACCCTAGCGATTCTCGACCTCCACCCTGGCGTTTTGGCTTCCTCCCCGCCGCTCGAGGGCACGCCTCAGATGGCATCTCCGGCGCCGCCGCTCAAGGACGTCGTTGGCGGCCTCGACCGTCCCGTTCGTCGCCCTCCTTGCGAAACCGTGACCCCTTCGGCACCGTCCTCCTCCTCCTCGTCTCCTTCGTCGGCCGTCACATGGACGTCGTTCTGTCCAACTCCAACGAATGGGTGGGTTGCTACCAGATTATTCTTTGATGATATATGTTGAGTGTTTAATATTGATGTATGTTCTAAGATATACGGTTCTTGCATGGTTGTATTTGGCATTTGTGTTGTGTGGATCACTATTCTCCACTAGTTTAAGGTTATTAAAACCCATTGGTACACAAGGTGCAACACAAAGAGAATGCTGAATATTTTTGTGTATGCCACAAATATTATATACAAAAGTATGAAATAAAATTGTAAAAGCAAAATAATCTGAAAATACTGCATTGAATTCTGGAGAAAAATGCATGCTGCAAGGATTGATACCATGTATCATTCGAAGGGTGACCAAAGTATATCTTAGAACATACATGATTCGTGAAGATAAATATTTTTATACATGATTCCTGAAGACAAATATCTCTTAGAACATACACCTTTTCATTTGTCTTGTCAATTTCACATGGATTATGTATACTCATGTACTTGAAAATAGAGCCATGAAACCAGTAGGTATATTTGTCGTTCTGTTTGATGACTGATCAAGAAAGAGGAGCTTGCTAAAGCATAGTTTTGTGTAAAACTGGTAGAATCGAAATTGGAACTAATTGACAAGTATCAAATAATTGTTCGTAACATGCATTAAGCTATAATGATTATGTGACCATGTATTGTTAATGTGAATATGTGATCATGTGAAGTACATATTGTGTGAAGTAATCACAGAGGCAACCACATGTTAAGTTTTAAATTAAAACCTTTGACATATGGGTTGTGAGAAAGATTATTACATTAGCTAATTGTCTCTGCTCGAAAAATAATAATGACGTGAAATCAAACTATTTCAAGAATATAATTATTGTCGATCACCAAATTAATTTCTTGTAACTTCTCTTCTCCTCTTCACATGGCTACTATTGCACTTCTTTCTTACCTACTCCAATTCTTACCTAATCCAATTCTTCAGCACGCTACTGTCTATGATCCTCTGTTTTTTCCTACACCCTGAGCAGAACTTCCATCATTAGTATCTGTTGTTCAAAATGTTCTTCTGCTTAGGTATTTCTGCTACGAAATTTACAAGGCACAACCATGTTATAGATTTAGTAATTAAATATCTAAACTTCTAGATGCATCAAGGCAGCGACATGCGATCGGGATCGTCTTAAAATATGAAGTTTTGTAGCACTTTCATCTCTTTCTTATTATAATATTGATGGATTCTAAGGTAAAATCCATTTCATTCCAAAGTACGACCTGAAAGGTGTCAGGCGCTGATTTATCGTTATCACTTTATCCTCATCTCCGAATGAGAATATCATTGGAAGCCATGTACGATAATTTAATCAACTCAATATGATGACTTAATCAACTCTATAGTTCAAGAAGCATGGCGGCCAATGATATTCTCATTCGGGGATGAGGATAAAGTGGAATCGATAAATCAGAGCTTGACAGCGTTCATGAAGAACTGTGGAATGAAATGGATTTTACCTTAGAATCCATCAATATTATAATAATAAAGAGATGAAAGTGCTACAAAACTTCATATTTTAAGACGATCCTGATCAGACAAGCTGTTGCCTCGATGCATCTAGGAAGTTTAGATATTCAATTACTAAATCTATAACTTGGTTGTGCCTAGTAAATTTCGTTGCAGATTTACCTAAGCAGAAGAACATTTCGAACAACAGATACTAATGATGGAAGTTCTGCTAGAGGATCACAGACGGTTTGTAACATCCCAAAAATTTGGCTTATAATTTCGCTCATATGCTTTTTGGTGATTTTCTGAATTTATTGGATTTTTTCCAGAAATTAATTGAATTGAATTTAATTAAGTATATTGAACCTTTTGTGAAAACTAAATATATATAGATAAAGTTAATATAAAGTTTTACCAAAAATATTTTATTTGTGCTCGAATGTCTCAAAGTATTTATGAGAATTTTAGGATTTTTCCGATATTTTAATTGCTTAAAGTAGATTAATCTAATTTCGGGAATTATTTTAAATCAAAAGCTTTTGAAAATCGAGTGAAGCGATCTTGGGCGAAGCCCGATCTTGTCGCGTCTTGCCCATCGACGTGCGGCCCGATCGGCTGTATTTCACGCCGCGCGCGTGGCGTTGTATGAAGATCGGACGGTGTCTCCTTCGCGAAACCCTAGCGCCTTGGCCGTTGGATTGAGATCGGCGGTCGGGATCGTTTCGCGTTGTTTTGGTAAGTTTAGATCTCGCCGTTGATTTTGGAAAGAGCGGATCGGATCGTATCGCCGGATCTAATCTCGGCGCTCGTTACCGTCGGACGGTATCGACCTTCGTCTCCGATTCGGTTTCGAATCCATCGCCGCTTGCCGCCGCCGCGCGTGATTTAGGGTTGCCGTTTTAGCGCGCATGCCGAGGCTATAAAAGCCGCAGAGCGCATCCGCCAGTGCTAGCCTTCGCCGTTGAGTCACCGCCGTTTAGCCCGAGAGCTCGCCGTAGTTTTCTAGCGCGCCGCTCATTTTCGCCGTTCGCCGTCGTCAAGCCGCCGTTCGACGTGTGGGTTCCAGTTTCGGGTTCGCCACGTCGAGCCGCACCGGAGCAGCTACCTCTTCGTCGCCGGCAGGAGCCAGAACGCCGTCTGGGTCGTCGTCGTCCTCGTCTCCGGGAACTCAGCGCCGCCGCGACATCGCCGTGCCTGAAGCTGCGACACCGTCGGATCTCGGCGGACCATCCAGATCGAGCCACGTCGCTTCGTCTGCAGTAAAACAGCTCGGGTAAGCGTGACCGTTGGATCAGGGTTGTTCGGGTGAGATCGCGCCGCGTGTGCAGTAGAGCGTTAGCCGTCAGATCGTCGCGCAGATGCGCGCCGCGTGTCGAGCATCGGCGCGGGCGCGCGCCGCAATCGATCTTGCGCCGCGTGTCGGGCGCGTGGTGCGAGGCGCCGTGGGCGCGCCCACGGTGGACTGTGAGGCGGTTCCGTGGACCGAGTCCATGGACCGAGCGACGTGTCACTGATTGGTCGAGTCGGGCTGGCGTCGGCGTTGCGCAATAAAATCTTTTCCAATAGAAAAATAATTCGGAAAAATCGAAATTCTATTTTCGTATTTTGATTTATTCAAACTTCAAAAGGCTATATCTTTTGCATTTTAACTCGATTTGAGTGTTTCAAATTTCTAAAAATTTGTAAAATCAAGATCTATTTATTGGTGAATTTTATTTTATTTTTGGAGTTTGGTTGCTCTCTGGTTTGGTGTTTATTTGCTATTTTGGCATCGTTTAGCGTGAGGCGTTGAACCGCTCGGTGATCCGGAAGAAGATTCGTCGCTCCAAGACCCAAGCTCAGATCAAGACCAGCACCTACTCCAAGGCAAGTTGTGCTTTGATCATGTTGCACCTAATTTTCACCAAATTACTATTTTGTCTTTTAAACTTTATGCATGATATTTTATGTGTATAAATGATTTCAATTAATCTGGGAATTAGATAATATGCCTATTTGAATTAAACCATACCTTGTCAATTATATGCCATGATCTATTTGTCACCCTAGGATGTGGAATTATAGTTGATAATCAACATGGGCTAGTTAGATCGTCATAGATTGCTTAGCCATGCCACGTCATCACATGTGTCCGAATGTCGATACTTAATCTTGACTAATGGAATATGGAACAATGTTTATGAATTGGTGTGTCATGTGTTGTCACACAATGATATCAAGTTGTCGTGGCGAGGAGGTCACACATCGGGATTGAAATGTTGATGGCATATGGTGCTTGGTAATCAAGCTGGGGTGGTAATGATTTTAGATTGAGGCAAGTGGCAAGGGCGGTGTGCCAAGGTGGGCCAGTTTGGCGGGGTATGTGGAAGTCTTGCCTTAATCACCTTAAGGACTTAACCTTGCAAGCCTTTGACTGAGTCTCTCTTGCAACCACATGTGCGGAATGGGACAACCTAGTTGAATAATTTGTGAAACCTAGATTTGATCTTGTCGTGGTGAATAGTGAGTCCCGGGTTACGGTTTAACTCACATGGCGCAAGAGGGGGGCCCTGTTGTGGTGGTTTAACCCTTCAGTGTTGAAACCTTAGCGAGCAGTACTGGGTCTAGGTGTAGCATTGTAAAGGCTTTGTTATGATCACTCGCCTTGGTGGTGTTTGGTTGTATCGTGTGGGTAAAGTGCATAACCTCTGCAGAGTGTACAATCTATTCGAATAGCCGTGCTCACGGTATTGGGCAATGCTCGGAATTACTGATTAAGGGTTAGACTTTTGTTAAACAAAAACTTGTTGGGAGGGCAAGGTGCCATGGAAAGTGGAAAATTAATTTAGGATTGGAAACTTGGTGTATTTCAGAAATACTGAATTTATTAATTACTGTATTTATTGCTTTCCAATCTATTTATTGTATTCTTGTTAAATGCTGCTTTATTGCAAAAATACCCTTACTAGCCATTCCTTTGGATTAAGCCAAACATATAGAATATTAGACTTGCATTATTTTGCACAACTTGTTGAGTGCTTTATGTACTCACCCCATCAACAACAACTTCGAAGAGGAAGAATCTACGCTTGATCATGGATGAGGATTATTTGGATCACGAATGCTTAGGGTCCGAGCCTCGTCGGTTGCTCGTGGCGAATCGAGCGCCATGCGTTTATTCTATTTCATTGCTTCTCATTGATACTCTTTTTAAGCCTGTGAGGCATTATTCATGTAAGACAACAGTTATTATTAATTAATGAAGTTTATGCTATATTTATTGTGTGTGACTATGATAGCATCTATGTTGAGCTGTGTGCACTAGCGTGATCTGGACTAGTGCGGTATACACAGGGTCGGATTTGCAAATTCGGGTCCCGACAGAGGTGGTATCGAGCCATACCGACTATAGGTCTTGGCCCTAGGTAGTTGGTATCTCTTAGGAGTGTCAAAATTATTTTCTAAAGAAAACAAGTAAAATTGACTAATATGAAACTCTTGGCTTATCTCACCCTCCTACTCTCATCCTTGCTAAATTACCTTCTTTTCGCTGTTGCGTTTGAGTGGAGATCTTATTCAAAATTTTGTTTTGAATAGATGCCGATCTTCGATCCTTGAGTCAAGACAGGTGGCTATGCCATGGAGCCGTGGAGAGTTCTTCAAGTGATTGGAGGCTTTGATCGTCCGCTCTACCGAGGAAGCAAGCTCGGGCGTCAGCGGTGTGCATCGGGGTTCTTACGCAAGTCGATCATCTTCGCTCGAGAGTGCGGCGAGACCACGAGACCGATCCACATCACCGCCCGAGGTTCACTTACGAGGTGGAGTTCAGAGGTCGCTAGACTTGCTCTACGACGGATCCGCCACGACTACGCCTACGAGCCGCACACCGTATTTCGACTTCACCCGACGGTGCGGCGTGCGGCGTCGACGGATCGTGGAAGGAGAGTGTGCTCTGCAGTACACCTTGCTTGAGTTCGCCACCGCCGGGAGGATCACTTGAGGACACTGCGCAAGAACCGGAGACAGCGTGTGAGGCGTTGAGAGTGGCGAGCGGGAGCTTCAAAGACCCGCGACGCAGCGGCCGAGTCATCGCGAGGTGGAGGAGGCCTTGCGGTAGCCGAGAAATAGCGGACCAAGTCGTCCAGAGCCGGATGAGGTCGCCAAGAAGAAGAAGAAGAAGACCGGAAGAGCGTGAGTGGGAGCCCGAGGAGCCAGCAGAGGGTCACCAGGATAGGTTCGCACCATGCGGCCCACCACGGTGTATGCCCCGGATCGCCTCGGCCGGGGTGGTGGATGAGTGAGAGTCGATCTTAGAGTTGTGTTGAGACTCGAGTGTTGAGTCGCGTTTTAAGTTAGCCTTTACCCTTTTAGTAGGCGTTAAAGTTGCATGTTTAGTTGGTTCTTAATTGTTTGTTGAGTGTGCGTTATGTGTTGCAAAGCCCTTAGGCATTGTAAGCAACCATACCAAGTAATAATAATAAAGATTATTTAAGTTGGGTTTAACCTGTTTCCCGCCTTAGAAATTCTTGCATCTTATCTATGCTACATCTATCTTTCCTAACCCAAGAAGCAATCAAGCGGATGGTGAACACTCGCGACAACAATGGGGCTTCGGAAGTGGTCTACGCTCGAGCAACAATCCCAATGAAGGAGTACCACCGCAGCAAGCACCGCCGGTGGATATGCGAACTTGGGAGCTTTTCTCGCAAGCAAACTCGGTTGATGCGAGACTATGATGCAACAGATGACCAATATGGCTGCAGTCAACAACCCCGCTGAGCAGAACAACAATGGCGGGCCTCGTCCTTACTCCAAGTTGTCAGACTTCATGAGGACCCGACCGCCAACATTCTCGGGCAACGTCAACCCCTTGGAAGCGGATGATTGGTGAGAACCATTGAGAGGAAGTTGTACATCACACAATGTGAAGGGCATGAGAGGTTCTTTACGCATCCCATCGCCTAGAGGAACAAATGCAGAATGGTGGGAGAACTCATGTGCTACTCATGAGGCACCCATGGAAATCACGTGGGAAGAGTTATAGCGGCCTTTCGCGATACCACGTGCGGAGGAATGATGGACTGAAAAGGAAGAATTCAGGCGCTTAAGCAAGGAGGCCAACCGGTGGTGATTACTTGAACAAATTCACGAGTTAGCACGCTATGCTCCGAAGATGTAGCGACGGACAAGGCTAGACAGTCCGCTTCATGAAAGGACTAAACTCGAGTGCAAGTGGGGTGATTACCCACACTTTTCCGATTTCCAAGAATTGGTAAACAAGGCTTTGATTACGGAGGATAAGCGCAAGGAGCTTGGGGAAAATCGCAAAGCGCTTGATGACTAACCGGTGGACGCCTAACCACCTACGAATGAGGATGACCCGCAGCGGTTTGCTAGGTTCCAACCACAAGTGTTAACAAGCCAAGAACACCGCACCGCGACCATCGGGACAAGGTTATCGCCGCCCAAGGTAACAATGCTCAAGGGAAGTGCAGATCACCGCCGTAAGGTGCTCTGATTGCAATGAGTCAGGGCATTATGCTAATAGATGTCCCGAAAGGAGGAATCACGCCGGTCGCGTTTCAACCTTGGAACGACACTGCTAAGGCACCGATGGACGGAGCGAATCGAGGAGCCGGACAGCGGGAGTGGCGCCTCAAGCTACTATTCGAGGCGAGTCAACCACATCACCGCCGATGGAGCCAGTGAAGCATCGGACGTCGTCTTGGGTAAGTTTTGTAAACTCGATTACAATGCAGTGTTATTTGATTCAGAGCTTCACATTCATTTGTCTCTCGAGCTTTTGCATCTAAAAATGGTTTAAGCATGAAAAATCTCAAGTGTGTGATGCTAGTTCAAGCCCCGGATCCGAGTTAAGATCTAATATTGGATGTTTGGGGTAAAGTCGATAATTAACGGGTAGAGTTCTAGCGAACTTAATTATTCTAGATGCCCAAGTTTTAGATGTTATCCTTGGTATGGATTGGTTAACCAAGCATAAGGCGGTATTGGATTGTGGTCGAAGGGTTGTATCCATTGAGAGCCCTACAGGAGAAAAGGTGGAATTCCGAGCGACATCAGTTCGCAAGGGTCAATTAATGGTTAATAGCATGAAAGCCGTCAGCATTGAGGACGTGCCAGTGGTCAAAGAATATCGGATGTATTTCCGGAGGATCCGCCAGAATGCCGCTGCACCGTGACATCGAGTTTGTCATTGAGTTAGTACCGTACAAAGCACCAATAGCAAAAAGACCTTCCGGATGCCTACCGATGAGTTAGTAGAGATGAAGAAACAGATCGACGAGTTATTAGAAAGGTTTTATAAGACCAAGTTCGTCGCCATGGGGAGCGCTAGTTTTGTTTGTCAGGAAAAAGGATGGAAGCCTTAGAATGTGTATTGATTACCGTGCACTTAATGAAGTGACGATTAAGAATAAGTATCCGTTGCCAAGGATTGATGATCTGTTCGACCAGTTGAGAGGAGCTGGAGTTTTCTCCAAGATAGACCTTCGTTCCGGATATCATCAACTAAAGATTCGGACGGAAGATGTTCCAAAAACCGCATTTTCTTCAAGATACGGACATTATGAGTTCACGGTCATGTCTTTTGGATTGACCAATGCGCCGGCCTATTTCATGAACTTGATGAATAAGATTTTCATGGAATACTTGGACAAGTTTGTTGTTGTGTTCATAGATGATATTTTGGTATATTCAAGACCGAAGCGAGCACGCAAATCATCCGAGGCTAGTGTTGGAAAAGCTGCGTGAGCAACAATTTGTATGCTAAATTGATAAATCGACTTTTGGAAGGAAAAGGTGGAATTTCTGGTCATGTCATGATTGCAGAAGGAGTTCTTTGTCGACCCAAGCAAAGTGGAGGCAGTGTTGCATTGGGAGCAACCAAAGTCTGTCACTCAAGTCCGAAGTTTTCTGGGAATGGCAGGATATTATCGCCGGTTCATAGAAGGATTTTCGACGATTGCTAGACCTCTTACTCAGTTATTGAAAAAGGAAAAGAAATTTTCATGGGCCTTGATTGTGATAAGAGTTTTGAGGAATTAAAGAAGCGCTTAACAACAGCCCAGTGTTGGTTTTGCCTAATGTTGAGCGACTTGATATATCTTGTGATGCGTCAAGACAGGTCTTGGATGCGTATTGATGCAAGAGGGTAAAGTGGTCGCATATCGTCAAAGCGATTAAGACCGCATGAAGGAAATTATCCTACGCATGACTTGGAATTGGCTGCCGTGGTGTATGCCTTGAAATTGTGGCGTCATTATCTCATTGGAAATAGATGTGAGATATATACGGACCATAAGAGTTTGAAATATATTTTCACTCAATCGATCTCAATATGAGGCAAAGGAGATGGTTGGAATTAATCAAGGATTATAACATGGGAATTCATTACCATCAGGAAAAGCAAATGTGGTAGCTGATGCCTTAAGTCGCAAGAGCTACGTGGCGAATATGATGGTGCAGGAAGGACAGTCAGAACTGTGCAGAGAATTGCAAAATTTAAAATTGGAAGTAGTTTTAGAAGGATTCCTAGCTGCTTTGGAAGTGAAGCCAATGCTCGAAGATCAAATTCGGGAAGGACAAAAAGATGATGAGAAAGTCAACCGAATCAAGGCTAAAAAGGATGAAGGATTAGCAAAGGACTTTACCGTGGACGACCAAGGTACCATGTGGTTCAAGGGTCGCATTTGTGTGCCAAACAGACTAGAACTTAAGCGATTGATTTTGGAAGAGGCTCATGATTCCAAGTATTCAATTCATCCAGAAGCGCTAAGATGTACCGGGACTTAAAGGAGAGGTTTTGGTGGCGAATATGAAGCCTTGAAGTCGCGAGCACGTTGCCTTGTGCGATGTATGCCGAGAGTTAAGGCAATACATCGAGACCAGCAGGTTTGCTACAACCGCTAAAAGTCCCGAGAATGGAAGTGGGAAGAAATCGGTATGGATTTCAGTCCGGATTACCAAGAACTCAAAATGGGTATGATTCTATATGGGTTATCGTGGATCGATTGACCAAAGTTGCTCACTTCATTCGATCAAGACCACTTACTCAGAGACCGGTTAGCGAACTATACATAGCAGTCGTGTGTTTGCATGGTGTACCAAAGAAAATAGTGTCGATAGAGGTACCCGTTCACCTCGAGATTTTGGGATAAATTGCATGAAGCTATGGGAACGCGTTTGAACTTGAAAGACATATCATCCGCAGATGATGGTCAAGCAGAAAGGGTAAATCAAATTACGGAGGATATGCTAAGGGCTTGTGCATTAGCCTATACTACATCATGGGATAAGTGTTTGCCATATGCGAGTTCGATTATAACAACGATTACGAGCTAGTTTGCGATGTCGCCATTGAAGCTTTATATGGTCGTGCTCGTCGTACCCATTGAATTGGAATGAGACAGGGAGGCGTATGATATTTGGCCCTAATATTCTCAAGGAAGTGAAGAGCAAGTTGCCATGATAAGAGACAGTTGAAAATCGCGCAATCAAGACAAAAAGTTATGCGATAATCGACGCCGTGATTTGAGCTTGAACTGATGATTTCGTATATCTTAGGGTTACCCTCCGAAAGGAGTTAAAAGGTTCCACGTTAAAGGAAGCTTGCCCCAAGATATGTTGGACCGTTCAAAATTTTGAGCCGTCGAGGAGGTTGCTTATCGATTAGAATTGCCGCGATCACTAGCAAAGCGTGCATGATGTGTTCCATGTGTCACACTCAAGAAGTGTCTTGGTGCGGTGAGCGACGCCTTTGGGAGAGATTGAATTGCGAAAGATCGACCTACAAGGAGCAACCAATCGAATCTGGATGTTATGGACCGCAAGACCAGGACCAAGTCGATTCGCTTTGCGAGTTGATGGAGCAACCATTACGAGAATGAAGCAACACGGGAGCGTGAAGAGGATCTGAAGTCGAATTTCCAAACCTATTTCCTAGTCGACCTTGAATCTCGGGTCGAGATTACATTAAGGGGAGGTTTGTAACATCCCAAAAATTTGGCTTATAATTTCGCTCATATGCTTTTTGGTGATTTTACAATTTATTGGATTTTTCCGAAATTAATTGAATTGAATTTAATTAAGTATATTGAACCTTTGTGAAAACTAAATATATATAGATAAAGTTAATATAAAGTTTTACCAAAAATATTTTATTTGTGCTCAGAATGTCTCAAAGTATTTATGAGAATTTTAGGATTTTTCCGATATTTTAATTGCTTAAAGTAGATTAATCTAATTTCGGAATTATTTTAAATCAAAAGCTTTTGAAAATCGAGTGAAGCGATCTTGGGCGAAGCCCGATCTTGTCGCGTAGCGCCCATCGACGTCTTTGCCGATCACCGTATTGCCGCCGCTCGCGTGGCGTTGGATGAAGATCGGACGGTTGTCTCCTTCGCGAAACCCTAGCGCCTTGGCCGTTGGATTGAGATCGGCGGTCGGGATCGTTTCGCGTTGTTTTGGTAAGTTTAGATCTCGCCGTTGATTTTGGAAAGAGCGGATCGGATCGTATCGCCGGATCTAATCTCGGCGCTCGTTACCGTCGGACGGTATCGACCTTCGTCTCGATTCGGTTTCGAATCCGTCGCCGCTTGCCGCCGCCGCCGCGTGATTTAGGGTTGCCGTTTTAGCGCGCATGCCGAGGCTATAAAGCCGCAGCCCGCACACCGAGGTTCCTCATCCCGAGCGCATCCGCCGATGCTAGCCTTCGCCGTTGAGTCACCGCCGTTTAGCCCCGAGCTCGCCGTAGTTTTCTAGCGCCGCGCTCATTTTCTCGCCGTTCGCCGTCGTCAAGCCGCCGTTCGGCGTGTGGGTTCGATTCTGGTTCGCCACGTCGAGCCGCACCGAGCGACTACCTCTTCGTCGCCGGCGGAGAGCGAACGCCGTCTGGTCGTCGTCGTCCTCGTCTCCGGGAACTCAGCGCCCGCGACATCGCCGTGCCGAAGCCCGCACACCGTCGGATCTCGGCGGACCATCGGATCGAGCCACGTCGCCGTCTGCGAGAAAGCGGCTCGGGTAAGCGTGACCGTTGGATCGGGGTTGTTCGGGTGAGATCGCGCGCTGTGTGCGATGAGCGTTAGCCGTCGGATCGTCGCGCAGATGCGCGCGCGTGTCGAGCATCGGCGCGGCGGCGTCGCGACCAATCGATCTTGCGCGCCGCGTGTCGGTAGCGTGGTGCGAGGCGCCGTGGGCGCGTCCACGGTGGACGAGGCGGTTCCGTGGACCGAGTCCATGGACCAGCGGCGATGTCGGCGCTGATTGGTCCGAGTCGGCTGACGTCGCGTTGCGCAATAAAATCTTTTCCAATAGAAAATAATTCGAAAAATCGAAATTCTATTTTCTGTATTTTGATTTATTCAAACTTCAAAAGGCTATATCTTTTGCATTTTAACTCGGATTTGAGTGTTTCAAATTTCTAAAAATTTGTAAAATCAAGATCTATTTATTGGTGAATTTTATTTTATTTTTGGAGTTTGGTTGCTCTCTGGTTTGGTGTTTATTTGCTATTTTGGCATCGTTTAGCGTAGGCGTTGAACCGCTCGGTGATCCGGAAGAAGATTCGTCGCTCCAAGACCCAAGCTCAGATCAAGACCAGCACCTACTCCAAGGCAAGTTGTGCTTTGATCATGTTGCACCTAATTTTCACCAAATTACTATTTTGTCTTTTAAACTTTATGCATGATATTTTATGTGTATAAATGATTTCAATTAACTGGGAATTAGATAATATGCCTATTTGAATTAAACCATACCTTGTCAATTATATGCCATGATCTATTTGTCACCCTAGGATGTGGAATTATAGTTGATAATCAACATGGGCTAGTTAGATCGTCATAGATTGCTTAGCCATGCCACGTCATCACATGTGTCCGAATGTCGATACTTAATCTTGACTAATGGAATATGGAACAATGTTTATGAATTGGTGTGTCATGTGTTGTCACACAATGATATCAAGTTGTCGTGGCGAGGAGGTCACACATCGGGATTGAAATGTTGATGGCATATGGTGCTTGGTAATCAAGCTGGGGTGGTAATGATTTTAGATTGAGGCAAGTGGCAAGGGGCGGTGTGCCAAGGTGGGCCAGTTTGGCAGGGGTATGTGGAAGTCTTGCCTTAATCACCTTAAGGACTTAACCTTGCAAGCCTTTGACACGAGTCTCTCTTGCAACCACATGTCGGAATGGGACAACCTAGTGAATAATTTGTGAAACCTAGATTTGATCTTGTCGTGGTGAATAGTGAGTCCCGGTTACGGTTTAACTCACATGGCGCAAGAGGGGGCCTGTTGTGGTGGTTTAACCCTTGATGTTGAAACCTTAGCGGCGATCTTGGGTCTAGGTGTAGCATTGTAAAGGCTTTGTTATGATCACTCGCCTTGGTGGTGTTTGGTTGTATCGTGTGGGTAAAGTGCATAACCTCTGCAGAGTGTACAATCTATTCGAATAGCCGTGCTCACGGTATTGGGCAATGCTCGGGAATTACAGTTAAGGGTTAGACTTTTGTTAAACAAAAACTTGTTGGGAGGGCAAGGTGCCATGGAAAGTGGAAAATTAATTTAGGATTGGAAACTTGGTGTATTTCAGAAATACTGAATTTATTAATTACTGTATTTATTGCTTTCCAATCTATTTATTGTATTCTTGTTAAATGCTGCTTTATTGCAAAAATACCCTTACTAGCCATTCCTTTGGATTAAGCCAAACATATAGAATATTAGACTTGCATTATTTTGCACAACTTGTTGAGTGCTTTATGTACTCACCCCATCAACAACAACTTCAGAAGAGGAAGAATCTACGCCAGTCATGGATGAGGATTATTTGGATGCGAATGCTTAGGGTCCGAGCCTCGTCAGTTGCCTGTGGCGAACTGGAGCGCCACTGCGTTTATTCTATTTCCGCTGCTTCTCATTGATACTCTTTTTAAGCCCTGTGAGGCATTATTCATGTAAGACAACAGTTATTATTAATTAATGAAGTTTATGCTATATTTCGCTGTGTGTGACTATGATAGCATCTATGTTGAGCCTGTGTGCACTAGCGTGATCCTGGACTAGTGCGGTATACACAGAGGGTCCGGATTTGCAAATTCGGGTCCCGACACGGTTCTATTCATAAACAGTCTGTGATGTTGTATCACAGACGGTTCTATTTATAAACCGTCTGTGATGTTTCTGTATCACAGGCGGTTCTACTTGAACACCGTCTGTGATGAGTACTCATCACATACGGTTATAATGTAGAACCGCCTGTGATGAGAATTTTCACAGACGGTTCGAAAACCGTCTATGATGTACTCTTACATCACTGACACATTGTTAGTGACGGTTCATAAAACCGTCTGAGATGACGATTTTGAACCGTCTGAGATGATTTTTTTCTGTAGTAGTGGATGGTTTATAATTGGAAATGTCTGTGATATAACATCACAGATAGATTCTAATGAGGAACCATCTGTGATGTTATCATATCACAATCATATCATAGACGGTTCTAATTAGGAACCGTCTGTGATAACCTACACATTAGAGACTGTTCTAATTAGGAACAGTCTGTGATGCTAGAATACCACAAACGGTTCTAATTAGGAACCGTCTGTGATATCATAAATCACAGATACATGCTTATAGACGGTTCAAAAAATCATCTGTGATGACTGTTCTGAATCACCTATGATGTTATAATGTGTAGTAGTGATTATTAACAAATTCATTCAGATATGGTAGTTCTGCGTGTTCATATCTATTGTTTTCACCACTAGAGCCTATAATGTCTAGCGCTATCCACATATATGTCAACTCTGAACAATCAAACCTATAATCATGAGGATAAAGAGCACAACATAAAAAACATTTTTTAGATGAAGCGGAAGATAGTCATAGCTAAGCATGAATGCTCATGAATTCCTTTTTGATTTTTCACTCTTTACTTTCTAGGACTCTCTTCCAATGCTCCGGGCTAAGTTCCTTCTTCAACAATCGACCCAAAGTTTGGGCTGCAAGCAGGGAATGCTTCAATTTTATTGCTATCTCTTCTCCAATGTCAAGCAAGTACTCGTAGTGCTTTCATTTGTTGTCACCAAATACACACGCTAGAAAGAATGCCCAAAACTCTTGGGTCTCCCGGCCTTCTAGTTTTATTGGATTGGTTGTTTTCACCATTAATTTCTGCTACAGATAGGAATTGGATTGTAACTAAAATGATATTGCCCTTCTGTTTCCCTTTTGTGAATGGAGCTAAGAGTTTTCTCCACTCATCCTCGCTCTCACATTTCCATACAGCATCCAAATCCAGCAAGAACTTTTTTTATTCCAACCTTTGTTCAATTAATTTTTGAAGCTGATCTAAATTAGTTGGTTCATTCGTTCTGCTGTTTTCTTCATCTCTACTTAAAGATATGCACTTTAATATCTCCAGGGGTAAACTATAAACATTAATATTAAGTGATACACAGACCCAAATTTTTATGGGGGAGTGAAGCCGACATTACTATACAAAAGCTCATCACAGATGGTACTAAAACCTCATCACTGACGGTTTTATGAACCGTCTGTAAAAATGTGTCAGTGACAAGAAGACACATCACAGATGGTTTCCGAACCGTCAGTAAAACTAATATCAGAGACAGTTCTATCTACGAACCGTCTGTGATGATCTTTTGTTTTAGATGGTTCTCCAATAGAATCATCTCTGATGATAAGTAATCACAGATGGTTTTTAATTAGAACCGTCTGTGATATGATTATCACAGACGTTTTTCAAATAGAACCATCTGTGATATCGTTTTTCCCCTAACTCTCTTGGCAGAACTTCCATGATTAGTATCTGAAGTTCGAAATTTTATTCTCCTTAGATATTTATGTAATGACATTTACAGGACACAACCAATTATAGATTTTGCAATTCAATATCAAAACATCCTAGATGCATTGAGGCAATAGCTTGTCTGATGAGAGGGTCATAAAATATGAATATTTGTGCCCCAAGCAATTGCATCTAGAGTACTACAGAGATAAATATGATACCACAAATATGATAACAAAATATGATAATAAAATATTTCATAGTTCAAGAATTGGATTGTAACTAAAATGATATCATCTCTGTGGTACTCTAGATGCAATTGCTTGGGGCACAAATGTTTATATTTTATGACCCTCTCATCACACAAGCTGTTGCGTCAATGCATCTAGGATGTTTTGATATTGAATTGTAAAATCTATAATTGGTTGTGTCTTGTAAATGTCATTGCATAAATATCCAAGGAGAATAAAATTTCGAACATCAGATACTAATCATGGAAGTTCTGCTAAGAGAGTTAGGGGGAAAATATTATTTCATAGTTCAAGACAAGAAGACCTTACCACAAATATGATAACAAGATATTTCATAGTTCAGGTAACAATACATTAATAAAATATGATATATACCACAAATATCAACAAGTGTTCAGCTAGAAACCACATTATTTCATAGTTCAAGACAAGAAAACCTTATAGTTTTTGCATGTCTTCCATCATACGTGCCATAGATTCCGCAATAGAGGCTTCTCGGTTATCTTTGAAGTTCCACAACTCTAGTACAGTGCCGATTTGTTTGACACCAATAACTGATTGATCTTCAGTCATATATCTCAATCCCTACAAATTAAAAGCGATCATGTTGTTGTGAGAAGGGCAGTAACCACAACGAATTCAGTACTAGAAACATTCATATTACCTCTATAAGCTCAGCGTTAGCTTCTTCCAACTCTGCATTCGCCCTGCGGTCCTTACTGATGAGTTCTGTATTAAGGGATTCGATATCTTGCAAACGATCATCTATGTCTTTCAGTTCTTGTTTGATCTCATAAATCTTTTCTGTTATCTAAGATTTCCCCTTCAGTTGTTCGATCTCCACGTCAAGTTTTCGTTTAGCTTCTAATAGCTTTTCCATGTCCTTACCACAAATATATTATAATGAATTAGGTGTTCAGTTTCAATAGGAGGATGCAAGATAGAGATAGGATGACATGTACATATATTTCAAACATTATCACCTATACAGCTTGCTAAGCTATATATATGCAGCTTGCTAAGAATTTTATGTTCTATATATATATATTGCTATATATGTTTGACCTCTCATGAATCAAACAACCACTCTGTGAGAATCCTATATACAGTTTTGTTCAACCATCATGAATCCTATATACAGCCTCATTCTTTCTAAACATCATTAATTCAAAAACTCAAAATGGTTTCCCTAGTCAAGCATATCGGTTTCCCTAGTCAAGCATTTGAGCTACAATTCTTTAGTTACAGCCTCATTCTTTCTAAACATCATTCACAAACACAATACCCTAGTCAAGCATATCGGTTTCATACACAACTCACCGAGGGGAGGAGGAGGAGGTGCTCACAGACGAGGAGGTAGCCGACAGGGAAGGTGCTCGCGGAGGAGAACGTGCTTGCGGAGGAGGAGTTAGCCGACGGGACGAAGCAGGTGCTCGCGGAGGTCGCCAGGGAGGAGTTCGTCGGGGAGGAGGTCGCTGGGAAGGAGGATTGCCGGGGGGCTAGGGTTTGTAGGAGACGAAACGCATGGATCTGACGCTACGAACCTCTATCGGTATTGTTATATAGGGGTCTGAGGCCATATCACAGACGGTTCCTAGTTAGAACCGTCTGTGATATTACCTTATCACAGACGGCTTATATTTAAAACCGTCTATGATACGATCACAGACGAGTTTTAACTAAAACCCTCTGTGATATGATTGATAGTTCATAAAGAGAACCGTCTGTGATTAAATCACTGACGGTTGTACTAGAGAACCGTCTATGATGTTTGTCATCACAGACGGTTTTTCAAAACCATCTGTGAAGAGAAGTCTAATATAAATCTTTCTGTAGTAGTGCGAACTTCTTCGTGGTTGACAGAGGGATCTGGTGGTGATTGTTACCACTAGTGATATCTATGACAGTAGGGTTGAACATATCATCCCTCCCATAAAGCGTATTTTCTATACCTTTTGAGGTGCTTATAGACCGGCTCATGGCAACCCTGCCTCGTACTGGGCTACTATCCTTCAAATCTAGCAAGCTAGAGACCTTAGCACATAGGCCTTGCATCTGGCCTATTAGGGACTTCATTCTATCAGATTACCACCCTATTGAATACCATTTTTTTTTCTTGTAAGCCAGCAATTTTATTGAATACCACTTTTGGTGGGCTTGGCATGACAACATCATTATCATTTGCATGTGAGCAAGAGAGCATGGAAGCCATTTACCTACAGCATGGCCAACAGCATGGCGACCACGGAGAGCAGCACCGCAAAGGGCGCCATCGTCATCAAGCTCTGGGGGGTGGTCTCCTGCCCACTAAGTCATTGCGTAGCTGATGTACAACCTTCCCAATGAGTTATTAGCGTGCATTACCAAGAGCTAGCTCCATCTCTACACTTTTTTTTTTGCCGGGAAGTTGTTACGAGGGAATAGGTAAGAAGGGCTCACTTCATTGGGGAGTGCTCTCTGTTCGTATGGATCATACACATGGAAAGCAGTTAGCACCCTCCGGATTGAATCCATTAGATCGACTGTGAAAAATTAATATTATAGAGTTTGAACGTTATCTTTTTATATCGAATCATACCCTTACTAACGTTGGAAGATTTCCTGGCCTCTGGACGATTTGAGCCGTGGAGCAAGCCGGCTCGGCTCGCGGCTCGAGCCGAGCCGGCCAAAAAAATTTACAGCCAGGTTCTTTTTCGAAAAAAAATTGCATATAAGTCCTTTTCCTGGAAAAATATTACGGTTAGGTCCTTTTCCCGAAAAAAGAATATATATTACGTCCAGGTCCTTTATGCATTTTTAAGGCTTGCGCTCGGGTCCTTTTACCAAAAAACGGAATTACGATTAGATCCTTTTCGGGAAAAAAAAAACCGTTCAGGTCTTTGTTGTGTTTTTCTAGCATTACGTTTAAGCCCTTTTGCGGAAAACACAAAATCCTTTTTAGGTCCTTTTTGCGCGTTTTCTCGATTTACTCGTGTGTGGAGCGTCGATCGTCCGTTTTCTCGATTTGCTCGCATGGAGAGCGGCGCCCGCGGCGTAGCACGCCGCGTATAGGTTTCTAGTTTGACTGACAGGATACCAGTTTCGAACTACGCAATTACTGGGAGGCAACGCTTCAATTAGACCGATTCGGTTCATTAGACTAAGGCCCTGTTTGGGGGGCTGTGCTTCAGCTTTGGGCCAAAAGCTCTCCCAAACAGCATGGCTGCAAAGCAACTGGGAAGCTAAACCACAGCAGAAGCACTTCCAAAAGCTGCAGCCGCTGAGAAGGAGCTTTTCAGCCGTGGCTTCGCTTGACCGTCTCCCATCTCGCTTACTCCGCCTCCCCGACCTCTGCCACCCTGCCTCGCCACCTCCACGTCACCTCTCCACTCATCCACCGCTATGCTTCGCTAGGTTACTGCTTTCCCGCTCGGTTGCCCCCCAAAAGCTACAGCTGCAGCAGCCAGTTTGCCAAACGGCATAACAAGAAAAGCCACCGTTCGGTTGCTCCCCAAAAGCTACAGCTGCAACAGCCAGTTTGCCAAACGGCATAACAAGAAAAGCCACAGCCGCCAGCCACAGCTACTTTACAACCTAGCAAACCAAAAGCAGCTTTTCGGCCCAGCTGCAGCCCCCAAACAGACCCTAAATTGATTCAGTTAAGCACTATGTCTAGTTGCACCTGGAAACACATACTACCAGCCAAACAAACTAGGTGAACATGCGTATTGTGCCGTTCAAACAGGGGATTAAAGGGAAACACGGCTACCCGCCAAGATTCCATGTTGATGCCTAGCCTAGAGAAAAAAAGGAGAGCTAAGCATTCACGTTTTCAACGTTGCAGATTGTGAAGGTTTTAGTAACCAACTCACTCTAAACTACCAAGGATGGACTCGATGATGTTAGATTATTATGGGGCTGGCCTATAATTAATTTAATAGAAATTCTAAAAGGCCCATTAAAATACTAAGAGTCATGAAATTGGTTTAGTACCATACGGGAAGTTGGGAGATGTTTTCCTCAACTTAAATAGTTGAGTTGTGTGTCTCCCAATTAGCAAAGTAAGAAAGGGAAAAGGCAGGGCCAGACGCGCGCGCGCTGAGCCGAGCTCGAGCTCGAGCTCGAGCTTGAGGCGTGTGCGTGTCGAGACATGACGAGCGTGTGCGCGGTTCACGGAATACGGAAGGTTTTGCCGTTTTGGTGTAAAGACGGCTGCCTTAATGCCAGTAGATTCCTTAAACTGACGACATGATGGCTTGGCTTAATGGCGTCGGTTTCAAGAATTGATGGATGGTAATGGCTGGTAATGGCTGGTAACGGTTTCAGGAATTGATAACTGGTAACTCCTGTCCGTTGGATTCCGTTGGCTATTAAGCATGCCGCAAGCCTATATAAGGAGGGCAGTGGCTGTGTTTTCCTCAACAAAACCAACGCGCTCTTGCTTGAACTCTCCCGCAAGACTCCATTATTCCATCTGTAGCGCTACATTGCTTGTCTCCCCACCTCCATTTTCTTGCGCGTACAAGTAGCGAAGGTAGCAGGCCTCCGGAACCTTGCCCTTCTTGAGATCTTGCTTGAGATAGAAGAACGAGAAGGTTTTTGGGAAGCGTACCACGCGACTGCTCAAGCTTTTGTCCCGACCAGAAGCACCGGCATCGGAAGGAGCCCTTCTGCACTGCATCAACCTCTCCACTGCTCCAAAGACCTCTCTACGACAACCTGTGATCCTCTACACCGACCGTCATGGCAAACAACAATGAGCAAGTCATTGTTCCGCCTGTGCCAATGCCTATGGTGGTACCGGCTCAAGAGTATATTGACTTATATCGTGTTTTTATCGTGTTGATTTCTTGTTCATTAGCCTTTGCGTTTGAGATAGATAGTTTGTTATCTAGTACCTTTGGCTTTGAACTAGAATTGTGCAATTGTTTAATCATGATTTACGTAATTTTGTGGATTAAAATATTGAGAAAATTCCTAATATTTCCAACAATCCAAAAACCTTATCCTAGAAATTTTACAACTATTGGTTTCGCTGCCGCACTTAAGCTAACTGTATTTGACGATGCAAATTACAAGCGTTGGCGAGCCAAGATGATTCTGTGGTTGACTGCCATAAACGTGTATCACGTTGCGCAAGGCAAGCCACAGCCTGAGGGTGGGCTCTCTCCTGAGCAGGAGAGTGACTTCGCGGCTACGGATAACTTGTTTAGAGGAGCCGTGATTAGTGTTTTTGGAGAAAATCTTGTTGATATGTATATGATTTTGCCAAGTGGTAAAGAAATGTGGGATGCACTTGAGGCAAAATTCGGAGTCTCTGACGCGGGTAGTAAACTCTATGTGATGGAGCAATTTCATGACTACAAGATGGTTGATGACCATTCTGTAGTAGAATAGGCTCATGAGGTTCAAGCCTTTGCGAAAGAAATTGAGAATTTTACATGTGCATTACCCTACAAGTTTGTGGCGGGATGCATTATTGCGAAGCTGCCACCTTCTTGGAGGGATTTTGCCACTACTCTAAAACACAAGAGACAAGAGTTCAGCGTTGCTGGTCTAATTGGGTCTTTAGATGTTGAGGAGAAAGCGAGAGCAAAAGGTATACGTGGGAAAGGAAGTTCTAGTGCTAATGTGGTACAATAGAAAACCTTTCAATTCAACAAGAAGAATAAAAATAAGTCTGAAAAGCCTGAGAACAAAAACAAGGCCACTCAAACTACTAGCTTCAAGAAGAAGAAGAATAAAGGAAAGGGAAACTGCTTTATTTGTGATAGTACTGATCATTGGGCAAAGGATTGCCCTGATCGTAAAGACAATAAGCAGAAAAAGTCCGCCAATGTTGTTATTGGCAATACTGAGAAGAGAACATCCGGGTATGTTTCAATACCTACCGTTCTATCAGTATGTCATTCAGCTGATTGGTGGATTGACAAGGGGCCAATATACATGTTTGTGCTGACAGATCCTTATTCTCTTCTTACCAGGTCACAGGGGCTACCTCTGTGTTGATGGGGAATGGGTCGCGGGCATTTGTGCGTGGAGTCGACATAGTTGACTTGAAGTTTACTTCACGCAAAGTCGTGCGACTGAGGAACGTGCATCACGTGCCCGTGATAAATAAAAACCTTGTCAGCGGGTCTCTATTGTGTAGAGATGGTTTTGAGTTAGTTTTTGAATCCAATAAATGTATTGTTTCTAAAATTGGAACTTTTATTGGAAAAGGCTATGAGAGCGGAGGCTTGTTCCGCTTGTCTTTGATGGATATGAATAAAATTGTGAATCATGTTTGTAATCATGAGACTGATGTTTGGCATTCACGACTTTGTCATATTAATCTTGGTTGCATGGTGCGGTTAGCCAGTATGAATTTAATCCCAAAATTTACCCAAGTCAAAGGTTCTAAGTGTCAAGTGTGTGTGCAATCTAAGCAACCTCGCAAGCCTCACAATGCAGCTGAGGCGAGAAACTTGGCACCGTTAGAACTAGTTCATACCGATTTATGCGAGATGAACGGGGAGTTGACAAAGGGTGGTAAGAGGTATTTCATGACTTTGATTGATGATTCTACTAGATATTACTATGTGTATTTATTAAAGTCAAAAGATGAAGCTTTTCACTATTTTAAGATCTATAAAGCTGAAGCTGAGAACCAACTTGAGAGAAAAATCAAACGGGTTAGGTCAGATCGTGGTGGAGAATACTTTTCTAGTGAGTTTAATTTATTCTGTGAGGAACATGGAATAATCCATGAGAGGACGCCTCCCTATTCGCCCCAATCAAAAGGGGTTGCCGAAAGAAAGAACCGTACTCTAACTAAGATGGTTAACGTCATGTTAGAAACAGCAGGACTTTCCAAGGAATGGTGGGGTGAGGCTATATTGACTGCTTGTCATGTCCTAAATAGAGTTCCTACAAAGAATAAAGAAATCACACCATTCGAGGAATGGGAGAGGAAAAGATTAAATTTCTTTTATTTACGTACTTGGGGCTGTTTGGCTAAGGTCAATGTGCCTATCCCAAAGAAGCGTAAACTTGGACCAAAAACCGTTGGTTGTGTCTTTATTAGTTATGCTTTTCACAGCATTGGATATAGGTTCTTAATAGTGAAATCTGGAGTACATGATATGAGTGAAGGTATAATTTTAGAGTCCAATGATGCCACATTCTTTGAGGACTTATTCCCTATGAAAGAGACACTTAGCTCATCTAGTCAAGAATCTATCTTCTCTCCTAAACCTTCCACTCCTATACAAATTGAGCCCACTTTTGAGGAAAATCTAATAAATAAGGACAATGAAGTAACTTGTAAGAGTAAGAGACTAAGGACTGCAAAGTCTTTTGGTGATGACTTCATTGTATATCTAGTGGATGATACTCCAAGAACCATTGAGGAGGCTTATTCATCTCAGGACACTGACTGTTGGAAGGAAGCGGTCCAGAGTGAGATGGATTCCATCTTAAGCAATGGAACTTGGGAAGTTGTTGATCGTCCATATGAGTGTAAACCTGTAGGATATAAGTGGGTGTTCAAGAAAAAGCTGAGGCCTGATGGTACGATTGAAAAGTACAAGGCAAGGCTTGTGGCCAAGGGTTATACCCAGAAAGAAGGCGAGGACTTCTTTGATACTTACTCACCTGTTGCCAGATTGACCACGATTAGAGTACTACTATCTTTGGCTGCCTCCTACGGTCTGATCATTCATCAGATGGATGTAAAGACGGCTTTCCTTAATGGAGATTTGGAAGAGGAAATCTATATGGATCAGCCTGATGGATTTGTAGTAAAGGGTCATGAAGGAGAAGTGTGTAGGTTGTTGAAGTCTTTGTATGGCCTTAAGCAAGCACCTAAGCAGTGGCACGAGAAGTTCGACAGAACTTTAACACCTGCCGGCTTTGTTGTGAATGAAGCTAACAAATGTGTGTATTACCGCTATGGTGGGGGTGAAGGAGTAATTATGTGTCTGTATGTTGATTACATACTGATCTTTGGGACGAACCTTAATGTGATTAAGGAAGTCAAGGACTTCTTGTCCGAAAACTTTGAAATGAAAGATTTGGAAGTAGCGGATGTCATCTTAAACATTAAATTGTTAAGAGAAGGTGACGGTGGGATTACTCTTGAGCAGTCCCATTATGTGGAAAAGGTGTTGAGTCGCTCTGGATATAGCGATTGCAAACATGCTCCAACGGTGTCGGGACCCGGATTTGCAAATCCGAAACCCTCTGTGTATACTGCACTAGTCCAGGATCACGCTAGTGCACACAGTGGAAACATAGATGAAATACCATTCCATACAACGAATTAACTAAGAAGAAGCAAATTATTATTAAATAAAGCAAACGACCTTATGGTCAATGTTTACACCATTATGCCTTAAGGGCTTAAGAAATAAATACTATTGCAGCGGAAAAGATAACTTGAGCCATTCGACATGCCACAGGCAATCGTCAGTGGAACGCATTCCTAATCCACATAGTCTTCATAGAATTCCTCCTCATGATATTCATTATCTCCTTCAGCAACTGATCAACAAGGGCATAAAGCCGTGAGTACAAAGGTACTCAGCAAGCCGTAGGGAATTGATGCAATATATTCATACACGGCTTGACAAGGATGGCTATATGTTTCATTTGCAGAAAGCAGTAACTTGAATTGAAATACAATAAATAGATTGAAAGCATATTTATGAAAAGAGAAATAAATAACTAATAGATCAATGATAGACAACAAAACAACAGTGAACTCCCCGTTCACATCCCAACAATTCCACATTCCACATTTTATGAAACACTCTATACCCCGTTTGAAATTCCCGGGCTTTGTCCATGACCGCGGACGCGGCTATTCGAATAGTTTTACACTCTGCAGAGGTTGTGCAACTTTACCCACAAGACATGACCATCTCTTTGTGCAATCGATCTTAACACACTTCCTTTGGTGTGTCACAGAGATATCATGACAAAGCCTTTACAATGCACTGTCTAAACTCGGTACTGCCCGCTAAGGTTTCGCCCATTAGGGCCCCCTCTTGTGCCTTGCGAATCTACCCGTCCATCACAGAACCCACACCACCAACTGGCAGTATTCAAGGCTAGACATTGCAAATTAATCAACTAAGTCTGTCCCATTCCAAACATGTGGTAGTACGGTTAGGCCCAGTTCAATGGCGCACAAGATTATGTCCTTAAATTGTCTCAGGCAAGACATCCACATCCCAATGTACTAGAAAGCACCCCCTTTACTGCACGATCACTTGCCCGTGGGAAAACAATTCGTTCAACCAAGACCAATGGCAAACCCCGCCATGGTACAACAAATTTTACAACAGTGGCTAACAGCCACGATTCAATTTCTCAATAAGTCAAGATTAACATTATTCAATGTGTGACATGAATCCCAATATATATCTAAGCATGTCTAAGCATAGCTACGTAACCCAATGTTGATATAATGATTATGTCCAACTAGTAATGTCCCAACCTAGGTTTAACAATGGATACATGGCATCCCAATTAATCAAGGTGGCATAATGTCAACTAGGTATACATCTATTCCCATCAAATAAACATTGATACACAAAATAGCATGCAATTGTAATAAAATAAATTACTTTTACAAACATAGGATCAATACGATCAAAGGATTACGACTTGCCTTGTTGATCTAGTGCTGGGTCTTGGTCTTCAAAGTCTTCGTTCGCTCCCTCGGAATTAGCGTCTACCGGAAAAGAAGCAACGAAACTAAATAAATACAAAACAGAGACTCAAACAAGCTCAAAACTGAAAATAAATGGTTCTGGAAGATAGATCTTGATTTTAGAAAAATTTAGAAACTTGAATCGCCTCAATCGGAGTTCGTATGAGGGAGAACAAGCTTCTGGAAAATTAAATCGGAGAAAAAGGCTGAAAATCAGAAATTCGGAATTTCTGGATTTATTTTTGTACGGGAAAAGCGGTTTATTGCGCAACGCTGACGTCAGCCGGCTCTTGGTGGACTCGGTCGACGGCATGGGCTCGGTTCACCTTGCTCCTGGCGCACGGCTGACGCAAGCGCTGTTGCGAGCGGCTGACGCGGGCGGGCCACTCGTCATACATCTGGCGGGAGGGCCAGATCGGACGGCCGAGAAGCACTGCTGCGGGCGGAGGCGACGCGGCGCAATCTGGGATGCAGGCGCGAGATTGGACGGCTGGAGTTGGGCGAAGGAGGACGGCGGCGAGGCGACGGCGTGGGGCTCACCGGCAATCGAGAAGAAGCAACGGCCGACGACGAAGATGCGACGGATCGGACCTGGGACAAGGCGGACCGGTGGAGGGCGACACGGCGAGCTCAGGCGAGCAAACAGCAACGGCGGAGAGGCACCGGCGAAAAATCGACGGTGAGTTCACGCGGGGCAACGGCGGCGTCTCGGGCAGCGAAAAGTAGGGCAAAAGAAGCGGCGGTGCGAGGGGAACCTCGGGAGGCGCGCAACACGGCTTTTATAGTTTAGGGAGGCGTGCCCAACCTAGACTTTGAGACAGCGGTAGACGCGGTTTCGACGCGGCGGCCCTAGGATTTCGTGGAGCGCGGCGCGTTGGGCCGACTGGGCCGCGGGGTGAGCGAGCGGGCTAGGCCGGGAGAGGCGAAGCGGAGCTGAGCCGGGCGGAAGAAATGGGATGGGCCGAAGCAGGCCGACGCGGGGCGAAAACGGACCGGGCCGAAAGAGATTCGGCCTGAGAGGGGTTTTTAAAAAAAACGTTTTTCGATTTAAGAAATTGCCAGCATTTCAAATAAAATCAAATAAATTTCAAATGAATTCAGAAAAATCCACAAAAATACAGAAAAAATCCTTGGAGCACAATTCTGAAAATCTTGAGTTTGATGAATAGTTTAGTAAAATTAAATCCTTTCATTAATGGAAAATTCAAATTAAGCTGGAATTAATTCAAGAGAAATGCAAATGGTTTATTTTTGGATTCAAACATTGCAAACTCAATTTTTGGGATGTTACAAACCTCCCCCCTTAAATGGAATCTCGATCCCGAGATTCTGACTGGCTAGGGAATAGGTGGGGAAACTCGGACTTCAGATCCTCTTCGCGCTCCCAAGTAGCTTCCTCTTCTGAATGATTGCTCCACTGGATCTTGCAAAAACGGATAATCTTGCTCCTCGTGATACACTCTGCTATATCCAAAATTTACATTGGTTGCTCCTTGTAGGTAAGATCCTCCTGCAAATCAATGGCTTCCAATGGCATTTGTTCCTTTGGCACACGCAGACATTTCTTCAACTGTGATACATGGAACACATCATGGATTCAGGCAAAAGACTGAGGCAATTCTAACTTGTAGGCAACCTTGCCTCTTCGTTCCAAGATTTTGAACGGTCCCACATATCTAGGGGCAAGCTTTCCTTTTACTTGAAATCTCTTAACTCCTTTGAGAGGGGTGACTCTGAGATACACATAATCATTGGGCTCAAAACTTAAATCTCTGCGACGATTATCTGCATAACTCTTTTGTCGGCTTTGAGCGATCTTCAAACGGTCTCGAATTAATTGAGCTTGCTCTTCGGCTTCTTGCAGTATGGCAGGGCCAAACAATTGTTTTTTTCCCGACTCCTTCCAGTTGAGAGGGGTTCTGCACTTTCTTCCATATAAGCCTTCAAAAGGCGACATTTGCAGGCTGCCTGATAACTATTGTTGTACGAAAACTCGGCGTAGGGCAAACAGTTATCCCACTTAGCACCATAAGTTAAGGCACAAGCTCTTAACATATCTTCAAGAATCTGATTCACACGGTCAGTCTGTCCATCAGTTTGAGGGTGATAGGCAGTACTGAATCTGAGATGAGTTCCCATTGCTTCATGTAGACTCTGCCAAAAACGAGAGGTAAACTGGCTTCCTCTATCAGACACTATCTTCTTAGGCACTCGGTGAAGACTGACGATCCTTGACATATATAATTCTGGTAATTTATCTCCTGCATAGGTAGTCTTAACTGGAATGAAGTGAGCTATCTTAGTCAGTCGATCCACTACTACCCAGATCGAGTCATAACCTGCTTGGGTCTTAGGAAATCCGGTGATGAAATCCATACCAATTTCTTCCCACTTCCACTCTGGAATCTTCAATGCCTGCAGCAATCCTGCTGGTCTCTGATGCTCTGCCTTGACCTTCTGGCAGACATCACAAAGTGCAACATATTCTGCAATCTCACGCTTCATACTAGGCCACCAATACCTTTCCTTGTGGTCTTGATACATCTTAGTACTTCCAGGATGAATGGAGTATGAAGTCTCATGCGCTTATTTGAGAATCAACTCCTTAAGCTCTTTCTGATTTGGTACGCAAATACGCTTCTCATACCAAATAGTGCCTTGTTCATCTTCGGTGAACCCTGGGGCTTTTCCTTTCTTTATATTGCTCTTATACTCCTTGACATCAGCATCATCTACCTGTGCTTCTCGAATCTGATCTTCCAATGTAGGGCGTACTTCCAAAGTGGCTAAATACCCTTCTTGAACCAATTCCAAACTAAGCTTCTGAAATTCCTTATAAAGGGCGGGCTGACTTTACTTAATCATCAGAGTATTGCAGTAGCTCTTTCTACTCAAAGCATCGGCTACGACATTGGCTTTGCCTGGATGATAATGAATCCCAATGTCATAGTCCTTGATCAATTCCAACCATCTTCTTTGTCTCATATTGAGGTCAGCTTGGGTAAAGATATACTTCAGACTCTTGTGATCCGTATAAACTTCACAACGATTACCAATGAGATAATGACGCCAAATCTTCAAAGCATGCACGACGGCTGCTAATTCCAAATCATGAGTAGGATAACTAACTTCATGTGGCCTTAGTTGTCACGAAGCATACGCTACAACCTTCTTATCTTGCATTAGCACACAACCGAGTCCTTGTCGGGATGCATCACAGAATATCTCAAAATCCTTCCTATTATCCGCGGGATAAGCTTTAGAGGCGATTGTCAAACACTTCTTTAATTCTTGAAAACTTTGCTCACACTCTGATGTCCAAACAAATTTCTTCTCCTTCTTTAAGAGTTGAGTGAGCGGTCTAGCCTTTCTAGAAAATCCTTCTATGAAACGGCGATAATATCCCGCCATTCCAAGAAAACTTCGGATTTGGGGTACCGTCTTGGGTGACTCCCAACTTAGCACATCTCGTACCTTACCAGGGTCAACAACGACTCCTTCTGCCGATATGACATGTCCTAGGAAAGCAACTTCTTTCATCCAGAACTCACATTTACTGAACTTTGCATAAAGCTGATTCTCTCTTAGCTTCGTTAAAACTTCGCGCAAGTGATCCTCATGTTCTTCCTCACTCTTGGAGTAGATCAGAATGTCATCAATGAAAACAACAACAAACTTATCCAGATATTCCATGAATACCTTATTCATCATGGTCATGAAGTAGGCAGGGGCATTGGTCAATCCAAAAGACATCACAGTATACTCATACTGTCCATACCGAGTAACAAAAGCTGTTTTGGGTATATCCTCTTGACGAATCTTCAACTGGTGGTAACCTAATCTTAAGTCAATCTTCGAGAACAATCCGGCTCCTTGAAGTTGGTCAAGCAAATCATCGATTCTTAGCAGAGGGTACTTATTCTTGATGGTGACCTCATTGAGTGAGCGATAATCTACACACATTCTCTGAGTTCCATCTTTCTTTTCAACTAAAAGAACTGGCGCTCCCCATGGCGAAGAATTTGGTCGAACAAAACCTTGATCTTGCAGCTCTTTAATATGTCTTTTTACTTCAGCTAACTCATTAGCAGGCATCCTATAAGGTCTCTTGGAAATGGGTGGGGTTCCAGGAACCAGTTCTATCAAGAACTCTATATCTCGGTCCGGCGGCATTCCAGGCAACTCATCTGGAAATACATCAGGAAATTCGCTGGTGACTGGCACATCTTCCAAACTTATTCCTTTGGCACTACAAACTTTTTTCCCTTCGATCTGATCTGAAACGGCTTGAACTTTCTAACTTGGCTCCATCTGGACTGGTTAAGGTGATCTCTCTATTCCCACAATCCAAAACTGCTTGGTTCTTGGAGAGCCAATCCATTCCTAGGATCACATCTAGGGATTTGGTGTCGAGGACAATCAGGTTGGCTAGAAATTCTACCCCTCCAATTAATATCTTAACCTCGGGGCAGCCTTGGTTCGAACTCAAATCAGAACCAGGTGATTGCACTAATAAAATAGTCTTAAGAGGCATTGTCTTTAATTGATGATTTGCAGCAAAACTCCAAGAAACAAGCGAATCGTAGCTCGAATCAAACAAAACCATGGCAGATCTTGAGTTGACTAGGAGCTTACCTAGTATGACGTCAGTGCATCAAGGCGTCCTCGGTGGTGGCGTGATTCACACGGCCTCTTCCGATGGCGGCGCGATCTGGTGGCTTGGTTGGGAGTCTGGGGCACTCCACGTCCTGATCCTGGTGCGGGGGTCTTGGCTGGCGTAGATCCCAAGTTGAAACGGACTGGCGTCACAGCTTGTTTTCTTGGGCAATTATTGGCATAATGTCCGAGTTCATGACAGTTGAAACATGTGACTCCTGTAGCTGGATTACTGGTCCTCTTAGGTGGATTGCTGTTGGTGCTGGGGTTGCGATTGCCTGAAGGAGTTGGGCGAGGTGCTGGTGCAGGTGTTCTGAATGCATTCGGAGGAGTGAAACGAGCAGGCTGTTGAGCATTGGTTCTGACTCTCTGCTGATGACTCTGATGGGCTCCATGCTGCATCAACTTTTTCTTACGGGATTCTTTCAATTCATGGCGAGATTCTTCAATGAGCATTGCTTTATCTACTAGGTGCTGAAAATCTACATAGTCATTGCCAATGACTTGCACCTTTAGTCCTGGATTGAGTCCACGCTTGAATTTCTTCTAGCGAGCATCATCTGTGGCTACATCCTCTGGAGCGTAGTGAGCGAGTTGAGTGAACTTATTGAGGTATTCACTCACTGACATCCCTTCTTGCTTAAGCTCTCGGAACTCATTTTTCTTCATCTCCACTTTACCATCTGGAATATGGGAGTGGCGAAAAGCATTGGAAAACTCTACCCAAGTGATAGTCTGAGAGTCATCATGGGCGGCACTGTAGTTCTCCCACCATTCAGCGGCGGTGCCCTCCAGCTGATGAGCGGCATAGAGAACCTTCTCACGATCGGTGCACTGGGCAATTGCGAGCTTCTTCTCAATGGAGCGAATCCAGTCGTCTGTGTCCAATGGTTCTGAAGAGTTGGAGAAAGTTGGCGGGCGAGTCCTCATAAATTCTACTAGCTTGGACTGGAGACGAGCTTGAGGAGGTGCAGCAGCAGCTTGGTTCTGTTGATTCATCATGTTGTTCATATTCTGCATCATTGTGTTCATTAGCTGAGTCTGAGCTGCCAGAAAATGTCCCATGTTTTGATCTATCACTGCTGGTGGTGGCGGTGGTGCATTGGGGATGGAGTTGGTGTTGGCACTGGCACTGGCACTGGCATCCACGAGTGAACTGCGACTGGCTCCAGAACGAGTGTCAACCATCTGAGATGCAGCACAAGGTTTGATAGGTAAGAGGGAAAAGCAGTAGAAAAGTGGTAAGATCATCTAGGGGAGAAGGTAATACCCAGAGACAAAAGAACACAGCCGAAAGGCTACAAAATAAAGAGGCAAATAAAGCTTCTTCAATTAAAGGCATGATTGCAACACCGTGCTTGGGGCAAGTGTACAACATACCAGGCACACAAGCAAAGAAAATCTTAGTATACGAAGACTAAACGTAACTAAACTGAAAGGGGTACATGCTCAAACATCGCTGAGAACCAAAAGCCTATCTTATATGGTAGTCTTCTGGGCAAACTCTGGACGGCTAGATCATCATCTTCCTTGATTGATTCCTTGCAGAAGACTCGAGGCTTTGAGAAGTTTCATGAGATAAGATCAATTTAGATTTCAAATCAATGTTTCAGCAAAGGAGAGAAATAAGTACCTAAGAATAAGACGAGAGGGGACGAAAACTATTAAGTACCAATTTGTTGGTTTGATTTAGAAAATAATTTTGAAGACCATGCTAACTAGGATAGCGACCTACAGTCGATATGGCTCTGATACTATCTCTGTCGGGACACGGATTTGCAAATCCGAAACCCTCTGTGTATACTGCACTAGTCCAGGATCACGCTAGTGCACACAGTGGAAACATAGATGAAATACCAATCCATACAACGAATTAACTAAGAAGAAGCAAATTATTATTAAATAAAGCAAACGATCTTATGGTCAATGTTTACACCATTATGCCTTAAGGGCTTAAGAAATAAATACTATTACAGCGAAAAAGATAACTTGAGCCATTCGACATGCCACAGGCAATCGTCTGGGGAACGCTTTCCTAATCCACATAGTCTTCATAGAATTCCTCCTCATGATATTCATTATCTCCTTCAGCAACTATCAACAAGGGCATAAAGCCGTGAGTACAAAGGTACTCAGCAAGCCGTAGGGAATTGATGCAATATATTCATGCACGGCTTGACAAGGATGGCTATATGTTTCATTTGCAGAAAGCAGTAACTTGAATTGAAATACAATAAATAGATTGAAAGCATATTTATGAAAAGAGAAATAAATAACTGATAGATCAATGATAGACAACAAAACAACAGTGAACTCTCTGTTCACATCCCAACAATTCCAAATTCCACATTTTATGAAACACTCTATACCCCGTTTGAAATTCCCGGGCTTTGTCCATGACCGCGGACGCGGCTATTCGAATAGTTTTACACTCTGCAGAGTTTGTACAACTTTACCCACAAGACATGACCATCACTTTGTGCAATCGATCTTAACACACTTCCTTTGGTGTGTCGCAGAGATATCATGACAAAGCCTTTACAATGCACTGTCTAAACTCAGTACTGCCAGCTAAGGTTTTGCCCATTAGGGCCCCCTCTTGCGCCTTGCGAATCTACCCGTCCATCCCGGAACCCACACCACCAACTGGCAATACTCAAGGCTAGACATTGCAAATTAATCAGCTAAGTCTGTCCCATTCCAGACATGTGGTAGTACGGTTAGGCCCAGTTCAATGGCGCACAAGATTAAGTCCTTAAATTATCTCAGGCAAGACATCCACATCCCAATGTGCTAGAAAGCACCCCCTTTACTGCACGATCACTTGCCCGAGGGAAAACAATTCATTCAACCAAGACCAATGGCAAACCCCGCCATGGTACAACAAATTTTACAACAGTGGCTAACGGCCACGATTCAATATCTCATTAAGTCAAGATTAACATTATTCAATGTGTGACATGAATCCCAACGTATATCTAAGCATGTCTAAGCATAGCTACATAACCCAATGTTGATATAATGATTATGTCTAACTAGTAATGTCCCAACCTAGGTTTAACAATGGATACATGGCATCCCAATTAAATGTGAACTAGGTATACATCTATTCCCATTAAATAAACATTGATACACAAAATAGCATGCAATTGTAATAAAGTAAATTACTTTTACAAACATAGGATCAATACGATCAAAGGATTACGACTTGCCTTGCTGATCTAGTGCTGGGTCTTGGTCTTCAAAGTCTTCGTTCGCTCCCTCGGAATTAGCGTCTACCGAAAAAGAAGCAACGAAACCAAATAAATACAAAAGAGAGACTCAAACAAGCTCAAAACTGAAAATAAATAGCTCTGTAAGATAGATCTTGATTTTAGAAAAAATTTAGAAACTTGAATCGCCTCAATCGGAGTTCGTATGAGGGAGAACGAGCTTCTGGAAAATTAAATCAGAGAAAAAGGCTGAAAATAAAAAATTCGGAATTTCTTGATTTATTTTTGTACGGGAAAAGCGGTTTATTGCGCAACGCTGACGTCAGCCGGCTCTTGGTGGACTCGGTCGACGGCATGGGCTCGGTTCAACGTGCGCTCGGCGCCTGGTAGCAAGGCCGATGCGGGCGGCCGACGCAGGCGGGCCATCGTCACACTGGCTGGCAGCGGAGGGCGGATCGACGGCCGAGAAGCGCTGCTACGGGCGGAGGCGATGCGGCGCAATCTGGGACGCAGGCGCGAGATTGGACGGCTGGAGTTGGGCGAAGGTGGACGGCGGCGAGGCGACGGCACGGGGCTCACCGGCAATTGAGAAGAAGCCACGGCCGACGACGAAGATGTGACAGATCGGACCCGGGACAAGGCTGACCAGGGAGAGGGCGACGCGGCGAGCTCAGACGAGCAGACAGCAACGGCGGAGAGGCACCAGTGAAAAATCAACGGTGAGCTCACGCGGGGCAACGGCGGCGTCTCGGGCAGCGAAAAGTAGGGCAAAAGAAACGGCGGCGTGTGGGGAACCTCGGGAGGCGCGCGGCACGGCTTTTATAGCCTAGGGAGGCATGCCCGACCCGGACTCCGAGATGGCGACGGACGCGGTTTTGACGCGACGGCGCTAGGGTTTCGTGGAGCGCGGCGCACTGGGCCGGCCGGGCCGTGGGCGAGCGAAGGCGGGCGAGCGATGGGCGGGCTCGAGAGGCGGCGAGCCGGGCCGCGAAAGAAAAGGATGGGCGAAGCGGCGACGCTGGCGAAACGGACCGAGCCGGAAGAGATTCGGCCCGAGAGGGGTTTTTGAAAAAAAAACGTTTTCCGATTTAAGAAATTGCCAGCATTTCAAATAAAATCAAATAAATATCAAATGAATTCAGAAAAATCCCCAAAAATACAGAAAAATTCCTTGGAGCACAATGAACCCAACTAAAACGTAGAATCTTGAGTTTGATGAATAGTTTAGTCAAATTAAATCCTTTCATTAATGGAAAATTCAAATTAAGCTGGAATTAATTCAAGAGAAATACAAATGGTATATTTTTGGAATTAATTCAAGAGAAATAGTTCTGCACTTTCTTCCATATAAGCCTTCAAAAGGCGACATTTGCAGACTGGCCTGATAACTATTGTTGTACGAAAACTCAGCGTAGGGCAAACAGTTATCCCACTTAGCACCATAAGTTAAGGCACAAGCTCTTAACATATCTTCAAGAATCTGATTCACACGCTCAGTCTGTCCATTGGTTTGAGGGTGATAGGCAGTACTGAATCTGAGATGAGTTCCCATGGCTTCATGCAGACTCTGCCAAAAACGAGAGGTAAACTGTTTTCCTCTATCAGACACTATCTTCTTAGGCACTCCGTGAAGACTGACGATCCTTGACATATATAATTCTGGTAATTTATCTCCTTCATAGGTAGTCTTAACTGGAATGAAGTGAGCTATCTTAGTCAGTCGATCCACTATTACCCAGATCGAGTCATAATCTGCTTGGGTCTTAGGAAATCCGGTGATGAAATCCATACCAATTTCTTCCCACTTCCACTCTGGAATCTTCAATGGCTGCAGCAATCCTGCTGGTTTCTGATGCTCTGCCTTGACCTTCTGGCAGACATCACAAAGTGCAACATATTCTACAATCTCACGCTTCATACTAGGTCACCAATACATTTCCTTGAGGTCTTGATACATCTTAGTACTTCCAGGATGAATGGAGTATGAAGTCTCATGCGCTTCTTTGAGAATCAACTCCTTAAGCTCTTTCTGATCTGGTACGCAAATACGCTTCTCATACCAAATAGTGCCTTGTTCATCTTCGGTGAACCCTGGGGCTTTTCCTTTCTTCATATTGCTCTTAATCTCCTTGACATCAGCATCATCTACCTGTGCTTCTCGAATCTGATCTTCCAATGTAGGGCGTACTTCCAAAGTGGCTAAATACCCTTCCTAAACCAATTCCAAACTAAGTTTCTGAAATTCCTTATAAAGGGCGGGCTAACTTTCCTTAATCATCAGAGTATTGCAGTAGCTCTTTCTACTCAAAGCATCGGCTACAACATTGGCTTTGCCTGGCTACTTAAGTTTTGGGATGTTACAAACGGCGTATGATCCATGTGTGCTATTATGAAAGAACCAACGAATAGCAAAGGATCAATTGAGATATTCCCAAATCATTGGTTCACTGATGTAGTCAGCTAGTGCAACGAAGCCTGATATCTCGTTTGCTATGAGCAAACTAAGCCGGTTTGTTTCAAACCCAGGAGATGGTCATTGGCATGCTCTTGAGAGAGTAATGCGCTATCTAAAAGGGACATCAAGTTATGGAATTCACTACACCGGGTACCCTAGGGTACTTGAGGGTTATAGTGATTCAAACTGGATATCTGATGCTGATGAAATAAAAGCCACAAGTGGATATGTGTTCATATTAGGTGGTGGAGTTGTTTCCTGGAAGTCTTGCAAGCAGACCATCTTAACGAGGTCTGCAATGGAAGCAGAACTCACAACATTAGATACCGCCACTGTGGAAGCCAACTGGCTGCGTGAACTTGTGATGGACTTACCGGTGGTTGAGAAACCGATGCCTACTATCCTTTTGAACTATGACAATTAGACGGTGATTGTCAAGGTGAACAGTTCTAAGGATAACATGAAGTCATCAAGGCACGTTAAGAGGCGGTTGAAGTCTGTCAGGAAAATGAGAAACTCCGGAGTTATAGCATTGGACTATGTCCAGACGGCTAAAAACTTGGCAGATCCTTTTACAAAGGGAGTATCACGGAATGTGATAGATGAAGCATCGAGGGAGATGGGCTTGAGACCCACATAAAGTCATGTCTTAGTGGTAACTCATCCTATTTGATCAGAGATCCCGTGAATTAGGATGTTGAGACAAGCTAGTGATTGGCTGAGAGGAGAGTACTTCTGTACTTAGCCCACTCCGTTTGAGATGCAATACTCTCCTATTTTGTATGGCAGGTTGGTTATACCTTAATGTATTCCGAGTGGCTTTGATAAGCAGAGATGTCCTACAGAACATCTTTTGAGGAATACACCTATATGAGTTCGACTGCAAGTCACAGTCTATGAGACTGGGTGATCTCTAGAGGCTCATGATAGGCCAAGGAGTATGACTTCTAGTACCTTTGGCTTTGAACTAGAATTGTGCAATTGTTTAATCATGATTTACATAATTTTGTGGATTAAAATATTGATAAATTCCTAATATTTCCAACAGATGATCTTTTCAAAGCCAACCAAAGTAACATCCTAAATATCCTAAAAATTATATGTTATGTTCCAAAAATCTCTTTCTTCATTTTCTTCCTTTTTCCAAGATATTTAGCATTTAAGAAAATTGTTTTCAATTTAAAACTTGTCCAGAATGTGGAAATAATTTATTTGAGTATTAAATAATCACAGGAGGCTCTCCAAAATTTTTCATAATTTTTGGAGCTGGTTTGCTAATTTTAAAAATTCACTTAATTCATGTGATTTAAATATTTGGTAAACATTTTAAAACCCGGTTTTCCTTATCGGGCTGAATTCTGCCCGTGGCCTAGTTCTTTTCTCTCTATGCTCTGCCATCCTGGCCAAGCCACAGTCCAGCTCACTCGCGCCCGCTCACCCGCTTTCCATCTTGTTGACGTGTTGGTCCCACCTGTTAGTACCTTTCATTCACCTCGTTGCCCGTGAGTCGACCACCCATGCATGTCTACTATGTCAAGACCCCAATCAGGCATGGAATACCTAAGGGCTCATGTGTATACCATACTAATCCTATGATGTAATATCCCAATTTTTCTTTTGAAATATTTTGGTGCAATTTAACATTTTTGGGATTTTTTGGATTTTATTTGCAATTTAAATATGATTATGGATTTTCCCTTCCTACAAAAATAATTTAACATGGATAAAGATAAAGTGAACATTTGTCAAAAATATTTTATTTGAGCTCCATATGCTCTAAGGTATTTTACATAATTTTCTAGGATTTTTTCTAAATTTGTTTGCTATTTATTTGAAGCCATTTGCATTTTCTATATTTATTTTAAAAGAAAATGTATTTGAAAATCCGGATTTCTCTTCTTGTGCCGAAGAAACAGCAGCCTAGTCCGGCCCAACTAGCCGTTTGCCCATTTCCTTTGCACCTGGCCTAGCCGCTTGGCCTGGTCTGCCCTGTGCCTCGAGAGGCTGACAATCTGACTTGAACACACCACGCTGCCATGTCCGCTGCAGACACCTCTCTCCACTTTGTTTGAGACATGGACACCATGGGCTTTAAAAGGTGCGCACCATGATCGCAAGGAGAACCCAAACTTGAAACCTAGATCGGTTAGCCAAATCTCGCTGTTGTTTTCTCGAATTTTGTGAAGTTTTGCAAGCACTGCTGAGTAGGTTTGCATTTGATTCGTCATCTCTAGTGAGCTTCATGTCCTACACTTAATGCTGTCGTGCTCGTCTCACCACATTCCATCTAGTGCGCAACTTGGTTCGACCGGTGGATCATTGGAGAGTGCAAGTGCCGCATTTTTCATCATCGCCGGTGTTCCCATGCCCCGAAGCCCATGTCGACCATGTTATTATGTGCACTGGGTCACTAGCTTTCAAAAGAGGTGACCCGGGGTCGCCAGCTACCTTAGGGCCCTGAATCGCCGTCAGCCGACGTGGTGATGACCCGATGCCGACGCATGTCAGCTAATGTCAGCATGAGGTCAGCAGAGCCTAACATATGGGGCCCACATGTTAGCCTTTCTGGAAGTTTTAATATCTAAATAACATTTATTTTTGAAAAATAGAAACCTTGGGGCCCACTTGCTAGGGAATAATATGTTTTCTTTTCTTTTTCTAGATTTTGTTTGGTGAATATTTTAGAGCATGTTCTCCTTCATACAAACTCCAATGGAGTCCACTCAAATTTCTAAATTCAAGCTATATTTTTTGGTGAATTTTGTTTCATTTTTGGACCTTGTCTTTTGTTTATTTTGTATTTATTTTGGTACTCACCTTTTGTTTAGCATGGACGTTGAAGTACCGTGAGCGTTGAAGGTGAAGAGTTAACTCAAGTTCCAGGTCTAGATCAAGATCAAGAGTTGTTTCGAGGCAAGTTGTGTTTTGATCATATTGAACCTAGTTTTTCAAATGCTATTTTATTTTAATCTATTGCATGTTATTTTATGCTTATACCTATTCTCAATTAATTTGGGAATTATCTATTCAACCCAATTGAATTATACCTACCTTGTCATTTGCTATGCCATATTGGGTTAGATCATGTTTAGTTTGCTTAGCCATATCACATACAAGTGATATCTTTTGAAAGTGCAAATCAATTTGACTAATAGAATATGGAACATGTTTATGGAGCGTGTGTGTCATGTGTTGTCACATAATGATGTTTAGTTGTCGATGGCATGTGTTGCACAATAATCAATTGGGGTGGTAAATGATTTAGATTGAGGCAAGTGGCAAGAGGCTGTATGCTAGGGTGGATCTGTGTAACATTTAGGTTGTGATTATTTAGATGTGTTGCATCAGTCAATTAAGGATTTAACCTTATAAGCCATTTAACTGGGCAAATCATACAACCACATGTCTGTTTTGGGCCAAACCTAGCTCAGTAAGTTACTGAGTCTTAACATATGATATCTCAGGAGGATAACCAAATTGTGTGTGCGGTTAGGGAAAGTGTGTGTTTTAGTGGCTCCATATCTTAAACAATGATTGTTCCTAATACAACGATGATTCCCTCTTATTCTTCCGTTTTGTGTGAGAGATGGGTAGTGAGACTAGGTGAAAGACCATGTGGAGGTATACCCATGTTTGTGATGAGTATTTGACTAAATTTGAGCTTGGTATGCTCTAGTTTGAGTTTGATTTGAATTGGATTTTCAAATTGAAGAAATTTGATTTGTGACTGCCAGGGGTGGCACTACCGACCATGTGAGAGCAGTCGTGCTGGTTGAGCGGAAGTACCGGTCCAGGGGAGCGGTAGTTATATTCCAGAGAGGGTCTTCGCTGGGAATTCAGGTGAGCGACACTAGGCGAGGTGTGCCGGAGGTCCAAACGGTCATGGATCGCCGGAAGATGATCAGAGACGGAGTCGCTGCGAACCGAGAAGATAAGGAATGAATGAGATGCTAGCAGGAGCTGCTCAGATCATGGAGGGCAATTGGATCACGGTCTAGGTGATAGAGTAGTGGGTCTAGTTAGTAAGCTTTGAGAAGCATGCAAAACCCGTTATGTTAGAGGGTTTCGGGTTAGCCCATGTATGAGTGAGTGAGTCAATTCTAGCGGTTGATGGTGATCCTTAGGGTAGAAGGAACTCATCCAAGGGTGGAGGATGACTCAAGAGTAGTATAAATAGAGGGGTAGGGGTAGCCTTCCTCCTCTTGAAGGTTTAGAGGTTTTTGTGCTCCTTTGAGCTTTGCTCACTTGTTTGTGAGGCTTTGTAAACCTCCGTTCCAGAAATAAAAATCTAATTTCTTTTCAATTCTGAATTTAATTTCTGCATTTACATTATGTCTTTAAATTCCGCAATTTACATTCCCCTCCTTCTAAATGCTTTTGTATCTTTTGCTGAGGATGTATGATTGATAGATGAGTCTTCTTCAGACCATATCCAATCATCTAGGCAAGTGTTGCGTTCTTCCTTGCAAGAAACCAATTTTTTCTCTTGAGAGGATCAAACTTGGAAGATTGGGCTTGGGTTTTCTTGTCTTGTGTTCTAGCTTGCTATGACATGTGGGAAGCCATATAGGATCATATTGACCATCAAGAACCCACAAGCTAGCTGAGAGCTAAGTTTTTGTTCTTGAACCCGTTCTTATGCACCCTTCCGTAAATTTGAAAAAAGGTCAAAACTTTAACATCGATTCTTGCAATCGAAGGTTGGAATAGGGTCTTCATATCCATAGGAAGGTGTCCACAAAGTTTCATTAAGTTTGGATCAGCCGATCGAAAGATTCCTCATTTTTTTGAACCCGTGCTGAAATCACTATTCATACGCCTGGTTTTTACTATAGCTACAGTAATCAGGTAGTACCGCTCCTACATGGGCGGTAGTGCCGGCCTCAGGCTGAAATTTGTGAAAACTGATTCTTCTGCTTTCAATTGATACCTAAGGATTTTGGCTTGGTTTCTTTGGGTGAAAATTTGAATTTGTGATCATTTTTGGGGAATAAAGTTTAAATTGGGATCATTCACCCCCTCTCTGATCGTCATCTCGATCATTCACTAGGCTTATTAGGAGAGTCTATATTCAGATAGAGTTTCTGAAAGATTTTATTATGATCTTCTTAGTCGCACGTTAATGGGTACATATTTTGGCCAACATTATAAGATTGATCATATCTTGTGGATAAAGTGTATAACCTCTGTAGAGTGTCAATCTATTTAAATAGCCGTGTCACCGGTTATGGACAGTGCTTTAGAATTTCACACAAGGGTTAGATTTTATAAAATGAGAATTGGGAAACGGAGGTTGTGTGCCGATGGAAGTAAGGGAATTTAGTTTAGGCTGTTTGCTAGTTTATTTTGAGAAATACTTGAGAACTTAGTTATTTACTATTACTATTATTTGTTTTACTATCATTTTAGTCTATTTATTGTATTCAATGAAAAATACTATTTTAGTACAAAATATCATGATGGCCATTCATTTGGAATAAGCTTTGCATATAGTTATAATAGACTTGCATTTTGTGCACAACTTGTTGAGTGCTTTATTTACTCACCCTTACCACAACAAAATCACCAGTTGAAGAGGAGTCTACACCTACTTTGAACAAGTTCTTGGAAGATGCGAGTTATTAGGGGGTGAACCTTTTCAGTTGCGTATGGCATATTGGGTGTTATCTATGATGTTTTCGATCCGCTGCTCTTATTTTTCTTAGAGTTTAAACCTTGTGTGGCCTAAAAATGTGAAGTTGACCATAAGGTCAATCAATTATCCTTTATTCAATAAATAGATTCTTTTATTATGTTTCCACTGTGTATAATTGTGATATTTCATCTATATTGCTACTGTATACACTAGCATGATTCTGGACTAGTGCAGTATACATAAAGTGTGCAAATTTGCATATTCGAGTTTCGATAGAGGTGGTATCAGAGCCATACTGACTATAGGCCTTGACCCTAGCTAGACTGGCTGTTCTTGAGTATCTTCAAAATTATTTTCTAAAGAGAAAAGTTAAATTGGGAGAATTAAAAGTTCTTGACTTATCTATCTTATTCTTTCCCTCTTGCTAAAATTTCTCTTCTCTTTCCCCTGCTAGTTTAAGCTAGAATCTTACCCTAAGTTGTCTTTAATAGATGATAATGCTCCAAACCTATAGTGAGCGCATTGGTGGATATGCTGTTGAGCTATGGAGAGTTTTGAAAGTTCTTGATGGTTATGAGAGGCCACTTTATCAGAAAACCTACTAGACAGTGAATGGTAAAGGTCATGATGTGGTGTGTAAAATTACCATCTACACCAGGGAAAATGCTAAGGCGAGTCATTCCATCTGTCTCACTGTGCAAAGGCTCACTTTTGAAGCTTAAATCCAAGAATCATCACGTTTGGCATTACTAAGGATCTGCAACAAGCATGCCGGTGAGCTAAAGCATATAGTGTTTTGACTTCATCCCCGAGGACATGATGTTCATTGCCCAAGTACAGAGGATGAAGAAGATGCTGTGGTTGTCCATCTTCTAAGATTTGTAGCTACTCAAGAAGAAGCTTTCGAATAAATAACTCAGGAGCTGAAGAAGGCCTATGAATCTTTGAAGACTAGAAAAGAATATCTTCATGCCACTCGGATGATATCCATTGAAAGGATTGCAGAACTTGAAGAAGCTCTGTATGGCATTAGAGTGAAAGTTTAAGAAGAGCTAGATGAAGAAGAAGATCTAGAAGAAATGAAGTAAGAACCTGAGGAGCCAGATTCCATACCTCAGGAGGCACCTAAACAGTCTGCCCCTACTATCACTGGTCATTAGGATCAGTTTGTGAGGATGCCCGCTCGTCCACCGTTCTATGCCCTAGGAGAGCATTAGTCTAGTTAGCTAAGTGAGTGATGGAGTTTGGTTTAGTTAGTTAAGACTCATGTGTGGGAGTCGCGTTGGCTTAAGATAGGAGAGTTGCCTTTAGATGTTAGATTTGTGTGCTTTGGTTGAGTTTGGTTTTCTTATTTTCTGTGTGTGCAGTATGTGTTGTAAGAGCCCTTAGGCACTAGTAAGCAGTCATACCATGTTATTAATAAGGGATGTTGATACCCTAGTTTGGTTGATGGGTTAAACATGTTTGCCCTGCATTAGTTTCTTTTGTTTTCTTATCTATGCTTTCCCTCTTACCAAATCCTATTGAGTGATCAGCAGATAGCTCAGACTCGTGCTAACAACGAAGCTAGTGGAAGTGGTACTCGATCCAGCGAGAATCCCAATGATAGATAATTTTCTCAACTGTACCTCAAGTGGATATGTAGACTTTTGGAGCATTCCTATCTGCTATACTTAGTTGATGCATACAATGATGCAGCAAGTGCAGAACCTGACCAATCAAGTAAATGTTAGCAATGTGTCCCAGTCATCTCAATGATACCCGTCCTTACTCAAGGTTGTCAGAATTCATGAGGACTTGTCCATCGATATTCTCTAGGAATTTTTCACCTCTAGAAGTAGATGATTGGCTCAAGATCATCGAGAAGAAGTTAATGTCGGTGTTTCGAGCACCGGCGAGTGAATTTTTTAGTCAAGGGGCCGCGCGTTCCCTCTCCTTGAATGGTTAGACTCAGTGAGCCCAAGACGTATACTGGTTCGGACCGAATGTCCCTACTCCAGTTCGTGTGGTGATTCTGTATTGCTTTGGGTGCAGATGACTGCACGGTGTTACAGGCGAGAGCTAAGGAAAACAGGAAGAAGGTCCTTCGATCCCTCGATCCCTTCTCCCAGAGGACCCTGCCTCCCTTTATACAGCTGGAGGGGGTAGGTTACAGGGGAAGTTGTGAGAGGAAAGGATGAGGTGTCCTACGCTAGGAGTTCTAGCTCTGGGTCTTGGCGAAGTGACCAGTCGTCCACTTACCCCATGCCGGGTCGGTGGACTCATCGAGTGGCGTAATTTTCCGTGTAGTCGAGGGATGGCGCTCCTACCCTTCTGTACGCCTGTCAGATGCTGACGCCACAATGCGCGGCTCCGGTGCTGCCTCGGGAGGGAGCGTGTCCCCACACTGTGCGCGACTGGGCGATGAGACTGGAGCATTGACCTTTGGTGACCTCCCCGCTACCTTGGGAAGGAGCCACCTGCCCTCGCACGGTCACTCCGCGCTGTCGCGTCCGTGGGGCAGGTGGCCAACGTCCCACGGAAGCCTGGCACTCTGTCCTCGGCGGAGATCGCTTCGGCTTGGTCGGAGCTCGCGGGGAGTACGACCTGTGGTGGAGGTCGGACGCCCCCTGGTTGGTTTGGTCGGGGTCGAGTGTCTTTCGAGGCCCAGCGGGGGCCTTTGCCCAGAGTCGGTCTTGGGGCAGCCCGTTCTTCATTCCGGGCCGCTGGGGGTACCCGTGGTAAGAGCATTCGTCAGTAGCCCCCGAGCGAGTTCGTTAGATACGGTCGGGGGCTTAGCTTGGTCGTTAAAACCCGGCCGAGTGCGGCGATCGGACTTGGTCGGCCGATCCGACTGATCTGGTCGGCTGGTTCAGGCTGGGTGCACTCGAGCGTACCTGGCAGCTGGAGCCCCCGAGCGGGTCAGTAAGCCAGTCGGGGAGGTATCTCTGCCGGCAGAGGCCTTTAATTACTTCGTTGCGCGCGCCGTGCGTGGTTTTGACAACCCTTGGCCATAAGCCCTCTTGGCCGCTTCAAAATTTGTTGAGGGCCGCTTCGTCTTCCACGTCTGTATTTATTCAGGACCGTTTGGCTTCCCCTCTTCTGAGTATATAAGGATATCACTGCTTGCTTGAACGAACATCCCCAGCTCAGAACCTTTCCTTGCAACCTCCGATGGCTTTGCCATTAGTCTTTGAATTCGACGCTCCATCAGCGCCCTTGGAGGAGGAGGACACTCTAGGCGCGCTCTGGGCCGAGTACAGCCAGGCGTTGGCCGAAATTGCAGAGGAGGAGGAGGCCATCTGTCTGTGTGGTGAGTTTGTTTAGGCGTTTTTCCCAACTGACCTTGCCCTCGACGGTCGGCAGTCGGTAAATAGCCGTTTCCCTTGAGCACAGACACTCGGATGCCTCACGCGGACGTCCAGATGCCTCTCGGGAGGCTCCGTTGTCCTAGTGCTCGTTTTACGTCATAGCTGGACGGGGCCTTGGTCGGCACGGACGCCTAGACGCCCAGACGCCTCTCGGGAAGTTCTGGTGTCCGAGTGCTTGTTTTACGTCGTAGCTGGACGGTAAGGGCTCATTTTACGTCGTAGCTGGACGGGGCCTTGGTCGACGCGAACGCCCAGATGCCTCTTGGGAGGTTCTGGTGTCCAAGTGCTTGTTTTACGTCGTAGCTGGACGGGGCCTTGGTCGGCGCGGGCGCCCAGATGCCTCTCGGGAGGTTCTGGTGTCCGAGTGCTTGTTTTACATCGTAGCTGGATGGTAAGGGCTCGTTTTACGTCGTAGCTGGACGGGAATGGCCCGTTTTACGTCGTAGCTGGACGGGGCCTTGGTCGACGCGGACGCCCAGATGCCTCTCGGGAGGTTCTGGTGTCAGAGTGCTTGTTTTACGTCGTAGCTGGAGGTAAGGGCTCGTTTTACGTCGGAGCTGGACGGTAAGGGCTCGTTTTACGTTGTAGATGGACGGTGGGTGTCCATCCCAATTCCTCATCTGGTGAGGGTACTTTTGGGAGGAGTGGCCGCTGTCAGACCCACGTGTACGCCCCGTCCGCAGGTGTGGGACCTGGAGGGGGTGAGCGGATGCGCATTTACCTGCGTTGGTTTGAACGCCGTGCTCATGTGAGCTGATAACGGGTGATCCGAGTGGGACCTGGAGATCTCTCTCGAGGGGGACCTTTCCAAGCGGACGATCCCGGCGTGGGTGTCCGGCCCGCTGGGGGCGACCCATGAGAAACCTTTCTTTACTCGACCCCGTATCAGACTCTGGGCCGTTCGCCGACCCAGAGCACAACTGGCTGTTACCCATCGATGGGTTCCGCGGGGGAGAGTGAAGTATGGTCTCGGACACGAGTTAAGACGATTGGGTCATCAGCTGACCCAACTAGAGGTCCACTGGGGGCTCACCTTGTCCTCGCCCCTCGCTCAATTTTCTGTCGGGGCGGCTCTGGACCCACTCGGCGGGTCAGGCCTTTGGAACCCTCAGCTTTAGACTGGGCCATGGGCGTGAGCTATCGAGCTCTTTTTGGCATTTCGAGGCCGTTGCAGCCCAATGGGCCTTTCGTATCTGTTATGGTGCAGCCAACCCGGCCCGAAGGTAGAACCCGAAAGGTTATGGGGCGCGCTGCTCGATACGGTGTCTTTTCGCCTCCTGCTGTCCTGCCAAGAGTAAATGCATAGAGGAGGTAAATAGAAGTTATAGCCTTACCGTTGCCGCAGCAACCGAAGGGATGGGATGCGCGACGCTTTGCCTGAGGTGGTGTCTGTTCGGCTGGTGTCGGTTCGGCTAACGTCCGTTCGGCCCTTATAAATTCGTCGTGCGGGCGCTGGGCATTCACTCGCATTCGCTTTTTTCCGACTTCCTGCCTTTGCCTAAGACAACAGAGAAACGGAGCAAAGGAGCCGGAGAAGAGAACTCCCCACCTTCCTCTTTTCTCACCTCTTCGCTGCTCCTTTTTCGGTGATGTCGTGGCCGGAGTGCTCCGCTCAACCCAGCCGCGCGCTCGGTCTGGAGAAGAAGGGGTTCCTGCCTCCGTGAGATGTCTCTAAGTGGAGGGTGCCGACGGGGGTCGCCGCCCCTTCGCCGGGGGATGACGAAATCGTCGTGCCTGCCTCGTTCTTCGAGAGCGGATTTGGGCTCCCGCTTCACCTATTCGTCCGTGGGCTGCTGCATTATTACGAGGCGGAGGTGCACCACCTCAACCCCAACGGTGTGCTCCATATAGCGGTCTTCATCACGCTGTGCGAGGCGTTCCTGGGGATCGATCCCCACTGAGCGTTCTGGAGGCATTTCTTTCACGCGTGGCTGAGGAAGGACAAGCCGGCGGACACCTCGGCGCCCATAGGCGACGTGGCCTTCCAGCTACGTGGCGACCGCGGGTCGGAGTACATCGATGTGAAGCTGTTGTCCTCAAATCGGGGGTGGCACTCTGAGTGGTTCTACGCCCGTAACTGAGGAGGGCGCCCGGTCTTCATCGGGCGGCTTCGAGGCGGGCCCCGATGGACTTGGGGCACCGACCGGAAGGAGAAGAACAAGGTGGCCGCGATCATCGACCGGATCAAAGTCCAGAGGGAGCGGGGACTGACCGGCGACGTCGTCGTGCGTGAGTTTATGAAGATGCGCGTCCAACCCCTCATAGATAGGGCGCGCCCCATGTTTCAGTATGAGGGGGTGTCCGATCCCATGAGGATGGCGAGGTCGGAGCTCTCCTCATCGGAGGTCGAGGCTCGGGTGTCCGCCATTACGGGTGGGAGTGCCATCGAGGTGGCGGGTGGCCACCTCGAGCCATTCTCGTAGCAATCCCTGACCGTAACACGAGCAGATCCCTTCCTTTTTTCCTCCTCCCCCTCAGCCCTTGGAACTTGGTTTGACTAGTGTTTTCGCGATTTCTAGGGGCTTGCTGGGATGGTATCCCTGGCATGGCTACCGGGGGAGAAGGAGCTGAGGGCGGTGGCCCGCGCGGAATCCGCGCAGCGCGAATCCGCCGGCAGAAGGCGGAAGGAGGAGAGGAGGGAGAAGAAGAAAGAGCGAGCGGCCAGGGCCGCGCGCGGCGAGGAGGTCTCTGACACGACCGCCGTCGAATCGACCGGTCTGGGGTCAACCTCCAGCGATATCGGTGGTAGCGGTGGTGACGACCCATACCGCGGGCTCGAGTTCGGGCCGTCGGCTGGTGGCGGTCCGGACGAGGGTGCTCGGGCGAGCGTCGCCGTTGTCATGCCTCAGGTGGAGGTTCCCTCGGTAGAGGTGTCCTCAGGGAAACGGAGGGGCGACTCGCCTCCGCGAGTGGGGCCGGTGAAGAAAGCGCGACTGTCGCTCACCCGCTCGGCGCTGTAAGTGTCCTCTTTGTTCTTGAGCCGTATTGCAGTAGAGTAGTTCGAGTAGCTTTCAATTGACCGCTGTATGCAGGGCTTACATGGGGGCAACCGCGGCAATGGTGGCGCGTCCGGCGGAGGTCCCGCGAGGGCCTGCGTCGTCCCTGCAGCCGGTGGGGGCCAAGGAGCCGCGGGTCGAGCCGGTCTTGCCGGGCGGGCCGACGACGGCCACGGCGCGGTGGTCGAGCAGAGCTCGATGACCACTGGGAGTGGGGCCCGCCCGGAGGCTGAGGGAGGCGAGGAGGAGCTCCCGCCGCCACCGCCGGAAGCCGCCGCTTGCGCGGTCCGCTTCTCGGGGATCTGCCGCAGCCCGCCGGGAGCCCGTCGGCGGGAGGAGCCCAGGCGTCGGAGGTGATCACCCCTGGGACGCGGGGGGAGGTTCCGCATGACCCCCCGCAAGTACAAGCTGTCGGGACTGTCCCAGGGGTGTCCGCTCGGCTGCTCGCGCCCGCGTTGGTGTGGCCGGGGGATGATCCGTCCGGTAGGCCGTCTCTTGCGCTGGATGACCCGACGGGACACGGGCAGTGGGAGGCCCTTTAGGAAGGTGCTCGGGGCGCTGAGGCTGAGGTGAGCCAGATCCAAAAGGGTCTGGCTCTCGCCCTTGAGTCCTCCAGTAAGGCGTTGGATGCGATCACCGGGGGAATCCTCCCAATCTACGCGGTAAGCCAAACACAACCCCGTCCTTGCAGCCTTCGATGAGTTCGTGGTGAACTAAAAGGGCGTTTGTATTTCGCAGCTGGCGGGCCCGTTTAGGGGACAAGTCTGAGCTCCTCCGGCGCTTGGACGGCTGGAGGGCAGCTGCTGAGGAGGAAAATGACAGGCTATGTCCCGAGCTGCGCGATGCTCTGGGGGCCTTGGCTCACGGGCAGGCAGAGGTGGAGAAAGTCCGCCAGGAGCTGGGTCAGATTGCTCAGGTCTTGCTCGAGGAGCGTCGGGCAAACAAATCCTTGAGGGCGAGGGTGTCCGAGCTTGAGTCCCTCCTGGCTGGGGCCAACAGCGCTAAGGATGCTGCCGTGGCCGCAGAGGAGACCGCACGGTCAGAGGCGACTCGGCTCCAAGGTGAGCGCGACCAGGCCCAGAAGGGTGCTGAACTAGCGCATTCCGAATGGGATGCCGCTCGGGAGGAGCTGGCCTCGACGAGGGCATCGCAGGAGCAGGCCCAGGCCACGACAGAGGAGGAGCTCCGCGCTCTGACGAACTCCACGGCCACCCATCACCCCGCGAACTTCTTTAGCCGACTGAAGATTCGTGGCTTGAGCCCTTGGAGGATCATGCCGTTCGCCCGCTCGACCTGGCCATTGGTCCGCAGATGGGCCACGGCTGCCCAATCAACGCGGATTTTGAAGTCGTCGCAGAACTCGAGGAATTCCTTCCCCGTGAACTGCGTCCCGTTATCGGTGATGATGGAGTTCGCGACTCCAAACCGAAAAACGATGTCACGGAAGAAATCGGCCGCTTGCGCCGATGTAATGCTGGCGACTGGCCTGGCCTCTATCCATTTGGTGAACTTGTCCACCGCGACGAGGAGGTGGGTGAAGCCCCCGGGTGCCTTTTTGAAGGGCCCGACCAGATCGAGTCCCTAGAACGCGAACGGCCATGTGACGGGGATCGTCTGTAAGGCTTGCACCGGAAGATGAGTCTGTCGGGCGAAGAATTGGCAGCTCTCGCAAGTGCGAACGATTTGCTCGGCGTCGGCCACAGCGGTCGGCCAGTAGAAGCCTTGTCAGGAGGCTTTTGCTACGAGGGACCGCGGCGCGGCGTGGTGACCACAGACACCACCATGGATATCGAGCAACAGCTGCCTCCCTTGGTTGGCCAGAACACACTTCTGGAGGACACCAGAGGGGCTTCTCTTGTACAGGCCTTCTCCGACCAGGACGAAGGATTTCGCCCGCCGAGCCAGACGCCGGGCTTCGGTCGAGTCGGCGGGGAGTGATCCTTCGGTCAACCGGTCGATGAAGGGCTTTCTTCAGTCGGAGTCGGCCATCATCACGTTGCGGCCCGACCCGAACAACTCCACGTCCGACCGGTCGGCGGTTGGAGCGGTTACGTCCAACAGGTCGAGCGGCGGCTCAATCGGCGAGTCATGTCGAACGGAAGGTTTATGGAGATCACAAACGAAGATCCCAGGCGGGACCGGTCTTCTACTGGAGGCGTGGTTGGCTAGGTAATCGGCCTCACCATTGCAGCGTCTGTAGCTGTGGTGAAGCTCGAAACCATTGAAACTTTCTTCGAGCTTGCGCACTTCCCAACAGTATGTGGCCATACGGGTGTCTCGGGGCTCCGCGGCCTTCATGACTTGGTCAAAGACAAGCTTGGAGTCCCCATGCACATAGAGTTGGCGCGCACCGAGGTCGGCAGCGATCCGGAGACTGTTGACGAGGGCCTCATACTTGGCGACGTTGTTGGTCGCATCGAAGAGCAGTCGGACGGCGTACTGGAGCTTGTTTCCGGGCGGGGAGATAATGACGACCCCTGCACCCACGCCGTTCTTGGTATAGGACCCATCAAAGTACATCGTCCAGTACTCGGGGTCCTTTAGCGTTGGTGGCGCCTGGGCTTTGGTCCACTCGGCAACGAAGTCGGCCAGGACGTACGACTTGATCGCCGTTCGGGGAACGTACGATATGTCATAGCCGTTGAGCTCGAGTGCCCATTTGGCTATTCTTCCAGAGGTGTCGCGGTTGTGGACGATTTCGCCGAGCAGTGACAAGGTTACCACGGAGACAGGGTGCTGGTCGAAGTAATGGACCAGCTTCCTCTTCGCGATGAGCACCGCATAGAGCAGTTTCTGCACCTGCGGGTTTCGAGCCTTGGACTCGGAGAGTACTTCGCTGATAAAGTAGATTGGCTATTGTACCTTGAGCACATGGCCTTCTTTCGCTCGCTCCATGACGAGCGCCGCACTGACGACCCGGGTCGTAGCGGCGATGTAGAGGAGCAGCGGTTCTCCTGGTGCCGGAGCGACCAGCACCGGGGGAGAGGTCAGGAACGTTTTCAGTCGGGTGAGGGCTTCCTGAGCCTCCTGGGTCCAGCGGAATTGATCAGACTTCTTGAGCAGCTTGTAGAGCGGCATCCCGCGCTCGTCGAGGCGAGACACGAAACGGCTCAGGGCCGCAAGGCATCCTGTGAGCCTTTGGACTCATTTTAGGTTGCCGACTGGGCCCATCTTTATGATCGCCGAGATCTTCTCCCGATTGGCTTCGATGCCATGCTCGGAGACGATGAAGCCGAGTAGCTTTCCCTTGGGGACCCCGAAAACGCATTTCCCGGGGTTAAGCTTCACGCGAAACCATCGGATGTTCGCGAAGGTTTCCTCCAGGTCGACGACGAGGTCACCGGCCTTCTTGGTCTTAACGACGATGTCGTCGACGTATGCTTCGACGTTACGGCCTATCTGGTCACTAAAGCACGTTTGCATACATCGCTGGTATGTAGCGCCTACGGTTTTTAGACCAAACGGCATCGTCACGTAGCAGAACGAGCCGAAAGGAGTGATTAAAGAAGTCGCAAGATGGTCGGACTCCTTCATCGCTATCTGGTGATAGCCCGAGTAGGCGTCCAAAAGGGACAGGGATTCGCACCCTGCGATGGAGTCGACGACTTGGTCGATGCGGGGCAAAGGGAACGGGTCCTTGGGACATGACTTGTTCAGGCTTGTGTAGTCAACACACATTCTCCATTGCCCGGTTTTCTTTTTTACAAGGACAGGGTTGGCCAACCACTCGGGGTGGTGTGCTTCTTTCACAAACCCTGCGGCCAAAAGTTTGGCGATCTCCTCCCCTATGATCCTGCGCTTCTCCTCGTCGAAGCGGCGCAAGCGTTGGGTGACCAGCCTTGAGCCTGGTCGGGTGTTTAAGGAGTGCTCGGCGATCTCCCTTGGGATTCCTTGCATGTCGAAAGACCCCCATGCGAAGATGTCTCGGTTGGCGCGGAGGAAGTCGACGAGCGCTTTTTCCTATTTGGCGGGGAGCACGGCTCCAATCCGCACGGTTTTGGCCGGATCCTCGGGATCGACCACGACATCCTTCGTGTCCTCGGCGGACTTGAAGGAGCCCGACCCTGACTTGCCGGAGTCGGGGGCGGACTCGGAGGTTTCCCTCCGAAGATTTGTGAGTTCGGCTGACGCGATGACCGCCGACGCCAGCTCGCAGATGCTTCGCTCGCAGTTGTAGGCAAGCTGAAAGAATGAGGCCACGATGATTACTCCTCGCGGCCCTGGCATTTTCAGCTTGAGCTAGGTGTAGCTGGGGACCGCCATGAACTTGGCGTAACACAGCCTCCGCAGGATGGCGTGATAGGAGTCGGGAAAATCCACAACCTCAAAGGTGGGGGTTTCGGTGCGGAAGTTGTCCGGTCCCCCGAAAGTGACGGGCAGGTCGACCTGCCCGAGCGGGTGAGCCTGTTGGCCCGGGATGACACCGTGGAAGGGCGCCTTGCTCGGTCGGAGACTCGAGCGTGGGACCCCCATGGCATCGAGCGTCTCGACATACAGGATGTTGAGACCGCTTCCACCGTCCATGAGCACCTTGGTTAGGCGCTTCGTTCCTACGATGGGGTCGACAACCAACGGATATCTCCCTGGCTGCAGAATGTAGTCGGGGTGGTCGGTTCGATCGAAGGTGATCAGAGATTCTGACCACCGAAGGTACCTAGGAACGGCGGGAGCCGCCGTGTGGACCTCGCGGAAGGCGAGCTTGAGCCGCCGCTTGTCGGCGTAGGACGCCGGTCCGCCGAAGATCATCAGGCAGCTGTCGTGTTCCGGGAACTCGCGGTCCGCCCTCTTTCCCTCGACATGTGGCATCGAGTCCTGCTTCATCCCCTTGCCCCGCGGGGATATGGGGGTGCCGTAGAGGAAGCGCTTCAGGACTTCGCAGTCCTGGTATTTGTGCTTGACGGGATACCCATGGTTCGGGCATGGGCTCTCCATCAGCTTCTCGAAGTGGTCGGGCGCCTGTCGTGCCTACTGTTTGGCAGGGTGGTTGGCAGCCGCGACCAAGTGGCCTTCACAGCCTTGCTTCCCTTGCCGCTTCCGCTTGTCGGAGCGGTCAGAGGGGGAGCCGGTTTGAGCGCCGAGCTCTCGCTCGGCCTTTCCCTTCTCAAAGATGGCTCCCACAGCCTCTTCGCCAGAGGCGTGGTTGGTTGCGATGTCCAGGAGCTCTTTGGCGGTCCTGGATTTGACGTAGCCCAGCTTGTGCACTAAGGCTTTGCAGGTGGTGCCGTACATGAAAGCCCCGACGACATCGGCGTCAGAGATGTCGGGGAGCTCATTGCACTGTCGGGAGAAACGCTGGATGTAGTCCCAGAGAGTCTCCCGTGGCTGCTGCTTGCAGCTCTTCAGGTCCCAGAAATTTTCGGGGCGCTTGTACGTGCCCTGAAAGTTTTCGACGAAGAGGTTCTTCAAGTACGTGCCCTGAAATTTTTCGGATGGTCTTCGCGGGCAAGTACTCGAGCCAGGCTCGAGCCGAGTCCGCAAGGTAGATAGGGAGGTACTGGATGATGAAGAGGTCATCAGTAGCTCCACCCGCCCAGCATGCGAGCCGGTAGTCTTCCAGCCAGACGCTGGGATTTGTTCCCCCCATGTATTTGGCTACATTGACTGGTGCCTGGAACCTGGCGGGGAAGTCCGTGTAGCAGATCCCCCGGCAGAAAGCTCGTGGTCCTGGACCATCGGGGCTCGGGCTACGGTCGCCACGCCAACCGCTGTCTACGACCCGTGATCGGGCCACTTAGTTCATCGCTCTTCTCCGCGCCTTGAGGGTGGCGCGAACGTCGGGGTTGTTTCCAAGGCGCTGGCGCACCGGGGTGCGTGAGGCCAGGGGCTGCTCGTGATGTGCCGCCGTGTTCGCCGGACCCTGTCGGTTTCGGGCGGCGGTGTGGCTCAGACGGCTGGAGGAGGCGCTCGAGTGGTGGGAGCCGCAACCCTGCATGTGCTGCACGACAGCTTGTTCCACCAGTCCCCGGAGGTTCTGGTACGTCGCCTTGGCCTTCGAGTCGTCTGGCTCGGGGATGCCACGGAGCAGCATCGCGGCTGCGGCCACGTTCTGACTTGCGTGGGGGAAGAACGGGAGGCCGTTGGATTCCTCCATCAGCTGGCGGTGTACCTGACGTGCGTGCGCGTGCGCGGCGCTAGGTACCATTGGGGCTTAGGCTGACTCTGCTCCAGGTCGGCCTGGAGTTTGTCAAGCTTGGCCCTTCGAGCCTCCAGCTCATCGCGCCGTTGTTGGAGATCGGCGCGGCGAGCTTGGGTGCGTTCAGCGCGCTCGCGCTGATATTCAGCTTCCTGCGCTTCGGTGCGCCGGACGAGAACTCCTGTACTCACGGTGGTTGCGTTCGGGTCGACCGCGCCAGCCATGTTGCACTCGCGGGAGTGTGGCCCGTCCGCAACGCGCTCCGTGTCGGAGCTGGAGTCGTGACTAGAGGAGTCCTCCAGCAAGTCGTGGACGGAGGTCGGCACGTAGCCGGTCATTGCCACGAGCTGCGAACCTTCGAAGGGCGATGTCATCGCCCGCTCAGGTACACAGGTGCCGCTGCCAGGAACGGTGCGGCACTTGGCGGGCTCCGGCCTCGGGGTCCGCACGGGGACCTCGAGCCGGAGGTTGCCAAGGCTGCCGGAGAGGGAGTCCAGGCTCCTAGCGGATGTCTGGTCTCCAAAGGCGACGGGGACGAGTACGAGCTCTCCCGCCGGAGTGGCGACGAAGTCGAGGGAGCCGTAACGAATCCAGCTCCTCGATGCAGAAACGTTGCCGTAGGTGAAGGAAGCCATCAAGGGAGCAAATGGGAATCCGGAGATGATGATAAGGATGCGCGAAGGCCCCTACCTGGCGCGCCAACTGTCGGTGTTTCGAGCATCGGTGAGTGAATTTTTTACTCAAGGGGCCGCGCGTTCCCTCTCCTTGAATGGTTAGACTCAGGGAGCCCAAGACGTATACTGGCTCAGGCCGAATGTCCCTACTCCTGTTCGTGTGGTGATTCTGTATTGCTTTGGGTGCAGATGACTACGCGGTGTTACAGGCGAGAGCTAAGGAAACCAGGAAGAAGGTCCATCGATCCCTCGATCCCTTCTCCCAGAGGACCCTGCCTCCCTTTGTGGCGGAGGTCGGACGCCCCCTGGTTGGTTTGGTCGGGGTCGAGTGTCTTTCGTGGCCCAGCGGGGGCCTTTGGCCAGAGCCGGTCTTGGGGCAGCCCGTTCGTCATTTCGGGCCGCTGGGGGTACCCGTGGTAACAGCATTCGTCAGTAGCCCCCGAGCATTCGTCAGTTTAGCTTGACTTCTAATATGTTTTAGCGATTCATGATCAGAATGTATATCAAATTCTTTGGGCCATAGATAATGTTGCCAAGTTTCAAGCACACGAAGTAAAGCATACAATTCTTTATCATAGGTAGAATAATTGAGACTTGGCCCACTTAATTTCTTGCTAAAATAAGCAACTGGTTTACCTTCTTGAATTAGCACACCTCCAATTCCAATCCCGCTAGCATCACATTCTAGCTCAAAAGTCTTACTAAAATCTGGGAGTTGGAGCAATGGAGCGTGGCCGAGCTTTTCTTTCAACAACTTGAATGCTTTTTCTTGTGCAGGTCCCCATTTGAAAGCTACTCCTTTCTTTGTCAACTCGTTCAACGGGGCAGCAATGGTGCTGAAATCCCGCACAAAATGCCGATAGAACCCCGCAAGACCATGAAAGCTTCTCACCTGTGTGACAGTCTCAGGTGTTGGCCAACTCTTTATGGCTTCAATTTTTGCTCCATCCACCTCTATTCCCTGTGGAGTAACAACAGAACCAAGAAACGAGACTCGACCGATGCAAAAGGTGCACTTTTCGAGGTTACCATACAAACGTGCATCTCTCAAAGCTTTAAAAACAACACGTAGATAATCAAAGTGTAGTGCATGTGACTTGCTGTAAATCAAGATATCATCAAAATAAACTACAACAAATCTTACAATGAATGCACGTAAAACTTCGTTCATCAATCGCATGAAAAGTACTTGGTGCATTAGTTAACCCAAAAGGCATCACTAACCAGTCATACAAGCCGAGCTTAGTTTTAAATCCAGTCTTCCAACCATCTCCAAGTTTCATTCTAATCTGGTGGTATCCACTTCGCAAGTCAATTTTAGTGAAAATTATAGAACCACTAAACTCATCAAGCATGTCATCTAGCCTAGGGATAGGATGACGATAACTTATGGTAATATTATTGATGGCTCTACAATCAACACACATACGCCAATTACCGTCTTTCTTAGGAACCAAGATCACGGGAACAGCACAAGGACAAAGGCTTTCTCGTACATACCCACGGTGCAAAAGGTCTTGGACTTGTCACTGAATTTCCTTAGTCTCCTCCAGGTTGGTTCTATATGCAGCACGATTTGGCAAGGTTGCTACCGGGATCAAAGCAATTTGATGCTCAATCCCTCGAATAGGTGGTAATCCCGGGGGTATCTCATCTGGAAAGACATCCATGTACTCCTGCAAAAGGTTAAAAACAGAAGGAGGCAAAGAGTTAGATATATCCTCAAGTGCAATTAAAGCTTCTTTGCATATCAAAGCATTTCATGGCAGCTCATTCTCAGTAATTGCAGCAAGATCAGATTTTGTAGCAAGCATAACACCACCTTTCAATGTAATTCCCTCGGACTTAGAACTTGGTGCTTTCTTGTCTTTCTTAGGTGGGAAAACATTCATAGCTATTTGCTGATTTTCAGATTTTGATGCACTCTTTTTATTCTCATTTTGAGCTCTCTCTTTATCACATTGCACAATTTCAGAAGGTGTCAAGGAAGCAAAGTGATTTTCTTTCCTTTGTGCATAAGAGTGTATTTATCACTTCTACCATGATGAGTTGCATCAGTATCAAATTCCAATGGACGGCCTAATAAAAGTGAACATGCTTGCATAGGTACTACATCAAAATCAGCGTATGATCCAATGGAAAAATGCACTCTCACAGTTTGTGTTACCTTCACCTTACCACTATTGTTGAACCATTGAATATGGTATGGATGAGGATGTGCACGGGTGGTCAAGCCAAGTTTCTTCACGCTATCTGAACTCACCAAGTTATTGCAACTTCCACCATCAATTATCACACGAACACGACGATCTTGGACGATGGAATAAATCTGAAACAAATTATCGCGTTGTACGTTCTCCGCTTGCTCCACTTGAGCACTCAACACTCGCTGCACAATTATGGTCCTGTAATTCTCCGTGGTAGCGGTCCCTAAAATCTCCTCACCATCACCGTCCGTCTCATGGTCATCTTCATTATCTGCAAGGTTAGCTTCAAGAGCATGTTCATCCTCAACATCACTAGCACTAATGTACCCACCTTCTTCCGTGGTGATGTATGCTCGGAGACTTGGACAATCCTTCATGACATGTCCCATTCCCTTGCCACGATGGCACACAATGCCACTCGTACGACCCGTGGAAGCAACCGATGAAGAGCTCTTTGTTGGTGCCTGCACAGTAGTAGATTTACTCACCTCAGGTGCACGTGACGGTGGTGGCGGTGCTGCTGAACGCGCCCTACTCATGGAGGGGGCAGCAGGCCGATTAGTAGGAGACGGGGTTGATTTGGCTTGCCCCGGCATCGATTTTGGTGTAGATGCACTGCCGAAGTTGCTTCTTGGCCTTTGTTGTCTTCCCTGCAATTCTTTTTCTGCCAACATAGCATGCTGAAACAATCTATTGATATTATTATATTCTTTGTAATCAACTATGTCCTGAATTTCACGTCATAAACCTCCATAAAAATGAGCCATTTTATCTTCTTCATCCTCAAATACCTCACAACGCAACATACCTATTTGTAGCTCTTGATAGTACTCCTCTACAGATCTATTTCCTTGATTCAAGCGTTGCAATTTCTTATGTAAATCACGTTTATAAGATGGAGGAATGAATCTATTACGCATAGCTTGCTTTAATCTATCCCATGTATCAAAGTTGTGCGTAATTAACTACTTCATTCCACCACATGATAGCAAAATCTTTGAACTCACTAGTAGCTTGTCTGACTCTATGTACTTCAGGAACTAGATGGGAGTTAAATTTTTGTTCAATAGTCATTTCCCAATCTAAATAAATTTCAGCATCATATGCACCAGAAAAAGATGGTATGATAAATTTGACTTTAGAAAAAGGATCATCGTATCCACGACCATTGCGCTGATTAAGATTATTACCTCCCATACCATGACGATTGTGATTCAGGCGTTGTTGTTGTCGTACATCCTGTGCAGCGGCGCGAGCAGCGAAGGCGTCGCGGTTTTCTCCATCCACATCATCTCCTACGATAGACTCTTCATGATCGTGGGCTGCATCATGCTCCTCCACTCTTCGAGCCCCATTGAGAGGCGGCAGTCTCTCATAGTTCTCCATCCTTGCAAGAAGATTGGCGATGCTTCGTTCTATTCTCTCCAATCTATGCTCATTGTCTCGACCGATCTTTGCGATGTTTGCATTAATGTCATTTAGCGTGTTATTTAGCTCATTTTTCGTAACACACTCCAATCCATCCTCAGCTTCAGCTTGCTAACCTGTCATGGTTAGTAAAAGATAAAAGACAACACAAGAGTATTATCCCTATCAACTACTAGGTGGTGGAAGGAGGAAACACTCACTCTCAAGCGTCTTACCACGCTCTTACAAATGTTCTTACCAAAGCAGCAGGTGGTACAACCGGTGGCTGGTTCGTGATACCGTGAGGGAGTGAGCGAAGCGATTGCAAAGGAGAACTTGAACTGATAAGAAGTATGTGCAGCTCGGAAGGCAATATTTAGTAGCAAGGAATATACAATATCGAACTCAGATTAGCAAGCTGAATAAATGTCCAACGTACTTGTCACAGTTGCTGGCCTAAACGTGTTCCTAGAACTAGTTCAACCTAGCAAGGGATATATCAAAGCACATAGGACTCAAAGGATGCAAGCAATTCTGATTATCAGCTTTTCTTTCCCTCTTTTTGCTTCTTTTTTTTCTCTGATTTTTTTCAGTGCAGCTCTTTTTTTTTGCACTTGCCTTTTGCTTTTCTTTCTGTTAACTCAAAGGGAAAAGAAAAATCTCACGTTTTGGAACAAGAGAAGACGTTAAACAGATGACCAAACAACGGTAAAAACAGGACAGCAAACTTGTAGGGTCCAGAACTCGGTCTTAGAGGCCGATTTTGAGGGTCAAAAATTGCATGTGTCTTTTGACTGTGGATTTTTCGATGCGTCGTCGTCCTCTTGAAACAAAAAAATCGCTCGATCGGCGTTCAGATGCAAAAAGTTATGCCGGTTCATGAACATCGCACAATTACCTGCGACTTCACTTCTAGGGCTTCCGGAGCAGAAAATAGCAATAGGATCGCGGGTGAACAAGGGTGGCCAGCGGTGCAGGGCGGTTGGTACAAGGCGGCTCGCAACCTATCTAGGGCTTGCGGAGCAGAAAATATAAGAGCGGCGGCAATGGCAAACAGTTCGGTTCTAGAGTTGGCGGTAGTGGGATGACTAATGGTGCAAAACAAGAACTAAGGCAACGGAAAAGGACCACTAGAAACTAGGATCACAACCTCCAACCAGCAACACGACGACGAAGATGGACATAAACTCAACAAGCGAAACTAAAAACGAAAATTGCAAAGGCACAAGGGGTTGTAGGACAGCGGAACCGATGAAGAACTTTTTGTAGGGCAATTTTTTTTCTGGACTCTAGGACGATGGCAAAACAAAAGTGGGGATACAAGAATTACCTATCGGGCAACCGAAGCTCTGATACTACTTGATAGGAACGGTGGCCCGATCTTTCGACAAGTACTGGTAAGTCGATTGGTGGAGAACTCGACGTTGACGATCCGGTTTCCAATCAGAACAGATTCGAACCCAGCAATCGCTACACCACGGCTCCTTTGGTTATCAACCATGCACAAATACGGTTGACCTCGCCAAGAAGGTTAATCCCTGCATGCGAATCGAGAACACAAGCAAGAACGTAGAAGATGCAATCTGAAATTGCGAATAATATTAAGCACACGAGTTGGGGTTCCACAAACCGATGAACGGCGAAAAACTGACAAAGTGTCTAGTTGTAATCTAAGCAAAATCCATCTATTCTAGCGACGGCTATTGAATATGTATGAGGGAGAGGGCAAGGGAGGCAGCCAAGGGGGTGGCCATGAAACCCTAGGTCGTACAAGGCCTTTGGGCCCAAGTGGAGGTGTCGCACCACCCGGTAGATTCTGTTCGTCATATTGTTTTGGTCATTCCTGCCGATCTAGAAGGAGTTTGGACTTAAAACCACTTCCGTTGGAAAGCTCTCGTCGTGGGCTTCTCCGTAGAGTCTAATAACACCTCAATTGGACTTCATATGACCTAGATATGGTCATTTTATTGATGTGCTGTCCTGAGGCTCCGAAATGAAGTTGGAGTCCGACTTGAGCTCGACTTTGAGATCAAGTAGACTTGGGCTTTGAGGGATGACGTCCAGGTAAGCTTGTGATGCTTCTCCCATATTCCTAGGCAACAAAACATCACAAGAATTTAGTAGTAATCCATCCAAGAAAATAGGAACAGCGAGGAATGAGTTCACCTGGTGGTTTAATTGTCGCGCGCGTGCTCTTGTAATTGGACCTTGTATGTCTTGAGGAGTTATGTTGCGCACATCCGAAGGAGTGATGTCCTCATCATCCTCCCCCTCTTGAATTGGAGTCGTCCTCGACTCAAGCTCATCTTCCTCTCCCAAGTATGGCTTCAAATCTGAAAATGTTAAATATGGGACTAACCCCAAAATCTGCAGGTAGATCCAATTTGTATGCATTGTTATTGATTTTCTCAATTATCTTAAATGGACCATCAGCTCTAGGCATCAACTTTGATTTTCTTAATTCTAGAAACCTATCCTTTCTCAAATGCAACCAAACCAAATCACCTGGTTCAAATTTTATTTCTTTCATACCTTTACTTCCAACAATCCTATACTTATCAGTCATGCGCTCTATATTCTCTTTAGTTGTTTCATGCAACTTAAGAATAAATTCAGCACGCTTCTTAGCATCCAAATTAATTTTTTCAAAAGTGGGCAAAGGTAGCAAATCAATAGGAGTACGGGGATTAAAACCATACACTACCTGAAACGGACTTACCTTGGTGGTGGAGTGTTTTGACCTGTTGTAAGCAAACTCAATATGTGGTAAACACTCTTCTCACATCTTCAAATTCTTCTTTAAAACAGCCCGCAACATAGTGGATAATGTGCGGTTAACGACCTCGGTTTGTCCATCAGTTTGGGGATGACATGTAGTAGAAAACAGCAGCTTCGTCCCCAATTTGTTCCAAAGTGATCTCCAAAAGTGACTCAAAAACTTTGCATCTCGATCCGAGACAATAGTATTAGGCACTCCATGTAGTCGAACGATTTCCCTGAAAAACAAATCAGCTATGTTTGTAGCATCATTGCTCTTGTGACAAGGTATAAAATGTGCCATTTTAGAGAAACGATCTACAACAACAAATATGCTATCCCTCCCCCTCTTTGTCCTAGGCAACCCTAAAACAAAATCCATAGAAATATCCTCCCATGGTACACTAGGAATAGGAAGAGGCATGTAAAGACCATGTGGGTTTTAGCGGGACTTAGCTTTATTGCAAGTAGTGCAGCGTATCACGTAGCGCTCGACGTCGCGTCTCATCTTTGGCCAAAAGAAGTGGGCGGCCAACACATCTTCAGTCTTCTTTGCTCCAAAATGTGCCATCAAACCGCCTCCATGCGCCTCCTGCAGTAACAAAAGACGAACGGAGCTAGCTGGAATGCATAGCTTGTTAGCACGATAGAGCAAACCATCATTCAGCACATATTTATTCCATGTTTTCCCTTCTTTACAATGTTCATGCACTTCTTTAAATTCCAAATCAGCAGCATATAAGTCCTTAATGGTCTCTAAACCAAAAATCTTATGATCAAGTTGAGATAACATGGTATAACGCCTAAAAAGCGCATCAGCAATCACATTGTCCTTTCCTTTCTTATGTTTTATGACATATGGAAATGACTCAATATATTCTACCCATTTAGCATGTCGTTTATTCAGTTTAGCTTGACTTCTAATATGTTTTAGCGATTCATGATCATAATGTATAACAAATTCTTTGGCCATAGATAATGTTGCCAAGTTTCAAGCACACGAAGTAAAGCATACAATTATTTATCATACGTAGAATAATTGAGACTTGGCCCACTTAATTTCACGCTAAAATAAGCAACTGGTTTACCTTCTTGAATTAGCACACCTCCAATTCCAATCCCGCTAGCATCACATTCTAGCTCAAAAGTCTTACTGAAATCTGGGAGTTGGAGCAATGGAGCTTGGGTGAGCTTTTCATTCAACAACGTGAATGCTTTTTCTTGTGCAGGTCCCCATTTGAAAGCTACTCCTTTCTTTGTCAACTCGTTCAACGGGGCAGCAATGGTGCTGAAATCCCGCACAAAACGCCGATATAACCCCGCAAGACCATGAAAGCTTCTCACCTGTGTGACAGTCTCAGGTGTTGGCCAACTCTTTATGGCTTCGATTTTTGCTCCATCCACCTCTATTCCCTGTGGAGTAACAACATAACCAAGAAACGAGACTCGATCTGTGCAAAAGGTGCACTTTTCGAGGTTACCATACAAACGTGCATCTCAAAAAGCTTTAAAACAGCACGTAGATGATCAAAGTGTAGTGCATGTGACTTGCTGTAAATCAAGATATTATCAAAATAAACTACAACAAATCTTCCAATGAACGCACGTAAAACTTCGTTCATCAATCGCATGAAAAGTACTTGGTGCATTAGTTAACCCAAAAGGCATCACTAACCAGTCATACAAGCCGAACTTAGTTTTAAATGCAGTCTTCCAATCATCTCCAAGTTTCATTCTAATCTGGTGGTATCCACTTCGCAAGTCAATTTTAGTGAAAATTATAGAACCACTCAACTCATCAAGCATGTCATCTAGCCTAGGGATAGGATGACGATATCTTATGTTAATATTATTGATGGCTCTACAATCAACACACATAGGCCAATTACCGTCTTTCTTAGGAACCAAGATCACGGGAACAGCATAAGGACTAAGGCTTTCTCGTACGTACCCACGGTCCAAAAGGTCTTGGACTTGTCGCTGAATTTCCTTAGTCTCCTCCGGGTTGGTTCTATATGCAGCACGATTTGGCAAGGTTGCTCCCTGGATCAAAGCAATTTGATGCTCAATCCCTTGAATAGGTGGTAATCCCGGGGGTATCTCATCTGGAAAGACATCCATGTACTCCTGCAAAAGGTTAGAAACAGAAGGAGGCAAAGAGCTAGATATATCCTCATGTGAAACTAAAGCTTCTTTGCATATCAAAGCATAGCATTGCAGCTCATTCTCAGTAATTGCAGCAAGATCAGATTTTGTAGCAAAAATAACACCACCTTTCAATGTAATTCCCTCGGACTTAGAACTAGGTGCTTTCTTGTCTTTCTTAGGTGGGAAAACATTCATAGCTATTTGCTGATTTTCAGATTTTGATGCACTCTTTTTATTCTCATTTTGAGCTCTCTCTTTATCACATTGCACAATTTCAGCAGGTGTCATAGGAAGCAAAGTGATTTTCTTTCCTTTGTGCATAAGAGTGTATTTATTACTTCTACCATGATGAGTTGCATCAGTATCAAATTCCCATGGATGGCCTAATAAAAGTGAACATGCTTGCATAGGTACTACATCAAAATCAGCAAAATCATGGTATGATCCAATGGAAAAATGCACTCTCGCAGTTTGTGTTACCTTCACCTTACCACTATTGTTGAACCATTGAATATGGTATGGATGAGGGTGTGCACGGGTGGTCAAGCAAAGTTTCTTAACCATATCTGAACTCACCAAGTTATTGCAACTTCCACCATCAATTATCACACGAACACGACGGTCTTGGAAATAAATCTGAAATAAATTATGGCGTTGTACGTTCTTCGCTTTCTCCACTTGAGCACTCAACACTCGATGCACAATTATGGACCTGTAATTCTCCGTGGCAGCGGTCCCTAAAATCTCCTCACCATCACCGTCCGTATCATGGTCATCTTCATTATCCGCAAGGTTAGCTGCAAGAGCATGTTCATCCTCAACATCACTAGCACTAATTTACCCACCTTCTTCCGTGGCGATGTATGCTCGGAGACTTGGACAATCCTTCATGACATGTCCCATTCCCTTGCAACGTTGGCACACAATGCCACTCGTACGACCCGTGGAAGCAAACGATGAAGAGCTCTTTGTTGGTGCCTACACAGTAGTAGATTTACTCACCTCAGGTGCACGTGATGGTGGTGGCGGTGCTGCTGAACGCGCCCTACTCATGGAGGGGGTAGCATGCAGATTAGTAGGAGACAGGGTTGATTTGGCTTGCCCCGGCATCAATTTTGGTGTAGATGCACTGCCGAAGTTGCTTCATGGCGTTTGTTGTCTTCCCTGTAATTCTTTTTCTGCCAACATAGCAAGCTGAAACAATCTATTGATATTATTATATTCTTTGTAATCAACTATGTCCTGAATTTCACGTCGTAAACCTCCATAAAAACGAGCCATTTTATCTTCTTCATCCTCAAATACCTCACAACGCAACATGCCTATTTGTAGCTCTTGATAGTACTCCTCTACAGATCTATTTCCTTGATTCAAGCAATGCAATTTCTTACGTAAATCGCGTTTATAAGATGGAGGAATGAATCTATTACGCATAGCTCGCTTTAATCTATCCCATGTATCATGTTGTAAGCCAGAATTAACTACTTCATTCCACCACATGATAGAAAAATCTTTGAACTCACTAATAGCTTGTCTGACTCTATGTACTTCAGGAACTAGATGGGAGTTAATTTTTTGTTCAACAGTCATTTCCCAATCTAAATAAATTTCAGCATCATATGCACCAGAAAAAGATGGTATGGTAAATTTGACTTTAGAAAAAGGATCATCGTATCCACGACCATTGCGCTGAGTACTCGTCGTTTGAGTCAGAGTCATCGCTGCGATCGTCGGGGTCCTCGCTCGAACCGGCTCTATCTGGGTCATCCTCCAGCTCCCAGCTGTCACGATAGCCCTCCGACGAGTCGTAACTATCATCGTCGTCAGAGGAGGATGAGGAGGAGGAGGAGGATGTTGGTGGTGGACGCTTCTGGCTGACGTTGACGCTTGAGGCGGAGGGAGCAGAACTGCCCGCAGAAGGAGAGGACGATTCGTTGATATGGCGTTGGCGTGGCGCTGCAGCCATTCCTGCAGGGATCTCAGAGGCTGGGATGGTGGTAGTGGCGGAGGGTTAGTCAGCGGTACTGGAGGTGAAGGCGGTGGCAGTGGCGGAGCCGTCGTCGGAGGCTGGGCGGCAGAATCGACAGAGGAGGTGCTGTCTTTTTTGTTACTCATGGCGACGTCGGAGGCAATTGCAGTGAGGGATGTGGAATGCTATCGATCGTTGTAGTATATATCATCGCCGATGTGCAATTAATGATCTGCATTGGGGAAACGAAACGCCTGGAACACGGTCTTCGAAGTGGAATTTGTACAGACGGTTTAATTATTTGGAACACGAAGTGATCAACTTGAAAAACTGCGCGCGCATGTCTTGGGAAGACGAATGCATTGGGAACATCATAGACGGTTTGTGGATAAAACTGAAGGGAAACGCGGTATGCTACGCTAGCACAAAAAAAAAAACTACCGCGCAACCAGAAAGCTACTCGCAAGAAGGGGATCATAGATAAGATTACCACTAGACGCGCAGTTGCGGAATCCTTCGCGCGTCGTTGTAGTGGTTCGTCCTCGCCGCAGTCGTTGCGTCGATGTAGTGGATCGTCCTCGCCTCGCCGTGGATCGTCCTCCCACGCCGCAGCCGCAGCAGGCGCCACCGCATGAGTCCACACGTCCAGAGATGGAACGCCGCGCGCCGTGTGCAAGCACCTAGTCGCCGGCGAGGGGCGAGAGGAGGAGGCTAGGGTTTCAAGTGAATCAAACCTAAACCGTGGAAAGCACACACCGCGCCTCCTCCTCCCCTCCTTATATAGCCACGAGATGAAACCCTAAACCAGGCCCACCAAAGATGCTAAGCCCACGAGGTTCATTAATTACGGATCCAATCCAAATTAATGCGCCCCACCATTAAGTGTGTGACCTGCAGGTTCACATACGTTTGGACATGGATTCGTAAAACTCCTTTTCAATCCAATAGTTGGTAGCGGCTTCTTGCAAAGTATGCCAACTCCCAAACATCTGTGATCAAATCGAACGTAACCTATCAAAAGAACTCATGTAATAATCCCTTTGCCAAGTATATGAAGATTGATCTCAAGGCGAGAAGCATGTCATCCTTTGATGATTCAATCCATCTCTCGTATCCGTGATATATTAATAAGTTGTGATTGACTCTCAATCACGGCATGGCCATGCACTTTCTTAATCATATCACACGAGTGGCCTTGTCATATATCTCCGTTTCATTGGAGTGGCAAATTCCATCTTGATTTGCTCACTTCCTCTCGCACGCTTCATAGTAAACATGAAAGCTACCTTTATAACTATTCGGTTAGGAAGTAGTATTTGATAGCCCCAAGGAAAACTATTACACATGTAGGGAATATGACAATCTCAGGTCTAAGGATCATACATCTTCTAGGTATGAGATACACTGATGACACATAAGAATGAAACATTCTCGCAGTGTCCCATAGCGGGTCTATCTAACCCATGTTCTTCAACATGGTCTACAATGTAGAGATGATATCTCCATATCCCATGATCTATGAAGCATCATCATCGATCACTACATGTGCTGATCTATTCATCGTAGTCCTATACGATGATATCCGATCAGAGATATTTATCGAATTACATCATTAAGTAAAGAGCTTCATAATCAAGTCACATACTTGTTGATCAATACAATGATATACATTCATTGGACCAATAATCATATTATTATTCATAAACATAGTCATGTTACAATCATCTAAATGATTGCCTCAAGGGCATAACACTAACAAAAACCATCTGTGATGACGTGATCACAAACTATTTTATCCAAAAACCATCTGTGATGTCAAATCCATCACAGACGGTTTTATCTATAAACAACCTGTGATGTCAAATCCATCACAGACAGTTTTATCCACAAACCTGAAGAGGAACGCGGTATGCTACGCTAGCACAAAAAAAATCTACCGCGTAACCAGAAAGCTACTCGCAAGAAGGGGATCATAGATAAGATTACCACTAGACGCGCAGTTGCGGTATCCTTCGCGCGTCGATGTAGTGGATCGTCCTCGCCACAGTCGTTGCGTCGATGTAGTGGATCGTCCTCGCCTTGCCGCAGATCGTCCTCCCACGCCGCAGTTGCAGCAGCGTCACCGCAGTAGTCCACACGTCCAGAGATGGAACGCCGTGCGTCGGTGTGCAAGCACCTAGTCGCTCGGCAGGGGCAGCGAGAGGAGTAGGCTAGGGTATCGAGTGAATCACTCCTAAACCGTGGGAAAGCACACCCTGCGCCCTCCCTCCTCCCCTCCTTATATAGCCACGAGATGAAACCCTAAACTAGGGCCCATCAGCGTGCTAAGCCCACGAGGTTCATTAATTACGGATCCAATCCAAATTAATGCGTCCCACCATTAAGTGTGTGACCTGCAGGTTCACGACGCGTTTGGACGTGGATTGAAAAACTCCTTTTCAATCCAATAGTTGGTAGTGGCTTCTTGCAAAGTATGCCAACTCCCAAACATACTATGATCAAATCGGACAGAACCTATCAAAAGTACTCTTGTAATAATCCCTTTGCCAAGTATATGAAGATTGATCTCAAGGCGAGAAGCATGTCATCCTTTGATGATTCAATCCATCTCTCGTATCCGTGATATATTAATAAGTTGTGATTGACTCTCAATCACGGCATGGCCATGCACTTCCTTAATCATATCACACGAGTGGCCTTGTCATATATCTCCATTTCATTGGAGTGGCAAATTCCATCTTGACTGGTCACTTCCTCTCGCACGCTTCATAGTAAACATGAAAGCTACCTTTATAACTATCCGGTTAGGAAGTAGTGTTTGATAGCCCCAAGGAAAACTATTACACATGTAGGGAATAAGACAATCTCGTGTCTAAGGATCATACATCTACTAGGTATGAGATACACTCGATGACACATAAGAATGAAACATTCTCGCAGTGTCCCATTGCGGGTCTATCTAACCCATGTTCTTCAACATGCGTCCACAATGTATAGATGATATCTCCATATCCCATGATCTATGAAGCATGATCATCGATCACTACATGTGCTGATCTATTCATCGTTGTCCTATACGATGATATCCGATCAGTGATATTTATCGAATTACATCATTAAGTAAAGAGCTTCATAAGCAAGTCACATACTTGTTGATCAATACAATTATATACATTCATTGGACCAATAATCATATTATTATTCATAAACATAGTCATGTTACAATCATTTAAATGATTGCCTAAAGGGCATAACACTAACAAACTATCGTCGACGAAGTCAACGATACTCTGGATATCTTCATATCCATCACAGACGGTTTTATCTAAAAACCATCTGTGATGTCAAATCCATCACAGCCAGTTTTATCCACAAACCATCGTCGACGAAGTCAACGATACTCTGGATATCGTCAACGACACCAACGATACTCCGGATGATATCGACTGTGCTTTTGATGAGGATAGGTTTCACGATGACAATCTGGATCAGATGCTACGAGAAACAGAAGAGAACCGTGATGAGTAGGAGCACATAAAATTTCAAGGCTTGATGGACGACACAAAAAAACCTTTGTTCCCGGGTTGCAAGTTCAAATACACAAGGTTGTCATCTGTGTTGGAATTGCTGAAATTAAAGGCAAGCAACGGTTGGTCTGACAAGAGTTTCACGGCGCTGTTAGGTCTGTTAGCGGATATGCTTTCGGAGGGAAACGAGTTGCCGATAACCACTTACAAAGCCAAAAAGATTCTTTGTCCCTTGGGAATGGAAGTAGAAAGAATACATGCATGTCCGAACAATTGTATCGTCTACCGCAAAGAGTACACAAACTTGCATGTATGTTCGTTGTGCAATGCATCTCGGTACAAACGTAAAGATAGATCGGATGATGACGACGAGGGCATGGAGTTGAAGAAAGGACCTCCCGCTAAGGTGGCATGGTATCTACCTATAATTCCCCGTTTGAAGCGTTTGTTTGCGAACCCAAAAGAGGCAAAATTGCTTCGGTGGCACTCGGATGAGCATAAGAACGATAAAGTGATTAGCCACCCCGCTGATTCCACACAGTGGAGAAACATCGATAGGAGGTTTGAAGAATTCACAGCGGATCTGAGGAATATAAGGTTCGGATTGAGTACGGATGGAATGAATTCTTTCGGTAACATGAGCAGCCGTCATAGCACATGGCCTGTGAATCTCTATGTGTACAACCTTCCTCCTTGGTTGTCTATGAAGCGGAAGTACATATTGATGTCTATACTGATCGAAGGCTTGAAGTAACCTGGGAACAATATTGATGTGTACCTTGAACCATTGGTGGAAGATGTGAACACATTGTGGGCTCCTGAGATACAGGTATGGGATGCTCAGAAATGAGAGTACTTCACTCTGCGCTACCTATTGTTCTGCACCATAAATGATTATCCTGCCCTCACTAACCTGTCGGGGTAGAGTACAAAAGGAACCAAAGCATGTACTCACTGCTTGGATGATACCGAGAATGTGTGGCGGAATCACTCGCGCCAAACCGTGTACATGCGTCATCGTAGGTTCCTTCGGAGGAATCACCTATATCGCAAGATGAAGAAACAATTCGATGGAACTACCGAAGACACTTTAGCTCCAAAGCCTTTAAGCAGGATAGGCGTTCATGATATGGTTAAGAACTTGAATGTTGCGCTAGGAAAGGGACGTAAATTGAGGACCCGTGAGAAGAGCATGTGGAAGAAGAGATCAATATTTTGGGACCTACCTTATTGGGAGCACCTAGAAGTTCGGCACTGCATCGATGTGATGCACGTAGAGAAGAATGTCTGTGACAGCTTGATTAGTCTCTTACTAAACATTAAGGGTAAAACAAAGGGCGGTATCAACGCACGACTTGACTTGGTTGATATGGGTATCAGACCTGAGTTAGCACCGAAAGAGACCGATAAAGGCCAAACATACTGCGAACCTGCTTGTTACACTATGTCTAAGGCTGAGAGAACCGAACTGTGCCAGTGCTTGCATGGTATGAAAGTTTCGTCCGGTTACTCGTCCAACATGAAGAGACTTGTTTCGATGCAAGATTTGAGTTTAGCTGGCATGAAGTCCTATGATTACCATGTGCTTATGACACAGATGCTCCCTGTGGCAATTATAAGTATTTTACCGATTAAGGTCTGGGAGACAATTACAAGGCTGTGTTTTTTCTTTAACACAATTACTCAGAAGGTCATCGATCCCGAATGACTAGATGCTTTGCAGGCCGAGGTGGTTATAACTCTATGTAATCTTGAAATGTATTTCCCTCCATCGTTTTTTGATATCATGGTCCATCTCATTGTTCACCTTGTGCGGGCCTGTGTTCCTACGTAGTATGTACCCGTTCGAGAGGTACATGGGAATTCTCAAGTCCTACGTATGGAATCGAACTCGACCGGAGGGTAACATTATCAAAGGTTATGCAACCGAAGAGGTCGTTGAATTCTGCATGGATTACATGGCTTAGGTCGAACCGATAAGTGTGCCTCAATCCCGCCATGAGGGGAGGCTCCAGGGCATCGGGACAATCGGAAGGAAAGCAATCACGCCTGATCCGGTTGCGTGCGCTAAAGCCCATTTCACAGTTTTGCAACACATGGCTATTGTGGCCCCGTATATCGACGAGCACAAGAACTGGCTATGTCAAGAGAATCAGTCTATATAGGAGTACTGGATCATCAGACAACATAACCTCCAGTTCAACAGATGGTTTAAGGAGCAACAACCCACACTAGAAGTTTGCATATTGGTAAAAGAGCCAGTATTTATGGTTGTAACATGTATAGGATACGACTTAAATGAGTACGCATTTTACATGAGAGATCAGGACATGAAGAGCATAAACCAGAACAACGGTGTTCGTATTGATGCACTGAATACCGCTAGATCGACGAGGAGCTTGTACTATGGGTTCATTGAGGAAATTTGGAAGCTCGACTACGTACTATTCAAGATCCCCTTATTTCGGTGCCGTTGGGTTAACCTGCAACACGTGAAGGTTGACAACGACGGAGTCACAACTGTGGACCTCGAACGTGTCGGATACCAAGACGAACCATTTGTTCTCGCTAACCAAGTTGTTCAAGTCTTCTATGTAACCGACCCGTCCAACAAGAAGCGGCACGTTGTTCTTCACGGAAAAAGAAGGATTGTCGGAGTCGAGAATGTGGTAGATGAGGAAGAATACAATCAGTTTGACGAGTTGCCTCCTGTTGGTACCGGCATCACGATCCAGGAAGACCAACCTAAGGAAGCGAGCTACACACGTGTTGATCATCGTGAAGGGCTACTTTTTGTACAAAAAAATAATTAATGAGATGCATGTTTGTATTATAATTAATGAGATGTACACTGATTATAATTAGTTAGATGTATTGATTAAAATTAATGAGATGTATGTATGTATTATAATTAATGACACAAACTTAAATAAATATTGATAGCAAAAAAAATAAAACTGGCTCATCCCAGACGGTTCTGAGCTTAAACCATTTGGGATGACTTTATCCCAGACGATTCAAGCCCAGAACCGTGTGGGATGCCCTTCTACCACGCTAAGCCCCTTGCCCCACACTTGCCATTCACTAAGTCCCACACACTCTCAGTTTGCAACCCTAGCGCTCCCACTCGGTTGTGCCCTCCTCCCTCCCCTGTGTCCTCCCCCTCGGCGGTGCCCTTCCCACTTGGCGGCGACTCCTGACCGCGCCCTCCACCCTCGGTGGTGCCCTCCTCCCTCCCCTGTGCCCTCCCCCTCGGCGGCGCTCTCCCCACTTGGCGACGACTCCCGGCCGTGCCCTCCCCTCTCGGTGGTGCCCTCCCCTCTCGACGGTGCCCTCCCGATTTGGCGGCGACTCCCAGCCATGCCCTCCGCCCTCCCCTGTGCTCTCCCCCTCGGCGGCGCCTCCCCACTTTGTGGCGACTCTCGACCGCACCCTCCCCCATCGGTGGTGCCCTCCTCCCTCCCCTGTGTCCTCTGTGTTTGTGGTCCAGTGGGTTCGGTTTTCTAGGATAGCAATTTTCTATTGCGCCTTGCCCTAACATCCGAATAGCTTTGAGTACTATTCCTCACAGAATTTTCTGAGAATTTCTCTCCGTTTTTGCCTTACTTGCTCGATGATGATAATGGGTATTGTAGAACTTTTAGTTCCCTGAACTAGGCCTTTAACCATAAACTTATACGCTGGAAAGTGTAGATTCATTCACTGATTAGAGTATATCTATCTAATAGCTTATTCTTGACTATCATTACCTTTCTGTCAGCACTTTATTATATATACTAGCTTCTGGATTAATCTTGATTGTGCTATCAGTCATAGCATTCTGGTTTTATGATCTATGCGCAGATTGTTATATCAGTAGATGTGCTGTTTAGATGCTTAGCTAAATACACTTTGTTATCTTAACCGTTTACTAGTGTGCTTAACTTACCTAATCTTAATTGAGATTTGCTTCTCTTAACTTACCTACTCTTAACCTTGCATCATACAAGATGGTGTCCCCTCAATCCTCACCGCCGAATGGATCTGATGACGCGCCCAATGTAGGAGGAAATAGGCGCGGCCCAAGAGGGCTTAGTAAAAGGCCTCAGAGCCGATACACCATCACGGCAATCGATCCGCATAATGGGGCTCCTACCGCGCCTTCAAAGGCTGCGACAGCTTTTCGGACCATGTGTGGCATCATTGGGCGTGAAAGGATCCCCATCACCTATCCTTCATGGAAGACACTGATAGATGATGAGCGTGATAACCTAGTGATAGAAATATTCGCGTCATTCGAGCTTCCACAAGACGCCATGCCTGCACTGCGACGGTACACATTGCTAGTGGCAAGAAAGGCGTGGAAGAACTTCAAGATTATCCTCGTCACTAATTATGTCAATAAGGAAATGACTCCGTTCCAGATGTACGGGTTCATCTCTGAAGACAACTGGGGATGATTTGTTGAGTTGAAGATGACGAAAGAGTTCGTGCTTCAAAGTGCGGCGCATAACACCGTCCAGTCAAAAAACACCCACCCACACAGACTCGACTCAACTGGGTATACGGGCAAGATCGCGCAATGGACGAGGGAGGATGACGAGGCAGTCCAGATGGAGGTCGCACCGCCGTTTTCCTCGATCGTGGACCCACGTGCTCGAAACTGGGTAAAAGTGAGGTCACGTCCACTTCTTCGGGCGGCGTGTCCTTTGCAAACCCCACTGATGAGGAAGTGGCCCAACGCCTAATATCATTGAGCACGGAATCTTCCCAAGGCTCTTTCACTTCAGACAAAGAGAAAGACATACTCTCCAATGCCTTGGGAAACAAGGAGCACCCGGGTCGCACCCGAAGCCTAGGTGTTTTTGTTCCTTGAAAAATGGGATTCCCACATGACTCGAAAACGTACCAGAGTAGGAAGAGAAGCAAAGCAAAGCGTGAGGAACAGCTAGTAGCCCTAATTGAGGAAAGGGTTGAGGAAAGGCTCAAAGTGTAGTTCGATAGTCAGCTATTTGTCTTCTTGAGGAAAGGATAGAGCAAAGGGCGGTTGCAGAGAGGTAGGCATGGAACGTGCAAGCCAATATGCACATGCGCAGTTCATCCCAACCAACCGTCACAGCAGCTGCTCGTCCGCCCCTAAGACGGATGCGGATGAAGGCAGATTTCCTCCTGACGACACCATGGTAACATGTCTGCAGTGCTCCTTAGATAGACTTTAATGTTGGACGTGTTAGCTAATTCCTTTTGTACCCTTGTGTAGATGGCCACACCGTGTAATCTACAAGTGAGACTTGCTAACAGCTCTGTTCCCCTGCAGGCTACTTGGGGACGCATGTATGCATCCGGTGCAGGGGCGATTGTTCACGGTCGACTTTAGAGCCAGGCTACGCGAAGGTCCATGTCGACGATATACATGAAATTTATAAGGCTATCACACTAGAGATGCTCCCAATCAATAAGATCGTCATAATAGAGGATGCCATCAGCATATTCATCCAGTAGCCCAAGAAGGACATCTCTTTCGACGCCCGCCCAGGAGCATCGAAGCTACAAGCACTACTAGAGCCACATGATGTGCCGGAGCTACCAGCACTACTGGAGCCATGTGATGCACTGAAGGAGCCCACCAAATTAGCTACCGTATGCCGTCAGGCACAAACCATTACTGCAGTTCGAGCCTAGTCGTCTGCTGTGAAGACGACATTTGGTAGAAGGGGAGGTGGAAATAAGGGCAAATCGAAAGGGACCACGTCAGCCCGTAACTCTCTGTTTGCCCCATTGGTGCGGCAATTTGAGGTGGGGTAGCCATTCGTACCGGATGAGACCAAGGAGACGCTTACATTATCCTACATTATATTGCAAGATTGATACATGCAACAAGCCGGTGGCACAACATACATCGAGTATCTCGGTGAGCTTCAACGAGAAGCATTTCTTACACCGGTTTTAGATGGCATCTACGTGTTCAGCTTCTTCAACTTGTTCAATCTGTACAATCTCAGAGTACTCGACGCCTCACTCATAAGATGCTAGACATTGTGAGTGTGTGCAATCACCATGTATATATAAATGTCATATATATATACGATCCTTGATTTTGTATATGTAGATACATGACCATGGAAGCAGACACAAGGAAACAATCGGTGGGTTTCGTCGACCCACACATGGTGTCCAAGCAAACCATGGACAAAAATATATGAGCCGTCCACGAGTACGTTGAAAAAGTAATGTTGGCTCATTCGGACAAAAAATTCATACTTTTACCACACAACCCAGGGTAAGTGCTTCATCCAGATGCTACACTTGTTGATTTGGACTATATATCACACCTCAAAGGTAGGTTCAGTGACTATGACAACATACCTGTGTAGGTTTCACTGGGTTCTACTCGTAATTATACCAAGAGAGAACCGGGTAATTTACCTTGATTCCAAAAAGGGTGGCACCCACGACTTGCAACCTATCAAACAAGTACTCGACACGTCGTTCGGTGTCTACAAAAATATAGGAGGGAGACACAAGAAGGGTGGCCCAATGACTTTAAAGCATACTTATAACTTTTCGGTATCCGATATTACGCAATAATCCTTACACTCAATAATAATACCTTAGGAACTAATTAGCCTATTATGTTTTGGCAGTGCCACCAGCAGCCAAAGGGCACTGACCTTTGTGGATTCTACGTTTGCCACAACATGGGACTCCTCATTGGTTCACACAATACCAATGACATAGAGGTCTGTCAATCTTGCAACAATTGTCTCCACTTATCAATTTATATTCACGCAAGACTTTAATCTTCTCATCGACAGGCTTGGCAATGCGATAAATCTACATTGGAAAAGGCTGACCTGCTAAGTATTCGAGGACACCTCTGTGCTTTCTTGTTGCATGAGGTCTTACATCCAAAGGGCAGATGCTACTCAGGGCTCAACTGATGAATTGTGAATTTGTTACCTACCATGCATTCAGAATTAATTAATCTGTGAACCTTATGCTATGAATTTGTCATTTGTAGTTCTGAACCCAATTAGTTGGTATATATGTGAGTTGATTTCTGAAATGGATGCACTGTACATATGTTGTAATGTGCGATCTGAGTTGATTTATGAAATGGATGCGTTGTATGTTGTGTAACATGTGGTTGGAGTTCATTTTTTAAATGTGTGTCATAATAATATGCTGCTGATGCTGTGAACTACCTTTTGTTTCAGAAGGCATGGCTAGCATTTCCTGAGGCTATCCAATAAATTAAAATTTAGTAAAGAATAGAAAATTAACATCACAGACGGTTCGAAGAACCTTCTATGAAGACTCAACACAGACGGTTCCAAATTTGGAACCATCTGTCATGTAGTATCATCACAGACTGTTCCATTTTGGAACCGTTTGGGATGTTACTACATCATAGATGGTTCGAATTAGGAACCATCTGTGATGAGGTCACCATCTCAGACGGTTCCACGTTGGAACTGTCTGTGATGAGGGCATCTTCATAGACGGTTATTCCTTAGAATCGTCTGGGATGAAACCTCATCATAGACAGTTCCATTTTGGAACTGCCTATGATAATACTACATCACAGACGGTTCCAATTTGGAGCCGTCTGTGATGACTCTTTGTCATCACTTACACATCGATACAAACGGCTCACAAAACCGTATGTGATGGCCTTTTGTGTAGTAGTGCCGACGTGCAGAATGGCGTCATGGTGGCCGTAGCAGGTGACAGCTGCAACGCATCCTGGCGCAGCGCGGCATGTAGCGCAGGTGGTGGTTGAGGCATGGCAAGCTCGGCGCTAGTGGCCCATGGCAACAGCGGCATAGGCAGCGTGGCACACAGCCCGGGGCACCCATGGACGGTAGGTATAGCCCATGCAGCGGGTGAGGCCAGCATGTAGGCGCTGTGAGTCTGTGGCTCGACGTGTCGTCAGGGGCAGTAGTAGAAGAACCAGGGAGTAGCACTACTACAGAACTGGGCATCACAACCGGCCTATTAGAAGCGGTCTGGTGCGAACCCGTTGTGATCTTCGCACCAGAAGCGGTTCGTTGGCAACGGTCCGGAGAGGGCTTCCAGAAGCGGTTTAAGACACGAACCGCTTCTGAAGGTTGCGTTCTAGACGCGGTTCTTTTCTCAAACCGCTTCGATTTTCGAAGCGGTTTGAGAAAAGAACCTTCTAGAACTCAACCTTCGAAGCGGTTCGTGTCTCCAACCGCTCTCGAAGCCCTCCCGCGCAGCGCATTTAAACCCTTCTTCCTCCATGCGCCAAAGAGAGGTGCGAATACGATCGAGCAGAGAAGGCCGACCAAGCTACTGTTCTTGGGGAGGTGCTGTCCAAATTTTTAATTGGAGGTGATTAGCTCTAAATTAAGTGTTTCAAAGTTAGTAACATCATGTGAACATCCTTCTCACCTAGATATTGCTATTTTTTCAATGGATGTGGAGAAATCTTGAACTTTTAAGCATTATCGAAAATTTGTTTTTCGTGCCTTGTTTTTGTTGTTGTATGAAGATGTAGGGTGGAGATCTAGTTCAAAATATGACATTACAAGGTAAAGGTGATTGGAAGCTTTAGATCTAGGTGGTTGTTAGCTTTAGAATCTTAAATATCACAATATTGGAAGAGATCTAGGTATAACATTGCAAGGAACTAATTATTGGTGTATGAAATAAAATAGAAAAACATGTAGAAGGATAAAAAATAATTACAAAGGTAGGAAGGGATACAAAATAATTAGAAAGGTAGGTCTTTAATTGGATGACGGTGTAGGTGGAGTTTTTTTGGTTGGGTTTAAATGTTACTGAAATTTAAGTTAGGTTATAATTTTTCTATCGAATTTGTTATAATTTCTAATGAAATTATAACTTGGTATAGATGAATCGGCAATGGATGTACAATGCGGACCGTCGCTCGAGAGAGTTCATTGATGGCGTGCAGGCTTTTCTCGATGCGGCCGTTGCATTATTGCCTCGAGCTGACTTCATATGTTGTCCGTGTGTAGATTGCAAGAACGAGAAGGAGCATTCCAGCGATGGCAAGTTATGAACCACTTGATCATGAGAGGTTTTATGCCAAATTATACATGTTGGACCAACCATGGCGAAGTTGAGGTGATTAGCCAGAAGACGATGAAGAAGACAAGGAAGAGGAAGATGGATTCAATAAGAACCTGACGACACGCAATCTTGCTCCGTGGAAGAAACACTTGGTGACTTTGGTGATGATGAGCTAGACCAGATCTTTGCGTGATGAGAGGAGACTACAGATGAAAGGCAGTTCGAGAAGTTCCAGCGCATGTTAGAGGACCACGTAACTCCTTTGTACCCAAAGCGTAGGCGGGGCCACAAAGAGCTGCGTACCACACTGGAACTCTTGCAATGGAAGGCTAGAAATGGTGTGTCGATAAGGGATTCGATGAGGTGTTATCACTCGTAAAGAAGGTGCTTCGAGAAGATAACACTCGCCCGAATCTACATATGAAGCCAAGCAAGTCGTCATCCTTTGGGATTAGAAGTACGTAAGATACACGCGTGTCCTAATGATTGTATCTCTGATCGTAATGAGTATGCCGATTTGGATGTTTGTCCGGTGTGCAGAGAATCAAGGTATAAGGTGAAGCGTGACGATCCAGTGAAATAGATGGGGAGCGTAAGAAGAAGAGATCTCGGCTAAAGTGTTGTGGTATTTCCTGTGATCCCCGATTGAAACGTATGTTTGCTAACAAAGCGCATGCCCGGATGATGCGCTGGCACAAAGAAGAGCGTAAGGACGACGGGATGCTTAGACACCCCGCAGATGGCTCACGATGAGAGGAAAGTCGATCGGACGCATCGGACTTCGCAGATGAGGTGAGAAACATAAGGTTTGGGTTGAGTACCGATGGGATGAATCCTTTCGGAGAATTGAGCAGCAGCCATAGCACCTAGCCCGTTACACTATGTATCTATAACATTCCTCCATGGCTGTGCATGAAGCGAAAGCACATCATGATGCCGTTGTTGATCCAAGGCCCCAAGCAACCCGGAAATGACATCGATGTCTACCTGAAACCATTGGTTGAAGATCTTGTGACGTTGTGGGACGATGGTGCAATGGTATGGGATGAGTACAAAAGGGAGTATTTCACCCTACGTGCATTGTTATTTGTAACAATCAACGATTGGCCTGCTCTCGGTAACCTGTCCGGCCTAACTAACAAAGGATATAGAGCCTACATCCAATGCTTAGATGAAACGGATGGCATGTACCTGAAAAACTCTCGGAAGGTTGTGTACATGGGTCACCGTAGGTTTCTTCTTACGAGTCACCCGTTGCGGAAGGAAGGCAGGAAATTTAACGGGCAACTGGACCTTCGTGCAAGGCCTCAAAGATCGTAGTGGGCCACGTGTGTTTGCTATGGTAAAGGATTTGAAAGTAGTATTTGGAAAGGGTCTGGAAGCAAACATGTGCGTAATGAGGATGGTCATGCACCCATGTGGAAGAAGAAGTCAATATTTTGGGACTTGCCTTATTGGGAAGTTATGGAGGTTAAATCACTCACTTGACTTCATGCACATCACGAAGAATGTCCGCTTGAACACGCTAGGCTACATAGATATGTACGGAAAATCGAAAGATACACCGCAAGCTCCTAAGGACCTTAAATTCTTGGAATTGAGGAACGACCTACATCCCGAAAAGAGAGAGAAAGGACAACATTACCTACATCCTCGCGAGCTACACTCTAAGCAAAGAAGAGAAAAAAAGCATGATAGAGTTCCTGAATAGTGTGAAGGTCCCTTCCGGATACTCCTCGAATGTAAAGAGACTCGTAAACACGAAAGAGAATAAAATCGTACACATGAAATCTCATGACTGTCTTATGTTAATGACACAGTTGCTCCCAGTGGCTGTGAGAGGCATACTGCCCGAGTGGGTACGAGGGACAATCACAAAGCTGTGTTCTTTTTTCAACGCGATTTCACAGAAGGTCATCGACCCAGATAAACTAAGTAAGCTGCAGGATGACGTGGTACAAAGTTTGGTTAGCCTTGAGATGATCTTTCCTCTTGCATTTTTTGATATTATGGTTCATCTCACTGTTCACCTTGTCAAAGAGATAGGTATCCTTGGACCCGTGTATCTACACAACATGTTCCCTTTCGAGAGGTACATGAGTGTGCTAAAGAAGTATGTTCATAACCGTTCTCGTCCGGAAGGATGCATTGCCGAGGGTTATGGGACAGAGGAGGTGATTGAGTTTTGTGTGGATTACATTAATGATCTAAACCCGATCGGCGTCCCTATATCACGCCATGAGGGGAGGCTACGAGGAAAAGGGACACTAGGAAGGAAAGCAATTGCATGCAATGATCTTCTTACATTTAAGCAAGCACATTTCACGGTTTTGAAACAATCAATCTGTAGTGGCCCGTATGTCCTTGAGCACAAGAGTATTCTACGCCACGATTTCCGGGAGGTCTCGAGGATTGGATAACAACAAGCATATGGATTCTTTGGGCGCTTGGTTACAAAAGTACATCCTTTTGAAAGGGTCGACAATGAGCAGTTGTAACGCTTGGCTCTGGGACCATCTAGTGAAATCGTGACATTTAAAGGGTACGAGATAAATGGTTACACATTTTACACGGATCGCAGGATAACAAGAGCACCAACCAAAATAGCGGTGTCCGTATAGACGCCAAGACAACAAAGGCAAGGTGGATACATATTATGGTTTCATAGAAGAGATATGGGAGCTTGACTATGGACCTTTGAAGGTCCTCTATTTAAGTGCCAATGGGTCAAACCGACTTCAAGCGGCGTGAAGGTAGACAAATACGGTATGACAATCGTGGACCTCACCCAAGTCGGCTATAGCGCGAACCGCTTGTCCTCGCGAACGATGTGAGACAGTCTTCTATGTAATGGACATGTCAAGCAAACCTAAGAAGCATAAGGACAAGCGTAAAGATTGTAGTACTAAGCCGGGCGACACGTGGTTCTACAAGGCAAACGAAGGATTGTTGGAGTTGAGGACGTCACAGACGAGGAAGAGTATAGTCGATTCGACGAGATCCTCCTTTCATTGTGGATGTCGACATAAGCCTCCTCAATGACACAGACGTGGATACTCCTTTCATACGTCGCGATCATAATGAAGGAACACTTGTAAAGACAAAGTACGTTATTACTTAAGATGTACCCCTACCGTATGAACTATGTATATGTAAGTCTTTTACAAGAGGAAGTGTTTATTTGGAATGAATGTAAAGTGCCAAAATTCGAATGAAACTAAAGTGCTCAAAGCATTTTGTAAAAATTATGGAATGAAAGTAAAGTTCTAAAAGCTTCTTAAAAATTCAAATGGCGAAGTGCTGAAAAGCATTTTTAAAAATTATGAAATGAAACTGTCATGCTAAAAGCATTTTTAAAAATTATGAAATGAAATCAGAAAGTAAAAGAATTTTTAAAAATCTGAAATGAAACTAAATTGCTAAAAGCACTTTTAAAAATTATGAAATTAAATCAAGTGCTAAAAGCATTTTTATAAAATTATGAAATGAAAAAGTGCTAAAAGTATTTTTAAAAATCCTGAAATGAAACTAAATTGCTAAAAGCATTTTTTAAAAATCAAATGAAACTCAAGTGCTAAAAGCATTTTTTAAAAATTATGAAATGAAACTGGAGTGCTAAAAGTATTTTTTAAAAATTCTGAAATGAAACTGAATTGCTAAAAGCCTTTTTAAAAAATTATGAAATGAAACTGTAATACGAAAAGAATTTTTAAAAAATCATGAAATTAAACGGAAGCGGTTTGAAAAATGAACCGCTTCTAGAGTGCAACATTCAGAAACGGTTAGTAATAAGAACCGCTTCTAGAACGCAATATTCAGAAGCGGTTTTAGAAAAGAATCGCTTCTAGAGTGGACTATTCAGAAACGGTTAGTAACACCAACCGCTTGTAGAAGTCATCCCTCTACAAGCGGTTGATCTAACTCCGCTTGTAGAGATATTCTAAAAGCGTTCGTTCTACGAACCGCTTGTAGAAGTCCTCCTGCATGCGGTTGGTTCTAAAACCGCTAGAGATTTTCTACAAGCGGTTGGTTATTAGAACCGCTTGTAGAAGTGCTCCTCAGATAAATTTGAAACGCCCGCCTTTTCTCACACCAAATCTTCTAAGTCCCAGTCCACCCGCGGCGCCAAGCCTCTCTCGCCACCCTCGTCACCACCGTCACTCCACCCCCGCCGAAGCCTTCTCGCCACCCGCCGACGCCTTCTCCGCCACCAAAGCGCCGCCACCGCCGTCCGGCACCAGAGGACCGAGGTAGCTGCTTGTGCACGCGTCGTCCTCCTCTCTAGTTTGGCCGCCCACCATCATTCGGTGAAATGCCCACAAGTGCTCGCTTGCTTGAAATTTTAATTCTAAATTAAACCAACACGTATATTTTTCACTTAGTATGGAATTACATAACAATGCATGTTTTCTTTGTTCTTTTATTATTTTGTTGTTTTTATTTAATTTTGAATTTGGTTCTAGTTTAGGATTTGTATATAAATTTAACTACTAATTTCATCTAATTTTTATTTCAAATTTTAGCTATGTACATATTTTAGTTTCATCTATTTAGTTTTGCATATCAATTTTAGGTAGAATTCATATACAAAACGATCAAATCATCACGATCAAAACGACTAACTAATAAATATCATCACGAGTTCGTGTTTGATCCTTGGGCTAGTTCCAACACGCCGTAGTACTTAATGCTTGGTGTAGAGATTTATGTAATAATATGCTTGTGTTGTAATCTGTAATATGGTTGTTTCAAAGTAATATGATATTTATGTCAACATTTTTCGAATTAGTATAGATGGCGCAACCAGACGTGGTGACCCTACGCTCGATGAGGAGAACAGTTCTTGTTGGACTCCATCGCTACCGGGTACCATCGAAGGTGATGGTAACGCTGTTGCCGCCGAGTCCGATAACACCGTTCCGCCAGGATGAGGTACATACCGTAAGAATATAATCCCGTGAGACATGTTAATTAATCGCAACTCATTAATATAATACACTCGACACGCTTGTACATATGTTTATGTATTTCAAGCCCGTGCATCGAGCAACCAATCCAAGCATCGGGGACCTAACAAGAAGCCGCCCACGAAGCACGTGTTTACCGACGTTAACAACGGAAGGATGCGGTTGCCCTCTTTAGCGCTTGGGCTGTATAACAACGCTTATGTTACCACGTGAGGGATCACGTCCCAATTAGCATCGAAAATGGGCGAAGTTCCTCAAGCTACCAAGGACTCGCCTGCAAGATATTAAGGAAAATTTCATATTTCCTCAAGGGTCCAAGACAAGGCCAAGAAATTTACTTTGAAGAAGATGGCAACAATGTTTCAGGCTTGAAGACGCCTCTCACCGCAAGTACGTGCGAGAAGGAGAAAGACCCGACTTCAACCAATTTCCTAAGTTGGCGGATCACAGGAAGCTTTCGAGGAGTTCAATTTGTCGGTGAAGGCCGTGCCGCGAGTCAAGAACAAGGCCAATTCACGATGAAGAAATACCACCACCATCTTGGCACCGTGGTTACATCAAGGCTGTACCAAAATGGGAGAAGCGGGAAGAAGAATTAATGGCGAAGGACGCCACACCGCTACCGCTCAGGAACAGCTACCGCGAATTGGTTCATGGGTCATGGGGAGCCTTTGGATGACGGCAGTTTGGTGATGGCACCAGAGTACAAGAGGTGGCCAAAGGATTGTACAAGATGTTGAGCAGTCTCAGGCAGGTACATTGGTGCCAGACAGGGAGAATGACGAGCTAACACATGCCCTTGAAAACCCTGAGCACCCAGGACGGACACGAGGTATGGGCAAGCTGACGCCGTGGAAGTATGGTTTCGCGAAGGACGCACATATGTATAGGAGCCGGCATAGAAGCAAATCAAGAGAATCACGTAAAGTGTACCAATTGGAACAAGAGCTCAGAGCAACCCAGGCTAGCATCGGCGACATAGTTGCGCCACAAGTACAAATTGCCCTCAGCAAGCTTCAAGGACTAGGTCCGAGCAATCACCGACGTCGTGATCAGCCCCTCCCGCGGCGAAGTAGCGCGCGGCCCACCGGGCCCCCGGCGGACACCTTGCTATCCCGTTATCCTGTGGATGACATAAGGGTTCGCCGCCAGTGTGAGCTGCATGTTGATGCGCGTAACCTCTCCATCAAGGTGGCTTACGGCATGGCATATCCGGTGGAGTGGGCGGATGTTCCATCGCAACGAGATACCCCGGGTTACTCAAAGGTCGCGGTGGAGGAGGTGCCGAGCGGATTTGAAGAACTTCACCTCGATATTCTTTGGAGGCGACGACGTGACCAAGCTTGGACATGCCCTCCACAATATCATCCTTTGGCGCAAACGGTACATCATATTTCCACCGCTATGGACGCGTCATCTCCACCACGGCAACCCACGCCTCCAACGCCACCGCCACGCAATGCCTCGCCAAGAAACAGAGCGAAGCCCTACTCCACCACCAGCAGCCTCCTGTGTCTCCACCCGCTCCACGCAAGCCCTACTCCACCACCAAAGATCTCAAACAAAAAGAACCCCCTAGGAAAACCACGCCCACCATCTCCTCCGAGGAAGAAGCTCGATAATAGAATGAAGGCTCCCTTTTGCTCCCAAGAAGGCGGAGTCCACCGATCAACCAAGGTAAAGGAACCTCCAAAGAGGGCATATGATATGAATAAGGAGGAGAGTGACGCGGTCACTAAAGCGTATGGCTGCACACTTCGCAAAAAGAAGGTAGAGCCAAAGGTACCAACCGATCCAAAAGCGGCAGAACACTTCGCGACATGCCGCAAAGCATTGCTGTGCCGCCCAACTATGAACGGACAATAATTAAGGCTACGGAAGAATAAACGTGGTCGGCGGCGGCAAAGAAGAAGAAGAGAGACTAAGATCGGAGAACCTCGAGAGGTTTATGAAGGAGGCGAGGACTTAGTTCCACACCGCAGCTCTTGGATTAATAGATGATATCCCAATGGCAACAAAGGTCGATGGCAATTTCGGTTGGGCCGGAGCCGATTGACCCAAATGAGATAAAGGATCTGCCAACCAAGATGCGGCAATTTCACGAATGGTACATGACAGAGTCCGCTCAAGGAAGAACGATGTTCCCCCTCCGTATCAAAGAAGATGATTTTTATAGATCGCGGGGACAACACCATATGGCTCGAATTTGACGACTTATACAATATTTACCATGCCGACTCCATCAACGTGTCTCTCATGAGTTCTTTGGTGCTGTAAGTGTCAAGCTCATACCTTTACGTGTGCTTCCTCGCATAATAGAATTGCAACTATTAAACTTATACCTTTCTATGTAGAATGGAGATACAACGATGTAGAAAAGAGAATATCTTCAACGTGGGCTTCATCGACCCAGAGATTGTTAACGAGTTCGTCTTTGGATACAACCGAAAGGAACTTGAAGATTACATTCTCGATGCATTCTTGGGACAGCACTACAAACCGTACATACTTCTGCCCTTCAACTTCGAGTACGTATATATACAACCTCTCGTTCTTATATTTTCCAAGGCATTTATAATACTACTAGCTAACTAGTTACATATATGTTGCAATATATGAATAGGTTTCACTGGATCCTGCTTGTCATCAAGCTTGATAGCAGCCAAATCATTGTTCAAGACTCAAAAAGGACTCCGGTGAAAAAATTTCAATTTATCATTGACACCCTAAACAGGTATATAGCACATATATATACGATGGTTTTCCTTATTATATATATTGAAATACCTTGCTAATTATTCAAACTCTGATAATTACCATTCATACTAACGCATCACATAGGACATTCGCACGGTTTCGAAAGAAGCAACAAGGAGATTTCGAGAACGAATTTGATGTACAATTAAGCACTCGAGTACGTATTAAAGAATATTAATATGCCGTAACAGTTTTTCATCATAATAATCGTGGTCCTTTCAAATTTCATCGCAGGTTCTACAACAGACGGGTGGAAACAACCTATGTGGCTATTATGTGTGCCACTATATGCAAAGTATTACCCACGGTGATGTGCCGACAACCAACGCCGAGGTAGTGTGCACATGTCAATTTCTTAGTACTTACACTTTAATAATTACATGTCCAGAGATTTATTTACCTCCCGCTTTGTCAGCCCAACATCGATGTGCAAGACGTGATCCCGCCGCACCGGGTTGCAGCAATCCAAGAACAACTCATCGGCTTTATTGTCGATTTAGATTGTATCCACCAAAGGCGAGTTCCACGCAAATGGTTGGAGAGATTGTCCCAAATAAGGACAGTGAACCGACATCAACGTCGACCAAGGGCACAAAGAGCGACGTTACGCAAGAAATGAGCTCAACATTCGCCCTTTTATTCTTTGAAAGTTGTAAAAGACGCGTGGCTAGCTTATTATTTCATGTGTTCATCGATCAACTTGTTCATTTTTAGTGATCTGTAATTATCTGAATGAATACTAATGACTAATATATATATATATTTAAGTGTGTCAAAAAAACTCATGAAGTTCTATTTATTTTAATTGTCAAAATCTATATCAAAAACCCCTCTGAAAACATATTCTATATTGAATATAATCAAAACGCTACGCTGTCAGACTCTTCACAAGTGCTTGGTAACTCCAACCGCAAGCGATTCGTAATACCAACCGCTTTTGGAGAGAGTCTCTCCACAAGCGGTTGGTAACACCAACCGCTTGTGGAAATGTCGAACCACAAGCGGTTCGGGGAACCGCTTGTAATACCCGACGGGTTATCACTCCCGGTTGCTTACAAGCGGTTCTAAAACCGCTTCTGAAAGCGGTTTCGAACCGCTTGTGCATGCCCGATCCGCAGTAGTGTAGCTCGGCTAGACGAAGAAGATAGGCAGCATGCGGCGGCCAGTCGATGGTGCTGAGGCCAGCGCAGCATGACACTGAGGCAATCGGGCGATGCGGCTCGGGAACTCATCGAAGGAGATGACCAGGTGGTGGCTTGATGAGGTCGTGGTTACGTCGGAGGAGGCCGAGGCCGGGGCACGGTTATAGGAGGTGGTGCCCGAGGGCAGCAAGTGGCACAGGCGACCATCAGCTTGGCCAGCGCTATAGCGATGGCTGCGAGGTGCAGCCAGCTGCACGGCGAGGCACTGCATGGTCTGGGGGCCAGCAGGAGAACAGCGAGCTGGAGACAGCTTGGAGGTGGCCAGAACACAGCGTGGCCATGAGGCTCGGTGCTATAACTCGCAGAGCTGCCATGCAGTGTACGATAGTTTTGCGATGCTGCCACAGTAGCCCGCGGTAGAGCGTGGTAGCCGTGGTGTTCAGTGAGGCCGGGGAACCTCAGCCAGTGCATGGAGGCTAGCCACAGTGGGAGGCCAATTGCATGGAGCGGCCGGAGCAGTAGCGGCCAAGGTGGCCCATGGCAACGCATGATGCGACGCAGCTCGCGATGCGGCTTAGCCCGTGGCCATGGTAGTAGGAAGTGCTGCCATGGCAGCGCTCGGTTGCCTGCAATGCTGCCATGGCAGCAGCACAGCAGCCGACGGTGGCCAGCGGTTAGAGTAGCCAAAGGTGAGGTGGTGCGACCAGTGGGGCTGAGGCGATAGGGCCCACTGATAGCCCGTGGGCACGGTGTGGTGGGCGTGACGCTTGGTGCGCAAGCCACGATGGCATGGAAGGCGCAGGGCGCGGAGGCGGGGCCAAAAGATTGGCACCGACGAGGCCAGGGCTGCACACAGCCAAGGTGAGGCTGGGCGCAGCAAGAGCAACGCAACGGTCGAGCAAGGTAGAAGGAGCGTGGGGCGACGCGAGCCTAAGGCAGCGACGTGACTGCGTGTCCCGGGGGTGATGCATCGACGACATGGCACCCTAGCGACATCGCAATCTGAGGTGGTGCACAGGCGCCGTGGGACTGGCCCGGCTCGGTGCTAGCTCGATGCAGCAGCTCGGGGTGGCCAGCGGCATCAAACTCGAATTTTTCGATCGCTTGCGGTTATGGAGTCACCCACGGTGAATTTATTCGTTGCCGACGTTATGGTAAAATCCCCATAGGTGTTTCCATTTTCATACGCATAGCTTTTAGTGCATATAAATATTTGCCATTGCATATTCATGCATGCATTCATTAAAAATTAGTCTGTTGGCCGGTATTGCTACCAATTAGATCTTAATTGTTCGGTGGTATAAATAATCATTGCTTTTTTGCTTCATATAAATAATTCGATCGTCATATATTATTTGTGAGATGGTGGATGTCGGATTATTTAATTTAGTAGATTATTAAGTCGTAGTCGAATATTATTAGATTGGCACAAAAATTGGTCAATTAATTCGACCGTTGGAGCGAATATTAATTGTCGGTTGATGATTATTGGAATTGCTAAATTAATAGATTGCTTGGTCATAGACTAATATTAGTGGAATGACATGGAAATTAGTTATTGGATCCTATATGATTGGAATTATGGAGATCTCCTCTCAAGGTAATATTGATGGTTGCAAGATTGTCGATGTATAGATTTTCTAAGCAAATAAAGTGATGATCGGTTTAAGTGTTTATATTGCATCGGTGAGACTTATACTTCTTAATTTAGGTGGTACTTAATTGTGTTGGATTAATCCTAGTAGTATGTGAAGGACCGGAATAGCGATCAGAGAGGAGGGTGAATGATCAAAATTAAAAATTACCCCTCAAAGAACCCACCACGAACCTCACTTCATCAAAGCAAAGTGGAGAAAACAAAATTTTAGAATTTTTTAGCAGGGGTGGCACTACCACAAATGTGCCACGGTATTGCCAAATGAACAGTACCCCTGGCACTACTGGGTCACTGTAGCGGTAGTGCTGTGCTACAGTGAATCAACCCAATGAATAGTAAAAATCAGCGCGACTCAAAAGAAAAAATTGATGAATCTTTCGATCGGCTGATCCAAACATCGTGAAACTTTGTGGACACCTTCCTATGGATGCTAGGAACCTATTATAACCTTCAATCGTAAGGATTGATGTCAAAGTTCTGACCTTATTGCAATTTAAGGAAGGGTGGACAAGAACGGGTTCAAAAACAAAAACTTGGCCCTCAGTTAGCTCGTGGGTTCATGATGATCAAGATGATCCTAGATGGTTTCTTATATGTCATAGAAAGCTAGAACACAAGACAAGAACACCAAAAACCTGATCTTCCAAGAATGATCCTCTAAAGAGCAAAAGATCGGTTTCTTGCAAGGAAGAACACAAGATTTGCCTAGATGATTGGGATATGGTTTGAAGAAGACTCATCCATCAATCATACATCCTCATCACAAAATACACAAGCATTAAGAAGGAGGGGCGACAAATCCAATTGTGTGGAAAGTAAATTGCAAGAATGTAAATTGCGTAATTTAATGACTGAATTTAAGGCATAATGTAAATGCGGAAAGTAAATTCAGAACTGAGAAAATTAGATTTTCATTTATGGAAGGGAGGTTTACAAAGCCTCACAACAAAGTGGGCAAAGATCAATGGAGCATCAAAACCTTCGAAGAGGGGAAGGCTACCCCTAGCTCTCTATTTATACTACTCTTGAGTCATCCTCCACTCTTGGACGAGTTCCTTCAACTCTAAGGAACACCATCAAGGGTTAGGATCGACTCACTCACTCATACATGGGCTAACCCGAAACCCAAAAACTTAACGGGTTTTGCACGCTTCTCAAAGCTTACTAACTAGAGCTGCTACTCTATCACTTAGACCATGATCCAACGACCCTCATTGATCCGAGCAGGTCCTAGCTAGCATCTCATCTATTCCTTATCTTCTAGGTTCGCAGCGACTCCGTCTTCGATCATTCTCCGGTGATCTTCGACCGTCTGGACCTTCGGCGCACCTCGCCTAGTCTCGGTCATCCTCCACCTCACATGATCTAGCACTGTCGTCCTGCAACCATCAAAAATAAGTAAAACCCATCGCATAGCAATGGCCAAATTTATATGCAATGAACATCACAAAATCACATTTTAATATCCAATTCGCTCATGAAGTCGGCACTACTGCCTACACCAGGTCGGTAGTGTCGCCTGGCCGGCACTACCGCTCCCCAGAGCCGGTAGTGCCGCTCACTACAACTCAGAGAAAACCCTCTCTCTGAAAAATAACTACCGCTCCCTCGACCGGTAGTGCCGCAGGGCTGGGAGTACCACACTCCCAGGCCGGTAGTGCCACCCAACACTGATCGCAAGACTAATTGCTTCAAATTGAAATTTAAATTCAAATCAAACTCAAACTAGAGAAAAACTAGCTCAAATACAGTCAAATACTCATCACCAATAGGGATAGACCTCTGCCTTGTCTTTTAGTATGTATATGGCTAAATTAGTGCTTAGCCTATAAGGTTAATTTTGTAGAATTGAGTCGATGGTTATGAGTTAATTGAACAATGCATGTGAAATTAGTTAGATGGGTCTTAGTGATGAATATATGAGTACTCTGTGGTTGATTATTAATCATATAGAAATGGTTTGGAGTGTCATATAAATTGAAGGATGGATTGTAGCATTAGGATATTAGACTTACACCATTAGAGAAGGTCTATGCCTTTATTTTGGATTGATAAATGTATGATTGTGGGCCAATTATGGTGGTATGGATATGTCTAAACGGATGTGTTACATGCATGGTAATCCAATAGAGTGAGCATAGGTTTGAATGATCAGTACGCTATTAGATAGAGACGTATCAAGATTTTCAGGAGAGATTCTGGTGGCCAAGCATGAAGCGTAAAGTTGCCGAACATGTTGCTTTGTGTGATGTGAATCAAAGAGTGATGGCAATGCATCCGAGGCCAGCTAGTTTATTATAGCCATTGAAAATTCCTGAGTGGTAGTGAGAGGTAATTGGTATTGATTTTATTATAGGTTTTTCGAAAATTCCTGAGTGGTAGTGAGAGGAAATTGGTACGGATTTTATTACAGGTTTTTCTAGAACTCAGAGTGATTATGATTCGATATGGGCTATAGTGGGTCATTTGACGAAAGTTGCTCATTTTATACCAGTTAAGACTACTTATATTGGAGATCGTTTGGCAGAGTTGTATATGTCGTGCCAAAGAAGATAGTGTGAGATAGAGGTTCTCTGTTTACCTCGAGATTATAGAATAAGTTGCATGAAGTAATAGGAACTCATTTGAATTTTAGTACAACATATCATCTTCAAGCAGATGGTCAGATTGAATGAGTAAATCAGATTTTGAAGAATATGTTGAGAGCATATGCTCTAGATTATGCTACTACATGGGAAAAAAGTTTACCATATGCAGAATTTAGTTACAATAACAATTATCAAGCGAGTTTACAAATCTCACTGTTTGAAGCGTTATATGGTCGTTCCTATTGACTCCATTGAATTATAATGAGACCGGAGAGTGTCTTATCTTTTGACTGATATTCTCAAAGAAGCAGATAAAAATATTGCTATGATCAGAGAAAGGTTAAAGGTAGCCCAGTCAAGGCAGAAGAGCTATGCTGATAATCATTATCGAGAGTTAAGCTTCAAACCTGAAGATTTTGTGTACCTACTTATCCCTCTTAAAGGTGTTAAATGGTTTCATGCTAAAGGAAAGCTTGCCCCAAGTTTGTTGGTCCATTCAAAATCTTGCAGCACAGAGGAGAAGTTGCTTACCAGTTAGAGTTACCTCAGTTGTTAGCAGGTGTGTATGATCTGTTCCATGTCTATCAGCTTAAGAAGTGTCTTTGAATGCCAACTTATAAGGAGCAACCGATTAAGATTTTGGATACAACTTGAAGGACCGAGATGGCTAACAGAGGGGGGGTGAATGGTCGCAAATAAAATTTCCCCCAAAATACTCAACAAAAACCTCGACAATATCGCTCAAAGGAAATCGTGAAAAACCTGAAAAACTAGACAACTATGTGTACCCCAAGCTTGCATGGATAAGTACCATTAAATATGTGGGGATTTTTGAGTCACAATACTGGTTGTCTAGTGTCCAAGATAAAGAGGAATCAATTCAAACTCTTGCTTTTAGAAAGGACATCAATTCAAATCACAAAAGTCACTTTCGGAAAAGCAAAAGCAGAATTTCCAGAACTTGTCCTCAATTTGCACAGGAGGTTGGTGGGTTTCTGCAGCTCACAAAATTTTGAGACTTTTTCTCCCTATGAGACTCAGAGTCGTGAAGAACTCCACCAAATTTCTCCTCAAAAAGCCTTATAGAAAAAACAGGAAAAATCTAAGAACACAGTCTGGTCAAGAACTTTGAGCAGAAATTTTGGGGCTCGGTATTTACATCATGGCGCCCAAACGGTGCAACAAATGAACTCCAAAAGTTTTCTGCAAGTGGATACCATAGTCCCGCACCTCCTCCAATAAGAATCGCTTGAAAAAGATTTTTCTATATTTTTATAGAAATCAAATGCTAACTGCTGCGCGAAGAATAAGTTCTGAACAAAGTTGGAACTTGAAAGAAAAGATGTTCTCTACTCAATCCAAGAGTGCAAAAGAGATGTAAAACCATATGAACACACTCAAAACATCCAAGATCAGCAGCATTTAGAAGGAGGGGAGGCAAATCCAAATTACATGAAAGTAAATTGCGAGAAAGTAATTGCGGGAAAGTAAATGCTGAATTTAAATTGCATAAAGTAAAGACATAATGTAAATGCGCAAAATAAATTCAGAGGTGGATGGATAAAACTTTCATTTCTGGAAGGAGAGGTTACAAAGCCTCACTTTCATGTGGGCAAAGCTCAAAGAAGCATTCACAAACCTCAGAACCTTCAAGGGAAGGAGGCTACCCCTCCACCCCTATTTATACTACTCTTGGCCACCTACCACCCTTGGATGAGTCCCTCAACCCTAGAGCACTCATCTAAGGGCTAGGATTAACCCACACACACAGCCATGCAAGGGCTAACCCAAAACCCACACACATACCGGGTTTTCTTACACGGTTTTCAAAGCATACTACCTAGACCCGCTAACCTATCAACTAGACCTCAATCCGACGGCCCTCATTGATCCACACGGCATCTAGCTAGCATCAACTCCTTTCCTTGTCTTCTTGACTTGCCCGGACTCCATCTCTGATCATCTTCCGGCGATCTCCCAACTGTCTGGACCTCCGACGCTCCTCGCCTAGTCCCGGTCATCCTCTGCCTCACCATGACCTAGCACCGTCGCCCTGCAACCATCAAAGACAAGGAAAAAACCTTTCACATAGCAATGCCCACAATGATATGCAATATAAACCATCCAACTCATCACTACCGCGTCCATATGACCGGTACTGCCACTCCTGGTAGAGACAACTCAAATTGCTTCATTTTGAAAATCAATCCAAATCAAACTCAAACTTGAGCACACCTTGCTCAAATAAAATCAAATACTCATCACAAACATGGATGGACCTCCACATGGTCCTTCACAACTAATCAAAGACCAGGAGCAAATTAGTTTGTTTCTACAGAGTGCAGTGGAGAAATGACTCTGAAAGTGAAGTAACGTGGGAGTAGGGACGGAAATCTTACCCGATTACCTGTGTAATCGCGGGTAAATCCCCTAATAGTGGTAGGTATGTTCCTCTTTTGTTGCCTGTAAGCATGTTTATGGGGGCCAAACTTTGCCTAACGGGCAAATGGGTACAGGTATGTGGGAGCTCTACCTGTACCTGTTCCGCCCAATTACCCGCGATCTTCTACTGATATGTGGCCGCAACAAGCACATAGTTAGCCCTAGATCCCCAATTAGTGGTACATCATATTAGCAATTTGTGATTGGTGAGCCGTGAAGGGTGATTTGTGTAGGGTGGGCATTTGGTTTTTTTGGTTTTTTCAGTTCAGTTTATTCGGTTAAAAAATAATTTGGTTTTTGGAAACTAGCTACCAAAATTCTCACACAAAAATAAAAAATAGACCAATTTAACCAAAAAATTTGGTTCGGTTAAATAGGTTTTTTGGTTAGCCGAATCACCCTCACATCACATAGGTGCCAAAGAGGAGGTGGAGAGGCTCACTGGGCAGTGGCTGACACGGGCATAGGGCGGCGATGGGGGAGAGCCATGTGGGCATTCGCAGGTGGAGAGGTTCACTTGGTGGGTGGCAGCAGCAAGAGGAGGCGAAGGTTGGGGGAGAGCTGCGGCGAAGCATCTCTGTGGGGCTAGGCCACCGGGGTGAGGAGGACGGATGGGACCGTAGGTAGCAAGGCCTCCCTAAGCCACTGGCCCATTGCCACCATGATGCATCGCTCCTTCACCGAACCGCCTCCGAGAACCCCTAGATCCACCCTCGAAACCCTAGGAGAAGGTGGCAAAGGGCAGAGGGCAGAGGCCGGAGGTTTGTGAGTGTGTGAAGGGTGGGGGGATCGAGCCAGCGACGGCACAGTGGCACCAGGTGGTGCTGATTGGGGGATTTGGGGATGGCGGTGGGGGCTAGAGATAGGGGTTGCGGGAGTGGATGGGAATATGAATGGGAGACGGGGAGGGAGATAGGGAGGCGACGGTGGAGCAACGGCGAAGGGAGAGGGAGGGACGGTGGGGGTGGAGACGTAGGCCGAGGTGGTCGAGAGGGAGGGGCGGTGGGGGCAGAGATAGAGGTGAAGGGAGAGGGAGGAGGCAAAGGGAGACGGAGGTGAGTTGGGCCTTTCGGTTGTCAGATGTAAGAGGTGACAATGTGACGCCACGTGAGTGCGAGAACAAATCGGTTTGATAGGCTATTCGGCGAACAGGACTTGACAACCGAACTGAAGCCTGAAAACCGAACAACACGATAATAAAAATTGATTTGAAACCAAAAAGCCGAAATAATCAGTTAATTCGGTTCGATATTTTGGTTTTGGTGTTTTTTCCCACCCTTAGATTTGTGATGTGTATTATGACTAATGAATTGTTTCAATTTTAATTGTTGCACTTAAGCATGTGTGATGGTTGATGAACTATTTCCATTTTAATTGTTGAACTTCAGTATCTATACGTCCTTTTATCTGCATGTGTTATTTTAATTCTTATTTCCATGTGCATTTGAATAATTGATAATCATTCTTCAATCCATAGAATGTAGCTGATTCCAACAATTTCATCAAAAAGGATTGTATCAATACCATAGCTCATTAGCTCCTAGTGCCCTTTGGCTGAAATGATTATTGATGATGGCAGATAAACGGGTATGCCCGCGGGTATCGGGTATCGACGGGCGATGAGTATGAGTGAGATTCTTCACCCGCCATACTTCACGGGTATACCCGTGGGGGAGATTTTGGCTGGCGGGTATGAGTACGGGTGAGCACTACCTGTGTGCGTCGCACCATATTACCATCCCTACATGGGAGTGAGAGTCTTACATCAAAAAAATTTAAAAATGGGAAAAATCAAAATTTTAAATTTAAAGATGGAATTGAATAAATTTTTAATTGAAATCAAGATTTTAATTTAAAACATCATCTTTTTCCTCACTTTCTTGAATTCTGATAAAGAACAATTGCAATATTGAAATCCTTTCTTCCAAAATGAACAAACTATGGAAAATGAATTTGAAGTATGATCTTATTTTGAGTTTTCATCTTGTCTGATTTTTTCTTGAATTTTGGTTTTTAAGAAAATCTTTTATATTAATTGTTCTCTTCTCCTTCAAAATGCAAAACCCAAAATCACATAAGAAACAAAATCTGAAACATATTATGTAAACCCCAAATCATCTCAGGGCATCTCCAAAAAGTTTCAAAGCAATGTCAACACATTTAGTGCTGAAAAGAAATAAAAAAAGTCTATTGTGAGTATGAACAGCATAATGTCAGAATTTTTAAATTTTGTACAAACCAATATTATCCTGAAAAATTTATCACATCATCATCAAAACTAGGGTAACTTACAGGAAAAATATAAAAAATAAATAATCGTATATAATGCATTTATAAAATAAAAAAAAAGAAAATGAAATTAATCAGCATAAAATATGTCAGAATTTAATAATCTTTTTAGAGCTGATCATCTTCTAAAAATTTTATGAAAACCTCTTATCCATTGGATCTCGCAGAAAAATTGGTAAATAAAATAGACTCCATTTTATTCCGTAGAAAAATCAAAATCAGTGAACTATTAAATGGTAAAGAAGACTTGTTAGAATTTTATAAATTTCTGCAGATAATATATTCAGCCAAAATTTCTACAATAGTATGAAGACCACATCCAGATTATTTATAAAAAGTTTCAAAAAAATTGGACTAATAACATTGCCTCAATTAATTGTCTGAACATGATCTGGCCAGAAAATTTGAAGTCGGTTCTCCCTTTGACCTCACTTCAATGTGGGACCTACTCCCTACCGACCCCACATGCCAGTGCCACCCAGCCTCTCTAGCTTTGCCTTCTTCCTCACTAAACATAGCCTTCACTGCCTAGATGTGGCCACGGCAGACAAACGCCCGTGTGAACGCTTCCACGGCCGACGGTACGGACTCAACCGCGTCGTATGCTACCAAAACAAGCACCATACCATGCCACCCTGTCACTCTACCATGAGTTGCTGCCCCGACAGCCATGCCCTAGAAACCAGAAAAGTTTGCACCGCCCACAAGAACCGCACCCCGTTCCCACCTTGATTAAGATCGTGAACAGTGACTATGCTAGTCTATAAATACCGGCCAAGACCTCCAATGACTCCCTACACCCCTTAATTCCTCTACTCGAGCCCAACCTCAATTGACCTTCTGCATCACCTCTAGTGCTGCCATTACTAGTAAACCCTAAAACTCTGGTTGAAACCCAATCAGCCAATACAATGAGACAATTTCCAATTCATTTGGCACGGAGGATTGTTGAGGCCACCTGAACTTATCCCCCTCCTCGCTGACAACTGGAACTAGCCAAACAACCACCGCACCCCTGTTTTTCTTCCCTGAAACCAACCAACAGTGGCAGCTCACCACAACCAATCTCCAACCAAACCAGGCAGTAAAATGGAACTCCCATGGCCTAATAATTCTTAGCCCCATGTTCTTCCAAGCCAAAACCTCATCTCCTACCACCCTGGCCAACAGCCATTTTTGCCGCCACATTTCATTGACGCCAGATCGCCCCAGTGCCACTCCATCATGACTACCCAGTGCTCCAGAACCCCCTAGACCTCCTCAAGCTCACGGAACCCTCGGTCGGCCGGCGCCGTGTGCCACTCGCCGCCGACAGCTGCCTCCCGTCACCTCCCCTATTCTGTGAGACTAACCCGTGGGGCCCAATGATCAGCTGACATGCAACAGAGTACGTTCAAAATAGTGAATACGCTTTCTAAATCAGAAAACATATTTTCTATTTTCTAGCCATTTTCCAAACCCCTAGCACAACCATTAGTTTATAACTTTTGCAATATAAGACCAAATTCAGTGAAACAAATTCCAAAATTCATGTAAAATCATGTAGATTCCAAATATATAAAAATATTTATTTTTCAATCAAATTTTTAAATATTTTAATTAAAATTGGAATAGAACCCTAATATGAACACTATATGAAGTAGGTGAACCCTAGCTCCTAAAAATAGAAAACAAATTTTATAGTTTGTAAGACCTTTAAAACCCATATTACAAAAATATTTATATTTGAATCTAGTTTGTATTAAAATTGAAAATTAAGTCATTATTCAATGCATAAAAACTTAAATAGTTATAACTGGTGCATACAAATTCAAAATGTGGTGAAACCAATTACTAGGCTCAGATAAGACCATAGCATCATTAGATATGCAAAAATATTTCATATTTGGTTAAGTTTGAATCAAGTCCCTACATAGCTTTGCCTTCCATGTATAAAAGATTAAGATATGCATATTTCTCGCAAATAATTAAAATAGATGTAAAATGCCCTATAGGTCAAGACTACCTAATGATGCAAAAATGTTTACAACTAGTCATAGTATGCACTTAGCCCCTAGCTTGAAATATGCTCTTATGTAATAAATATACTTAAGGGTCTAATATATAAAAACAAACAAATATAAATAAGATGACATAAATAAATGTTAGATCATGTAGAACTAGTCTCAAAACATTCCTAAGGTTAAGACCTTATTAACTTGCAAGAAGATCTAATTTGAATTAAGTTTGTAAAAGATTTCATTTTCCATATACAAAATAACTAAAACATGAATAACTTTCACAAATAAAAGCTAAAATATGCAAAATCTGTTTCAAGACACTTCTGAGATTAAGCCCTTCTAATGCTACAAAAATGGTTGCATATGTATGTAAATTGCAATAGAACATTACAAATAAACACTAATACCCATAGGATCATCTCAAAATTACCCTAGAGTTAAGACAATCATATTCTGTAAAAATAATTCTATTATAATATGCTTTGCATCTGTATCCCAAAAGCATAACCCCCCGTAATATAAACCCTAAAATCCATAACATAAATAAATGAATTCAAATAATAAGGAATCAATATTCAGAATATTTTTATCACCATAACCTTGAGTCCTAATTCATCTTTGAAATTGGTTTCATCTGATTTCTTTTGCCTCTTATTATTATTGCTTCTTATCACTGTTGTATGGTACGAACGTATAGCCGCCAACGCGATTGAAGCTACTACTGAAGAGTTCGACCCCGAGTTAACATCTGAACCAACAAAGCAAGACAAGCACTCCTTTGCTCATATTGATCCCAGTGTTTTAATTTTCATTTTGTTTTGTCAAATCAATTTCTGCATGCACCTATTTTTCTGTAAATTTGCTATATTGTGGTACAGGTAGATATACCTGTTATCTCATGGAACTTCCTTAATAAATATTGACATGTGAACCTTGATAACCCTAGAATAAGTTAAGACAATACATAATGTTGACATGGGTATATGCGATTACATAATAATCATGCTTAGCCATGCTTTAGTATTGGAAATTGAAATAATCAGATTAAAACTGTTTCTTGAGAATTTAAAAAGGTTGGATATGACATTAAAGGTTATTGGTATTTTGGTTAAAAAATGAAAATAAAACTATGATTTGACACGGGCGATTATTGGCAATAGCTGGAGATGCATGTGACTTGCGCGTAGTGCAAGGGGAGATTATCACCGGGGTCAGATTAAGGATCGAACGTAGTGTTGTATGATCCAAGGGATATTCGTACAACCACAAATGTTGGTATGAGACAGCCTTAAACCAATTAAGTTATCTAGTTTAACTTTGCACATTAGAAGGCTGGAGTAGTACGAGCTTTCTGAGACTGATTGCTTATAGGGGCTTCCACACTAAGGTTTAGGTAAATGCATACCAATACAACGGTGTACGCCTTACTATGAAGGGGAAGTGGGGACTCAACAGAAGCGACTGTTGAGATTACAATATTGTACAAATATCTTCCACCGCTTTAGAACATTGGGAAGTGATGACTCATTAGGAATAGCCTGTTGAGAGTATAATGGGCGTACAAATATCTTCTGCTGTTATAGGAAGGGTTTGTTGTCATCCGGCTAGTGCAAAGTTAACTTAGTTAATGTAAAGGTTTTCATCACGAACATTCTGGCCACACGCTAAAGGACCGTGAAAATATTGGGAAAAAGAAAAGGTCCTGACTTGTGGGTAAAGTTGTACACCTCTGCAGAGTGTAAATCTTTTCAAAAAAACCATGCCCGCGGTTATGAGAGACTTGGTGAATTGACACTAGTTAGATGTTTTACTATTTTTAAAATGGTTTGAATTGGAAAGCTTACTCTGCAGATGATTCAATACTATACCATGTGTTGGCAGGTATTGGTATCAGCTATTGTGCCATGTGTTGGCAAAGATTGTATTTATGCCATGCGTTGGCAATGGACGATCTGATGCTCACGTCATGAAGGACTGTGAGTTATTACTTTATGCTTTACATACTTGTTATTTTCATACCTATCAAACTTGCTCTTATAGAATCTCGTTTGCAAATTAGTACTTGATTTACAAGTTCAATTTTGCTTTATGCAAAGTAACCATAGAAGCCTCCTTTGATATATCCTGCATTTATTACATTTTGCGATACACCTAAAGTCTTGTTGAGTACGAAAGTACTCACCCTTCTTTATTTGTTGGTTTAGGTGAAGATAGCGAATCTCCAAACGACATATACTTTGACGCAAGTTGCGGGAATTATATTAGTGAGTTTTTATAGGGTTTATGCTTTGTTAGTTGCCTGAGGGTTGGATGGGCACATTACAAGACTTTTACTTCTTTTCCCTGCAATACTCTGCTTTGTAAGACTTCATTGTATAAATAGCTTCCGGTTTAATAATATTGTATATGGATGTGATTCCAATTGTTGTAAATGTGCGTACTAGTCACTGATCATGGGACTAGTACTGTATGCACATAGAACTTCCTTCTTGGTACTCCGTACCAAAATGGAGGGTCGTTACAAAGAGGAAAATCTGAAGTAAGAATTTCCTAGCCTATTTCTATAATTAGTTCTGAATCTCAAGGTGGAGATTCTATTAAGCAAAGGAGATTTGTAACATCCCAATTTTTGCTTTAATTTTTTTTGTGCAATTTAACATTTTTGAGAATCTTCTGGATTTTATTTGCAATTTAACTATTATTATGGATTTTCCCTTCCTGCAAAGATAATTCAACATGGATAAAGTTCAAGTGAACATTTGTTCAAAATATTTTATTTGTGTTCTATATGCTTTAACATATTTACATAATTTTCTGGGATGTTTTCAAATTTGTTTTCTATTTATCTGAAGCCATTTGCATTTTCTATATTTATTGTAAAGGAAAAAGTATTTGAAATTCCATATTTCGATTCTTGGGCTGAAACCTTGCTACATCCTAGTTCGGCCCTGCAAGCTGTTGGGCCTTTTCCTTTGCACTTGGCCTAGGCGCTTGGCCCGGCCTACCCTTGCGCTGAGGGAGGCTAACTGGTGAGATCCACCTATCACTCCTACTGTCTCAATGTTTGGACCGAACATGCCATGCTGCTGTTTCTGCCATGGACACCTCTCTCCACTCCGTGTGTGACATGGACACCATAAGCTGGCCCAGTGCGCGGTGCGATCTCGACCGTTCGATTTGAATCTGATGACACAGCGACATCAGCGGGGGACACGCAGCACAATCAGAACCGACGGGCGTGGATCCAATGGTGGCGACAGACGGAGCGATAAATTACGATGCGGCGAGATCTCAATCGCACGATCAAAATCTAATGGTCACGGCAGACGGAGCTGTTTACTGTAGATATGGCAACGTGGCTTGATCCTTACCGCTAGTTGCGGATCCAACGGTCCTCAAGCTTCGGTGCTCGGTGATGGAAAGCGGCGGTGAAGGCTTGTCGGAGAAAATGACGACGACACGACCGACGGTGTTTCCAAGGGTCTTTGGCGATGTCTTCTAGCGCGTTCGAAGAGGCTCGGTGAGGGCGACACTCCGGTGACCTTGGTGTTGGCGGAAGCGGACCGGCGGCGGCGGAATGAGGCAAAAACTCACAGCGGCACCAAGTTCAACTACGACGAGGTTTTGTGGGTGAACGCCGACGGCTCGAGATGCGTGCGCTAGGGCTACGGATGCGTCTCGGGGTGTGCAACACAGGGGTGGTGGTGGCACATTAAATATGGCCTCGGCGTGTGCGAAACAAGACAAAAACGAACTGTGAGAAGCACGGGATCCGGCGGCGCGGCAGATTCGGACGAGTCAATGTGGCGCACTCGCAGTCGTAGGATCAAAATCCAACAGAGCGCGACTAGGGTTTCGTGGAGCGGGTTGCACAGGCTAACGCGGGCTGGGCTGCGTGCGAGGAAACAGGCCGGCCTGTTGGGCTTTGGCCTGGCACTATTCACATGATTTATAATGGATGCTAAGTTCATAGTCTTTGATTAGTTCTAGCCATCTTCTTTGTCTCAGATTTAAGTCTGGTTAAGTAAAGAAGTATTTCAAACTCTTATGATTAGTGTATATATTGCATCGATTAACAATGAGGTAATGGCGCCAAATTTTAAGAGCACGCAATATGGCTGCTAGTTCCAGATCATGAGTAGGATAGTTTAGCTCATGTTGTCGTAGTTGTTGGGATGCATAAGCTACGGCCCTTTTTTCTTGCATCAATACAAACCAAGACTGAGATGTGATGCATCACAATAGACATTGAAGCTTTTGTGCAAATCAGGTAACACAAGCATAGGTGCTGTGGTTTGCGTCCTTTTTAGTTCTTGAAAGCTTGTTTCTCATTCAGATGTCCACTCGAACTTCTTTTCTTTCTTTAGAAGCTGAGTCAAGGATCTAGCGATTTTAGAAAAGTTCTCAATAAAGCGGCGATAATATCCTGCTAGACCAATAAAACTTCAGATTTGGGAATCAGACTTAGGGTGTTCCCATGCTTGACTAGCATGGATTTTACTGGGATCGACTGTGATTCCTCTTTTGGAGAGAATATGTCACAGGAATGCGACTTCTTTCAACTAGAACTCGCATTTCTCGAACTTGGCATAGAGTTTGTGTTCTCGGAGTTTGTCAAGAACCATTCGTAGATGTTGTGCATGTTCCTCTTTAGTATTGGAATAAATGAGAATATCGTCGATAAAAACCACTACAAACTAATCCAAATACTCCATAAAGACTTTATTCATAAGACACATAAAGCTTGCAGGAGCATTGGTGAGTCCGAAAGAAATCACAATATACTCACATAAACCATGCATATCGAGTGGTGAAGGAATATCACTGGGCTTGATTTTTAGCTCATAACACCCATGTCTTAAGTCAATTTTTTAAAAGACTTGAGCACCATTCAGTACATCGAACAGAACATCGATGCAAGGAAGTGGGTAATTATTTTTTATGGTGACATTATTTAAAGCATAATAATCCACACACATGTGTAGGCTACCGTCCTTTCTACTAACAAACAGGATAGGAGTTCCCCACAGAGATGAACTAGGATGAATGAATCCTTTGTTCAACTACTCTTCAAGTTGTTTCTTGAGCTCGACCAACTCATTTGGGGGCATTCGATACAGACGTTTTGAGATGGGTGCTATTCTGGGCACAAGATCAATGACAAACTCCATGTCTCTATCTGGTAGCAATCCTGGTAATTATTCTGGAAAAACATCGGGATATTCACAAATTATATGTACTTGATTGAGTTCTTTAACTATGGTGGAACAAAGGAATGATTGTTGAGTGGGAGTATCTTGAATGGATGAGAAATCAACTAGGGTTCCATCTGGGCTTTGAAGAGATATGGATCGATTAGCACAATCTATGCATTCTTTGTGCTTAGATAACCAATCCATGCCAAGAATTATGTCTAAACCTGGAGTTTCTATGACAATGAGATCAACATAAAATAGTACTCCATTTATTTCAATGCTGACTTTAGGACATAGGCTAGTTGTTTTGATTTTGGCTCCAGGAGAATAGATTATCACTTTTATTGGTAGAAGACCAACTGGAATTCCATTTTGTTCAGCAAATCCCTTGGAAACGAAAGAATGCAACTCTCCAGAATCAAACAATACCAAAGTAGGTACTGCGTGAACAAGGAATGTACCCATCACCACGTCAGGTGCATCATTTGCCTCCTTAGCTGTCACATGATGCAGACGACCGCAAGTAGGACCTTGTGCAGGAACAAGGGCCGACTTAAAGGATTGCATGCCTTCAGATCCTTGTGGACGTCCTAGGAGTCGCTGTTGTGCTCCCTGAGGCTGAGGACGAGGTGGAGCTGAACTTTTCTTGGGGCAAACGTTGGCATAGTGCCTACGTTCACCGCAATTGAAGGACCAAAATACTATTGACCACATTTTCCATTATGTATAACATTCCATTTTTAACATGAACAATATAACCAGCCATTTGTGTACCTATTTCTAAAGCATATTATGCCAATGCACATATAATCGAGTATACCCAGTCTGACATTGTTATGTCTCTAACCATATCCTAGGGATTATCAAGGTTCACATGACAATATTGGTTAAGGAAAGTCCCATAAGTTAGGGAATACTTCTACCAGTACCCACAATATAGTAGTGTTTATTAAACATATCGCATGCAGAATAATATTCATAAAACAATATAAACACCGTAAATGAAGGATCGAAATGGCGATCAGAGGGGGGGTGAATGATCACAAATAAAATTTTCCCCCACTCAAAGTGCTCCAAACAATCTCGCAATAAAAATCTGAAACACCCAAAGATTTTCGTTTAAACTGGTGCTTCTTAGATTCGCACACCCTCCAAAACCCGAACAACTAGACAACTATGTGTACCCCTAGTTTACATGGTTGAGAACCATGAACCATGTTAGGGATATTTTAATCACAATCCTGGTTTTCAAGTGTCCAAACAAAAAGGAATCAATTCAAAGACTTCTTTTCTAAAGAGATAAAGCTAAAAACAACAAAGTCTCTTTTCAGAAAAGTAAAAACAGATTTTCCAGGAATTGTTCTCACTTGGAGCAGGTGGTTGTTGAGTTTTTGTTGCTCTAAATTTTTTGCGAAATTTTTTTCTTGTGAGAAGTTGAGTGCTTAAACAGTCCACCCAAAATCATATTAAAAATCTTTGTATAATAGACATGAAAAATCAAGTATTACAAACAGTCAGGAACTTCGACCAGAAAGTTTAAGGCTTAGTTTTCACTTCGTAGCACTCAAACGGTACAACCAGTGGACTCAAAAAATTTTCTAGAGATGGATATATGAGTCACGCACCTTCTACAATTAGAATAACTCAAAAATGAGTTTTCTAGATTTTTCTAAAAATCAAAAACTGACTGCTGCGCGAAGAACAAGTTCTGGACAGAATGACAACTTGATAGAAAACTCAATCTTTAGTCTATCCTAGGGTGCAAGAGAAGTGTAAAACCATGTAAACACCCTCAAGACATCTTAGAACATCAACATTTAGAAGGAGGGGGGCAAATCCAAATTGCGAGGAAGTAAATTGCGAGAATGTAAATGCGGGAAAGTAAATGCTGAATTTAAATTGCGTAAAGTAAAGACATAATGTAAATGCGCAATTTAAATTCACAATAAGGTAAAGAAAATTTTTGTATTTTCTGGATGGAAGGTTTACAAAGCCTCACTTGATGTGGGCAAAGCTCAAAGGATCAACTCAAACCTTCAAGGGGGGAAAGCTACCCCTCCACCCTTATTTATACACTCTTGGGCCACCTACCACCCTTGGATGAGCCTCTAAACCCTAGAGCATCCATCAAGGGCTAGGATTAAGCCACTCAACTAGTCATGCAAGGGTTCACCCAAAACCCACAACACATGGTTTTCTTGCACGGTTCTCAAAGCACACTAACTATACCCGCTAACCTATCAACTAGACTAAGATCCAATGGTCCTCATTGATCCACACAGCACCTAGCTAGCTTCTCATCCGTTCCTTGTCTTCACGGCTTGCCACGACTCTGTCTCCGATCATCTTTCGGCAATCACCAATCGTTTGGACCTCCGACGCTCCTCGCCTAGTCCCGGTCATACTTCGCCTCACCATGATCTAGCATCATCGACCTGTAACCATCAAAAACAAGGAAACTCCTCACATAGCAATGCCCACAAAAATATCCAAGAAATTCATCAAAGTGCACACTTTGAAATTCATCTTTGTTCGTTTTGGCCAGTGCTACCGCCCTGAGGCCGGTAGCACCACCCATGGTGGACCGGTGCTACCACACTCAGGCCGGTAGCACTGCACAGCACAAACACCAGAGAAACCCGTCTCTGGAATTTTCACACTGCTCCTCAGTCCGGTGCTACCGCTCGCCCGGTAGCACTAGGCTACCATAGCCGGTAGCGCCGCTCAGCCAGAACCCTGAAATACACCCTCTCTGGAAATATTGCACTGGCTATTTGGTCCGGTGCTACCGCTCGTCCGGTAGCACCATGCTACCATGGCCAGTAGCACCGGGAAAATAGAGAAGACCTCAAATGCTTCCATTTAAAAATCCATCTCAAATCAAACTCAAACAAGAGCAACTCAAGCTCAAAATTAGTCAAATACTCATCACAAATCTAGGTAGACCTCCACATGGTCCTTTAGTAAAATAGTGGGATCAATATGATCAAAGAAGGTACTTCCCTTGATAATCGTTGTTCGACGCATAATCTAGTAGTGTTTATTAAACATATTGCATGCAGAATAATATTCAAGGTATTCTATCACCGTCATGTTTCCTTGGCGAAGGTCATGGAACACTCTTCTTTTAACTTCTACAAGGCTTGCCGGAATGTGTGCCCCATGAAAAGCTTTCTTGAAAGCTTCCCACGTGGTGGCCTGATCTTGTGTAATCATGGCTTGATGATTCTCCCACCAGGCTGCTGTAGCTCCTTGCAACTGGTAGGATGGGTAGAGTACCTTCTCTTGGTCATTGCATTGAGTAATGGCCAATTTACTCTTGACGGAGCGAAGCTAGTCGTCGACATCGAGAGGATTTGTAGACATTGAGAAGGCTGGAAGCTAAGTTTTTAAAAACTCGCCCAACTTAGAATGATGTGGGGCATCACCATTTCCACCCCTAGCAAGGGTTGCGCCAAGGTTGGTAGTGTTTTGCACCATTTGCTAAAGGAGTAGGATTTGAGTCTGACGACCTTGCTCAATCATGACGAGCACTTGCGCCATGGTTAGGGGCCTAGGTAATTGTTCTTCTGGTATGGCGCCTTGCTGATTGTGTAGAAGGTGGTGGAGAATTGCCACAGTTAACACGCCGCGATGAAGATGCTCTTACTGCAGGATGCATAGGATTTGGTTGGGCTAGGGTAGGAAAAGTGATCCTCTAAGACTAAGTATCTGGAGTAGTCTCACCCTCCAAAAGATTGCTAAGAGATCGAGTTAGTGGCATCCTGAAATAAAGATTAATTGAAAGACTTTTGAGATAAAGTTATTTAAGTGAGGGTTCTTTGAAATTTTTATTAACTAGAGATGAAAGGAGATAATTACTTGGCATCTTTCTATTTAATAAAGGACATCTTGAACTTAATTTAGACAACTTTGTTCACAAATTTTTTCTTAATTATTATTCCTTGTTAATGTAAGGGTTGCAACGTCGTGAAAATTTTAACCTAAGGCTAAACATCAACGAGTACAATCCAAGCAACAAAGAAAATTTCTCGCAACCAAAAGATTATTCAAATATAATATTTTACAACCATAGTCTTACATTACCAAAAGACTACTTCCTTACTACTAATACATAACATAGGGTACCTAGGTTATTTTATAACTTCTACTCTAATTCTATTCACTAATCTCTAGCCATCCTGCAAATCCTATGTCGTAGTCATCACCCTTTGGTGTCTGGGGCTTGTCTGAAGAACTCCCTACCGAGATGGCGGGAAGAGTTCCCCGATGATGATACACCTGTGACGATCAAGGGCGATGAGTGTTGGAAGTACCAGGATCAATTCCTCTACTAACGAGGTGAGGGCAGCTACCGACAACTGACATGTGGGCATTATAACGGCGACTAGGAGGTGTTGTAGGGACCGGAGGCGTAGTAGTGTCCACACAAAGGGGTGTGGCTGGAGGTGGACCATCTCCCAACACTGAGCGTGGGATGAGGCCCATGGCCACATATGGTGCAATGACTTCTTCATGGTATGCCACCCGGCGACGAGATTCCATTGACTCATTCGCCACCAGGCGGTGATGTCCATCAAATAAGCCCATGAACTCCACAAGACTATGGAGCTTCCCTTGGCGGATATTGGTGGAGTCAGGGTAGGAAGTCCCTCCAAAAGGCAGGTGTGAGGGATACAAGTGATATGCTGTACCTTGCTCAGGTTGAGCATGGCAAAGATGAACCATGGTCGTGTATGCAGCCTCGTTGATCGCGGTGACCATGGTGGAGCCATAGCCATCAAAGGAGCGCTCCCCCTCATCGTAAAGAGCCCGTGCAGGAATATGAACTCGTGCTGCATACTCGATGGTTGCTACACTGAGGGGAACATAGAACATGACGTATCAAGGGTTCTCCTCATAGCTAGCATGATCCATCATTTTTGCTAATACTCCCATTACACCATCATTCTCCTGGTCGCTGGATTCATGTCCATCTATTTAATTAAATAAGGAAAGAATTAGAGTTTTCAATTCATAACAGATAAGGAATATTAATAGATATATTAAGACAAGGAAATGATAATAAAATATATAAATATATTAAGCAAGGATAATAACAAATGCATAATTTTTGTATTTTAGTTAAAGACTTCTTTAGTTCAATTTATTAAGTTTTTAGCTAACGGCAATGCTAACTAGGTTTTTCTACAGTATGTATGGCTCTGATACCAACTTGTGAGGCCCCCATTTTGTATTAATACCAATAATGGGTTCCTTGCTCATACAATACTAGTCTCATGATTAGTGGCTAGTACACACATTTACAAATTGAAATCACATCCATACACAATATATTTTTACATATGACAACGTCACAGTTATACAAATTATTCTTACAAACCAAGATAAAGATGCAGCGGAAACATTATTATCTTGTAGTTTTCCATAGCCCATTAATCTCACAGGAACAGACAAGATAAACCCTAGAAAATTTCTTCGTTGAAATCCCCGTAACCTACGTTATCAAAGGATTCGTCAGGATATTCTGTTTTGTCATCTAATAAACAACAACAATAACAAGATTGAGTACATTATGTATTTAGCAAGACTTGTAGTGTATGCAAATAATTAATAAATGCACGCTATAACAAAAAGATGGCTACTAAGTTCTTTTGCATTAAGCTTACTTGAATTTTAAATATCAAATAGTAGATTGCAAACGGAATTTGTTAAAGAGAAATTGACTGATAAGTAAATAACAAGTATGTAATCATAACACCATAACTCAATCCTCCATGACCGATTCAACAATTCGTTCATAGCCAATTTACTAACACCAATACTAAAATAACGACTTCCCAATAACAATTTCCAAATTCCAGCACATTTTATGAAAATATCAAAACTTCTAACTATGTGTTGACTTTACCAAGTGCCTTTGACCGTAGGCACCGCTTTTTGAAAAGTTTTACACTTTGCAGAGGTATACTGCTTTCCCACAAGATATGTTGATTCTTTTGCCAAGCTATTAACACACTTCCTTAGGTGTGTGGCAAATGATCAGAACATAACCGTTACATTACCTAGTCCTAACTTCACACCAGCCTAGTGACGACAAACCCTTACTATAGTGGTAGAAGATATTAGTACACTGTACTTCACACACAGTTCACTCCTATGGAGCCCTACTTCTCCCCATAGCAAGGCGTACACCATTGCATTGGTATGTGTTTTTCACCCACACTTATGTGTGGACATCCCTACGAGCAACCTCTATCCACAAGCCTATGCTACTACAGCCTTCCTATGTGCAAAGCTAGTTCTAAGTAACTTGATGGGTTAAGGCTATCCCATACCAGTACTTGTGGTTCTACGGTTATCTTGGTCTGAAAACAACATAGTAGTTCGGTCCATAATTCGACCCGGGTGAGAAATCTACCCTTAGACTGCGTGCAAGTCCATCCCTCGTACAACCGGCTATTGCCATTATCTTGCCCACGTCAAAACATAGTTTTATTTTCATTTTTACCAAAATACTATTGACCACATTTTCCATTATGTCTAACATTCCATTTTTAACATGAACAATATAACCAGCCATTCGTGTACCTATTTCTAAAGCATATTATGCCAATGCACATATAATCGAGTATACCCAGTCTGACATTGTTATGTCTCTAACCATATCCTAGGGATTATCAAGGTTCACATGACAATATTGTTTAAGGAAAGTCCCATAAGTTAGGGAATACTTCTACTAGTACCCACAATATAATAGTGTTTATTAAACATATCGCATGCAGAATAATATTCATAAAACAATATAAACACCATAAAATAGTGGGATCAATATGATCCAAGAAGGTACTTCACTTGATAATTGTTGTTGGCACATAATATAGTAGTGTTTATTAAACATATCGCATGCAGAATAATATTCATAAAACAATATAAACACTATAAAATAGTGGGATCAATATGATTAAATATTGTTGGTGAGGTCGTCATCAACAGTTTCTAAAAAGTCGGGGTCATCTCGTCATTCAACAGGAAACACGGCAAGTAACAAATAACAGGTTTTTAACAAGGGAAAAAAGAAATTAGATGTAAAGTTAAATTGAAATCTTCCAAAATAAATAAATGTGGTTTTAGGGATGATGGTGTTATCATTTTAATCATATTGGTTTAATTAGTCCTTTAATCCTTTTTTTGGTCCTTTGTAACATTCGATCATGAGACAATACTTAAGTTCATTCTAAGGCATGATTTTAGATTCTTATAGATATTTTATTTTTATTTTTCAAATTCAAGAAGCTAAAATTATATTTATATATGTATATAATTAAGAATTCAAGAGGCTAAAATTATTTGGATTTACACAATAAGATATAAAGCTAGCATAAGGTGTTGTGTGTGCAGAAACATTTCTCAACAAGTTTAAAGCAAAAAGAACATATTAATACACATAATACCTAGGCTTAAGCTACTATCACATAGCATAAATTCATGTTTTTTCTCAGTGATTTAGGTTCTGGTTTCAAAGGTTTTGAAGATTATTTGCAACATTTATTATCATTTAACATTTCCAACATTGCTATGATCCTTCCTAAGGCATAAACAAGAATAAACAGAGCTTAATATCTAAATATTTTTGCATAAACAGAAGTATTATCATTTTTACAGAACATAGGAATTGATTTCATTCAATTTGGTATTATTTGCACAAGCTATAAACTTTTGAATTTATAATGCATTGAAATTAACCTATTTATGCATTTGATACAAACTAAGTCCAAATCTAAATATTTTGTATATTTGGAAATTGTATGATCTCAGGAACATATGAAAATTTGTTTCATCATTTTTTGAAGTTATTTTGCACAATTTTTATATAGAGCATATTATAGGTTCTTACTTAAATTCAAATTTAATTTTGTCCAGAGAACAATTGTGGAATATTTTTACATATTATGAATATACATGAATTTACACAAATTTAGAAACTTGTTTGGTTGAATTTAGAGTTAAGATGCAAAAGTTATTTAAGTTCGAAGCATCTCGAGTAAGAAAAATCCTAAGAAAATCAAAAATATGCTTTCTTACTTTGAAGGCGTATTTTGACTTTCCATGGGATTTTTGAGCTGCGCACAGCTGACAAAGTGGCCCCACCAGTCAGCGGGTGTGTGTGTGTCATGAGAGGCTAACTCAGTGGGCCCACCGGTCAGAGACTAAGAACAGTGGGGAGCCTCGGCTTGGCTCGCTGCCAGTGAGTCATCGCCGCTGGGGCTGGACCAGCAGTGCAGAGGGCACCAATGGCATGCCACGCACCCAGAGGTTGGCTTGGTTTGGGCCGAGGCGATTGCTGCTCTGCCGACGGCGGCGAAGGTTGGAGCGAGACGGCAACGGTTAGCCATGATGAGAAAGGGAGGCGGTTTGGTTCAATTGAGTTTGGTTTAAGCATCAAAGGGTCACCGACATTCCATTTCACCTTGTGTCAGTGTCAGGTTTGGGTCGGTTTGGTGCGCCGGCGTTGGAGAAGAAGTGAAGTAGTGCGGTGTTGTTCCAGGCGACGGAGTCTGAAATTAAGTGAGGGGAATTAATCATTAGGGTTCTGAGGTACTAGTGTTCAAAGCAATTTGAGAATGCTTCACTATACCACACAATTTTTGCATCGACCCAAGCTTGAAGCTCTTCGGCAATGGTGGCAATGCGGTGGAAATAAGGCTTGTCTCAGCTGAGGTAAGTGGGGATTGTGTTGTGCGGGGCTATACGTGCTTTGGGGTGGCTTTTATAGCAAAAAGAAAGGTGTAGCGGAGCTCGTTCCTCGATGTGAAATTGACGGTGGCTGAGACGGGATTCCGGTGCTCACACAGGAGATGGTATGGCCGCAGCATCTTCGATTGTGGAGAGAGGAGCAGCGTGGTAGGTGAACAACATCAGCGCGGCCTCGGGCGGCGTGAAGCTGCTGCATCATTGGTGGAATAGTGAAGGAAAACCGGCTACGTAGATCCGACGTGCAGAGGAAGAAGGAGGTGAGTGCTGGCTGATATGTGGGCCCAAATATTAGCTGGGTCCCACCTGTAAGTGACAGCAAGGATGAGCTCAGGTTTTGGCTGTGGACAGAGTCGGTTTTGATCCATTAAATGAGCTAATATAATATCCTAGAATTTTTGATTTTTTAACGTAAATCTTGGATAATTTTTATTATCATGTAAAATTTTCAGGTTGAAATATTATATGTAGATTTTAAATAAATTCTGACATGATACTGTGCTCATTTTCTTATTCTTCTGATTTTAATTTATTTGAGGGAGAAATTTTGTTAAGAATTTTTGAAACTTTTTATAGCGGTTACTTATGATTGCAGTATTCTTCTACAAAAATTTTAAATTGAGATTTTTTGTATTTATTGTATATTAAATATGACATTACCAAATCTAAATTTTTGAGTTTTCAGTTTTAGAATTTTTATAGGCATGAAACTTAATCATTTATTTTTGATATTTTTACTGGTGATTGGTATGTGCTTTTAGAGGACAAAACAATTAGCTTAATATAATTTTGGGTTATTTTTATTTAAATCTAATAATCATACTGTTCTTACTCAAATTTCATTATTTCATATTTCTTTTCATGAATAAATATTTTCACATGATTTTTGTATGAAGAAATCGAGTTCTAGAGATATTTGCACATTTTATCCCTATAGATCTTTATCTCTATTTATTTATCTTTCACTAATTCAATATTAAAAAGGTTTTTTTCATTAGGGCATAAATCCAAGAAAAACCAGAAAATGCCAAAAAATGCAGGATTAAACACATTCAAAATTATAGATTTTTATTTTTATTTTCTTTAAATTGAGGATGTTACAAAGTGGGAGAAAATCTATATGGATTTTATTAATTATCGGTTTGCCTAGAACTTAGGGTGGATATGATTGACCAAAGTGGCTCATTATATACCAGTTAAGACTACTTATGTTGGATATCACTTGGCAGAGTTATATATGTCGAAGATTGTGTATTTTCGTAGGATGCCCAAGAAAATAGTGTTAGATAGAGGTATCCAATTTACCTCGAGATTTTGGAATAAGTTGCATGAAGAGATGAGAACTCGTTGAAATTTTAGTATAGCTTATCATCCGCAGACAGATGGTTAGAGTAAAAGAGTCAATCAGATTTTGGAGGATATATTGAGAGCTTGTACTCTAGATTATGCTACATCATTGTATAAGTGTTTGTCGCACGCTGAATTCAATTATAATAATAGTTATCAGGCGAGTTTGCAAATGTCACCATTTGAAGCTTTATATGGTCGAATTGGAATGAGATAGGAGAGCGTCTTGTCTTCGGAAATGAAATTAGTAAAGAGGCCGAAGAGCAGATCGCTATGATCAGAGAAAGGTTAAAAGTAGCTCAGTCAAGGCAGAAGAGTTATGCTGATAATCACCGACGATAGTTGAGCTTTGAGCTAGAGGATTTTGCGTATCTCAGAGTTACGCCTCTTAAATGAGTTAAATGGTTTCACACTAAAGTAAAGCTTGCACCAAGATATGTTGGTCCATTAAAAATATTGAGTCGTAGAGGAGGTCGCCTATCTATTGGAATTGCCTGAGTCATTGGTGAGTGTGCATCATGTGTTTCATATTTCTTAGCTTAAGAAGAGTCTTCGAGTGCTAACAGAGCAGACACCTTTGGAGTTAATTGTGCTGCAAGAAGATTTGACTTATAAGGAGCAACCAATTAAAATTTTGGATGTCGCTGATTATAAGACCATAAGCAAGTTAGTTCGTTTTTGCAGAGTGCAGTAGAGTAGTCATTTAAAAGCGAAGCAACATGGGAACGTGAGGAAGATTTGAAGTTAGAATTTTCTAACCTATTTCTATAGTGAGCGCTAACTCTCGGGGTCGAGATTATATTTAGGAGAGAGGTTTGTAACATCCCAATTTTTTGATAATATTGATTTAATATTGTTATTTATGATTTTTGTGAATTTTTGGAATTTTTTGGACTTTATTTGGAATTAAAATAGTATTTTTGAATTAAGCCTTTGCAAATGTTATTTAATTATATTCAAATTTTATAAAAATTTTGTCAAAAATATTTTATTTGAGTTCTAAATGTCACAAAATATTTTTTAGAATTTTTTTGATAATTTCGCTATTTTTTTATTTTATTTACTTTCTAGAATTAAATTAAATGAGTAAAGCTTTGAAAAAGCTTTGAATAGTGTTTGGGCCGAATCCTGGCAGCCCAGCCTGCGTCGGTTCAGTTTGACCCACCGTAGCTCATCTCCCCACAAACCCTAGATTGTGGACCGTTGGATCTTGATCGGAGGGCCGAGATTGGTCTCAAAAACCCTAGCGTTGTGTGGCCAGTGGATGGCGCTAGTGTGGACGGATGTGATCAAGCCGCATCCCATGCGATGGAGCTTGTTCGACTGGCGAAATGTGTTCGGTCAGGATTTTGTCCTTGTGGCACCGCCGTCGTTTTGAAGTCAAACTCCTTCGCCTCATCAGATAGGAACTTCGTGTGGATCATCGTTCGAGGTTCGTTGTGAGGTTGCACAACTTTCCACCGATCAGTTCTCACCGAGGAACTTTCATTGAGGAGAATAGCTCGCTGGAGTACATGAAGCTTCACCGACCGTTCAAGTGAATTGTTCTCTGCCGGCAAGCCGCCTCTGCCACACCCGAGACCAGATCTAAAACCCTTGCCACATGTTCTTTTAGATCCATGGTGTCGTGAGGACGATTGATCACAGGTGTGCCATTTGGTATGTTGTCTTCTCCGATTCCGATGGACCGCTGCTGTCAGGACATTATCGCCACGTGTCGTCCATGTGTGTGCCATGTGGATGCTACGCGGTTGTCATGCACTACTACAAAAAGGCCTATATGACGCCTCATCACAGACGGTTTTCAAAAACTGTTTGCGTTAAAGCTAATCACCAATAGTTTTGCTAGCGTGACCATCTAAGTTATTAGATATGCTAAGAATTGTTACACATCATCTATGATATGAATGTATACCACAGATGGTTTTTACAAAAAAACCGTCTGTGATACTTATTAGACGGTTTATTGAACAAAACCGTCTGTGATATTGATACTTCACAGGCAGTTTTATCCAAAAACCGTCTGTGATATTTATAAAGCCCCGAGTCCCTGACCCACTTAGTGTTTCCAGATATGTCTCTGATGCGATTTGGTGAAAGGAGACTGTGGATTTAGAAGAGTAATTATAGATCCATTTGTTCTTGGTGATCTGATGTTAGTAATTGGTTCTAATTGCATTATATTCAAGATCTAGCTTGGTAAAGAGATTGAAGATGGTTTAGATCTATCATGGTGTAGATCCATTTGTTATTTGTGATATAAGGTAGTAATTGACTGTAATTGCATTATATTCTAAATGTAGCTATTAGTAATTGGTTATAATTGCATTATATTCAAGATCTAGCTTGGTAAAGATAGAATTGAAGATGGTTTAGATCTACCTTGGGGTAGATCCATTTGTTCTTTGTGATATAAGTTAGTAATTGGTTGTAATTGCATTATATCCAAGACGTAGCTAGCTTGGTAAAGAGAGAATTGAAGATGCTTGGTTTAGATCTAGCTAGCATGGTACAGAGAGAAGATTTTGAATATGAGCATGTGTGTCGGGACAAGAATAAGCAAATCCGGACCCTCTGTGTATTTTGTACTAGTCCAGGATTATGCTAGTGCACATAGGCTCAACACATACGAATATCACAATCATACTCAACGATAATATAAATAAGACTTCATCAAATTAAATATAACTTGTTAAACGACCTTATGGTCCAACTTACATGAGTACACCACACAACGCTAAGACTAAAAAATAAATGAAATAGCAGCAGAAATAAATTTATTCGTAGAAACCTTTCAATCTGCCACAAGCAATTGATAAGGTTCGCACCCTAACCTGTTGACTCCTCTTGGTACTCCTGGTAGGCAAGCGTAGCCTCCTCTCCAACTTGTGATTTGTTATTGCAAGGGGTGAGTACATAAATCACTCAACAAGTTATGCATAGAAATGCAAGTCTATTATACTATATGCATGGCTTCTTTCAAAGGAATGGCTATCACAGTTATTTTGCAATAAAGAATCATTTATTAAAGAGTAACATAAATAGATTGAAACAACAGTAAAAAAATAACAATACAAATTTCTCAGTTATTTCTCAAATAAACCAACTCACATCCTTAAATAAGATTCCATACTTCCATAGGCATACAACCTCCATTCCTACATTTATTTTAAATAAAAACTAACCCTAGATTGTAATTACCAAGCAATGCTTAATACCGCGAGCATGGCTATTCGAATAGGTTTGACACTTTGAAGAGGTTATACACTTTACCCACCAGATACAATCATACTCCACAAAGGCGAGTGATCATAACAAAGCTTTTCCAATGCTCTGTCTAAACCCAATACTGCATGCTGAGGTTTAAACACTGGTGGGACTAGTTACCACATCCAGAGTCCTCTCATGAGCCATGTGAGTCTACCTGTACACCTAGAACCCACACCACCACGACAGTACCAAAGCCTAGACATAACAAATTAATCAGCTAGGTCTATCCTATAACAGACATTTGGTTGTACGAATGACTCAGTTCAAATGCTTGCAAGGTTAAGTCCTTAATTGACCAAGGCAAGGCTAACAAAAAATTCACCATTACCATAACCATCAATTACCAATATAAAAAACAATGCGGCCGCCCACATGCCACATTGGTCCACCATAAAATTACAACTCTTGCCACTTGCCTCAGTCTAAATCATTTTACCACCCTAGTTGTTTTACAATGCACCACCTGCCATCAAGAACATCAACAACATTGTGTGACAACACCTGACACACATATTCCATTAAGCAAGATTAACTTTTTCACACAAAATGATATCAATAACTCGTTGCATGGCTAAGCAAACTATTTGCATTCTAATTAACCCACATTGGCAATTAATAGCTACCAACTAGTAAAGAACCATACTAGGATGACAAATGAATTATGACATACAAATGACAAGGTAGATATAACTCAAATTAGATGAATAACTAATCCCAAATTATTTGCAACAAGTATTTATTGGAATTATCATGCAGTAGTTTAAAACAATATAATTTATAAACATGGGTCAATATGATCAAAGCACAACTTGCCTTCAAAGAGCTATGGATCCTGCTGTGGACCTTGATCTTGGGTTGGCTCCTAGCTTGTGAATGCCTCGGGCACTTCAATGTCTACGCAAAATGAATGATAAAGCAATAAATACCAAAAATAGAGAGCAAACTCAACTCAAAAAATTAAATAAAATTTACTACTAAATAGAGCTCAATTTTTTTAGAAAATTAGAAAAACTGGAATCACCCCAATCAGAGTTTGTATGATAGAGAACGAGCTAAACAAAGTCTGAAATAAAAGATAAATCAGAAAATTAGAAAATCCCAATTTTACTGAATTATTTTTCTACTAAAAAAGGGCTTTATGGCAGCACTGTGACGTCAGTAGACATGTGTCACAACCTCATGCCGATGCGTGGCATCGGCACATGGACTCGGTCCACGGCCGCACCGAGTCTATGGTGGACCGGTGGCATTGTGCCCGTGTGCCAGCTGACGCAAGCACTGGCATCAACATTGATGTGCAGCGAACCTCGGAGCAACCACATGGTTGTACCGTGGTGGTGACATATGGTGTCTTCTCAGTCATTTGATTAGATCGGACCGCAGTGAACATGTGCGTAAACCAAAGCAACACACATCATGGCTGGGACGGCGCGTGACACATGGCACACATCTAACTGTGCCTTGCAGATCCGATAGCTATGTTTACATTGGGCAAGCGAAGTGGCAGTGACAGCGATGACTTCGTGGAAGGCACAGGCAACATCCACGCGGTGCATTCTCAACCTGTAACACCCGTGAAGTTAAATCGTCATTTTTCGGGTTTGTTTTGGAAAGATTCGGTCTTGTTTTTGTTGGTAGCTTGTATGTGTGACTCGCTGGGATGCATTTTGAAGCAAAATACGCTTTTTATGTTGGAAAGCGTAAAAGGGTTAAAGGTTGAACGGGAGTTTTAAAGGGAGGCAAAAAGTTGACTTATTGATCCATCGCTCAAATGAACGATCAAAGACCATGGATGTGTAGAGCTCGTCGAAATAATTCCGTTTGACTACTCACATGCTATGTTTGGTGTTCGGATGATGGTTTTATCAAGTATCGAAGTTGGACGTGCCAGATAAATAAAAAGAAAAGAAAAAAAACCTAACCCAGGCTACCCCCGTTTTTTCCCCTCCTGGCCCACCATTTTTTCCCGTGCTCTCCATCTCTATTGGCCCTCCTCCATTGCTGCTTCCCTGATCCAAGGGAGAAGAGAAGGAAGAAAACATCAAGAAGAGAAGAAAGAGAAGGGAAAACGGAAGGGAATCACCTCAGGGATCGTCGTCATTGCCTTTGCCCTTGATGTTTTCAAAGGGAAACCCTAGGTGAGTGTTGTCCCACTGTAGGCCATGTTTCTACCATGTTTTTGGTGCTGTAATTCGTGGTGGAGGTCGAGTAGAGGCAACATTCCGATGGGAATCGCCGATTCAATTGTTTTCTGCATGTTCTGAAAATTTTAGATTCTGATGTTTCTGTTCTTCGTGAGATTATGGCATTTTATTGGCCGAATTAATTTTTTTAATAGATTGGAAAGTTGTAGAGAACTCTGATAGATTTATTTTGGCATGTGGATGGTAATTTTTGGCCATGCGGTTTGGGAGATATCACCATCGTAAATTAGCTGTCAGGTTCTGACGAAGTTCAGAATAGTAATAGATCTATTCAGTTTTCGACCACTTTAGATGCCGAACCAGCCCTGAAAAATAACTAGAAAGTTGTATACTTTTTCATAAGCTTTTCAGATTGGTAAAGTGTAGAATTTTTTGTTGGGTAGAACTCCAGATATGAATTTCTGTAGTGGTCTATTTTGTTTTCCTGTCAGATTCTGCAGTCGAGGTTCATGCCCTGTTTAGGCCGTCTTATTGATTTTCCCCCTAAAAACCCATAACTAAGAAATTGTAGAGGATATAAAATTGTATTGTCTAGTGAAATGTCAGGATTTTATGATTAGTAGTTTTGGAGATATTCAGGTTTGAATGTCTGCTGTTCGAAATTGATGTCAGATTCTTAGTGCTGTTTTTAGGGGCCGTTTAGGCAACATAGGAGGCATGATAAAAATATGTGTTCTGACGAAAGTTGTAGCTCTCATTCTGTAGTTTTCAAATATGTGTTCTTTTGCTATCATAGCTGTTGTATAAAAATAGATACGAAAAAGTCAAGTACTGCTGCAGTTAGCTGAATATGAAGAATGTCAGTTTGTATGTTTGACAAGTTGTGGGGTGTAGGGCAGTGTTCCTTGCTATTTGTATGTTGTGAGGTATGCTATGGTGCTGATATATGAGTGCTTGAGCAGGTGGTATTGCTTGAAGGCGTGTATGTCTTGCTTTCATCGTCGGTAAATACAAGTAAACGTAGCGGTGGTTGCTACGGTTTTAACTTGTTATTTATTATACCTAAACCTCAAATTTCAGTACAATCACCAACCTTATATGACAAGTTTAAATGATGCTTTATTTGTGTTGTGACATGTTTCATGTTGGAGTATGCTTCATATGCCTTGTGGTCGAAGCTTTTGCTATATGTTGTTCATAGAGATTTATGCCTTTATGTTGACTATAGCAGTTGAGATGGTTTTGATGATGGGCCTTTGTTAGGCTGTGGCTTTTGTTGGTTAGAGAAGTGGGTTTTGGTAAAACATGTTAAATGGGAGATAAAATTGAATCTATAGTTTTCTCTTATATATAGATATAGGTTGTGCCCATATCTTTGTAGCTTGACGGTAGTTGTTTAATGGAAGTTCATATCTTGCCTATTTTATTTGCCATGAAAGATTGTTAACACAGTCTTGTTTCCCTACACCTGATGTGTTAGATGAAGAAGTGAATTAGAAGTTACTTTAAGTGTAGCACTTAATTTGTAGATAGTTTGTGTGGGAATAGTTTTTCGTATGAGATCTTATGGAGTAGCCTCTTAGTCCAATTTCAGTACATTATATATGCTGCTATTTACCCAAGATCATGGCTTATATTGTTTCATCTTGGAAGTATTACTTATTTGTTGATGTCAGTGGCATATGCTTACTTGTTGCCGGTTATGGAATATCATATTACTGTTATGCATATTAAAGTTCGTGGTAAATGTGAATGGCATATGGCATTTGAAGTGCATCATTTGCATCACATTGCATTTGCACATGCACTGGAAGTTATGTCGTGATCTTATGGTTGCGACCATACCGGTACAGCATCGAAAGATGCAGCTCCATACCTTGTTGGGTATGCAGGCAGGAGTTCATATGCATTCATACGCAATAATATGCAATTGTTGTATGGAATTAAATGTGGTATTTGTTAATGTTGCATTGGAAGTTATTATGAGAATCAATGCTTCTCCGTTGTTATAACCATTGTGGTATGACTTGGATTTATGAAGATACTGAAGTCATATGTGGTTTTGCATTGCATCTACATGCATTTTAATTGCATTGTAAGGGTATTCCATTTTAATTATGTTTATGAGGAATTATTTGTAGAACTTCTGCAATATCTTTACATGCAGCTATTATGCGGTTATATATGTGTTGATGATTTTTTTGTGGGTAGTTTCCTATTGCTCCTTATGGATTTCAAGTTATTCTTGATGTTGAGAGGTATATAGAGCTTAATGGAGATTTAACTTAATTAGTTAAGTACACACAAAACTTTGGAACGGTTTTTTTGTTGCCGTTAACATGACCTACATCTTGAGTAGTGCTCTATGTCTCATGAGAGGTTAAGTAGAATTTTTGAAATTGTAGTACCATGGTTTGATCTTAAGTAATTTTATTTTTTTATGATGATGGTTGACCCTTATGCAATCGTATGTTGTAGCCGTTTCACTATAATTCCTTAATGTTGATTAGGGAATAATGTCTCAAATTATTGAAGAATGAAACTACTATGAAGGTTGATGTTATGCTATTATCTTCATACTTAGTGAAGCATTAAATTGTTGTCTAATCTACTGTGGTTTAAATAGCTTGTTAAAGCCAGTTTACTTGTTGAGATTTTATATCTCACTCTTGCTTTATCATTCCAGGTGCTTGAGTGGATGTCTTTCTTGAAGGGATGGGTAGTAACAGCACTTCTGCACGTTCATGTTATCACTTCGCCTTTTAATATTGTGCTATAATATTAAGCATGTAATCACTACTGCCTGGATTAAGATGCTTAAACGAGCCTTAGAGCTATTGTCTTTGATATACCTATTCCTGCTTAAGGTGTTAATCATGTTAATCATGATAGTGTGTTGCTTATATATATATCTGTTTTTATTGTTGCTTCCGCGTTGCCTCTGTTTTTAGAAGAGGTGCTGCCGAAATTTTATATTTTGGCATGGTTGTAAGGTAGTTTAGTAGCATCCTGGGCGTTTGTTGGTCCTGGGGTGTTACACAACCGTTCGCTATAAATCGGGCAGCGAAGAATAGTGGGGGTCGACGGCGATGCGCGACGGCGGTGCGACTGCCAGACTTGGGAATGAAGACCTCGTCCGCGGTGGAGCTTGTCATATCTGGACCAGATCAATGTGGATCTAGGAGTACACGATACGAAGAACACATTGATACCTTCCGCTTCGATGGAGACGCTGCTCAACTCTAGCGACGATTACCTCAGCAACGGTGGCGGCTCAAGCGTCAAGATCTAGGGTTACGTTCTCAGCGCAACACGGCAAACACGGCAATTATTTATCTCGCAACGATGGCATAGTCTTGTGCACACAGGGCAAGCAACATGGCCAAATCTTGGGAGTGCATTCAGCTTGGATCGTACAACCGAGAGGCTAGATGACACGACATAAACTCGACCATTGGATCAAGATCCAATGGCTGGATCCTAGGGTTTCAGCGACACCGACTTTGCGGGTTGACATAGGCCAACGCGTGAGATGGGCCAGGCTCACATGGGTTCGGCCCAAAACTGTATATTTGGTTTTTTAAATCATTTAATAATTAAAATAAAACCCAGAAATAGAATAAGCCGAAATAAATAGCAAAAATACCCAACAATTCCAGAAAAATTCTAAAAAATATTATATGGCATTCTAGTTTAAATAAAATATTTCTAGAAAACTTTTATTTAAAGTTTTCCAATATTTAAATAAAATTTAACAAAAGGCTTAAATCCAATAAATCCAAAATAAATTAAATAAATTCTAGAAAATTCACAAAAATAATAAATGCACATTAAATCCATAAAATGCAAAAATTGATATGTTACAAACCTCGCCCTTAATAGAATCTCATCCCCGAGATTGAGGGCTGACTAAGGAATAGGTTTGGAAATTCCAACTTCAGGTCCTCTTCACGCTCACATGTAGCTTCACTTTCTGCATGTTCGCTCCACTGCACTATGCAGAAACGCACTGATTTATTTCTTGTCCTGTGGTAAACTATATCCAAAATCTTAATTGGTTTCTCCTTATAAGTCAAATATTCTTATAGTTCGATTAACTCCAATGGTGTCTGCTTTGCGGGCACTCGAAGACACTTCTTCAGCTGGGATACATGGAACACATCATGCACTCCTGCCAATGACTACAACAATTCTAACTGGTAAGCAACCTCTCCTCTGTGACTCAAGATTTTGAATGGACCAACATATCTTGGTGAAAGCTTCCCTTTGGCATGAAACCTTTTTACTTCTTTGAGAGGGGTCACTCTGAGATACAAAAAATCATCAGGCTCGAAGCTTAACTCCCGACAACGATTATTAGCAAAGCTCTTCTGTCTTGACTGAGCAATCCTTAGCCTCTCTTTGATCACATCAATTTTCTCCTCAGATTTATTAAGAATATCTTGTCCAAAGACTAAACGCTCTCCCGTCTCATTCCAATTCAACGGGGTTTGACAAGCTCGACCATACAAAGCTTCAAATAGCGACATTTGCAAACTTGCTTAATAACTGTTATTGTAACTGAACTCATCATATGGCAAGCATTTATCCCATGAAGCATCATAAGCTATAGCACAAGATCTTAACATATCTTCCAAAATCTGATTGACTCTCTCCGTTTGTCCATCTGTCTGCGGATGATAAGCTGTACTAAAATTTAGACGTGTTCCCATTGCTTCATGTAACTTATTTCAGAATCTTGAGGTAAATGGGGTACCTCTGTTTGACACTATCTTGACATGTATAGCTCTGTTAAGCGATCTCCTGAATAAGTAGTCTTCACTGGTATAAAATGAGCGACTTTGGTCAGGCGATCAACTATGAGCCATATTTAATCATAACCATTCTGTGTTATGGGCAAACCGATAATGAAATCCATACCGATCTCCTCCCACGTCCATTCAGATACTTTCATCGGTTGTAACAATCCTGTTGGTCTCTGATGCATTGCCTTCTCTCTCTCCTATATATCGGCAACTTCTTGTTTCATGTTAGGCCACTAAAATATCTCTTTAAGATCCCAATACATTTTTGCACTACCTGGGTGGATAGAGTACTTTGAATCATGAGCTTCCTCAAATTTAGCTCCTTATATGGCACGCAAATTTGACTTTTCATCCATAGAGTACCTTGATCCTTAGCTTTGCCTTCATCCATCTTGGACTTGGTTTTCTTGATTTTAGTATCGTTTTTTTGACCTTAGCTGATTTGATCTTCTAATGTTGGCTTTACTTCCAGTTTAGCTAGAAATCCTTTAGGTACAACTTCCATTTTTAGCTTCTGAAATTCCTTACATAATCCAGACTGACTCTCCTGAATTAACATGTTAACACTGTGGATTATTCAACTCAGAGCATCGGCTACCACATCAGCTTTTCCAGGGTGATAATGAATTCCAAAATTATAATCCTTGATTAGTTCCAACCATCTTCACTGTCTCATATTAAGATCAGACTCAGTGAAAATATACTTCAAACTCTTATGATTCGTATATATCTCACAGCGGTTTCCAATAAGATAGTGACACCATAATTTTAAGGCATGCACTACGGCAACTAATTTCTAATCCTGTGTCGGATAATTCTCCTCATGCGACCTAAATTGCCTTGAAGCATAGGCAACAACCTTGCCATTCTATAATAGTACACATCCAAGTCTATAATAGTACACAATAAATATTAAAACTGCTTTGAATATCTGGCAACACTTGCACTGGTGTTGTCGTTAATCTTTTCTTTAATTCTTAAAAACTCTTGTCGCGCACTAGCATCCATAAAAACTTCTTTTCCTTATTTAACAACTGCGTAAGGGGTCTAACAATTGTCGAGAATCCTTTAGTGAACCGACGGTAATATACTACCATTCCAAGAAAACTCTGAATTTGGGTCACTGACTTTGGTTACTTCCAATGCAACATTGCCTCGACTTTACTTGGGTCAATGGCTATTCCTTTAGTTGTCATCACATGACCAAGGAATTCTACTTTCTTTTTCCAAAAATCACACTTACTGAACTTAGCATACAATTGCTGCTCTCGAAGCTTCTCAAGAACAAGCCTCAAGTGTTATGCATGATCTTTTTCTGTCTTGGAGTAGACTAGAATGTCAACTATAAATACGACAACAAACTTATCCAGATATTCCTTGAAAACCTTATTCATCATATTCATAAAATAAGCGAGGCATTAGTCAATCCAAATGACATGACTGTGAATTTATAATGTCCATATCGTGTTGAAAATGTAGTCTTGGGCACATCTTCTACGCGAATCTTTAACTGATGATGTCCTGATCGAAGATCTATCTTAGAGAAAATCCCAGCTCCTCTCAACTGATCAAACAAATCATCGAACTTGGGCAACGGATACTTGTTCTTTATCGTCACTTCATTAAGAGCACAATAATCAATACATATCCTTAGACTTCCGTCCTTCTTCTGGACAAACAAAACTGGTGCTCCCTGTAAGGACCCGAATCCGCTGATTCGAACCCACTGTGTTTACCGCACTTGTCCCAGGATCAACGCTAGTGCACACAGCTCAACATTGGTACATATCATATCATACTCAACGATAATAGAATAATACTCCATTTGTTGATATAGCTAAGTGTATGATCTTATGACCGACTTACATTATTAAGCCACGCAGGGCAAGACTGGAAATATAAGCTAAGAATTAAACAGCGAAAAGTAGAAAACGTAGATAGCTCATCAGTTCACCAAAGGCAACTGACAAGGCTCGGACCCTAATGACTCGCGTCCTCTTGAAACTCCTCCTCCAACACAGGTGTAGATTCTTCCACTGTTGATTATTGTTGTTGGCATGGGTGAGTACTTAAAGCACTCAACAAGTTGTGCACAGAATGCAATTCTATGTAACTATATGCAAGGCTTATTCCAATGGATAGGCTATCATGGCTATTTTGCAATAAGCAGCATTTATGAACAAATACAATAAATAGATTGTAAAGACTGTAAAACAAATAACAATAATAGATAGATTCAGCATTCTTTAAGTAAACCAGGTTTCCAATCCTAAATCAAATTCCATCTTCCACATGGCATTCCGCCATCCCAACCAAGTTGTCCAGTTAATTAAGCTAACCCTTAACTGTAATTCCCGAGCATTGCTCAATACCGCGAGCACGGCTATCCGAATAGTTTCACACTCTGCAGAGGTTATGCACTTTACCCACGTGATACAACCAAACACCACCAAGGCGAGTGATTATAACAAAGCTTTTACAATGCGCTGGCTTAACCCGGTAACACCCGCTAAGGTTTCAACACTGGTGGGACTGGTTACCACATCTAGGGGCCCCCTCTTGCGCCATGTGAATTACTCCATAACTCGGGAACTCACACCGACCAAGATAGTACCAAAATTAAGACATTGCAAATTAATCAGCTAGGTTGGCCCATACCAGACATGTGGTTGCATGATTGACTCAAGTCAAAGGCTTACAAGGTTAAGTCCTTAGGGTGATCAAGGCAAGACATCCACATACCCTCTGCCCATCGGGCCCACCTTGGCATACTCGCCCCTTGTCACTTGCCCCAATCTAAGTGATTATCACCCAAGTTGATTACCAAGCACCACGTGCCATCAACAATTCAACATCGTTGCGTGACATGACTCGCCACAACAACTCAATCTCATCGTGTGATCCCACATGACACACAAGTTCATAACATTGTTCCATATTCCATTAGTCAAGATTATTTATCAATGATTCAAACACATGTGATGACGTGGCATGGCTAAGCAACTAATACGGTCTAACCATCCCATGTTGATTATCATTACTAACCAACTATAATGAACCAATCTAGGGTAGCAATAGATCATGGCATACAAATGACAAGGTAGGGTATATAAATCAAGTGGGTAGATTAACTAGATCCCAATTTAATTTGAAACAATTGTATACTTGAAATACTACGCAATAAAGTAAAACAATATAGCAATTTTATAAACATGGGTTCAACATGATCAAAGCACAACTTGCCTTGGAATAGGTCCTGATCTTGATCTGGGGCTTGGTCTTGAGTTGTTGGATCTTCCTCCGAAGCGTCGCACAATTCAACGTCTACGCGTACCGAAGGAGAAAAGCAAATAAATACCAAAACAGAGAGAAAATGAACACCAAAAATCAATTAAAATTCACCATTAAATAGATATCAATTTTACAAATTTTTAGAAATTTGAATCACTCAAATCCGAGTTAAGATGCAAATGTTATAGCCTTTGGAAGTGAATAAATACTAAAATTACAGAAATTAGAAAAATCAGAATTAACAGAATTATTTTTAAATTGAAAAACCGATTATTGCGCAAGCGTGACGTCAGCCCTGATGCCAGCCAATCACACGGCAACACGTGCCGCGGTCCATGGACTCGGTTCACAGTATCGATCTGGTCCACTGTGGACCTAGTCCATGCGACCACGTCTCTCTGACGTGCGGGCCCGTGCATCACTGACTCAGCACAAGCGCAGAACGCACGCGACGCCACGACGCTGCCACCTCGGCGAAGCTGCCCACGTGTGCGACACACGTCAGCGAAGCGTCAAGCCACGTCAACGGCGGCGGCACGGGGCCTAGGTTCATCGTCGGCGATCAGCCCGGCTACCTACGGCACGCTCGCGACCTCGCCTACCTTCTGACATGACCGGATCTGGGATTTGGTTACTAGTTCAACGGCGGTGACATCTTCTTCCTCGGTGGCGACGGCTTCCTCGGCGATCTTCCTTTCTAGCGATGCTCTGACCAAACGGATGCGCGCACGAGATGCCTCGGATGAAGGCGAAGCAAATGCGACTGGTCCCGAGCCTTGCGATGACTTGACAGCGGAGGATTAGCGTCTTCTCCTTCACGGCGGCTTACGACGAACTTCCCGATCTCTCCACGAACGGCGGCGAATCTAAGGATGGAAACTTAGGGCTTCGGTTGCTTGGGGGTTTGCGCAGCCCACGCTCTCCTTTTATAGCGCTAGGGGTCGCTACTTTGCCCGATTGCCCTACGGTGTCCATGGCGGCCACGAGACGGACTCAGAGTCCTGGTTGGAGAAGACGACGCCAGGTTGCGCCACGCGGCAGGACGGACGGCCTAGATTCGCCAAGACGTGGCTGAATCCGAAACGCTAACGAGATCCAACGACCCATGGTGCTAGCTTCTAGAAGATGGGCCGATGCAACGCACAGTGGATGGGCTCATTAACATCATTCATCAATTCTGGTTTTATCAATTAAAACAATTCCAGAAATTCAATTAATTAGTTTTAGGCAAATAAAATATCAGGAAAAATCCTAGAAAAATCTCAAAAATACTTTGAGACATTCTGGACTGTAATAAAATATTTTTGGCAAAACTTTATTTTAACTTTGCATAAATTTAAATAGTTTTAACAAAAGGTCAAAATTCTAAACTTAAAGATAATTCAAATAAATCCAGAAAAATCCAAATAAATTCCAGAAAAACATAAAAAGGGAAATTAACCAATAAAATGACATTAAAGCGAAATTTGGGATGTTACACTCCCCATGGCGATGAACTAGGTCTTAGAAACCTTTTTCTAGGAACTCCCCAATCTGCCTTTTCATTTCTACCAGCTCATCAGTAGGCATCTGATACGGTCTCTTAGCTACTGTGGTTGTACCAGGCACCAATTCAATCACAAGCTCTATATCTCGGTCTGGTGGCATTCCAGGTAAATCTACAGTAAAAACTTCCAGATATTCACTAACGACTGGTACTTCTTCTAGATTGACTGCTTTAATAGTATTTACCATAGTTTGACCATTGCGAACTGCGGTCGCTTCAATTTCTACTCTTTCACCTCTTGGGCTTTCAATTGACACAACTCTTCGAACACAATCCAATATAACCTTGTGTTTGGATAACCAATCCATTCCAAGGATAACATCTAATGTCTGAGTATCTAAAATAATAAGGATAGCTAGGAAATCAATTCCATCCATAAGCATCTTAACTCCCATACATCCTACGTTAGATCGAAGTTCTGATCGAGGGGATTGGTCCAATAACATGCACTTAAGACTCATAACATCTAACCCATTCCCAACAGAAAAATCTCAAGAAATAAAATAATACGAAGCTCCAGAATCAAATAAAACTGTTGCACGTACTAAGTTAACTAGGAACTTACCCAGCATGACGTTCGATGCTTTCTGGGCTTCATCAGTCATGATATGGTTGACACGACCTCTCACCATGGCTTGGGGTGTAGCTCCAGCTTGTATAGCTCCACAGTTCGCTCCTGATGCAGGCGTCTTGGTTGGTGTAGGAACAAGGTTGAAGCGGACAGGCGTTACACCTCTCTTAGGACAGTTGTTGACCAAATGTCCTGGCTCATTGCAACTGAAGCAGTGCCTGACAGTCGACTATTGGCTCCCTCCTGGTGCATTATTAGCCTAAATAGGTGTCTGGGAGTTCTGACCACTTGGACGCGGTGCAGGAGACTACGTCTTGTACATAGCCTTCGGTTGAAATCTAACAAACTGATGAGGTGCAACCCTCACTCTCTACTGTCCTTGGCGAGCTCCCTGTTGTGCCATTCTGCGTTTGCGGTTATCATCCACCTCCTTGCGCTTATCGTCCAGGATAATGGCCTTGTTGACCAGCTCTCGAAAGTTAGGGAAATTATGGGTAATCAACCCAACTTGAAATACATAATTCAGTCCTTTCATGAAGCGAGACTGTCATGCCTTATCTGTTGCAACGTCTTCAGATGCATAACGGGCAATCTGTATGAAACTATTCAAGTAATCAGCAACAGACTGGCTTCCTTGCTTGATTGCTCTGAATTCTTCATTCTTCATATCCATAACATCTTCTCGTACATGGTATTGGCAAAAAGAAGAGTAATTGTTTTCCAAGTAATCTCCTTGGATTCTCCTATGAAGCAAAATAATTCTCCCACCATTCAGCAGTTGTACCTTCCAACTGATTAGCAGCATAGAGCACCTTCTCATTTCCCACACACTAAGTGATGTGTAGCTTCCTTTCAATTGTTCTGAGCCAATCATCTGCCTCTATTGGGTTAGCAATCCTAGGGGAAATGGGCGGATGAGTCCTCATAAAGTCTGACAGCTTTCAGTATGGATGACTTCCATTGTGAGTAGCTTGATTAGAATTGTTGGTAGTTGCTTGCTTGGTGAAGTTCCCTATTTGCTGCATCATAGTCTGCATCAATTGGGTTTGTGCAGCAAGGAAAACTCCAAAATTATGCATGTCAACTAGTGTTGCTGGTTGAGGGATTGGCATCTCATTCTGGTTCTCACTTAGTCAAGTTCCACTTCCACTAGCTCCGTTGTTTCTGCGAGTCTGAACCATCTGTTGATCATTCCAAAGTTTAGAGAAAAGAAAGAAAAACATAGACAAGTAATATAAGAAACTTATACGGGGAAGTTTTAAATCCAAACTCCAAATATAAAGACTTTATTAATATCTTGGTAGGTTACTCACAAGTGCCTAAGGGCAACGCAACACATACTGCACAATCAAAGATTAATATAAACTCTCATTTAACATAAGCACACAATACTAACGCCTAAAGGGCGACACTCCTAACTTAGACTCATATGACTCACACACTTAAGCCACTATCAGTAGACTAGGACACTGTGTAATCGCTAATCCATCCAACTACGGTCCTCCAGGTGAGTAGTGTAGTGGGTGACGTGGCATCGGCGCGAACTGGTTCCGATGGCTAGGAGTCTCACTGGATGACGCAGACTCCTTCCCCTTGGGCTCAGGCACCACCTCCTCGGGGTCCTCTTCAAACTCCTCTTCCTCCAGCTCTAGCTCAGCTTCCTCTTCCTTGATGCAGAGGGCCTCCTCCAGCTCAGTATTCCTCTCTAAAGCCATTCTCATGGTATCTCGAAGATCCTCCTCAGCCTTATCCAAAGCTTCATAGACCTTCTCAAGCTCCTGGGTAGTGGTCTTCATGACGTTCTCGTGTGCGTGGTGAAACCAGTGAGATGGACAAATGTAGCATCTTCTTCGTCTCTGGTTATGGTATCAGTGGTAGCTCCTTCGTGGGGATGATATCTGAACACCGTGGACTCCAACTCCTCGGTGAAGTCTTGAGCAATGTGTTGGAGTGCTAAGCGTGCGAACTCTTGGATCCCTGCTTCAAACGAAGATCTCCTCGTAGTGATGTTGATGGGGCAACATCCCATGGTGTTCTCCCAGGTATAGATTGTAAGCCTGCAAAGTTTCCCTCGTACTTTTCTGTTAACAACCCAGCTGGTACCTCGATAGATTGGCCTGTCAAATCCTCCCAGTAGGTGTAATATCTTCCATAGCTCAGCAGCAAATCCTCCCTTGTGTTCACCATAGATGCTCTCCATTTTTATCTTCAGAAGACAATTCTCACAAAACCTCAGCTTAAAAAAAGAGAAAAGATAGAAAAAATTTAGCAAGGGTAGGAAGCAAGAAAGAGAGGATAAGTAAAGAACTTTTTGACCTTTTAAGTTAGTGTTGACTTTAGAAAATAGTTTTTGACACTCCAAAGACAACCAGACTAGCTAGGGCTTGACCTACAGTCAGTATGGCTCTGATACCACCTCTGTCGGGACCTGAATATTCAAATCCAGACCATCTATGTATTCTGCACTAGTCTAGGATTACGCTAGTGCTCACAGGCTCAACATAGACGAATATCACAATCATACTCAATGATAACATAAATAAGACTTCATCAAATTAAATATAACTTGTTAAACAATCTTACATGAGTACACCACACAGGCCTAAGACTGAAAAATAAATGAAATAGCAGCGAAAATAAATTTATTTGTAGAAACACTTCAATCTGCCATAGGAAACTAACAAGGTTCGCACCCTAACCGGTTGGCTCCTCTTGCTACTCCTCCTCGTAGGCAGGTGTATCCTCCTCTCCATCTGGTGATTTGTTGTTGCAAGGGGTGAGCACATAAAGCACTCGACAAGTTGTGCACAAGTCTATTATACTATATGCATGGCTTATTCCAAAGGAACGGCTATCACGGTTATTTTGTAATCAAATAGCATTTATTAAAGAATAACATAAATAGATTGAAACAACAGTAAACCAAATAATAAAAATAGTCATCCAGCCTCCATTCCCACATTTATTTTAAATAAAAACTAACCCTTGACTGTAATCACCAAGCAATACTCAATACCGCAAGCATGGCTATTCGAATAGGTTTGACACTCTACATAGGTTATACACTTTACCCACAAGATAAAATCAACACCACAAAGGAGAGTGATCATAACAAAGCATTTCCAATACTCTGTCTAAACCCAATACTACCCGCTGAGGTTGCAACAATGGTGGGACTGGTTACCACATCCAGAGCCACCCTCTTGCACCATGTGAGTCTATATGTACACCCGGAACTCACACCACCATGACAATACCAAAGTTTAGACAATAACAAATTAATCAGCTAGGTCTGTCCCATACCAGACATGTGGTTGTATGAATGACTCAGTTCAAATGCTTGTAAGGTTAAGTCCTTATTGACCAAGGCAAAACTAACCAAAAATTCACCTGACCATTACCATCAATTACCAATAACAAGAACAAGTCGATCGCCCACATGCCACATTAGCCCATCATAAAATAACAACTCCTATCACTTGCCTCAATCTAAATCATTTTACCCCCCAGTTGTTTTACCATGCACCACGTGCCATCAACAAACATTGTGTGACAACACCTGACACACATATTCATAAACATGTTCCATATTCAATTAAGCAAGATTATCTTTTTCACACAAAATGATATCAATAACTCGTTGCATGGCTAAGAAAATTATTTGCATTCTAATTAACCCACATTGGCAATTAATAGCTACCAACTAGTAAAGAACCATACTAGGGTGATAAATGAATTTTGACATACAAATTACATGGTAGATATAACACAAATTGGATGAATAACTAATCCCAATATAATTGAAACAAGTATTTATTTGAATTATCATGCAGTAGTTTAAAACAATATAATTTATAAACATGGGTTCAACATGATCAAAGCACAACTTGCCTTCAAAGAGCTCTGGATCTTGTTCTTGACCTTGATCTTGGGTTGGCTCCTCTCTTACAAATGCGTCGGGCACTTCAACGTCTACGCGAAACGAGTGATAAAGTAATAAATACCAAAAACAGAGAGTAAACTCAACTCTAAAATTTAAATCAAATTCACCATTAAATAGAGCTCAATTTAACAAATTTTTAAAAACTAGAATGGCCTCAATCGGAGTTTGTATGATGGAGAACGAGCTAAAAAAATTTAAAATAAAAGATAAATCGGAAAATTAGAAAATCCGAATTTTATTTAATTATTTTTCTACTAAAAAAGGGCTTTATGACATCACTGTGATGTCAGCTAACACGTGGCACAACCACATGCTAGTGCGTGGCACCAGTGCATGGACTCGGTCCACGACCGCACCAAGTCCACAGTGGACCAGCGGCACTGTGCCCTTGCGTCGACTAAAGCAAGCTCTGGCGTCAGCATTGACGCGCGGCGAACCCCGGAGTAACCACGTGGCTATACCGCGGTGGTGACACATGGTGTCTTCTCGGCCATCTAGATTAGATCGAACCATAGTGAACACGTGCAGAAACTGAAGCACCATGCATCGTGGCTGGCCCAGTTTGCGACACGTGGCACACATCTAACCGTTCCTTGCAGATCTGACGGCTATGATTGCATTGCGCAGGCGAAGCGGTAACGATAATGATGACTACGTGGTAGGCGCAGACAGCATCCACGCGGCGCATTCTCAACCGTTCACAATGAATCAGATGGCGAAGAATAGTGGGGTCGACAGTGATGCGCGACGGCAGTGTGGCTACCGGACTTGGGAACGATGACCTCATTTGTGGCGAAGCTTGTCAGATCTGGACTTGATCAACGCGAATCTAGGAGTACACGATATGATGAACACGTTGGTACATTCGGCTTTGATCGAGACGCAACGAACCGTCGTAGAACAAAGAAGAAAAAATGGCGATGCTGCTCAACTCCGACGACGATTTCCTCATCAACAGCGGTGGCTCAAGTGTCAATATCTAGGGTTACGTGCTCAATTCAACACGGTGGGGTATTTATGGTGCCTAGACGATCATGTCAGGAACGGATTTTGCGTTGCGAACGGCGCAACGACGACGGAGTCCTGTGCACAGACGGTAAGCGACGTGGCCAAATCTTGGGCATGCGTTCAGCTTGGATCAAACGGCCGAGATGCTAGATGACGCAGCATAAACTCGACCATTGGGTCAAGATCCAACGGCCGAATCCTAGGGTTTCAAGCGACGCGAACTTTGCGGGCTGACACAGGCTGACGTGGGAGATGGGCCAGGCTCGCATGGGTTCGGCCCAAGACTGTATATTTGGTTTTTCTAAATCATCTACTAATTAAAATAAAACCCAAAAATAGAATAAACAGAAATAAATATAAAAGACCCAAAAAATTCTAGAAAAATTCTAAAAAATATTTTAGGGCATTTAGGGCTCAAATAAAATATTTGCAGCAAAATTTTATTAAAAATTTTCCAATATTTAAATAAAATTTAACAAAAGGCTTAAATCAAATAAATCCATAATAAATTAAATAAAATCCAAGAAATTAACAAATATATTAAATGCACATTAAATCCATAAAATGCAAAATTTGGGATGTTACAATGTGCCGCATGATGTCAATTTTATGCCGAATGATATCAATTGTGCTTCTAATGAGGATAGGTTGCACGATGACAATCTGGATTAGATGCTACATGATGTAGAAGGGAACCATGTTGAGAAAGATTATGGTAAATTCTAAGGCTTGATGGACAACTTAGAGAAACTTTTGTTCCCAGACTGCAAGTAGAAATACACAAAGTTTTCATTCATACTTGAACTGCTGAAATTGAGGGCAAGAAACAGTTGGTCCGACAAGAGTTTCACGGCATTGTTAGGTTTATTAGCGCACATGCTTCCAGAGGGAAACGAGTTGCTGACAATCACGTACAAAGCCAAGAAGGTTATTTGTCCCTTAGGAATGGAAGTAGAAAGAATACCTGCTTATTACACTTTATTCAAGGCCGAGCGAACTGAACTGTGCTAGTGCTTGCATGATGTAAAAGTTATGTTCGGTTACTCCTCCAACATTAAGAGACTTCTTTCGATGCAAAATTTAGAATTAATCTGCATGAAGTCTCATGATTGTCATGTGCTAATGACACAAATGCTCATTATCGCAATTAGAAGTATTTTGCTGATCAAGGTTCGAGAAACAATCATGGGGATGTGTTATTTTTTAACACAGTTGCTTAGAAGGTTATCGATCTCAAAGGACTAGATGCTCTACGGGCTGAGGTGGTGATGACTCTATGTAATCTTGAGATGTATTTCCCTCCATGTTTTTTTATATCACGGTCCATCTCATTATTCACCTTGTGGGAGAGATAAAGATGTGAGGGTCTGATGTGACTATGCCAGCTTAGCAAGCCATATTTCTACCGCAAGCCAAGACGAGTTCAGTTCGGCTCCTAGGAGTAGTCCAACATAAAATGACCATATATGGGCCATACGAAATCTGTTTAAGGCGTTCTTGGGCTCTACGAACAAGCCCACGACAAGAGATTTCCAACGGAAGTGGTTTCACAATCAAACTCCTTTTGGATCGATGGGAATTATCAAAACTATATGACAAACAGAATCTACTGGGTTTTACGACACCTCCAGTTGGGCCCAAAGGCCTTGTACAACCTAGGGTTGCATGGTCATCCCCTTGGCTGCCTCCCTTTCCTTCATACTCATATATATTTAGTAGCCGTTTCTAGAATAGATGGGTTTTGCTTAGATTACAACTAGACACTATTAGTTTTTTGCCGTACATTGGTTTTTAGAACCTCAACTCGTGTGCTTAATATTATTCGCAATTTTAGATTGCATCTTCTATGGTTCTTGCTTGTGTTCTCAATTTTCATGCAGGGATAAGCCTTCATGGCGAGGTCAACCATATTTGTGCGTGGTTGATAACCAAAGGAGCTGTGGTGTAGCGATTGTAGGGTTCAAATCTGTTCTGATTGAAAGCCGGATCGTCAACGTCGAGTTCTCCACCAATCGATTTAGTACTACCTGTTAGAAGATTGGGCCACTATTAACATCAAGTGGTATCAGAGCCTCGGTTGCCCGATAGGTAATTCTTGTATCCCCACTTTTGTTTTGCCATCATCCTAGAGTCTAGAAAAATTGTCCCGCAAAAAGTTCCACATCGAATCCGCTGTCCTACAACCCTTTGTGCCTTTGCAATTTTCATTTTCAGTTTCGCTTTGTTGAATTTGTGTCCATCAACGTCGTCTAGTTGCTGGATTGAAGTCGTGATCCTATTCTCTAGTTATCCCCTTCCATTGCCCTAGTTCTTATTTTGCACCGTGAGTCATCCCATCACTGCCAACCTCCAAAACCAAACTGAGTCCTTCTTGGTTTGCCCCTGCCACCGCCTTGAGTTATATATTTTGCTCCGCAAGCCCTAGATAGGTCGCAAGCCACCTTGTGCCAATGTCCCTACACCGCTGACCACCCTTTTTGACCAGTGATCCTATTTCTATTTCAGCACTATCCGGAAGGACAAAGTGAAGTCGCAAGCAATTCTAGTTTGTGCATTGTTCAGTAAAACTAGCATAACTTTTGCATACGAACTTTGATTGGGGCGTACTTTTTTTGTTTCAAAGAGGGCAATGAGGCACATGCGAAAAACGACAGGTCCAAAGACCTATGCAATTTTTGACCCTAAAATAGCCCTCTAAGACCGAGTTTTGAGCCCTAGAAGTTTGCTATGTTGTTTTTGCCGATTTTTCGGTCATCTGTTTAACAATTTCTCTCGTTCCAAAATGTAAGATTTTTGTTTTGCCTTTGAGTTAAAAGAAAGAAAAATAAAAGGCAAGTGCAAAAAAAAAGAGCCGCACTAAAAAAAATCAGAGAGAAGAAAAGAAACAAAAAGAGGGAAAGAGAAGCAGATAATCAGAATTGCTTGCATCCTTTTAGTCCTATGTGCTTTGATATATCCCTTGCTAGGTTGAACTAGTTCTAGGAACACGTTTAGGCCAGCAACTGTTAAAAGTACGTTGGACATTTATTCAGCGTGCTAATCTGATTTCGATATTGCTTATTCCTTGCTGCCTAACATTGCCTTTTGAGCTTCACATACTTCTTATCATTTCAAGTTCTCCATTGCAATCACCTCGCTCACGCTCCAGTCACGGTATCACGAACCAGCCACCGGTCCTACCACCTGCTGCTTTGGTAAGAACATTTGTAAGGGTGTCGTAAGACGCGTGAGAGTTTGTGATCCCACTGTCTAGTACCTAGTAGTTGATAGGGATAATACTTTGTGCTATCTTTTGTTTTCTACTAGCAATGGTAGGGGTTCCGGAGGACCAGGACAGTAACCAGTGTGTTCTTCATAATGAGCTCCGAGAGATGCTTCGAGAGATGAATGAGACTATGAACAAGCAAATTCAAAACATGGAAAATGCACTTGACAGAAAAGAGCATAAGCACCAACCCAACTTTAATTCATCTCCTTCTACTGGTAAAGGTAAGAATTTTCCAGTTCTTCCATCTTATAGCGGATTTGGTATTGATGCTTATATTGATTGGGAAATAGAGGTAGATAAAATTCTTTCGCAATGTAACATCTGTAATAAATGAAAAATTAAAGTTGCCGCTAGTGCTTTAACTCACTGTGCATCAATTTGGTGGAATGATTTTTGTGCTTATAAGACAGTACCACAAACATGGAAAGATATGAAATGACTTATGAGAGATGAATTTGTTCCTACTTATCATTCTAAAAAGTTACTTTATGAATTGCAATGTTTAAACAATGTGATAAAACTGTCAAGGAATATTACGAGGAATTAGAAACTTTGTTTTTGTGTTGTGGATTAGATGAATCTGAAGAAGCTAAGGAAATAAGATACTTAAATGGACTTGACAAGAAAATTCAGAGTATTCTTGTTGATAGGGAATACAATTCTCTCTCTAGTTTATTTAATATTGCTTGTGAGGTTGAAACTCAAATTGAACATGAAACACATCTTGCTAAAATTAATGACTATAATTGCAAAAGTGAGCAATCTTCTTTGGAAGAATGGCATCTTGTTGAGTTTCCACTTGCTACTAACTTTTCATAGGACATTGAGAACAAGAACGAGAAGAAAAACACACCAGAGAAGGAGGAACAGGAGATACTTGCTATCCCATGCATGCCTCAAGAATGTACAAATCATGATATGCCTAAATCGGCTGAGATAGAAAACAAAGGTAATAACATAGGTGCTATTTTCACACGAGGAGAGAATTTTGTTGATGTGCTAAATTTGGCCACTACTGGTGCTATGCTAGAACAGTAGTTAGTGTACACTCAAACTGAATCACCTTAGTCACAATATGATTGTCTTGCTATCCCTGGTGATGTAGAATAGTTGTGTGATAATGTCTCATTTATATCCATGCCTCAACTAGTCAGTTTTATTTCTGATCTAAACACGTGTGCTAAAAATAAACATGTTATTCACCTTGCTAATGAAAAGGATGAGATTAAACTGTTGTCTTACTTGAATACCATGGGTTACATTGAATTTGATGTCATATGTGATCTCAATTGTTTAGAGGAGAGATTTTCTATGCCTGCTAATTTGTCATTGTCATCCAGTGTTAGTTATCATGCTATTGGCAAACGTAATGATAAAGGAAAGTACATGGTGCATCGAGTTTATATTTGTACAATTTTGAATCTTATTTTAATGTGCCACACTATCAACAACAAAAGAATATGTTGTTTTGTTTGCCGCCTCTTGTTACTAACCTTTTGCAGGCCAACAAGCTTGAGTCGAGGATGACTCAAAATCAAGAAGGGTAGGATGATGTGACCATGCTGGCCCAGCAAGCCATATTTCTACCTCAAACCAAGACAAGGGCCCAACAACTTCTGACGCTCCAAGACTAGTCCGAGATCAAGTCCAATTCGTTCACGAGTGCAATTCATCCCCCAGGAGCAGTCCAACATGAAATGACCATATCTGGGTCATACAAAGTTCGTTTGAGGCGTTATTGGACTCTACGGACAAGCCCACGATGAGAGCTTTCCAACGGATGTGGTTTCATGTTCAAACTCCATCTGGATCGACAGGAATTATCAAAACTATATGACGAACAGAATCTGCCGGGTGCTGTGACACCTCCACTTGGGTCCAAAGGCCTTTTATGACCTAGGGTTGCACGGCCATCCCCTTGGCCACCTCCCTTGCCTTCATCCTCATATATAATCAGTAGCCATCGCTAGAATAGATGGGTTTTGCTTAGATTACAACTAGACACTCTGTCAGTTTTTCGCCGTACATCGGTTTGTGGAACCCTAACTAGTGTGCTTAATATTATTTGCAATTTCAGATTGCATGTTCTACGGTTCTTTCTTGTGTTCTCGATTCACATCCAGGGATAAGCTTTCTTGGCAAGGTCAACCGTATTTGTGCGTGGTTGATAACCAAAGTAGCCGTGGTGTAGTGATTGTAGGGTTCAAATCCGTAATGATTGGAAGCCGGATTGTCAACGTCGAGTTCTCCACCAATCGATTTAGTACTACCTGTCAGAAGATCGGGCCACCGTCCGCATCAGGGCCCGTGTTCCTATGTAACATGTAACAGTTTGAGAGTTACATGAGAATTCTTATGTCATACGTACGAATCGATTTTGGCCGGAGGGTAAAATTGTCGAAGGTTATGCAACTAAAGAGGTTGTTTGTTTCGGCGTCGATTACGTGGCTCAGGTCCAACGGATAGGTGTGCCTCGATCTCACTATGAGGGGAGGCTCATGGGTATCAGGATCATTGGAAGGAAAGCAATCACGCCTGATCCGGTTATGTTTATTCAAGCCCATTTCAAGGTTTTGCAACACAGGGTTATAGTGTCCTTATATATCAATGAGCACAAGCACTGGCTATGGCAAGATAATCTGACACGGTAGTAGTCTTGGATCACGAGAAAACACAGTCATCAGTTCAACAAATGGTTGATGGAGTGACCCATCACTAGGAGCTTGTCAGGTGATACGTTGACATGGTTGGCAAAAGGGCCAACATTTACAGTTATGACATGGAAAGGATACAACTTAAATGGGTACATATTTTACACGAGAGATCAGGATATGAAGAGCATAAACTAGAATAGTGGTGTCTGCATAGATGCGTTCAATACCGCTGGGTCGTCGAGGAGCTTCTACTATGGGTTCAAAGAGGAGATTTGGGAGCTCGACTACATACTTTTCAAGATCCCCTTATTTCGGGACCGTTAGGTCCACCTCAAGTAGGTGAAGGTTAACAAGTACGGCGCCACTACTTTGGACCTCGAACGTGATGGATACCAAGACAAATAATTTGTACTCGCTAACCAAGTTATTCAAGTCTTTTATGTAACCGACCCATCAAATAAGAAGTGACATCTATTTCTTCATTGAAAAAGGAGGATTGTCAGAGTTGAGAATGTAGTAGATGATGAATAATACATTTAATTTGACGAGCCTCCTATCGAAAACAACATAATAGTTGAGGAAGAACAACCTGAGGAAGCTAGCTACACACACGTCGATCATCGTGAAGGGCTAATTTTTATACAAAATAATAAGCAAGTGGATTTATGATGAGGTCGTCATGTTTATTTGTCATGTGTAAAAATACTGAATCTGTAAATTTACTTCACTTAATTTACTAAGTGTGTACAACTCTAAGATATTAAGATTGGTCATTTCTGTACAGATAGTTGGGAAAATCTAGTTACTTCAAAAGTTTGAGAAAATCTAAGATAGGTCATTTCTCTATAGATGGTTGGAAGGTGTGTAAGATAAAAATTTCAGTGCAGCGGAAGCCGATTGCTGAACTCACATCACAGATGGTTCTAATATATATCCGTCTGAGATAAATATACATCACATATGATTCTTGTCTAGAATCTTCTGTGATAACATCGCCATAAATATACCCGTCCGCACCGGCTCTCCCAAACCCTAGCCTTCCGCACACGCTGTCTCTCCCAAACCCTAGCCCCAGTGTTATGCCCATTGGCGACGTCCTCCTCCTCCTCAATAATCCCGAGCTCATCGTCCCCGAGGTAAAATCTCAACCAAATTAGGTAAAAATCTCATAATTCATTTTGGTTAGATGGCCAATTTTGGATTAAGCTCAATAGATCCGGTTGGTTTGTTGCTTGTTGTAGCAATTTTTCATGTGATTTAGTACTTCAAGCTAAATTGCAAACTTACTAACAAGCACTGATTTGGAACAACAAGAACAGCTTCATGGTGTATCAACTACTTTGGTACTACTACAGAAAATATATATCTGGCAATTAAATACATAGTTGCTATGTTTTATTTTGTTGTTTGTAGCATCATGAAATTTCAAGTATCCATGATAACAAGTATGATTGAACAATACTAAAGGCAGTCTACACTACTACAGAACAGCACATCACTGCCGGTTCCAAAACCCCATCACTGCCGGTCATTGGCGCCGGCAGTGATTGGTCGGCGATGATACTGGGATTATCACTGCGGTTCAGAACGGCGAGTGATAAGGATTATCACTGCCGATTCTACCTACAACCGCGGTGATATTGAACTATCACCGCCGATCAAACCAAAATCCGCGGTGATGATCATTATCACCGCGGTTATACATAAAACCGGCAGTGATATCGAGCTATCACTGCCGGGTTGTACCATAATCCGACAGTGATATGTACATATCACTGCCAGTTTTCTCCAAGAACCGGCAGTGACAAGCTTGCATATTTTTTTGTGCAATATATATATTTTTATACAATTATTTATACAGTGTCCATATGTAGTATATAAAGCATCGTTCAAATCATAATTCAAATATATCCATGTATATATGAAGCATCGTTAAAATCATAATTCAAATATATTAAATTAAGCATCACAATATTTTGTTTTTACAATGATTTGTTTACAATTAATGTAGCTCGACTACATCTCATCCCATTCGCTTTGATTCTGCAAGGACTACAGTATGAAGAGTCGAAATAGACATGTCACGCGTCTAGGTCGAAGGAATGAGGGCGATGAGGCTACTCGTGGAACTCGCCGTTTGGATTGATGATCTCATCATGAATGAATCCGGCGAACTGTTCTTGAATTGCTATAATTTACATCGAATAACTTATTGGTTCTCAGTTTGGAGCGCTGTTTTTGAAGAAAAAAGGAAGTTAATTAATGATGATATTTGTTAAATGAAAAAAAGGCATCAATGTATAATTACGTACCATGGCTTCGTTATAGCCGACACTCTCCGTGACAATTGGATGCATATTTGTACATACATAATATGCACATAAATTGTTTCCGGGGTCCTGCCTCATGCATGGAAAGTCATTTATTATTTCAAAATTTTTCCTGTATGGCCGATACCGAACACTTTTCTTGCAGTACCGTGCGAAAGCCCTGTGTGAATGATTTTGAATAGTAATTAAACTTAAATGCAATAGAATGGAATTTTGCTAGAGTAATAACGCAACGATCGAGTTTACCTGTTCAGCATGTCCCAAAGGTCTTGGTACAGATTAGTTTGTTTTCTCCTGGAGTCCAAGACAAAAATCCTGCTAGCATCTAACTGGATGACGAGGAGGACCCAGTGAAACCTGCACATATATGTCAACGTAGTCAATTACTCCCACATTGTACGTGTTGCGCAAAAATAGTAAAACGATATTAGAAGTAAGGAGATACGTACTTGAAGTTATAGGGTAAAAGTACGGAGGTTTTGTATTTCAGCTTCAAAAAAGTATTAAATAAATAATCTTCAATGACCTGTGGATTGTCGTTCACAAGCTTCTCGTTGACGAGCCCCGGATCTAGGAATGCTAGATTGTCATTGTTATTTCTTCTACATGTCTGTATCTCCATTCTACATAAGAAAGAAGTTAGACATGCAATTAAACAGTACAAAAATGCTCAACGATATACGGACAAACTTACAAAGTCCATAGTCTAAGTATATTCACGTCCAGGGCATCTTGCTGGTACAACATATACAGCTCCGTGAAAAGAACCCAGCAGATGCTATCCCCATTGTGGAAATCTTGCTCTGTGTATCTGACTGCGAACGCCTCCATACCATCGTTGGAGTGCTGCATGTACCACTGATGGACGCGCCGTAGTTGTGTTGTAAGGTTGTTGAAATGAGCTAGTTCAACCAGCGATTTTCCCATAACGAACTTCCACCTTAGACCGTGCGCCAGAGCATCTAGTTGAGCAGCATCTGCTTGAGCATCCCGCTTTAACGTGTCGGTACTAGCCGCCTGCAAGTATTGCTTTCTGGATATGCGCTCGTAGTCCGACATTTTGCAAGGTTCAGAAGCCTGTCCCATCTTTTGCACTTTTGCCATACTCAAGAAAAACTTTTGCGCGTCAGCATCAACTTTAGTCTTTTTACATGATGGCACCTTTTTAAAGTGAGATGTTACGCAGGCGCTTACATGCTTTTTCCGTTCTTCTCAGTCATGTCAGCTGATAATTTCTTCTGGGATTGTCCTGGGTTCGCAGATGGTTGAGATTTCTTCTAGGATGGTGCCGACTACTGAGATGTTCCTGGTGTTCGATTCTTTTCAGATTTTGGCGGAGGAGTCGGGCTTTTTGTGGTTGGTGCCAGCGGAGGAGTTGGACTTTTTCTGGTTGGCGGCGAGAAGGGCGGGAGGTCTCTGTGTGGAGAGTGCGGCTGATCATCATCTTCATCGCCGTCATTGTCCAAGCCAAACTTAATCAAGCTCTTGCGCCACGCGAGGAAGCCATGCACGTTTTCTCCTAGTTTTTTGTTTCCATCCTCGCCAGGGATCTCTACCTCCATTTTTCAGTATTGGTGGACTACACTGTCCACTTCGACCCTGGCGAATCCCTGCGGTATCGGGCGACAGTGCAAAACCTACGACTCCTGGCATGGCCAAGCCCTGCCCTCAGCCACCTTTATGGTAATGCCATGTGCGGCCAAATGTAGCTTGCACGGTGTCGGTTCTTTGATGTCATCCACAGGAAAATGCAGTCCATACTCTTCGGGAATCCCTGTGGACGCACAGCTGCTCTTACGAGCACCGGGACTGATGAGCTCAGGGCTTTCACTGGGTGGCGGTCGTGAGCTGAGAGCTTTCTGTATGGCTTACTCCACAGCCTTATCTAGTTCCGCTCTCTGTTCCTCTAACGCTCTCGCCACAGCATCTTTTATCTGACGTTCCAGTTGATCTTCTCTTAATCTCTTTGAACGCTTGTACAACCATGCGTTTGCGGGAAGGCCTCTTTCCACGTGACCAAACCAACTCCTCTGGTGCGACCTGGATGCTCCTTGTTACCCAGGGCTACGATTAGCTCGTCATTCTCCCTTCGTGGCGCGAAATATCATTGGGAAGACTGCATGTAAGCATCTGTGATTCTGCTCAGCACTTCCTGCTCTCTATCGCTTCTAAAGCTTAAGTTGCCATCATCCGAGATAGTAGCACCCCTCCCAAGCAACCAGTGCTTCATTCGTTCGCTTAAGGCGACCGTCGCAGGAATTATACCCTTGCGGGTTAGTTCTTCTTCGGACCGATCCCATGCTGGTATTTTCTTCACGTATCCTCCTGTTCCTAGTCTGTGAGGGTGAATATTCTTATCCGCGTTTGCTTTGTTCCTTTGACTTACTATGTGAGCTTCTTCATATCTCTTGTACGCCACAAATTCATCCCAAAACTCCCTTAACTTTGGGTACGTGTCAAAATTCGGCGTTTCATTCTTTTTCACATAATTCTTGTTTAGTGTTGTCTTCCAATTCTTCCACGCTGTGCGCATGATGCAGAGTGCTCGTTTCTTTGCAACCAGCTCGGTCCCTTGGGGGAACTGAAAAACTTGTTTCAGGTTGTCCCATAATGAGTTCTTCAGGTCATTGCGTACCACCCATTGGTCACCTCCGAGGCCAATCCATGATCTATAGCTGATGGGCACATCATCCCTAGCAAGAACCCCGCAGGCTATCCTGTACAGCCCCAATGATGACTCTGGTATAGCAGGTTCCCCGACTGCCGAGAGCTCCACTATGTTAAAAATTCCCTTAGGCATCTTGTTTGGACCACGACTTGCGCGCTGCCTTCGTTGATCAGACGTCTGAGCCTGCAATTTGATCTTCTTAATTATTAGTCGTCTGGGCCTACAATGTTTTGGGAACCACAGTGTACTAAAACTTTACCTCGCCTACGTTAGTAATGTCAGGTTGGTCCATGGCAGGATCCTGCAAGTTCAGATATGACGTTGGGCTATGGTTTGGGCTACCCCTTCCTCCTTCGTCCATATTTGAGGGCCCAACTCCCTCCGACACTTGTCCCTGGTCAGAGGCCATTCCTAGCAAGTTTATCGGAAATTTCAAATTAACAAGGTCATTTTTGAAAGACACGTACAAATGAAGATAGACATAACAAATGTACATAGATGTAAAAGCATATGAGCTTATGTATAGCCACGTTGTTGGCTATACTATTCTTCTACGAGTTGTTTTATGAGCCGTCGAAAAGGCTTTAGTGATATCAAATCTGTGCAGTTTGTGAACATTTAGGGTTTTTGTTGTGATTGGATTCAGATGCAAAGCAAGTTCTAATTAGGATCTTTTTCCAGATTATGGTAGTATATAGATTAGGCTTAATATGGACTTAACTCAAAATTGTTCAAACTGATATTATTTTTACTTAAACTTAGAGGCAGTACTCAATATTAAAATACGACTAATATTTATTGAAAGAGGGAGTACTCAATAATAATGTACAGACATTTCGTGCTATCAATTCAACGACAAATACATAACAATTGTCGAACTTATCAATTCAACGAAATAAAATTAATAGACATATTTGAAAGACACATACACATCTTTAAAGAACATGTACACATATATTTTTTTATCTGTATACACAAACATCTTTGAAGGACACATACACATATACAACTTTTTTTGAATTTGCACGCTCCAGAATAATTTGACCATGAACACAAATATAAACATACACATACACAAGATATATACACATACGCAGGAGATCTACACATACATATATACATATTTTTTTCTGAATCTGCATCTATTTCTCAACGAATAAAAAAGTTATGAGTACAACCTCAGTCACACTTGGTAAATATTATCATCAAGCTAGGAGTATTGAACTTTTGATGGAAATAGCAACACATAAATATTCTTGATGATTTCACTAATAAACTCCTATTGTTCTAGATTCATATGCTAAGCTAAAGGCAGAATTGACTCTAGGACACACTAAATTTGAAGCATTGACATGTGATATAACAAGATAATGGTTCATCAAAAGGCAAGATTAGCACTAAAGATAGATAAAAAATAAATATAAGCAATTATCCTATAACCTAAAACTTTAACTTTAATTGGTGGAGTAAATTAGTGAGGTTGCCTATTTGCCAAGTTTTATTTCTCTAAAATCACATTTTGTTGTGTCAGTGCACTTTTCTAGTGCATGTAAACTGTGAGGAAAACTAAAATATTAATCAAATCGCTAAAAGTTTTTTCTTACAGGAGTATTAACCTAACAAATACTTCAAAAGCTTGAACAATTTAAGAGACACCATTATTATGATTATCATTAAAGCCTACTCATGTGCTTGTTTAATCAGAAAACTTGGAAGCCTTAAACAAGGATCATTCTGCCTTTATGATACAATGTGTACTCCAATGGCTTTTCCAGCAAAGCAAAGCCCTATTTCAGAACTTTAGATTTTTAAGAGCTGTGATATTGTTGCAAAAGATTCCGCTAGTATAATCATTTGTCGATGTGTTAGCACATATTTTCTGAATCAGCGCATATACACATTATGTCTCACAGCACAAATAAAACATACAGCAATAAACATATGCACATTACATACACATCAAACCTAGCAAACTGCTTAACATTATGTCTCAAGTGAAGCCGTTCCTACCTTCGGTGAGCCACAGAACAGCGAGGAGGTCACCGGTGCCGACGACGGAGTGGGGAGAGGAGGTAGCGAGCTGGGGGTGGCGACCAGGGGGCAGAGTCGGCGATGGAGTAGGGAGGGGGTGCGACGGCGGCGACGACGGCGAGGGGATGCGACGCACTCCGAGGCGACGGCTGGGAGATGGCGGCGCACTGCGAGGCGACGGCGGGGATATGGCGGGGAGCTACGAGGAGGTGGCGGCGTTAGGTCGAAGTAGAACTGAGTGGAGGGCGCGTGGCATTTCAATACATATAGGACTGGACTATCACTGCCGGGTTTCCACAAAAACCGGCAGTGACTAAATATCACTGCCGGGTCACATTTATAACCGGCAGTGAAGTTGACTTAGCACTGCCGGGTAATATGTAGAACCAGCAGTGATACCTAAATATCAGTGCCGGTTATCTAATTAACCGGCAGTAACACTTAAGTATCACTGCCGGGTAATATATAGAATCGACAGTGATACTTAAATTTCACTGCCGATTATCTCATTAACCAGCAGTGATAAGGCCACTGTCACTACCGGTTAATGAGATAACCGGCAGTGATATGTAAGTTCAGGTCAATGAAGTCAAACTTTCAATTTATTTCTTTTTCAGAGGCTGATTGCTTTGGGATTTTTGAAATCCTAATAAACTTCAGGACATGTAATATTTCTCTTAAATATTTCCCCTTGATTTTGACCTTCATCTAAAATTCTAAAAATATAGATTGCTCATTGTTTTAATAGTTTTAATATCTTCGATATCAAATAATGCTTAAAAAATTCGCACAAATGCGGTAGACCAACCATTGCTTCAAAAATTCACACAAATACAAAAATTCACACAGATGAAGTTTAATTCACACAAATTGTTACATATGAGAAAAGAGTACATTAATTATTACATATGAGAAAATAAACATGTATTTAATTAGGAAAACTAAGCTATGATTCGACCTTCGTTATGATCGCGGCGTATGTACGTAGCTTCGTCCTCACTCTTTTCCATGAGACCTAGGTCAACGTCCTCTCCGAAAGGAGGAAGCTCATCGAATTGGTTGTACTCTTCCTCGTCGACAACATTCTCAACTCCGACAATCCTTCTTTTTCCTTGAATAACCACGTGGCACTCCTTGTTATTGGATCGGTTACAAAAAGATTTGTGTATGTAATTAGCAAGTACGAATGGTTCTTCTCTGTATCCGACCAGTTTGAGTTCCACGGTAGTGATACTGTACTTGTCGATGTTCATGCCCCTTGGAAGTCTTACCCATTGGCATTGAAAGAGAGGGACCTTCAAAGGTCCGTAATCAAGCTCCCAAATGTCTTCTATGAATCCGTAGTAGGTTTTCCTATTTCCGTTGCTGTCGTAGGCATCTATACGGATACCGCTGTTTTGGTTGGTGCTCTTTTTATTTTGTGCTCTTGTATAAAATGTAAAACCATTTATATTGTATCCTTGGAATGTCCGAATTGTTGTTGACGGTCCTTGAGCCAACACTTTCAACTGAGCGCACTTTGTCTCTGTATGCATCATGTGCCTACGCAACCAAACGATCCAACCCTCTAACTTCGCTGGGTTTGTTCTGGATAGCATGCTCTTGTGCATGTTGACATACGGGGCCACCACAACTGATTGTCCCAAAACTGCGAAATGTTCTTGTGTGAATGAAGCTAGATTGTTTGTACGGAGTGATTTCTCGCCTAGTGTCCCTTTTCCCTGTAGCCTGCCCTCATGCCGTGATGTAGGCACACCAATCGGTTTGAGATCCATGTAATCGACGCAGAACTCAATGACCTCCTCGGTTCCCCAACCATCTGCAATGCAACCTTTCGGCCGATGTCGGTAACGGACATATTTCTTTATAACCCCCATGAACCTCTGAAAAGGATACATCTGATGTAGAAACACGGGACCGAGAATCCGTATCTCTTTCACAATGTGAACAATGAGATGGACCATAATATCAAAAAAAGATGGAGGGAAACACATCTCGAGCTTGCAGAGAGTGTGGACCACGTCTTCCTGCAGCTTATCTAGTTTCAATGGATCGATGGTCTTTTGTGAAATCGCGTTGAAGAATGAACACAACTTTATAATTGGGTCTCGGACTTTCTCTGGCAGAACACCCCTAATTGCAATTGGAAGCATCTGCGTCATCATCACGTGGCAATCGTGAGACTTCATGCCAATTAATTTTAAGTCTTTCATTGAGACTAGTCTCTTTATGTTGGCAGAGTATCCGGACGGAACTTTCACTCCGTGCAAGCATTCGCACAAGCTAATTTTTTCTTTCTTGCTCAGAGTGTAGCAGGCTACGGGAAGGTACTTTTTCCCTGTATCCATGTCTTTGTGATGCAGCTCCTTCCTGAGTTTCATATCTTCAAGGTCCATCCGTGCTTGGAGAGTATCTTTTGTTTTGCCAGGTATATCCAGTAAGATACCAAGCAAGCTGTCACACATGTTCTTCTCTATGTGCATGATGTCGATTGCGTGTCAAACTTCCAAGTGCTGCCAGTAAGGTAGGACCCAAAATACTGATATCTTTTTCCACAAAGGAGCCTTATCACGGGAACTCGGGATAGATGTACTGCCTGCTTCCTTTCCGTGAATAATTTTAAGATCCTTTACAGCTGCAAATATCTCTCTCCCAGTTTGATTCTTCGGAGCTAAAGCAGTCTCCTTTGTCCCATCAAAAGCTCTCTTATTATTGCGGTATGGGTGATCCTTGCGGAGGAACTTACGATGCCGCATGTAAGACATTTTTCGACAGTTCTTCAGCCACCGATTAGCTGTACCATCTAAGCACTGGACGCATCCATTGAAGCCTTTTGTCGTGCGCCCGACAGTTACCAAGGGCAGGGTAATCATTGATGGTTACGAACAACAATGCGCGTAGGATAAAGTTCTCTCTTTTATACTCATCCCATACCCGTACTCCATCGTTCCTCAAGATTAGAAGATCCTCAACCAATGGTTTGAGGTACACATCGATATCGTTGCCAGGTTGCCTGGGCCCTTGGATCAGTAGTGGCATCATAATGTACTTTCGCTTCATACAAAGCCAAGGAGGAAGGTTGTAGATACATAGAGTTGCCGGCCAAGTGCTATGACGGCTACTCATGTTGCCGAAAGGATTCATCCCATCCGTACTCAACCCGAACCTTATATTCCTCACATCATATGCGAAGTGCTTCTTATATTTTCTGTCGATGTTCCTTCATTGCACAGAGTCAGCAGGGTGTCTGAGCATTCTATCCTTCTTACGCTCTTCGGCGTGCCATCGTAGAAATTGGGCATGCCTTTTGTTCGCAAACAATCGATTCAAACGGGGAATTATAGGAAAATACCTCACCACCTTACGGGGGGATCTCATCTTCTTACGCTTCACCCCGACATCGTCATTATCGATGTCATTATCGTTGCCCTTATACCGCTTTGCTTTGCAAACATCACAGCCATCCAAGTCTGCAAACTCATTGCGATACAACATGCAATCGTTTGGACATGCGTGTATCCTTTGTACTTCTAGTCCCAACGGGCAGACAACCTGCTTGGCCTGGTACGTACTTGTAGGCAACACGTTACCCTCTAGAAGCAAATCCCCCAAGAGACATAACAGCTCAGTGAAGCTCTTATCGGACCAACCATTACATGCCTTCAACTGCAGTAGTGTAAGCACGGTCTGCAATTTTTTGTGCTCCGCCTTGCAGCCTGAGTACAATGGTGTTGTGGAGTCCTGTACCATATGTTGGAACTTTTGAAACTCTCTTTCACTCGTGAAGTCTCCCTCCCCATCATGCAACATTTGATCCAGATCGTCGTCGTGGCTATCGAAAACGTATCTTCAACTTTCGTCATATCGTTGTCCCCGTCATCTTTAGTAATGTGTTTCCCTTCATGTACAATCTCATCTTCGCCGTGCTTGGTCCAACAGGTATAACCAGCCTTGAAACCTCTTCGAAGTAAGTGTGCACGTATCGACTCTATGGTAGAAAACAACTTCTGATTTTTGCAATCAACGCATGGACAACACATGTAGTCCGCCAGATTCTTCGACTTGTGCGCTGTAGCCACATTTAGAAAATAACTCACACCATTAAAAAACTCTACCCCGCAACGGTCTGTGTCATACATCCATCTTCGGTCCATCTGTAATTAATTAAATCAAACATTACATAAGCATATAATTGCAAATAACAAATAATTGTAAATGATTAGATTTAAAAACCTATGTAGCAATTTTGACTATATTAAAATACATCAACCTTTTTCCGTTATGTAAATATCCATGTAGCAATTTTTTAGTATTGTAAAAAATGAAAATAATTGTAAATAGTTAGGATATATTTGGACTATATTAAAATATATCAATCTTTTTTCATTGCGTCAATATCCATCTTGCCATTTCTTATTATTTAAAATTTTGAAAAAATTGTAAATACTTAGGATATACTTTGAGTACATTAAAATACATCAACATTTTTTCATTAGGTAAATAACCATCTAACAAGTTTTTATTATTACAAAATTTGAAAATACAAGAACCTTTTTTCATTATGTAAATATCCATGTGGCAATTTTTTATTATTTACAAAAATAGAGATCAAATTACTAACCTCGAAAAGAAGTACAATATGAATTTTAATAAATTTTTCAGCAGCAAATCGTCGCAATCTACAAATCGAGCAAAGACAGAGCGCCTCTCTGTCTTTGCTCGATCGGTCGGGAGGCAGGGGTCTTAGTTATATAAACGACTTATCACTATCGGTTCTGCGCAGAACCGGCAGTGATAAGCTCGGACTGCGTGGGAAAATAATATCACTGCCGGTTCTAGTCTCAAATCGGCAGTGAAAAGTCAAGTACCACTGCCGGTTTAAGGACGACCCGGCAGTGATATATCTCTGTCGGTTGTTGTCTCAAACCGGCAGTGATATCTTGCTTTTTACTGCCGGATGGTTGCTTGAACCGGCAGTGATAAGGTCTCCCCCCCAACTTAAGTTTCGAACCAGCAGAGATATGTTATCACTGCCGGCTCGGTCCTAACCGGCAGTGATATGCCGGCAAGGATTGCCTGTTCTTTAGTAGTGCTACCTTACCTTTCATTTAGATAAGATTGGTTTTTTTTTACTTGTACTGAGTACAAACTAATTGGTTTTTCTGACAATGTCTAGTTGGAAAACATTTGGCATTTAATTTGCTAGTTTCCAGCGATGCCCTAGATCTGGTGATTACCTGTATGCTACAGATTTTTGCGTCTCTGTGTAATGCGTACCACTTGTGCCCTTCCATGGATACTTTCTACATGTCTGAATGATGAGTTCAATTGTTTACTTGTCCTTTGCTATTGCCGGTAACTGATGAAGCATGATGTGTAGGTCTTTTAAATCTAGTTGTTATATATACACACACACACATATATGTGTATACGTAGACTTGTGTATATATACGTATATGTGTATACATGTATACATATATACATGATATATATACATGTATACACGTATATATACATGTATACATGTATATATATGAGTATATATACACATATGTATGTATATGAAAAAAATATATATATATACATATATGTATATATACATATGTATATATACATATGTATATGTTCAACTAGTGATTGTATTGTAATTAATCCTCAAGTATTGGAATCTGATTGATAAGACTATAAAAAGGTTGTCAAAAATTAGTCTATGATCCTATGAGGAGGTCTTTCCATTAAGGCAGCTGGACATATGAGAGCAAACATTAATCTACTTGAGCTTTTGTATCGGATGTAGTGTAGTGTTCATATTACAAAACTTGATGTGTGCATATATATCCGACACCATGCAACTTTTGATCATTTAAATCAAGGTCCAATGAGAACATATTGTACAACCATCTCCTAATTGTGCCCCAAGGACACTCCCTTGCACGTGACAAACTGCCTATCACATTAGGAAAATGACCTAGTTCCACCCCTTTGGTCCCCATGTGTGGAACTCCTTCTCCATAGTATATTTAGAAATGTACTCAATCATCTATACCTATGGACCATTTGGTACACAATTGTTATTGTGCACACAACGTATTAGCATTATATCATCCAATACGTAATGAACTGAAAGAATTACAAACCTAATTGGAAAAATATGCCTACGAATGATGTAAACCTACTGTACACTTCAATACACAATTGCTTTAAATGTTCGTAAATTATACTTCTCCACTTCATACTATCCAGCATATCCAATCGAATCTAAATCATGATCACATTACTACAAATTAAAAAATACCAATGTATCTACACTAATATTACTAACCTACACCTACCTACACAAATATTACTATTATAAACATAGCTCTAGCAACAATACAAATCTACAAATATTTACAGAAAATCTTAATGATCTAAATATACCTACATGAATATTTTTAATCTACCCACATCTACAAAAAAATTACTAGTCTACAAATATATAGACAATTAAAATTGATGAGGATTAAAAGCCTATCTTTTAATTAGGCCCTCTAAAATAATTCGTGACTATGCGCTGATAATGGTCCTATGAAGTATGAAGCCCATAATACATTAAACAAAGCTCATCTCTATCTGAACAGTTAGGTCTTCGACCAATTCAGTAAAAGATGGTCAAAACCTAGCTTCACACTAGTCGTCGTCGACCAACAAAATGGCCACCCCGACCAGCAAACTGGTTGGGGAGAAGTAGTTATCCCCACACATGTCACTATGCGGACATTTGTTTGACAAGAATACATAACCACCCTGAAGTTGTCACTAGAAAAGGTACCATTCAGCGAGAAGACACCTTTTGGCGGGAAGACATCTTCTAGTTACATAACAAGAACAACTGCCGCCTCTTCATCAAGGATAAATAGGGGGCCAATCCTTGCTATTAGAGGCATCGCCATCCCAATCTTGCAATTTGCATTTTTAGCAATTAATTATGTAATTCATGTCTCTGTCAAAGCCGCTTGGCTAATAAAGAAGCATTCCCCATTGTTTCCGTTTTGATCTCTAGGAGCCCACAATTTATATGTTCGTAAGTTCGATTAAGGGACCTAAGGTCTTGGACATCGACAGTTGGCGCTAGAAGGAGGGCCTCCGGATATCAAAATCAAGAAATTCTCTACAATAATGAAGAGAATTGGTTTGACCTCGTTGATTAAACTCATCTTATTGCGGATAATGAGCCAACAGAAGAATAATGCAAGTGTGATTTCTACTCTGAATACATTTCTGAGGCAGAATTAGCAAAAATTGAGGAAGAGGTTGAAGCAGAAGAGCAATCATCCAACGTGCCAAAAGGTAAAGCTCTCATTCTCCTCTAGTATATTCAGAGCAAGATACCCATGAGGCATGTTCTATGGAAATTGACAATGAAAATATGTCAAAAGATAACGATAACCTTCTGAATAATTTAGCCTCGAAAGATTATCTCCAAGGTTTAGATTACACCCCAACATCGGATGAAGATGGAGGATTAACGCCTTCTGTCTACTCAGGATTCCGTGCCTACGCATTTGCTAGTGAAACAGAGGGACAACGAGCGGAGCATGAAGAATATGAAACTCAAGAAACTGCCGAAAAAGCCGCTTAGTGTGAATACAAGCGACGTATGTTAGAAAAGCAAAAGTCTGTTGATGAGGCAAAACGCTTATACTAAGAGAATCAGCCAAGCACCTCACGGAGATTTCAAGTCTCTAGAGGACAGCCTCGTTAGGACACTCCAATTACACCACCACCTCCTCAGGCAGTGGTAAGAGACTTTAACTTTGCTCGAAGTGGCTCGCAGGAAACATCTCCCGTTGAGAGAATCGTCATTTTATCAAATGCAATCCTTATTCATCCAATGGAGGGAGATGCACTTAATGCAACAGTCATATGATCCATTGCTGCAGACTTGCAAGAAGTCGCAAATGAGGTACAAGTAAGATCTTTGTCTACAAGGTCTCAAACCGATTCCCGTATGGAAGGATCCTCATCTGGTCGGCGCCAACAAGGCATTAGCCACCAACGAAGAGGATGTCCACGACGAAGAAGCGTCTTCGAACGCCTTACCCCAGGTGAAGTCCCTAACTGCGGTCGGCGATGACCTTGTTCTCCTGAAAATATGGACCAAACTCCTAACGTACGATTACGTTCTAGCTAATATACAGGATGTAAAGCTTTTTCCCTTGGTCTTAGAAATGTGACCTGGCTTGAAAAATTCATGCCAGGTTCGTTGGGGTGTTTTGATGGAACTCAAAATCTATTAGAATTCTTGTAGGTCTATACCATCGCCATCCAGGCTGTTGGAGGTGATATAAAGGCTGCCCATTATTACCGATTCACTTAAGACCTCAATATTCATCTGTCGTCTACCATACCATAACTTTTTGATATGGAAGACCGATATTCAAATGCTCATGAGGCGATCGAGTGGAATCACATGGTTGACAAAGGTCATGCTCCACCACAACCTGGCCTCCAAGGGTTGGAAGACCAGAAGTTGAAAAAGATTTCCAAATATGAAGATCACAAGGGGATGAATAAGAAAAAGAATACCCAACGAGAAGTGGCAAGCATCTCACAACGACCTGTGTACTCCAAAGGGAAGGCGCCTAGGAAGAAATTAGATGGTTATCAGGATGACCAGTCCAGCTCTAAAAAGCCTGATGCGACCAGCGGTAATGGTCGCTAGTGTCCGTTGCATAGGGCATCGGGACACGACCTGCGGAATTACCGTATGTGGCAAAAGCACATGGAGGATTTCTGCTGGGGAACGGGTAGGCTACTCTAGTGAAAAATCAAAACTTTCTACCGTGTAACCAAGGAACCACTGCAAGTTATAGATCACAGAATTACCACTAGACGCGCAGACCCATGGTAGAAGTAGAATCGATGTAGCGTGGTGGTGCAGATGTAGTCGTACTAGCCTCGTAACTCCCCAACAGCTCCTTGTGACTGTCGCAGGTTACAGATCGTCCTAGCGTTGAAACTTCGCAGCAACACCTCCAAGCTATCCACACATACAGGGTAGGAACACAACGCGCTGGAGTGCTATTGCCGGCTGCGCGGTTCTGGGCAGAGGAGGAGTGGCGACTAGGGTATCAAGAATTTCGAATTCCTATTGTGTTTTTCTATGTGTGTCTCTCTCCGCAAAGCCACCAACTCCTCCTTTTATATAGACGTCCCATAACGGCTTTCAACCCTCGAAGCCCACTAGGAACTCTAAGCCCATTACAACTCAGATCCCTATCCGAATTGGTTACAGCCCATTAAGTGTGCGACCCTATAGGTTCACGTGCACTCGAACATGGCTGGATTACCCCTATCAATCGTTGAGTACTCCTACTCGACCATCTAGTAATCGACCAATAGTCGATAACGGCCCCTAGCAGGACTTACCGACTCCCGAGTACATGTAAAGACAGACAAACCTCAACAATGTCCTATATGCATTTCCTTTTGCCTCACGATATTGGTCAAACCCAAGGCGAGTTGTTGTCATCCTTATTTGGATGGCTCGACCACTCTTTCTCGATGCCGTGACTCTGATTCCCCGAATACATCGAGTTAACTCTTTAATCGAGTAGCATGGCCACGCGTTTCTGGAATCCGACCACTCGAGAGGCCTAGAGATATCTCTCCCGTTTTATGGAGGGGCAAATCCTATCTTGACGGACTAGAACTCATTCATATGCTCCGCCGAGATAATGAAGCTGCTGACGAGTTAGCGAAAATGGGAGCCTGTCGGTCTACAGTACCTGTGGGGGTGTTCGTTGAGGAAATTCACAAGCCCACGACTAGCACTCGGACAAAGCCGGACATCCCGGTAGAGAAAAAATTAGAGGCTGAAGTCCTAGTCATTACCCCCGATTGGATAGTTCCATATATGGATTACTTGATGAAGGACAAGCTACCAGAAGACCGCGTGCAGGCCGAGTGAATAATGCGCCGAAGCAAAAGCTACGTGGTGATCAGGGAAGAACTCTATCGCAAGAGCAGCTCTAGTGTTCTACGATGGTGCATATCAGAACAAGAAGGAAGAGATCTCCTCAAGGAAATCGACTCAGGAGTCTGCGGCAATCATGCGGCGTCATCGTCCCTAGTTGGCAAGGCCTATCGTCAGGGTTTTTTCTAGCCGACTGCCGTCACCGACGCGGAGGACGTCGTTCGGACGTGCGAAGGATGTCAGTTCTTTGCGCGACAGATGAACAAACCGGCACAGGAATTACAAACCATCCCCATAACCTGGTCGTTTGCGGTCTGGGGGCTTGACATGGTAGGACCTTTGAAGAAAGCCCAAGGAGGTCATACTCATCTCTTCGTAGCCGTCGATAAATTCACCAAGTGGGTGGAAGCAAAGCCGATCGCCGCAATTACGGCGGCCAAGGCCAAAGAATTCTTTCATGGAATCGTGGTTAGATTCGGTGTCCCGAATCGGATCATCACGGATAACGACACACAATTCAGGAGCGGCGAATTTCAAGACTGGTGCGATGAACTCGGGATAAAGATCTTCTTTGCGTCAGTAGCGCACCCTCGAAGCAATGGACAAGTCGAGCGTGCTAATGGCATGGTGCTATAGGGCCTGAAGGCGAGAATTTTCGATCGGCTAAAGCCGTACGCCACTCGGTGGGTGAAAGAATTACCTTCGGTACTCTGTGGGCTGCGAACCACCCCCAGCAGAGCAACCGGGCAGTCACCTTTCTTCCTGGTGTATGGCTCGGAGGCGATCCTTCCCACCGAGTTCTGATTCGGATCCCCACGGGTTCGGAGCTATGAAGAAATCGCTTCGGAAGACAGCCGGCTAGAAGACCTCGATCGACTAGAAGAAGCCAAGGACATCGCAACAATTCAGTCAGCAAAGTACCTTCAAGGCCTACGCCGCTATCATGGCCGCAATGTAAGGAGCCGCGTGTTCTAAGAAAGAATCAGAAATGCGAGCATAAACTCTCTCCAAGCTGGGAAGGCCCTTATGTCGTTGATGAAGTGGTTCGCCCGAGCTTCTGAGACTCAAGCGCAAAACGGCGGCGGTGATCGACAATACTTGGAACATAGAACAGGTACATCGTTTTTTCGCTTAAATTCTGTAATCCAATTGTTTTTCAATGAATGAAAGTTCAATTTGAAAGTTGCTTTTATATAACCTTCCCTATAATCATCCATCCGAGTGCTTTGCTCCTATGCTAAGACTCAGGGACATGCGTCATAAACCATGCCCCAGAGCCTGGGGGCTGAATCAGTCGGACGAGATGCCCAGTCGGACTAAAACTCTAAGTTGTCAAAACCACTCGAGCATATACGCATGTTACATTCTGATAACACAAGAGCAAGGAAACACCTTTATACATTTTCAATTCACAAGTCTAAAGTTTCTACAATAGACAAAGAGGTGTCCCTGACTTCTTCGCAGAGCTCAGCGGCCCGGTCTTCATCTACGTTGCGGGCGTAGCCTTCCTTGACGACCTCAAGATCCACTCGGGGATAAAGTGACTTGGTAATCGCCAAAGTTTGGCTAGCGCCATTGGCCGCCGTCTCATTCAAAAGGTTCTTGAGCGCCACAGGGGCTTCCTCCAGCCGAGAGATGACCTGGTCCCTACTAAGTGGCCTCTCACCCACGGGATGAAGCGAACTCAGCAGCGTCCTAGAGGCCTCCTGAAGCTTGGCGCAGGACCCCTCAAGGGCTTCAACCCTCTCACTGAAGACGGTGTACTGCGCCCGTGTTTTGAGTTTATAATCTGCAAGGCAAAACATTAGAAAGGGCAATGAAGGCATAGTGCCGAGACGCCGGACGTACCTTCAAACTCCTTCTCTAGTTTCGTCCTGGAATCCTCCGCGGCTCTAAGTTGCTCTTGGAGCTTTGCAAAGGCGGAGTCCCGAGCTGACATGGAGACCAGAAGATCAAGAAGCCAGTTGATTGAATGAAAAAAAACGGGGCGGCCTAGTAAATATCTACCGCGAAGGGAGCCAACGACGTCTAGCTTCTCCTGGCGCAGAGCACTTTGCTCCTCCCGCGACGCCTGGACCTCGGACCGAAGGGATCACACCTCGGCCGCATGCTCGGCCTTGACGTGTTCCAAGTCGACCAAGTATTCTTGGCGCGTCCGGATTTCAGGGAGCATCTTCTGGAAGTATTCGGCTTTCTGTTCGAAACGCTCCCCTATTTTCTATAATCGTCACAGGAAAAGGTAACCACATGACAAACGACGGAAGCAGGAATACAGCAGTTGTAGAGGAATGCTTACCCGGGTCGCTCGCGCGCAAGCCTCGGCGTGAATATAAAAGTCGTTCCTCTCCTTCTCCTTCTCCTCCTCCTCCGGGTCTTCCAGGAGCTTCGAGCCTTCCTCCTCATCAATCCATGCGGCTTCCGTTATGAGCCGGGGGCGAGCAGGGGCTGGTGGGACTCGGTGGATCTCTTCGACCTCGGGGGACGGGCAGGAGGCGGCTCGATGCGAGGATCCGGCACGGCGGGAGGAGTAGGAGACGATGCCGAGGCCGGGAGGGAGGCGCCGGTATCCTCGAGTCGCGGCCCCACGGCCGGGCGCAAACCTGGGCTCGGCCTCCACGGGGCCATAGGCGGTGTCGGCGGGAACATCAAGTGAAGGATCCTATGAGGAGAATTGTCGTGAGCACGCAAAGCAGGCCAAATAGGAGTCGGCAAGGTAACAAACCTGTCGAACTTCCTCATCTTCATCGGGGGCTTCTTCCGAGCGGTCGGGCCGCCCCCGGAAGGACCACTCGGGATGCTACCGACTGGTGCCCGGGGCTCCTCTTGAAAACCCGAGTCCTTCTGCGTAGGACACGGCTGAGCCACAGGCTCACGGGGGAGGGGAGCCGAAGGCGCTGGGGCTCGCGCTGATGGTTCCTGAATCTTAGGACCGCCAGCCGGGCGTCGGGACATCACGGGGTCTTCGGTCAATGTCTTTTTCCCCTTCTTCGCAGCGGGATTTCCCGCAGGAGACCTCGTTAAATCGTCGCTTCGGGGAATCGCCTATGCGAGTAGGCATTTCCGGAAGAGGTGCGACACTGAAGAAGGCAATACGATCCTGCAAATGAAGGTTGAGAGTTAGAAGATACTCAGAGACAAAGGGAAACAAAATCAGAATGCCAAACCCGCCTACCTCAGGAGGAGGGTGTGAAGCGGTGAAAGACTTCGGGCACCTAACGGAGAATATGTCGACACTCGGGATGAAGAATTCTCTTGCCCAAGCGCATATCTGTTCCTTCGACAACTCGTCGGGCAGCTCCCGGGTCGGGTCATCTTTCCCTTCGTACGTGAATCCCAGATGAACTCGCTCCTTCAGGGGCTGGGTCCGGCGAGCAACAAAATGGAGAGCCAGACCTACCCCTATGAGACCATCCTCCTTCAACTTCCCAATCAGCGCCAGGAGATCAAACACCTGGTCCATGTCGGCGGAGTTGGGGGTAGACATCCAGGAAAGAGACGATTTGGGTCGGCGCCCGGCAAAAGGAGATAGGGCTAAATCGAGTTTGGCGCAATAGAACCACTCCCAATGCCAGCCTTTGTTGGAGTTTTTGAAGGGGATCGCGAAGTAAGTCTTCTTCAGCCCCTCCCGCAGCTGAAATCTGGCTCCCCTGACAACCTTGGGGTCGCTCTTGGAGGGATAAGGTTTCAGAAGGTAAAAATGGAGAAAAAGATCAAAATGGGGGCTGATACCCAGGAAAGCTTCACAGAGATGGACGAAAAGAGATATTTGCATAATGGAATTGGGATTCAAGTTCACCAACTCGATTTCATAGAAGAAGAGAAGGCCGTGGAGAAAAGTGCTGGCCGAAAGACCCAGTCCGCGCTAGAAAAAGGATTCGAATACCACTACCTCTTCGGGACGAGGAGTGGGGATGGATTCCCCGGCTGCTGGACGGGCGGAGATCAAGCCTATGTCTGGGAAAATCCCATCTGCTACCATGGACTGCAGCCTCTCCTCTGTCATCGTCGAGGTCGTCCAATCCTATGGCGAAGGCGAAGAGGAAGAGGAAGACATCTTCGAAAGAGAAGTCAGAAAGGCAAGGGAGAAAAAGGAGCGAGGGCGCAGCAAGAGAGTGAACCATCGTGCGTCGTACGGCCTAAACCTTTAAAAAAGGTGAAAAATTAGGTCTCCACCGAATCGACGAGAAAAAGATTGCGAAGCGTCATGTCCTTCCAGATTCCCCATAAATGATTTGCAGGCCTGTCGTTTCGACTCGCAGAGTTTGACAGGGTTTGACAAAGTTATATTGGGGGCGCGTCGCTCCACGCAACGGGGCATTTTCTCCACTTTCCGTGCTAATCGGTACGTGGACGATCTCCAATTTGGATAAAAACATGTCTTCTCGTGGTACGCCCCACGCTAGGTCGTTAAGTGGTTACCGCACGACAGAATCATGTACCACGAGTTGAGCCTAAACAGGCACAAATCCAATGGTATGCCCCACGAAGGTTGGAAAACTGTGCGTCATATTAAACAAGTACAGATACCATTCGGATGAAAACGTGATACGCTCCAAGAGAGCCTAAGCTGTGTCCACCATCAATCGGATACGGGTATCACTCAGCCAAGAGCCATGTAAATCCCGATATGCTCCAAGAGGGCCTAAGCTGTGTCCGCCATCGGTCGGATATGGGTATCACTCGGCCAAGAACCGTATAAATCCTGATACGCTCCAAGAGAGCCTGAGCTGTACCCTACACCAGTCGGGTGCAGGTATCACTCGGCCAAGAGCCACGTAAGCATGGTACGCTCCAAATCGAGCCTAAGCCATGTCCTAGGGATATGGGTATCACTCGACCATGAGCCAGGAGAACCTTGATACGTCCCAAGTCGAACTAAAACTATATCTTGCAGCAGTCGAATATGGATGTCGCTCGGCCAAGAGCCACGATGCGCCCCAAGTTAGGCCTATGCTATATCCGGCAATCGTCAGGCATGGATATCATTTGGCCTTGAGCCAGATGGATGCAGACATCATCAGAATCAAGTAACATGCGAGTTCCGAGACGCCCTAGAATGGGTCTAATCCATAATCAAAGGACAGACAAGAACTTCATGGACAAAAGGTACTTCTTTATTATATACAAAAAGTTCCCTAGGCATTATGCCTAGGAAACTATTACATTTAAAGGAGAGCTACACCTCCCCGCGACGCGCCCGGCCGAGTGCCTCGACAAGAGCCTCCCTAACCCTGTAAAGGATAGGGAAGACCTCAAGGAATGCGTTGACGGCCGCGCAGTCGCGCTCCACCGCCTTCTCCTCAAGCAGCTCGTCCACGGCCCGGTCGAAATCCTCCCAGAGCTCGGCGAGTCTGGGGTGCACCCTTGCTTGATGATACCACCGCGGCATGACATAGGTAGAAGCTTGAAGCAGGAAAGTGGAGGGCAAAGAGCGAAGGGATACATCCTAGAAGTGCTTGTCTGCCTTTTATAGGCGATTTGGCAAAATTGAAGTAAATGCGAAGATATTTAGTATCGAAAGCCAAAGAGCTTTGGAGTTAATGTAACTTAAGAAGCCGAGGAGTTTTTCAGCAAACAAGTTGGCGTAGGAAAACAAGACGACCTCGAAGACTGTTCAATGGTTATCTACGAAGAGGATTAAAGCTTCGGGCGGGAGAAATATCCAATCTACATTCGAAAAACGAGGAAGGTCCACGAGGCTACTCGCGATAAAGCCTACCCGATAGAAAATTACACTTAGGTGAGGCAAATATTAAGGATCATATTCGAGCCCTTCATAATTCGCTCGCTGTAAGAAGAAGCCTTCCAATCGAATGGCAGAACTAGTCGGAAGCTCAGACAAGAAGTCGAACAGCCATTCAAGCAGAAATTTAAATTGGAAACATAGCGATCGGAAAATGAAGCACTCAGGGGCTACTGTGGAATATAAGGATCCGGGTACCCTCACGATCCACCCAGAGACGTCCGAGGGATGAGCCCAAGAGGAAGGCCCAGGATGATGTCTCCCGCACCAGGCCCTGTTGCCGTGCGCAAGGGGGTACATCCCATAGATAGTTGAACATATATTTAGATATGATAGATATGGTAGTAATCCGAGTCGTTAATAGGGTAGATGAAGATGTAAACTCTATCCTGTTAACCGACTAGAATCTTGTAACCGATCGGAATCTCCAAACCGATCAGGACTCTGTAAGCCGCACCACCTCCAGTATATAAGGGGGAGGGCGGGTAACAACAAGGCATCAAGCCATAGAGCCTAGAACACCACATATCGCCCAGAGCATATTGCACTTTGAGCAACCCCAGATCAAAGAGATTCGCATAATTCCAGCACACAGGATTAGGGTATTACCTCCATTGTTGAGGGCCTGAACGTGTCTAAAATCCCTGTCTTGTGTGACCTTCGAGTTTGAGATCGAGCGCCTGCCCCATAATTTTATTGCCAACTACAAAAGTCGACATCATATGATTATCGACTGGGGACCTCTTTTTAGAATGAACATCATAAAGATGAATACATAGTTTCACAAACAAGTCACGCACTTTGTTAATCAATATCCATGATATTATTCAAAGAACAATCTCATAGTTCATGAACATTTATGGAAATATATGTTAGTGTTATGCCCTTGAGGAAATCATTTAGATGATTGTAACATGACTATGTTTATGAATAATAATATGATTATTGGTCCAATGAATGTATATCATTGTATTGATTAACAAGTATGTGACTTGCTTATGAAGCTCTTTACTTATTGATGTAATTCGATAAATATCTCTGATCGGACATCATCGTATAGGACAACGATGAGTAGATCAGCACATGTAGTGATCGATGAACATGCTTCATAGATCATGGGATATGGAGATATCATCTATACATTGTGGACGCATGTTGAAGAACATGGGTTAGATATACCCGCAATGGGACACGGCGAGAATGTTTCATTCTTATGTGTCATCAGTGTATCTCATACATAGTAGATGTATAATCCTTAGACCTGAGATTGTCATATTCCCTACATGTGTAATAGTTTTCCTTGGGGCTATCAAACACTACTTCCTAAACGGATAGTTATAAAGGTAGCTTTCATGTTTACTATAAAACGTGCGAGAGGCGGCGATCAAGATGGAATTTGCCACTCTAATGAAACGGAGATATATGATAAGGCCACTCGTATGATATGATTAAGGAAGTGCATGGCCATGCCGTGATTGAGGAGTCAATCACAACTTATTAATATATCACGGATACGAGAGATGGATTGAATCATCAAAGGATGACATGCTTCGCCTTGAGTTCAATCTTCATATGCTTGGCAAAGGGATTATTACATGAGTACTTTTGATAGGTTACATCGATTTGATCATAGTATGTTTGGGAGTTGGCATACTTTGCAAGGAGCGCTACCAACTATTGGATTGAAAAGGAGTTTTCGAATCCATATCCAAACATCGTGAACCTCTGGTCACACACTTAATGGGTGGGACGCATTAATTTGGGTGGATCCGTAATTAATGGACCTCGTGGGCTTAACAGGTGATGGGCCTGGTTTAGGGTTTCATCTCGTGGTTATATAAGGGAGGAGGGTGGGCGCGGTGTGCTTTTCCACGGTTTAGAAGTGATTCACGAAACCCTAGCCTCCTCCTCTCGCTGCCCACCTTAGCGACGGTGCTTACACACCGATGCGGCGTTCCATCCCTGGACGTGTGGACTGCTGCGGTGACGCTGCTGCGACTTCGGCGTGGGAGGACGATCCACAGCGAGGCGAGGACGATCCACTCCATCGACGCAACGACTACGGTGAGGACGATCCACTACATCGACGCGTGAAGGATTCCCCAATTGCGCGTCTAGTGGTAATCTAATCTGTGATCCCCTTCTTGCGAGTAGCTTTCTGGTTATACGGTAGATTTTTTTTGTGCTAGTGTAGCATACCGCGTTCCTCTTCAATATAATCATCTCTATGATTGCCTCTAGGGCATATTTCCATCAATTTCTACTCTAGTAAGAGTCCTATGGCTACCTTACCAGAAATATTAGGCAATAAGGATGCAGATGGTGAAGAAGAAATGGGCTATCAGAAGTGTAACACCCCTGGCCTAAATTCGCTCAAAGCCTAGCCCACCATAGGGCGGGACCACGCATGCATAACACCCCACTTACACATTCATCCTCGTTTTGTGTAAAAGGGTTAACCCGGAGGTCCTATGTTTGTACCCAAATGGCATTATATATTACTACAGCTCACTTTGTGCAAGAAATGTGGGATTAATCCCACCACCGCTCCACATGGGCCACATGGGCCTTCACATTAATAGGCCAGGGTATTACAACAAGGCTGATAACCACGTCAGTGTTATTTTCGGAGGGTCATCTGCGTACACGTCAAAAAGGCAGTTTAAAACTTCTTGGAGGATGGTCAATAGCATCGACAGCCGAACTGGAAAACCAGAGTATCCCAAGTGATCAGATGTCGACCTCACCTTCAATAAGTAGGATTGTCCAAAAGGTATGTCAGTTCCTAGAAAACTTCCATTAGTAGTTTCTCCTACTATTAGTAATTGCAAAGTTGGAAGAGTTCTAATCGATTGAGGGAGTTCTTTGGATTTACTATTTATTCATACCTTAGATAAGATGCAAATCCCTCGTTCTAAGATAAGACCTATTACAAACCCATTCTTTGGGATTGTACCTGGTCCATCAATAACTCCAGTGGGACAGATAATTACATGTCACCTTTGGAAGTGCTGACAATTTCATAACATAGTTGATTTCATTTGAGATTATTGATTTTGAATCAACATATAATGCCATTTTGGGTAGGCCTTCACTAACCAAGTTCATGACAACAACTCATCACGCCTACCAGAGCTTAAAGATACCTGGACCAAAAGGTGTGATTAATGTGCAAGGTAACCAAGTTACTGCACTTAATTGTGATCGCAAATCACTCAAAATTATTGATCAATTACCATTAAGTAATTCTAATGATGTAGAAAAATCTTGTAAGCTCAACAAGACAGAGAGGCTGAAGACAACTCCTTAGCCCAATGAACAAATAAGAGAAGACCACATTGATCCTGTCGACCAGTCAAAAATTATTCGGATAGGGTCGTCAATGGATGCCAAATAGGAAAGCGCGCTCGTTTTTTTCCTCCGGGCTAACACACATATGTTTGTGTGGAAACCATCCGACATGTCTGGAGTCCCAAGGGAAGTAATAGAGCACAGGTTAGCCATACCATCTGATATATGACTAGTAAAGTAGAAGCTACGATGATTCACTCCTGATCGGCAAGAAGCCATTCGACAAGTGTAACATCCCAAAATTTGGCTCCAAATAATAATATAATGATATTTATGCATTTTGTGATTTTTCTGAATTTATTGGATTTTTTAAATTTTATTTTAATTTAAGTATATTGGCCATTTGTGAAAACAAATTAATTATAGATAAAATTAAAATAAATTTTTTCCCAACATATTTTATTTGAGTTCCATATGTCTTAAAGTATTTTTGAGAATTTTTCTGGATTTTTCCTGATATTTTATTACCTTAATCAAATTAATTTAATTTTGGGAATTACTTAAAATTGGGAAATTCAGGAAAATTTTGTGGACAGTGCTTGGGCCAGCCCATTACTGTACACCTAGCCCAACACCTGTGTGGCACGCCTTCTAGAAGCTCAACCGACAGACGATGATCGCCGATCCAAGGGCCATTTTCATCTCAAGGATCGAAATGGCGATCAGAGGGGTTCGTTGCCGCTAAGCCGTTTGTCGCCGCTCTAGTTCCAGATCCAGAGTCTCTGTTCCAAGACGCATCGATTCTGCCACTTCTTCACATCGGGGCTGCGCCAAAATGCCATCGGGTGCATCGTTGTCTTTGTGTTCGGTGAAGCTGTGCCGCCGTGTTATCACCGCCGGGATCGAGCTTCGTCGACTGTCGGATCATCATCGAACGACCGCGATCATGCCACGTCGCCTCATCTTCAGTGAACGTCACCGGTGACGTGAACCATTGGATTAGAGGTAACGCTCGGGATTTAGCCACGTAGATATAGATCCGCAGCTGTTAGATTTAAATTGGATGCTCAAAAAATTGCCGCGTATGCCTAGATCGGTAGCTGTTCGATCGTTGCGCGAATGCGTGATGCGTGTTGGCCGTGGAGTCAAGGCGTCGTGCGTTGGGTGCACAGTGGGCAAGCACTGTGCCATGGATGCGGTCCTAGACCGAGCGACGTGGCGCAATCTGGAGGCACTACGTGTCACGATGACGTCATGATGACATCAGCCGGTCCACGAGTACAGTACCTCGAGTCCACGGTGGACCAGTGAAGTGTCGTGGACAGGTCCATGGGCCGAAGCCACGTGTCAGCCTCTAGTTGGTCTACATGTCGCTTGCACAATAATGCGATTTTTCTTTATAAAAATAATTCGAGAAAATTGGAATTTCTAATTTCAGTATTTTCAGAATTTATTAAAACCTTGAATAGCTATATCTTTTGCATTTGAACTCGGATTTGGGTGATTCAAATTGCTAAAAAAATTTAAAATCATTATCTATTTAATGGTGAATATTATTCGATATTTGGAGTCTGTTTGATCTCAGTTTTGATGTTTATTTGCTATTTTTGTCTCGATTCGCGTAGATGTTGAATTGTTCGGTATTCCGGAGGAGGATTCGTCGCATCAAGACCTAAGTCCAGAGCAAGATCAGAACCTATTCCAAGGCAACTTGTGCTTTGATCATGTTGAACCCATGATTATAAAATCATTATGTTGTTTTACGTTATTGCATATTATGTCACATGTACAATGGTTTTCAATTAAATTGGGACCTAGCTATTATACCAAATTGATCTATACCCTACCTTGTAATTTGTATGACATGATCTATTGTCACCCTAGATTGGTTAACTATAGTTGATTAATATTGATAATCAACATGGGATGGTTAGACTGTATTAGTTGCTTAGCTATGCCACGTCATCACATGTACTTGAATCATTAATGTTTAATCTTGACTAATGGAATATGGAACAATGTTTTGAACTTGTGTGTCATGTGTGGTCACACGATGAGATTAAGTTGTTGTGGCGAGAGGATGTCACACAACGATGTAGAACTATTGATGGCACGTGGTGCTTTGTAACTGGGGTGGTTATGATTTAGATTGGGGCAAGTGGCAAGGGGCAGTATGCCAAGGTGGGCCGTATGGCAGAGGGTATGTGGATGTCTTGTCTTGATCACTTTAAGGACTTAACCTTGCAAGCCTTTGACCTGAGTCTTTCATGCAACCACACGTCTGGACTGGGACATCCTAGCTGACTAATTTGTAATGTTTAGATTTCGGTGTTGCTGTGGTGTATAGTGAGTCCCGGGTTTACGGAGCAACTCATATGGTGCAAGAGGGGTGCCCTGTTGTGGTTGTTTAACCCTTCAGTGTTGAAACCTTAGCAAACAGTACTGGGTTTAGGCACAGCATTGTAAAGGCTTTATTACGATCACTCGCCTTTGTGGTGTTTGGTTGCATCGTATGGGTAAAGTGCATAACCTCTACAGAGTGTATAATCTATTCGGATAGCCGTGCTCACGTTATTGGGCAATGCTCGGGAATTACAATCAAGGGTTAGATTCTTATTAAAAGAAACTTGTTGGGATGGTAGGATTGCCATGGAAAGTTGGAACTTGACTTAGGATTGAATATCTTGTTTACTGGAAAAGATGAATCTATTATTTATTGTTATTGTTTTACTGTTTTCAATCTAATTGATGTATTTTTTTATAAATGCTGCTTTACTGCTAAATAGCCATGTTAAGCCATTCCTTGGAATAAGCCATGTATATAGAATATTAGACTTGCATTCCTGTGCACAACTTGTTGAGTACTTTATGTACTCACCCCACAACCACTTCAGAAGAGGAAGAGGCTACGCTAGTCTTGGACGAGGAGTATCGTGATGATGCGAATGCCTAGGGTCCGAGCCTCGTCAGTTGCCTGTGGCAAACTGAGGAGCTACTATGTTTACTTTATTTCTGTTGCTGCCTATTTATTATTTCTTAGTTAAGCCCTGCATGGCAATAATCATGTAAGGCAACAGTAATTATTAACTAATGAAGTTTATGCTATATTTTGCTGTGTATGATTGTGATAACATCTATGTTGAGCCTGTGTGCACTAGCGTGATCCTGGACTAGTGCGATATACACAGAGGGTCCGCATTTGCATATTCGGGTCCCGACATTATGGTATTTGGTACTCTGCTTCTTCTTGTCTGTCCCTTCGAGCCTTTTTCGATACTGATTTTGCTGGCTATAGGATAGATAGGAAGAGCAATTCTGGCACTTGCCAATTCGTTGGCACTTCTCTTGTTTCTTGGTCGTCTAGGAAGCAGTCTAGGGTTGCACAGTCCACGGTAGAGGATGAGTATGTTGCTGCAGCGAGTTGCTGTAGTCAGGTGCTCTAGATGCGCTCGACTCTGCGGGATTTTGGGTTAGTGATAGCAAGTGTTCCACTTATCCGTGACAACACTTTTTCTATTTGCATTGCCAAGAACCTAGTGCAGCATTCCCAGACCAAGCATATTGATGGTAGATATCACTTCCTTAGAGACCATGTGGAGAAGGGGGATATCATGCTTCAGTTTGTAGAGAGTGACCACCAGTTATCCGATATCTTTACCAAGCCTTTGGATAGCTCCAGGTTTGTTGCCTTCAGGAGTGAGCTTGGAGTCGTGAGCCTTACGGCTTATCGTGAGGGGGAGCTAGTCTGTATATTATGTATTATATGTTTTCTTCCAGCATTTCCTTTCTCTTGCATTTTCTGGGTGTTTATGGGATTATTTTCCTGTTTTGAGTTTGCTTCACTTAGACTTCTGGTATGCTTTGAATGGACCTCTCATCTTATGCTTTAGGTTGCTATCATGCACAATTAGTTGTTCTCTCCTCTCTCTAGGTTGGGCTCCCTCACAGTCTTATAAGTCTAGCAGGTGTTGAGCCCCCGGGTAAACAGGATCTGTGTGCACTTCTTAGGTGGGATCTAGAGTCAGCTTCCCTATGTTAGTCATTGGGGAAGATGAGAGCGAGTCTGAGCTGTAATATTTCTCTTCTATCTTTTCTATGTTATATAGCCACCTAGTTTGCAGTTTTCTTGACTTCTTCTCCTTATTCTGTGTTTTTTGTTTCTATTAAGTTTATTTGGGTTTTTCTTTGCGCCTAATTCTACTAATAACTCAATTTAACCAGATTTGTGCTTTAAATTGACTCATATGTTGAGGGGGAGTTAGGAGATCTGTTCATGCATTGCATATGACTGTATTTTCTGCTTATATGAGCTTTGTCTATTATGCAAATGATCTATTCTTCACGCTATCCACTATGCTACATCATATGGAGAAAATCACTAGCTTAGATATGTCCAAGTTCATTTATCTTGCTAAGCTTAAAAATGAAAATAAGCTTTGAATGAAAATTTTGATGAAACATGTTGCTTTTACTTGCTAAGTTTCTTCTCTAGAGGTTTATACCATGATTTGAGAAATTTTGAAGTTCTCTAGAGTCCCTATAGCAACTTGGGTGAAACTAGTTTGATTCACACTTGAGTCCTTCATTTGCTCATAAAACAATGTGCTAAAATGAAAATTTAAGCAAAAATGACTCTATTTGTGCGCATTCGACTTAACACCTTGCATTCATAAGACCGCTTCCCGTTGCACTTGGGATGAACCTGGAATGCATAGTGTATCACCTAGACCATCCTCTTAAGAGTTCATCTTGAGATGGTCGCATATGACTTGAGTCAATTGATTGAAAAAGAAAAATGCAAATAAAAAAATGCAAGACACACGAAGGAGTGTAGCACATATCCGAAGGAGAGATGTCCTCATCAGATTGGCTACATCTCTAAGAAGGAGAATAGCAAGACAAGGCACAACGCAAGACACACGAAGATTCATAAGTGCCTTGGATGCAACAAGAAGGGACACCTTGCCTCCGTGTGCCCTAACAAAGTGGAGAACAAGTCCACATCACAAACATTGAGGCAAATAAGAAAGGAGCAAGACAAGAGGACCAAAAGAGGACCTAATGGTGTCACTTGCTTCAATTGCCAGGAAAAGGGACATTTCGGAAAAGATTGTCCCAAAGGTAGCACTCCTATGCCCAATATTGTAAATGATCATTATTTGCTTAGGAAAGACAAAAATGGTAATGTGTTTGCCAAGTTTATCGATTCTCCTAAGTCTATACAAAATAATGATAATCATTTGCTTAGGAGAAATAAATCTAGAAATATGTATGCTAAAGTTGTTAGGACTCCTAAACCCATTCAAAGCAAATTCAATAAATTGCCGAGGAGAAATAACAACAGCAAACAATTTGCTAGATTTGCTAGATCCTCTAAATGTCCTCATTATAATGATTATTATGTGCTTAGAAAAGATCAAACTAGAAATGGGTTTGTGAATTTTGCTAGACCTCCTAAGCCTCCTCAATTCAACTCCAGTAGATTGCTTAGGAGGAATAATAATCGCAAACGTATTGCTAGTCATGTTAGTTCACTCAATACTATTAATGTTAGGGCTATTTGGGTCCCTAAATCACTTGTGACTAACATTCTTGGACCCAATAAAAATTAGGTACCAAAAAGTGTCTAAAAGAATTTTAGGTACTTGGAGTGGCATTGAAGGCTTGGCGTACTAAAGGAAAAGAAGATGATCCTATCATGTGCAATTTGGAGCTAAGCATGAAGACGTTCACTTAAATCATGAGCCAATATCATCTCGGGTAACAAGTATTTAAATTGATTACTTTAGCTTCTAGCCTTGTGTAGGTTAAGATGCATTATCACGAAAATTCAATTTAAATTTGCTTGTTGTTGTGCTTGCTCTTCTTTCTTAATTGTTTGTTACTTCAAATTTTGAGCAAGTTAGTAGTGGCGCATTAAGGGGGCGTGCTAAATCATAACCATGTATATCACATCCCTATTTGTGCCCATATTTATATAAGTGCTAATATTTTCTTTTAAACCAAACCATTTAGCCAAAAGTAAAAAAAATTGTAACTATTAGTAATCTTGTGAAAAACTTGTTAAAAATGTATACAAATGCTTTCAAAAGGTTTTCCAAGAGTTTTCTCTTTATAAAAACTAATTTAAAAAATGAGTTTCATGTTCAAAATCTAGTCACTAGTATCTTGTTTTGGATTTAAACTTATAATTTTTATAGAATAAACTGTAAAAGAATTTTGAAAAATAGCTCCAAAATGAAAAACTTAGAGTTGGTCATTCTTAACAATTCTCGTATTCAAAATATTTTCAAAAAACCAACCTATCAAAAGTTATTTGACTTTGAAACTCGCCCAAAAACTATGCTTGACCTATATTGGTCACATTCTAGCACTTTGTGAGTTTCACCTCTTAGATCGGATTCTTGGCCATATCTTGGATCAAAATGGTATTTTAAACTCATACATACCAATTCCAATCAAATATCGTCTCATTTGCTTCTTTTGATACTTTGTGGAATGATGTTGAAAACTATTTGCATGCATATCCTTTATATAAGCATATTTTGGTCAAAAGTCAAAAATATTGTTTAAAAGGCCTATATTTGTAAATATATTTATAAAAGTTCTCAAATATGTATTTCAAATGTTTTACAATGCTTTCGGAGTAAAAATCCCTATTTTAGAAACGAAATAGCAAATTTGGCCTCAAATGGATCTTATAGGATCTTGATTTTGGATTAAATGACATATTTTCATAAATCAAAATCTATTGAGTTTTTGAAAAAGTGGTCAACACAACTCGTAGGGTTGGTCATTTCAAACATTTCTTTAGTTCAAAGATTTTTAAAACAACCAACCATTCAAAAGTTATAATCATTTGAATTTGGCCAAAATCCTTCCTTTAACCCAAAATGACCTCTTATTGCATAGTGTGGGTTTTGCTATTTGAGTTGTGAAAGACCATGTGGAGGTCTACCCTTGTTTGTGATGAGTATTTGACTAAATTTGAGCTTGGGTTGCTCTGGTTTGAGTTTGATTTAAATTGGATTTTTAAATTTGAAGCAATTTGAGTTGAGTCTGCAAAAGCGGCTCTACCAGCTCTGGGGAGCGGTAGTGGCAGTAAACTAGGCACTACCGGCCCAAAGACGGCGGTAGTTATTTTACAGAAAATATGTTTTCTGGATTTCAGTGCAAGCGGCACTACCGGCTCTAGGGAGCGGTAGTGCCAGCAAACTCGGCACTACTGGTCCAAGGAAGCGGTAGTGCTAGACTTGAAGCAAATTTTGGGATTTAAAATTGAAAATTGTGGGCAATGCTTTGTGAAGTGTTTCCTTGTTTTTGATGGTTGCATGTCGACAATGCTAGATCATGGTGAGGCGAAGGATGATCGGGACTAGGCGAGGTGCGCCGGAGGTTCAGACGATCGGGGATCGTCGAAAGATGATCAGAAATGGAGCCGTGGCAAGCCATGAAGACAAGGAACGGACGAGATTCTAGCTAGGCGCTGCATGGATCAATGAGGGCCATTGGATCTTGGTCTAGTTGATAGGTTAGCGGGTCTAGTTAGTATGCTTTGAAAGCCGTGCAAGAAAACCCATTTGCTTGTTGGGTTTTGGGTTAGCCCTTGCATGGCTGTATGAGTGGGTCAATCCTAGCCCTTGATGGTGTGCTTTAGGGTTTAGGACTCATCCAAGGGTGGAGGATGACCCAAGAGTAATATAAATAGAGGGGTAGGGGTGCCTTCCCCTTCTTGAGGGTTTTGAGGTCTTTGTGCTCCTTTGAGCTTTGCCTACTTGCTATGTGGCTTTGCAAATCTCCCTTCTAGAAATGAAAGTTTAATCTATTCCTCCCAATTCTGAATTTATTTTCCGCACTTAAATCCAGTCTTTACATTCTTGCAATTTACTTTTATGCAATTTGGATTTGCCTCCCCTCCTTCTACATGCTTTTGAATCTTATGCCAAGGATGTATGATTGATGGATGAGTCTTCTTCAGACCATATCCCAATCATCTAGGCAGATCTTGTGTTCTTCTTTGCAAGAAACCGATTTTTTGCTCTTGAGAGGATGATTCTTGGAAGATCGGGTTTTTTGTGTTCTTGAATTGTGATCTAGCTTGCTATGACATGTGGGAAGCTATCTAGGATCATCTTGATCATCAAGAACCCACGAGCTAGTGAAGAGCCAAGTTTTTATTGTTGAACCCGTTTTTTTGTACCCTTCCGTAAATTTGAAAAAAGTCAGAACTTTGATATCGATTCTTGTAATCATTTGTTGAAATAGGTTCCTGACATCCTTAGGAAGGTGTCCACAAATTTTCATTGAGTTTGGATTAGTTTTCAAAAGATTTCACGATTTTTCTTTTTGAACTCAGGCTGAAATTGTTGTTCATCGGGCACTACCGCTACAGTACTCCGGTAGTGCCGAGTTTGTGGTAGTGCCGACCTAAGGCTGAAATTTCTGAAAAACTGATTCTTCCGCTTCCATTTGTTTTCTAAGGTTTTTGGCTTGGTTTCTTTGAGGATACAATTTATTTTGGGATCATTCACCCCCCTCTGATCGCCATCTCGGTCCTTCAATTTGTATTTCTTTGTGCTTCTTGGCTTGAAATAGTATTTCTGACTCATACAAAGCTATGAAAGTTCAAATCTCCATAAATTTTAATTCGGATTGCATTTTGAGCTTTCGATAGAAATTAATCTTCTCTTTATGCCTACAAAGCGCATTTTACCATATCTTTTGAATGAAATTTCATTTTGTGGAAATTCCTTTTGAGAAACCTTCTAACTTGTCCAAAGTTCATTTCTGGAAATTTTCAAAACATTTGGACATTATTTGAAAAAAAATTGACTTTTCTTTTCTGTGAGTAAAAATTATGCCTACAATGCAAAATTTCAGATATCTTTGAATGGAGACTCTTTTTTCGAACATTATTTTTGGAAAAGTTTCTTAGGAGTCCAAATCAAGTCTTTGCACAATTCCAAACAATTTCAACTTCATTTGAAAAAGTTATGAGATTTCTCTCTTTGATGAAATGCTGAAAATTCTGACTTTTACATGTTTTTGAGCTGATTTGTGATTTTGGTATCTCCAAATAAAATCATAATTTGAGGATATCATTATAATGAAAATTGATCCTCAATAGTTGTTCTATGATACCAAATTTTATCAGATTTTTTAGACCTCATTTGAGCAGTTTTTCAGCCCACTTTTGAAGCCTAAATGAAATGTCAAAATCTGAAAATCTGAAATTCTAGTTCATTGAAATATTTGTGGTTTTCATATCTTTAAATTGGCTTCAAGTTGGTAGAACCTCTAAAAAAAACTTGTGCATGTTTAAATGTATTATCTCCATGATCTATCTTTGAATCCTTTTGGAGCATGTTTATTCAAGTTTTGTATATTTAGAATATGCTCTCTTTTTTGGTTATGTCATGGTATCAAGTTGATCTTAAATTGACCTATAGTATTGATTTTTGAGAAAATGAGCTTGTTTTAAAACAAATGTCAATGTTTTTCTCCAAAATGGTATCCTCATGCAAAATGATCTTTACAAGTGGTATCTCTTTCAAATAATATCATTAACAATCTTTTCATGTGTTATCAATTGAAAAATAAGCATTTCAAGTGGTATCTCTTTAAAATTGATATTTACAAGCTTTATGTTTTCTTCAAGTAGTATTATAAGTGATGCTTCTTTAAAACTTTCTAAAAGTGGTTTCATGAAAATTCGAAGCTCATTTGGATGTTTTCCTCGTTTAAGCGCTATTAGGCTCTCAAAGACTCCTTTTGTGAGTTTGTTTGCAAATTGAAAAGCCTAATAAAATAAGGAGTTTATTTAAATGTGTTTCAAATATATTTCTCGTACTTAACTCAAACTATGGCCCCTCTTCATGTTTGTTTACTCTTTTGGGCCATATAAAGAAGTTTGAAGAAATCTTGAATCTTATTGAAAATTCTTAATATTTACAAGTTCTTGTGAACTTCAATAGGTCATATGTACTTATTTCAATCTTATTATGACCTCATTTCAGATAATTTTTGCCAAGCTCTCTCTTCTTCAAAGTGGTATTTTCTTGCCATGCTCTTCACTCTAAAAAGTCTCCTTTTTGGATTCGTTTTCATTTTTAGTGTTTAATGCCAAAAGGGGGAGAATTTGTGGGAGCTTAATACCTCATTTGGTTAAGGGGGAGTTTGTGGGAGCTTAATTTGGTTAAGAGGGAGAATTATTAGTTTAAAAATCTCTCATATGCATTCTCATTTGTTAATGCATAAATTGTTCAAAGGTATGCTTACATGTTCAAATAGCTTAAATCATCTCAATATGATGATTTTCATCCAAATATAGTTATTAAGCTTGGATTTGTCATCAATCACCAAAAAGGGGGAGATTGAAAGTTCAAGCTCCATTAATTTGGTTTTGGTGTTAATGACAAATCTAATATTGAGACTAACTCTTTTGATAATCATAATATTGATTAGTTTCAATTGTTAATTAATGACAATCTTTTTATGAGACTAACTCATTTGTTGAGCTTAACTCTCTTTAGTCTCTTTTGGATGAAAAAGATGAAAATATCAAAGGTATGCATTCGAGTTCATATTATCATATCTTGTTGCATTCCTTGGATATAATATTCATGATCATATTTATAAATCTAAATATGAGACTAACTCGTTTATTGAGTATATCTTTGATTAGTCTCATCTCATAGAAAAATGGAAATCCCAAAGGTATGCATCCAATACAACTATATTATTTCTAGATGCATTTCTTGGACTCAAGTTAAAGGATGAACTCTTCCATTGCTTATACATTAAAAGATGTGCATTATGTTTCCAACTTCATCTATATTACATGAATGCACATATCTAGGGGGAGTTCACAATTTTACTTGATCTTTCAATAGTATTGATCCATGTCCTCTTGCTAAACAAAATATAGGGTCAAGACTTTGAAACAATCCGTTGAGTATATGTAACTTGTGTAGTTGTAGTATACTCATGTTAATATAGGATAAAATCAAGTGCTATCTAAGATTGATTATATACATATTGATTCCAAATTCAATTATTTATATGCACATATTTAATGGAGTTTATTCTATTATTGATGGTATTAAGAGTATTGATTCCTTTCCACCATTCCAACATAATTTGGATCATTACTTAGTAACCATCAAAATGAGTATATGAAACTTGTGTAGTTAATATATACTCATGTCAATTTAAATGAAATTTAAATTGAGTTTGGTTGTCTATCAATCAATCAAAGAATGCTTCATCATGTGTTGATGGAATTTCTTCGTTGTTTAAGGACAAGCGAAAAGTTTTGAGTATAATGAAGCATTAGTTGCATCAAAGTACTCAAGACACCTTTAAATCATTCAAATTGATTAGGGTTGTGCTCAATCGATTGTGGGGGCATCCATTATGTGTTAAAGGAGTGCAATTGATGATTGAGGTAACTGTGTTTGTTGGACTAACAATCTTCCATGAGTTTTGAAGTAGGTTGAGTCCAAGAAAATAAAGAATCGGGAAGAAGAAGTCATCATGTGTTAATGAGTTTCAAGGATGAATCCCGAAGTGAAGTGAAGCTAGAGAAGGTTCATCATGTGTTGATGAACAAGAAGAAAGGACTCGGCTTGGAGAGAAGATGATGGAAATCATAAAAGCTCCAAGTGGATGTGCTAGAGGCAAAGGTATAACTAGCTAGGGATAAGGATGTGTTCCTAGTCTTTTACCGGTCTCGGTGTTTGGATGGGAGACCGAGTTGCTAGTATAGGTTGCCGTACTATTAAGAGGGGCCGAGTCATATAGCTTGAGCTTCATCATGTGTTGATGAATTCAATTCGGTTCACTCTAGCTCACTCTCTTGGTTGGTTCTTGTATGAGCTAAGTATTTGCATGTGTTGCAAATAAGAGAGCTCATGCTTGCTTCTTATTGTATCTTGATTTGATTTTTGCATAGAGCTATGGATTTGCATATGTTACAAAAGGGAGATAGCATATTCAAGTTGGTTTAAGTGGTTGTTTGTATCGAGCTAGATATTTGCATATGTTGCAAATAGAGAGCTCATGCATCCGAATCTTAGCTTGTGACTTTTTCATGTGTTGATCATCACAAAGGCTAAGATAGGTTTATGCTTTGCGTTTGCAAAATGAGTTTTTGCAAAATACGATTTAATTGAATCTTATCTTGGAGAATGTGAATAGGGTTTGCAAATAAGCTTGCAAATTGGTTTGATCAAGTGTTGATCATCACATGACTCAAAGATACGAACTTGATTGCTCTTGTTTGCAAGATTTATATTTGCAAATGTGTTTTGCAAAATATTGGTGTTCATGCATTTGATATTGGAGCATGTGATTAGAATTTGCAAATGTGTTTTGTAAAATTGTTTTGATCATGAGTTGATCATCACATGGCTCAATATTTGATCTTATTGACTCTCTCTAAATTGTAGTCACGCTCTTGATCAAGTTTATGTGAAGGATTTCAAGAAATCAGATTTTAGACTTGAATGACTACATTAGAGTCTTTGTTTTTGTGATATGTAAAAATATCTATGTTTGCTTAAATCTTGAAAATGGGTGGAGATTGTAGCCCTCGTGATAAGCTTTGCATAGAGTCCAAGATCACCTAAATCAGAGTTCGGAGTAAAAAATTATGGCAGTTTTAGTCGCTATAGCAGCGGTATGACCACCCTAAAGCCGGTCATACCGCCCCTAGTACGGTATGACCGGACCCCAGGCAGTGTGAAAATTCTAGACAAGGGTTTTCTTTGTTTTTTTTATGGCCGGTGCTACCATGTTGTGAGCGGTTGCACTACTGAGCGGTATGACTACCCCATGTCTGGTATGACCGGATTTTCTAAGTAACGGCTAGTTTTTTCTAGCCGTTGAACCAGAGGCTGGTCATATCGGCCCTAGAGCGGTATGATCGGGTTTCCTGCAACTTTTTGCCCAATTTTCCCCCAACGGCTAGTTTTTCTTGTGAAGGCTATATAAGGAGCTTTGGGGCTGTCATTTGGTTGTTGTTGGCCTTGTTGAGCATTTTGTGTGGTCTTGTGCATGTGTTGCATTCCCAAATTTGGTTCTCGAGCTAAGAGTGAGCTCTAATTGCATGTGTTGCAATTAGGAGATGATTGAGAGCCTCTTATGCATGTGTTGCACTCGGTGATCACCATTGTACATATGTTGTACTTGGTGGAGCTCAAGCTATAGAGCTTGATTTGTTACTCTTTGTGTTTGTTGACACCTAGACGGCGTGTGGTGGCGTCGTGCACGGTGATCTTCTCAAGGAGATTGTGGGAAGTCCCAGTAAAGTTGTGAAGGTCGGAGCTCACCTACCCAAAGGGGGAAGAGCTACTACTAGTCGAATCGAGGTGGGCCATCAATTCATAGAGCCGGTCCAAAGTGGTTTGGGCTTACCTCAACGTGGATTAGAGGAGACCGGCAAGTCTCCGAACACCACGGTAAAACATCATTGTCTCTCTTTGTGTTTGCTTGCAATTCTTATTTATATTTTTGCAATTTACATTCCTAGAATTAAATTGCTTGATTGTCTTTAGGATTGCATATTTTTGTTAGAGACATAATTAGCTAATGCACTTAGTGAGCCTAGTTGACTTAGGCTTTAATTGTCAAAACCTTAGTTTATCGCTTCCGCATCTATTATCTTTTAGGTTTTGACATAAGGGTACTTAGGCGAGATTTTAATTAATCGTAGAAGAAATTTTTAGAGCCACCTATTCACCCCCTCTGGTCGGCATCCTCGATCTTACAAGCATCTGTGTCATAAGCACATGGCAATAATAGGACTTCATGCCAGTTAAACTCAAATATTGCATCGAAACAAATCTCATCATGTTGGACGAGTAACCGGACGGAACTTTCACACCATGCAAGCACTGGCACAGTTCGGTTCTCTCGGCCTTGGATAGAGTGTAACAAGTAGGTTCGCAGTATGTTCGGCCTTTATCGGTCTCTTTCGGTGCTAACTAAGGTTTGATGCCCATATTGACCAAGTCAAGCCGTGCGTTGATACTGTCCTTTGTTTTACCCTTAATGTTTAGTAAGAGACCAATCAAGCTATCACGGACATTCTTCTCTATGTGCATCAAGTCGATGCAGTGCCGAACTTCTAGGTGCTCCCAATAAGGTAGGTCCCAAAATATTGATCTCTTCTTTCACATGCTCTTCTCACGATCCTCGATTTATGTCCCTTTCCAAGCACAACATCCAAGTTCTTAATCATATCATAAATGTCTGTCCCGCTTGAAGGCTTTGGAGCTAAACCATCTTCGGTCGTGTCGTCGAATTGTTTCTTCATCTTGCAGTATGGGTGATTCCTCCGAAGGAACCTACAGTGACGCATGTACACGGTTTTGCACAAGTGATTCAGCCACACACTCTCGATATCATCCAAGCAGTGAGTACATGCTTTAGCTCCTTTTGTACTCTGCCCCGACAGGTTAGCAAGAGCAGGATAATCATTTATGGTACAGAACAAAAGGTAACGCAAAGTGAAGTACTCTCATTTGTGAGCATCCCATACCTGCACCCCAGGAGACCACAATGTGTTTAGATCTTTCACCAATGGTGCTAGGTATACATCAATATCGTTCCCAGGTTGCTTCGGGCCTTGGATGAGTATAGACATCAATATGTACTTCCGCTTCATAGAAAACCTAGGAGGAAGGTTGTACACACAGATATTCACAGGCCAAGTGCTATGATGGCTGCTCATGTTGCAAAAAGGATTCATTCCATCCATACTCAATCCGAACCTTATATTCCTCAGATCCGCTGCGAATTCTTCAAACCTCCTATCGATGTTTCTCCACTGCGTGGAATTAGCAGGGTGCCTAATAATTCCATCGTTCTTATGCTTATCCGAGTGCCACCGAAGCAATTTTGCCTCTTTTGGGTTCTCAAACAAATGTTTCAAACGGGAAATTATAGGCAAATACCACGCCACCTTAGCGGTAGGTCCTTTCTTCACCTCCATGCCCTCGTCGTCACCATCCGATCCATCTTTACCTTGTACCGGGATGCGTTGCACACCGGACATACATGCAAGTTTGCGTACTCTTTACGGTAGAGGATACAGTCATTCGGACAGGCATGTATTCTTTCTACTTCCATTCCAAAGGGACAAAGAACCTTTTTGGCTTTGTAGGTGGTTGTCAGCAACTCGTTTCCCTCTGGAAGCATATCCGCTAACAGATCTAACAGCGCCGTGAAACTCTTGTCGGAACAATCGTTGCTTGCCTTTAATTTTAGCAGTTCCAGCATGGATGACAACCTTCTGTATTTCGACTTGTAACCCAGGAACAAAGGTTTCTCCGAGTCGTCCATCAAGCCCCAGAATTTTATGTACTCTCGCTCATCACGGTTCCCTTCTGTATCCCGTAGCATCTGATCCAGATTGTCATCGTGAAACCTATCCTGATTGAAAGCACAGTCGATATCATCCGGAGTATCATTGACTTCGTTGACGATATCCAGAGTATTGTTGACTTTGTCGACGATGGTAGCACTACTTGGTCCCTGCATAATCTGCTTTTCACCGTGATTGGTCCAACATGTATACCACCTTTTAAAACCCCGTAGAATCAAGTGTGCTTCGATCTACGCTGGGTTTCGAAACATCCTTATATTCTCACAGTCAATGCGTGGACAAGGCATAAATTCCACCCCCTTGTTCAACATATCTTCCTCTGCAACTCTTCTAAAAGCGGAGACACCATTAATGTACTCGACGCTCTCACGGTTCTCAGTGTACATGCAGCTTTGGTCCATCTACACTACATTTGTAAAAATAGGTGTAAAATAATGAATTAAGTACACTAGGAGGGCACATGCGCACATATGCTACATAGGCTACATTTCAACTTGCCGATTAACTTATATAGCTCCTAACATCAAAAAGAACGAATGGATATGTAAATATATGCATGTAAGCTACATTTAGACTCAGCATCTTCAATTTTCTCTTCACATGGCTAGCTACATCTTCAGTGTAATGCAATTAGATCCAATTACTAATTTAGTTCAAAAAGAACAAATGGATCTACACCAAGCTATATCAAAACCATCTTCAATTCCCTCTTTACCAAGCTAGATGTATATACCTTCAATATAATGCTATTACAACCAATTATTAGCCTGGGTCACCTTTCTTTAAGTAACTATCCACATATTGAGTATAGCACACTTAGAACCAATTACTATTTTACATCACAGAGAACAAATGGAGCTACACCAAGCTAGATCTAGAAACCAACTTTATTTTCCTCTTTACCAAGCTAGATCTCAAATATAATGCAAATTTGAATCAATTACTACTTTACATCACAGAAAACAAATGGATCTACACCAAGCTAGATTTAGAAACTAGCTTCATTTCCCTCTTTACCAAGCTAGATCTAAAATATAATGTAAATTTGAAGCAATTACTAACCTTAGATGACCTAGAGCACAAGGATCTACAATTACACCTCCAAATCTATGGTCTTTTTCCAACAGATCGCCTCTCAATCGCGGTCATCTCAAAAATATCTAGAAAACCCTAAAAATACAGAGGAGGTCAAGGCTCTCTGTTATAATTTATCAGAATTGATCATCATAGATGGTTTGTGGATAAAACCGTCTGTGATATTGCCCTCATCACAGATGATTTTAGCCACAAACCGTCAGTGATGTTGCTTTTTTCCAAAGCCTTTTTTACATTATTCGCATGAAATGTCACAAGCGGTATTCTTGGCTTAGTTGGTAACAGGCTTGGCTTGCATACGTGAGGTGTCGGATTCGAATCCAGGGAAACTAATTTTTTTGTGTACCGCCTGGTATGTGACGCAGTGGATCGGGATAGGCGCGCGGTTCCGAGAGAAAGCCGCATGTTAAAATTCCACAACGAAGGTCATAATTGCACTTCCGCAACGAAGGTCGTAATTCCACTTCCAGGCGTTTCATTTCCCCAACGAAGGTCATAATTCCAGGCATTTTGTTTCCCTAACGAAGGTCGTTTTGTTTCCCCAACGAAGGTCGTAATTGCACTTCCGCAACGATACATATATAAGGTAGCGCTGGCGCCCAAAATACTCGATCGATCGCATTCCACATCCTATGCCATGAGCAGCTCAAACTCCATCCCCTCCTCTATTAGCTCCGCCACCCCATGTGGGACTCCACTACCGTCACCTCCGACGTCGCCTCCGCCACCGCCTTCACCTCCACTGCCGACTTACCCTCCGCCACTGCCACCGTCTTCGCCTCCTCGGCCACCGAAGCCCCTGCGACAATGGCTGCAGCGCCATAGCGCAATATCAATGAATCCGTTGGCCGTGGCTTATGTGCTAGACAGTCTCCTCCACTAGCCAGTACGTCCCTACCTCGGGCACCGCTCCCTCTGCCTGCCTCAAGCGTCGTCGAAAAGAAGCGTCCGACCGCAGCAATCTCCGACGACGTCGACGATAGCTTTGACTCATCGGCGGGCTATCGTGATGGCTAGGAGCTGGAGGATGACCGAGATAGAGCAGGTTTGATTAACAACGCCAACAGCCGCAGCGACGACTTCGACGACTCTGACGACGACGACTCCGACGACGACGAGGACCAGACTAGTTAGGCTTTCCCATTAAGAGCTTTTGTAGGGAAATTTTTGTACATTGTGATGCATGCAAGAATTAAGCTAGTTCTTATATGAAATGCATGTTTCATTTAACAGTTTCGAAGGATTCACTAACAGAGTTGATTATCAGAATTGATCATCACAGACGGTTTGTGGATAAAACCGTCTGTGATATTGCCCTCATCACAGACGGTTTTATCCACAAACCGTTTGTGAAGTTCTCCCCATCATCACAGACGGTTTGTGGCTAAAACCGTTTGTGATGTCGCGCTCATCACAGACGGTTTTAGCCACAAACTATCTGTGATGTTATCTACCTCATCGCAGACGGTTTGTGGCTAAAACCGTTTGTGATGAGCGCGATATCATAGACGGTTTTAGCCACAAACCATCTGAGATGTGCCGAGCCTCTTCCCAATGGTTTTCATAAAAAATAGTTAGTGATGACATGTCTAATATAACTCCTTTTGTAGTAGTGATCATACAATCAAATCTTGGAAATCCATATATAGTAGTAACCTTTCAAACATGAAACAGATAGGAAAAATTACCATATTACACTTGTTAGATCACCCATTGTTTGACAATTAATCCAGGTATATATATGATTTGGTTTGTGCCCATAATTGCATCGTGGCATAATAATGGCATTGCTTCGTTATTTGATTAATCCAGACTGTTGAGTAAAAAGGAATTTTTTTTAAATAATACATTTTTTAATTCAAATTGCAAAAGTATACCACAAAAAAAATTTGCAGAAATATACCCCTGTCGCCCGTTAGTTGGGCGACAACTGCCAGCTCACGTGCACGTCGCACTCCCAACGGGCGACAAAGGGAAAGTCGCCCTCCCAACGGGCGACAACGCTGAAATCGATGCACGGTTGGGCGACAGGGGCGCGGGCGGCCTCCTGTCGCCCAACCGGAGGGCGACTTGAGCCGAGATAAAGACCAGGCTCGGCCGAGAGAAGAAAACTGCAGAGAGAAGAGAAGAGGGTGAAGAGCGAAAAGAGAAGGGAGGAAGAGAAGAAAAGAAGGGAAAGAAGAGCGGCGACTGCGCAGGTAATTTTTTTACCCTCTATTTTATGTAGTTTAGGGTTAGGATTAGGGTTAGGGTTAGGGTTAGAACTAATTAGTTTCGCGGTTTTTTTGTTTAGTGTTTAGGAAGGTTAGGGTTAGATGTAAATATTTTCGCGGTTTAATTTGTGTAGTGTTTAGGGTTAGGGTTAGATGTAATTAGTTTCACGGTTTATTTTGTTTAGGGTTAGATGTAAATATTTTCGCGATTTATTTTGTTTAGTGTTTAGGGTTAGATGTAGTTAAATGTAGTGTTCATATTTTTAGTAATTTAGTGTTTAGGGTAAGGATGGCCCATGAACAAACACCGGTCCAAAACATGAGTAATTATCTACGTAAAACATATGATTATTTGCGTTGTACATACAGTCAGTTGATCTAGTTATTTTCGCGGTTTATTTTGTGTAGTGTTTAGGGTTAGATCTAGTTAAATGTAGTATTTATTTTGTTTAGTGTTTAAGGTTAGATCTAGTTAAATGTAGTGTTTATTTGTTTAGTGTTTAGGGTGGCGGCTTTAGCAGCATCCGATTTGTTTAGTGTGTAGCAAGAAATGATGGTAGTGTTTAGCAACAAAATGCAGTTGAATCTAGTTATATTTTTAGTAATTTAGTCGGTTTGTGGAAATGCATGTACATAGTTGTTTTTACGAATAATAATATGTTGTTACGGTTTTTACAGATAGATGTCGATAGATATGTTTTTTTACATATAGAAGTGCACGTATATATATTGTTAGGGCTGTAGATGTTTTTTAGAAATACAAGTGCAGAGATGAATATTTTTAGTAATGTAGATATTTTTATGAAGTGTAGATATACGTGCATTATAGTTTATAGTAATTTTCTGAAGAGTAATTAATTCGTGTGCTAATGAATAGGTTCGTGAGATATGTCGAGCGAGTTCTATTTAGAATCTTTTATGGAGAAGGGGTTGTCATGTATGGTTGGAGGGTGCGGATCGAGTAACTTTGGTATGTGGATAGAAGTTTAAGTAGTGTTAAAGAGCGGACATTTGCCTCTGTGTTGAATTGGTTGTATTATCGTTTGGATGGAACAAGAGAAGTGGCAGCTCAAGTTATCTTGCCTTTGCACCATGCGAGATGATCCTGTTTATTGGGAGTTGGTTGGTGAAAGGCGCATCTTGGAGGTCATATGTGATGGGGTGGGCAGCGTGGATGGTGTCGGTGCTTTTGGTGCAAGCGTATGAAAGGGCTATTGCATGGCGACAATCGGACGCCGGTGGCGTAGTGAGGTCAAAATGATTTCACTTATGGTGACTGAAATTGGGGAGTCTAGCAAGGGAGCGACATGTTGAGGGTTGCAATGAGGATATCGTCTACCATAGTGGTGAGCAAGTTGAGATTGGGGGATGATGGAAACATTGGGCAAGATCTGTGGGGCAAGTAGACAAGGTGAGGAAATTGAGGAAGTAATAGCACAGATGGAAGAGGAAGACCTTGAATATGAACAAGTAGAAGTGGAAGGCAGCGATAACTTCGGATGAGGAAGATGAAGATGTGGAGCCACTTGTGCGCGTGATTGGAGCACGCATCAATTTAATAACACGGTTGTAAATGAAGGCAATGATACACCTTGGCGATATAGCGACAATGAGGTGAGACCTAACGACATGTACCCCACAAAGAGGCAATGCGGGATGCTATCAAAGATTGGGCATTATCACTAAGAAGAACTTTCGGGGTTAAGAAGTCCACCCCAACCCGCTACGACGTGGTGTGCGAGATGCAAGGGTGCCCTCGAGAGTGCAGCGTACAAGCCCAAATGGGGCACCCACGGCTATGTTGAAGGTTGAACAACATAGTTGTATGGTGAGAAACCACAGTGGCACACAGAACTGTCGTCCGGGTATACTTGAGTGTCATGTACCCGGAGATAGTTGAGAACCTGAATTTTGAGCCCCGTGCTATTATCCGAGCAATTGAGAACATATTTCAGTACACAATTAGCTACGGGAAGGCATTGAGGGCGAAGCAAAAGGCCTTGGAAATGAGATTTGGGAAATTTGAAGACTCGTACCATAATCTGCCCACACTGTTCAGTTGCATTCAGGGAAAAAATCGTGGTACTTTTTATGATTATCAGGACTGTCCGTCGAGGAAGTGGCCGAACAAGAGGCATCTGAAGAGAGTTTTCTTCGCATTCAGAGCTTGCATTAGGGCATTCTATCACTGCCGTCCATTGTTGTGTGTGGACGGCACAAGCCTAACCGGGAAATACAAAGGACAAATAATGACAGCTGTGGGCATCGACGCGAACAACCAGATTCTGCCTGTTGCCTTTGCCTTTGTGGAAAGCGAGAACTATGAGAGTTGACTGTGGTTCCTACGGAACTTGAAGATCGGGGTGGTAAAGACTCATCAACATGTGTACATACTGCATGACAGGCATCTTTGTGCGCTTAGTGCCATTAGACAGATTGCAAGCAGGGAAGAGGAGCCATTTCCTGGGTGACTTGCAGAGCCGATGGTGCATGAGGCATTTGGGCGCGAACTTCTATAAGCAATTCAAGAACAAGGAACTGATGAACATGTTCAAGAGGCTATGTAAGCAGAACCAAGATAGCAAGTTCCGTACACTTTGGAAGAATCTTGATGAGCTAACAAAAAACACAAAGAGACTACAAGCAGTGAAACACAGGAGCAGGCAGAGCCTTTATTCCCTCTGGTAACAGAAGATGAGGCGACGAGTCGTCGTCGAAGGCAAAAGCCGATCAAATGTTTCTCGGATTGGATAAAGCACGAGTCCAAAGAGAAGTGGTCATTGTTACATGACACACATGGTGCTAGATACGGTGTCATGACGACCAACTTGGCAGAGGTGTACAACTTGGTAATGAGAGGGATGAGGTGTCTCCCGTTGGTAGGAATTGTTGAGGGAGTGCTGCGGGGTATAACCAAGTATTTTGTGGATAGGCATAAAGCTGCTGAAGTAGTAATGAGAGATGAGAATGCCTTGTACTCAAGCATGATAAGTAAATACATGGATGAGAAGAGTAAGAAGGCGGGCAAGCATACAGCTATCAAAGTAGGTTCACGAACACTGCGCTTCGAGGTGATATGCAGGGATAAAGGACGGCGGGGAACAAACCAAAAGGTTATCACCCAAGAGTGCATCTTACAGGCTGAATGTCAATGCTCGTGTAACAAACCCCTCCTATTGCATAGGCCATGTTCTCATGTGATAGCTGCATGTGCATTATTTGGAATGCGACCCGGTACATATCTATCTGAATATTTTACAAAGGAAAAGGTGATGGCAACCTGGGGCGAGGAGCTGTATGGTTATGGTGTTGTCGGTTCTTTCATCACAACCCCTAGTGTCGATGAAAGGTTCTGGGTCCCTGACTTTGATGCAAGATCATACAAAGGAGGCCATCGCAAAACAAGGCGTATCAGGAATGATATGGATGAGTCCGAAACTGGTAAGCGCGTGAAGAAATGTTCGTTATGCAAGCGAACAGGTCACACGTTCAAGAACTGTCAGCCACATAACGAAGAGGACAAAGGAGGACACTGCTATTTGAAGAACACGTTCAAGAACAGGTCAGCTATTTGAACTATTAGATGCTATATGTCAAATTAATATTTTGTTCATGTAATGTGCGTTGTAATCTGTTTTAATATAATTTGCTGATGTAATGTGCTTTGTAATCTGTTTTAATATAATTTGATGATGTAATGTGCGTTGTAACCTGTTTTAATATATTTTGCTGATGAAGTGTTCGTTGTAATCTGTTTTAATATAATTTGATGATGTAATGTGCGTTGTAACCTGTTCTAATATATCGTAGTGTGCGTTGTAATCTGTTTGATTATATTTTGTGGATGCTTGTGTACTTATTTGTACGCGTTTGGTTCGATGTATTGTTCTCATGCTTGTGTATTTATTTGTACGCATTTGATTCCATGTATTGTTCTGATGCTTGTGTATTTATTTGTACGCATTTGGTTCTATGTATTGTTCTGATGCTTGTGTATTTATTTGTACGCATTTGGTTCTATGTATTGTTCTGATGCTTGTGTATTTATTTGTACGCATTTGGTTCTATGTATTGTTCTGATGCTTGTATAGTTCTCTCTATATAAGTTTCCTTTTTGTAATTTGCAGGTATGGCTCACTAGGCTGTAGATGACGACTGGCCCTTTGAGTTGGTAGACCCAGTCGTTGACCGTCGTCACCGTGCACACTTCGCCACCGCTTCACCAGAGGAGGAACAGGATCCGCAGGAGCTGTGCGTACTACGGTCGAGGCCACCGCAGGAGCTCTGGACCCTCGATCCACGTTGGATCCCCAGGTAACGTATTTATCTTTTAATTCCAAAATATTACCGATGCAGTATCATAATCTGTTATAATTAACTAGTGCGGTGCTCATATTAATTTAATATTTACATTTTCGTAGGTTGCGAGCGGCAGGATTCTTGCCAGCCGCACGGATGGTGGAGGCGCACGCAGCGCAGGGAGGGACGCGAGCCATCGGTTCCGTTGTGAGTCCCTTCTCACCGCTCTGGTGGATCGGTGGAGACCGGAGACGCACACCTTCCACTTACCTGTCGAGGAGATGGCGATCACTTTGGAGGACGTCTCCTACCTCCTCGGTCTCCCGATCGCTGGTGACCCTGTGGTGCCGCAGGACGTCGACCCGTTGTGGCGGGATGAGGTACTTGCGCGGTTCCATGGTGTGCTACCGCCTGCTGCGTACCGACCCTTCACCAGCACCCTGGTCCGACACACAAGTGGCTTCGACAGTTCGTGGTAAGTAACTAACCTTTCAAACTTAACTTCACATATATAAATTGGCTAGACTAACAAGAAAACTTAAATTTACAGGCGGAGCACATCGTCGAGCCTGCGGACGAGCAGAGGGTGAGCCGCCACCTTGAGGCATACCTGCTCTGGCTGTTTGGCTGGTGCATGTTCACGAGCTCCCATGGGGATAGCGTGGACAGGCACTTTGTCTAGCTCGCGAGGGCGATCGCGGACGCACCCCTTGACGCCGTGCCGTAGTACTCCTGGGGGTTAGCGGTCCTCTTCGCGACGTACCATGGGCTCTGCGACGGCTGTGGGCGGATCGCCGACGGGTCGATCCTCACCGGTTGTCCATCGCCTCGCGACTTTGGGCATCTGAGAGGTTCGGATCGGGCGCCCTAGGATCGACACGAGTCCTCTTGTACACGATGGTGACGATGATGTCGACGCCCCGACTATGGGCACCATCTGGTGCCACCGACGGCTAAGATATTGCAAACCACGGTTGTGAAACCTACGCTTTAACATTTGTCAGTACTAATGGTAATGTTGATTTTTCTGTCGTCACTGCAGCCTAGGTGGGCACACACAGACGCGGTGCGGCTTAGCTACCGCAGATTCGTTCTTTGCGTTCGACCACCTCACCAAGGATCGCAGACGCTGGACGCCGCGTACGCGGAGAGGCGTCGAGCTACGTGTGACGGGTGGATTGTCCACCCTATGCACACGCGACGCGGCGTACTGGCGTACACGTCGGTTCCTCGTGTTCGACGTCCTGGTCGAGGGCTACACTGTCCATCGAGTGATGAGGCAGTTTGGTCTACGACAGAGTTCCCGGTCAGTCGGCCGGCAGGTCCCACAGCGCCCACACGTAAGTTCCCTACATCGATGTTCTCTAACATGCGGTGTAATGACATGTAATAATGCTATATTTTTGCTTATCCGCAGGCAGACTAGGAGGGGCAGGCATGGGGGCACCCCATGGCACGTACGAATGGCGCCATGGGTTGAGGTGGGGAGGAGCCTTGGGCGGCGTCCATGCCGAGGATGCGCCAGACGACCAGCGAGACGTACGGGTACCGGCGGTGGTACACATCCGCACCGTGTGCGTTTGGTGCGTGTCGACCGGATCCTCCTAGACACATCCCCAGGGTGAGGGACACGTATCCCCACCATACGGACTCGGTTCTGCAAGGTGCGGTAAGTTTTGTCTACTGTACGATGTATTTTTGTATTGCATTTTCCTGATTAATGTGTTAGGTTAATTCATATTGTATTTTTCATACTGATGTGCTAGCCCGGTACTACGAGGAGTCCGAGAGCTTCCTGTCTCGTCTGACTTGTGGGGTAGACGTGACCAGAGAGGACGTGACCTCCTTCTTCGTGAGGTTCAGGGAGAGCGCCAGACGCACCTCGAGTTGGCAGGATGCCGCACGCCTCGTGATGTGGCTGACGGCGCTCGCGGCGTGCCGCTTACTGCAGGGAGGAGTGCTCCAGATACATCTTCACACGCCACGTCCTCTCGTCCCACCGTCATGCCGACTTACGCGCCAGGGCAAGCTGCTGGACACGCTGGTCTAGCCCCTCACGTCGAGGTCGATGCCGTCACGCCGTATGTTGTCTAATTATTTTTTGAATGTTACCAACAATTCTTCACTTCTTATAGGCTCACAGGCACGGTGGTTCTCCTCTGCAGCTTCACCTGCCCCTGATGACTATGAGGGGCAGTTTGATGATGCAGCCCATGCGGATTTCGACCTTGACGATGGTGACGTGTCTAGATACTTCGCTGGTCCGGATGAACCTGGATCATCGCAGTTGCAGGGAGCACCACCACCGACGCAGCCTTCTCAGCAGGCGTACGTTACACCTCTAGCTAGACCACAGAGGGCCCACCACGCACCGGCGCAGTTGACGTACTCGCAGGGGTAGGTTCGCAGGAGGCCTGCCCAGCCGCGAGGAGGCGCCCAGAAACGGGGGCACCAGTAGTTTGTTATGTTATTTTAGCTTATGTATTTGATTATTACGTTGTGACGTACTTTTCATCTTATGTATTTAGATGTATACGATATATTTTTGTTATGTTAGTAACCTCTTACTTTTGGTTATGAAATATTGTTATTCCGTATTACAGTAGCCCTACTTTTAAGTATGACGAAGTACTGGCGTGCAGCAGCTTTTCAGAGCGAATAGCCTACACACGGGCGTGCAGCCTTGTCAGGCCAAGTAGACAAGTCATATGCATCAGCTTTGTCAGCCTTGTCTGGCCGATGAGACAAGTCACATGCATCAGCTTTGTTAGCCTTATCAGGCCGATTAGACAAGTCATATGCATCAGCTTTGTCAGCCTTATCAGGCCGATTAGACAAGTCACATGCATCAACTTTGTCAGCCTTATCAGGCCGATTAGACAAGTCACATGCATCAGCTTTGTCAGCCTTGTCGTGCAGCTTTGATGATGGGTGACACGTCGTGCGGCTTTTTACAGAGGATGCCGGCCCATCAGTGCTGTAGTTGTGTGGAGCAACCCCTCACCACCACTATAAAACCAGCAGAGGGGTAGACATCCAACACCGCCAAACAAGCAATACACGCCAGCTAAATCTACACAAATTAGGGCACGAAGTCGTTTCTAGTCGCCTCTTGACAGCGAAGTCATCTCGCCCGAGTACCGGATACTAGTAGCGTTGGCCTTGATTCGCCCGAGTTGCCCGACCCAATTGCATCGCAACCTTCCGCGAAGATGGCGCAATCTACCCACGGAGAGACGGCGCCGCGCTCTACCATTGTTGTGCTGCTCTTCACGGGTAAACTCTTTGGTGTCCATACAATCTGAGTAACATTACCATTTCATGCATTGTTCTTTCTTTTCTCAAAGACAATAACGGTGTTGCTTCTTCCAATGGATCGGCGGCTCGAGCAGCGTGACTACGAATTTGTCTACAATCGCCATGACGCCAACCCGCCGCGAGAACTTCAACGGTGGGAGAGGCGCCAGATCGTCCCGTTCTAGAGCGACGAGTTCAGGCCGTTGGGCAAGAAGCCAACCAATCGGTGAGTTTCATGCGACGAACTCATGCTTCACTCACAAAGTAGTAATTCTAAACAGTTCGCCATCGGGAGTTCAAAAGAAAATTGCGAAATTGCTCGAGTCACAGGAGAAACCTCCTCAGGGGCCACCCGAAAGCCCTGACTTTTGCGAACACGGGCTTCAGGCAGTGGTTGATACCTGCCACGAAGAACTAGCGGATCGGAGATTCTACCGGTGCCCCTTGGCTGAGGATGAATGGTGCGGCTACTTCAACTGGGTGGACCTGGAGACTTACCACCCACATCTCAAACTTCCCGTATGGGATAACTGGGGGGAGCAACCCTCCCCGTGGTGCTACTACCGCCCAGAAAAGCCAGACTGTCGGGACCCGGATTTGCAAATCCGAAACCCTCTGTGTATACTGCACTAGTCCAGGATCACTCTAGTGCACACAGTGGAAACATAGATGAAATACCATTCCATACAACGAATTAACTAGGAAGAAGCAATTTATTATTAAATAAAGCAAACGACCTTATGGTCAATGTTTACACCATTATGCCTTAAGGGCTTAAGAAACAAATACTATTGCAATGAAAAGATAACTTGAACCATTCGACATGCCACGGGCAATCGTCGTGGAACGCCTTCCTAATCCACGTAGTCTTCATAGAATTCCTCCTCATGATATTCATTATCTCCTTGACAAGCGATCAACAAGGGCATAAAGCCGTGAGTACAAAGGTACTCGACAAGCCGTCTGGAATTGATGCAATATATTCATGCGGCTTGACAAGGATGGCTATATAGTTCATTTGCGTAAAGCAACGACTTGAATTGAAATACAATAAATAGATTGAAAGCATATTTATGAAAAGATAATAAATAAGCGGTAGATCAATGATAGACAACAAAAGCGACGGTGAACTCCCGTTCACATCCCAACAATTCCACATTCCACATTTTATGAAACACTCTATACCCGTGTGAAATTCCGGGCTTTGTCCATGACCATGACGCGCTATTCGAATAGTTTTACACTCTGCAGAGGTTGTACAACTTTACCCACAAGACATGAACATCTCTTTGTGCAATCGATCTTAACACACTTCCTTTGGTGTGTCGCAGAGATATCATGACAAAGCCTTTACAATGCAATTGTCTAAACTCGATCTTGACGCTAAGGTTTCGCCCTTTAGGGCCCCTCTTGCGCCTTGCGAATCTACCGTCCATCCCGGAACCCACACCACCAACTGGCAGTATTCAAGGCTAGACATTGCAAATTAATCAACTAAGTCTGTCCCATTCCAAACATGTGGTAATACGGTTAGGCCCAGTTCAATGGCGCACAAGATTAAGTCCTTAAGTTGTCTCAGGCAAGACATCCACATCCCAATATGCTAGAAAGCACCCCCTTTACTTCACGATCACTTGCCCGAGGGAAAACAATTCGTTCAACCAAGACCAATGGCAAACCCTGCCATGGTACAACAAATTTTACAACAGTGGCTACCGGCCACGATTCAATATCTCATTAAGTCAAGATTAACATTATTCAATGTGTGACATGAATCCCAACGTATATGTAAGCATGTCTAAGCATAGCTACGATAACCCAATGTTGGTATAATGATTATGTCCAACTAGTAATGTCCCAACCTAGGTTTAACAATGGATACATGGCATACAACTAATCAAGGTGGTATAATGTCAACTAGGTATACATCTACTCCTATTAAATAAGCATTGATACACAAAATAGCATGCAATTGTAATAAAGTAAATTACTTTTGCAAACATAGGATCAATATGATCAAAGGATTACGACTTGCCTTGCTGATCTAGTGCTGAATCTTGGTCTTCGAAGTCTTCGTTCGCTCCCTCGGAATTAGCGTCTACCGGAAAAGAAGCAACGAAACCAAATAAATACAAAACAGAGACTCAAACAAGTTCAAAACTGAAAATAAATGGCTCTGGAAGATAGATCTTGATTTTAGAAAAATTTAGAAACTTGAATCTCCTCAATCGGAGTTCGTATGAGCGAGAACGGGTCTCCGAAAGATTAAATTCAGAGAAAATACAGAAAATCAGAATTTCTGGATTTATTTTTATACTGAAAAAGCGATTTATTGCGCAACGCTGACGTCATCGGGTTCACGGCGCGGCTCGGTTCACCGTGCACCCGGCGCACGGCTGACGTCATCGCTGACGCGAGCGACTCGGCTGACGCAAGCGGTGACGCAAGAGCTGACGCAGGCGGCCACGCGTCACGCATCTGGCGAGAGAGCCAGATCGGACGGCCGAGGAGTGGCGCAGCGGCCGGAGGTGACGCGGCGCAATCCGAGCTCAGTAGCGATCCGACGGCAATGTGGTGGCCGGTATTTGGCTAAGCCAAGGCCGTGCGGCGAGCGGGAGCGCCCGGCGACGCGGCCGGGGCGAGGCGGCGGAAGAAGAATGGGCCGAGGAAGATTCGGCCCGAAAGGGTTTTTGAAAATAGAATCATTTTTCCGATTTAAGAAAAATCCAGAAATTCGAATAAAATCAAATAAATTCAAATAAATATCAAATAAATTCAGAAAAATCCCCAAAAATACAGAAAAAATCCTTGGAGCACAAGGAACCCAACTAAAACTGAAATTCTTTAGTTTGATGAATGGTTTAGCCAAATTAAATCCTTTCATTTATGGAAAATTCAAATTAAGCTGGAATTAATTCAAAGAAATGCAAATGGTTCATCTTTGATTTCTAACATTCCAAAACTTCAATTTTTGGGATGTTACACAGACCCCGAGTACGCCTATGGTATTATTCAACGACCACAGCGGGCATACTGTATTGACTGCAGGGCACGCTTCCAGTTGTACAAGGATAAGCCCAACACACACCTCCTGCACCATATAGTGGAGTGCGAGCCGAAACAGAGCAGGCGTCACAGCAAGTCTCTGCCAACGGCCAACGCAACAGAGGTGCAAGAGGGTACCTCCTCTCGAAGAGGAAGGGACAAGGGGAAGCAACCGGTCGAGGTCCGCACCACGCAACAAATCCTTGATGCGTTACGCAGACCATCCGAGAACCTGGTTGATATTAATATAGGGGACGTCGGGAATCGGGATGACCAAAAAATTATGTCTTACACACCCGAGACGTACGGCATAGGCCACCGAATCGGCAACACCTGGGAGCACTGCGGATCCCCATGGAGTTCTTTCACAGTAGGGATTGAGCGGTGTCCGAGTACAAATCTCAAAATTTACACGGGTCAGGTAATATGCAGAAAATGTGGGACATCATTCTAGCTATACCCAGATAGGCGGAACGATCATCCGTTACACCATGACAAACAATGCTTTCGTTAGTTAGTTCAAGCAATTTCGTTACTATTGTAATGCCCTTGTAATATAATCTAATCTATTGCTTATTTTATCATCTGAACATTCGGTGCAAGCACCCTTATATATGTTCAACAAATAGTTTAACACATGATTACAAATCATAGTTTAATAACGCGATTTAAGGGCTTCGTACGAACTATTCATAACAAGATTACAAATCATGTATGTTGCAATAACGCGATTTTGTCCACAAGCAATAACGCAGAAGGCTACGAATTGTTCACATGCAATAACGCGATTTCGCTACTTAATTATGTGACACCCCGTTTTTGCAAACAGGAATCTCCATGTGATTACTGTACTAGTCCCATGATCAGTGACTAGCACTCACATGTTTACAACATTCATATCACATCCACAAGATATTAAACTGATAAGCATATATTACAAGCAGTAATAATTATACAGAGTTTAATTATTACAACAACGGAAAACGGAGGAATTAAAAACTCCAAAAGCCATGTGGTTTGCCCGCTAACCCTCAGGGAACTGACTTGGCAAACCTAGGGAAAATCATCATCGAATATTCCGTGCCCTGCGTGATAGCTAGAGTCGTCTAGCACTTCGCAGGTTTCGTCCTCTGAGACAGCAGATGCAAGATTGAGTACATTGGTACTCAGCAAGACTTATAGTGTTTGACAAATGCAATTAGATAGTTATGCAGACTAATCAAGTCAGGTTAAAGTTTATTTTGCAGTTGCTTAAACATTTAAAGATATGACATAATAGATTGAAACATCGCATTTTCAAATAGGCAATTGAAATATAAAGTGACAAGTAATTAATCAAGTCTTTCAACCCAGTCTACCCGACTACAAAGATCCCCGGTGTCTGTCTTTTGACTCAAAAGCTAGTTGCAAAACGGTTTCCTTTTCAAACCCATTTTTCCAGAAAGTACCAAAACATTCTAGCATTGGAATGACTTCACCAAGCGTCCATAACCGTGGACACGGCTAATCGATTAGATTTACACTCTGCAGAGGTGTACAACTTTACCCACAAAGAATGATCAACCTCTTTTGCGAGGCCAATTTACACACTCCCTTTGGTGTGTCGGCAAAGAGATCATACAGAGCCGTTACATTATCTAGATGTGGCTTTGAACCAGCCCGGGACGTTTGACCCTTGCCATGAAAACAGAAACACTCACCCAAGCCGTGGATCCTTTTTCATCACACCCAACACCACGTTTCTGTTCATGGCAAGGCGTACACCGTTGCATTGGTATATAGAAACCCCTACAAGCAAACCAAACCGGTATGCCTGTGCAATCTCCTGCCTTCCTTAGATGCAAAGCCACACCTAAACAACTTAATAGTCTAAGACCCACCCATACAAGCCCTCGTGGTTGTACGAAAATTCTTGGATCTATAGCGTCCCATTGCTCGGTCCTTAATTCGATACGGGCGATACTCCACCCTAACTACGTGCAACTCCCTTTGCACCACCGGCTATTGCCAATAATCGCCCGCATCAAAACCATAGTTTTAGTTTCGGGTTTTTAGCCAAAGTACCAGCAACATTTTCCCAAATGAGGATCATACATTCGTTGAAATGATTGAAAACACGATAAACATCTTTAGCGGATATTTTATGCTAGCGGTTATACCCAAAATGACATTAAGCATGTCTAGTTTCCAACTAAGGTTTACAAGGTTCACATGTTCATACAGATTGAGGTGAACCATAATTTACAGGACTGACTACAGTTCCAACCCAAATTAGCATTTTTAGGGATAACTATCCGGATGCATCGTACATAAGCAAAAACAACATAATTTAGGTAAATTATTAGGCTCGAGATGTTCAAGGGGGTGCTTGCCTTGCAACTCGCTGTCAAACTCCGGATCTGGATCAGCGACGGCGTCGTCTTCCTCTTCGAGGACGTCGGACTCTACACGACAATCAAGTGGAAATATAGTAAAAATCCAAATTCAGAAAGGGCGAAAAGAAGACAGACAGTAAGTCAAATAAGAATTTACTACAGAAAACAGGGGTATCTTTTGAGGGTTAGATTATAAACTTTTAAGATTTCGCTAGGTAAAAATTATGCATTCAAAGCGTTAGTACTTTCTGAAATGAACGACATGGGTTTTTCTTATAGATTATTTATTCTGAAATTACGAATTCAGGAGGCTAAAATTGTGAATTCTGAAATTTATAATTTCGAAGTATAGATGCTAAAATTATTCGAATTAATAAAACATAAAACACAAAATAAGGAGTTGATCACACTAAATCTTATTAAGCTAGGTTACTAGGCTTGCTTATTGTTTAAAACCATTCAATCCGCATTCTAACTATTTTATTTCCTATGCACATATATATACATATATATGTGTGAGTGCATTTGGCACAATAATTACTACATAACTTAAAGTTAACTCAAACCAAATTACTACTTAATCAAATTTAACCATGCTACTGCCATCCTATTATTCCTGAATAAGATTTTTGTTTCTTTTATATTTCCTTAATACTATTATACATATTTGAATTCTTAGTGTATTAAAAACAAGGCTTAAATGAAAATGATTCAAACATGCATGAAAATTAAATATTTTTACATCTTTGGGTTCCTGGAGATGTAGGAATACTAGAAAAATTTGTTTCATAAATTCCTAAGCTTATTTGCAGAAATTTTGTATACAACTTCTATTTAGCCTCTTTATTCAAACTTGAATTTAAAAATTACCCAGTGATGGTTTTCAAAATGTTTTTACATATTCTTAAAGGCCTTGATTTTACAAGGATATAGAAATTTATTTCACTCAATTTGGAGCTATAAATCAAAAGTTAGGGACAAATGAAGTAGCTTGGTTTCTATAAATAAAAATGGAATTCGAAAATACGTTTTCACCGAAGGAAAACGTCTTTCGGCTTTTTGGCGTGCACGCGTTTGAATCGGCCCGCGGCCACTAACGAACAAGCCCGCCCATCGGCGCACCGCGCGATCTAAAGTCGACAACCGTGGCCGCTTCGCTAGCGAAGCGCTGAAGGATGCGGCCATCGCACGTGGGCCAACGACTCAGAGAGACTGCCAAGTGGGGCCTACAGGTCAGTGACATCCTTGCGCATGGAGACTGACAACTGGGCCCTCTGGTTAGTTACCCGAAACAGGGTGATTCAGTCTCCGGCCCACCACCGGCGAACTAGCTCCGCTGCGGCGGGATGGGTAGCACCTCGAGCATCAGTGAGCCGAGGCGCACCTAGGGGCGTTACCCATTCGTCGGGAGGTGGCCGGAAAAGGGGTTGCCACCGCAAGGGTGCGGCGGCCGCCATGGCTGCACGAGCAAAAGCTCGCCGTCGGCCACTATTTCGCTGGGGAAGAGAGGCATGAGCACCAGTGGGCTAAGGGCGACCCATTTCACCTGAGAGTGGAGGCGGAGAAGGGCCGAAGGTGGCTCTCACGTCGCGCGCGGTAGGAAGGAAGAAGAACGGCGGAGGAGGTGAACTGCAGGCGAGAAGAAGTGAAAGTAAGGATTGATCAGTGATCTATGAGGTGCGGCGAAGCTTAAGAACAGAGAAATCCGAAGGATTGTAGCCGATTTGGCTCACTTCACCGTTTTCCCCCTTTTGGTTCTTCACGGCGGTGCAAGGAGAAGAACGCTTCAATTGGCTCGAGGCTTGATGACTCTCAGAGAAGAAGAAGATGGGGTCTCAGTGGTGACACAGGGGTGCACTTATAGCCGGGTTGAGGCGGTCTCACCAGGGTTTGATCGCACGCGCAAGGCTCGGCTCAACTCGGCACGGAAGCGACGAGGTGGCACGTGGGTTTTGAGGGCTCAGGACAGCACGGTATGGTCAAGGCATGGCGTGGAGGTACTACGGATAGGCCGTGGCAGCGCGCAATTGCGGAGCTCAGCGGGATTGGCGCTGAGACGCAGAGGACGGCGAAGCCTCGCGAGCCTCGCACGGCGGAGGGGAAAAGAAGAGAGGGAAAAAGGGAATGAGTGGCTGACGGCTGGGCCCGGGGTCCACCGGTCAGCGAGATAGTTTCGGCACCGCCTTGCGCTAGGAAATGGGCCCGTACGCCATGGGGCCCATCTGTCAGCGAGTGACTCAATTGCTCCGATATAGACTCGCCGCCAAACAGCTCAAGATGGGCATTAAACTTCTATCAACTCGTGATAAATTTTTTTGAAACTTTTTGACCGACATCCTCTTGGAGCTCTTATCCTCCAGTAAAATTTTTAGACTAAAATACCTGACAAAGAATTAAATAAAATTCTGACACTGTGGACTTGTACAGGATTTGCTTTTCGGTATTTTATTTATTTATTGGTGTAAATCCCATTAATTATTTTCCAAAATTTTTATAGAAGTTTATTTTGGCTTATGGATATCTCCATAAAAATCTCAAGTCTAAAACTCAAGTGAATATGTTATGAAAATTCTGACATGAGGATTTCTGCGGGAACATCAGCTGTACGCCAAGTTCAGCAAGTGTGATTTTTGGAAAGAGAAGGTTGAATTTCTTGGTCATGTAATGACTACTAAAGGAGTTGCAGTCGACCCAAGCAAAGTGGACGATGTTGCCTTTCGAGCAACCAAGTCATTACTCGGATCCGTAGTTTTACGGGAATGGCGAGGATACTACCGTCGGTTCATAGAGGGATTCTCAACGATTGCTAAACCCCTGACGCAGTTGTTGAAGAAAGAGAAGAAGTTTGCATGGACGCCAGAGTGCGAGAAAAGTTTTATGGAACTGAAGAAGCGTTTGACGACCGCCCCTGTATTAGTGTTGCCGGACGTGCAGAGTGGATTTGACATTTACTGCGATGCCTCAAAGCAAGGCCTGGGGTGCATGTTAATGCAGAATGGTAAGGTTGTTGCTTATGCGTCGAGGCAGTTGAGACCGCATGAGGCGAATTATCCGACGCATGATTTGGAATTAGCTGCCGTAGTGCACGCTTTGAAGATATGGCGTCATTATCTCATAGGAAATAGATGTGAGATATATACTGACCATAAGAGCCTGAAATACATTTTCACTCAAGCAGATCTTAATATGAGACAACGAAAGTGGTTAGAGTTAATTAAGGATTACAATGTGGGAATTCATTATCACCCTGGAAAAGCCAATGTGGTAGCATATGCTCTGAGTCAAAAGAGCCATAGCGCGAACACGCTGACAATGGATGATCAACCAGAGCTATGTAAGGAATTTGAAGTTAAAGTCGGAGGTTGTTCATGCAAGGAAGTATAGGCTGACCGAAGTAAAACCAACAACGGAGGACCAGTTAGAGAGGGCGGAAAGATGATGAGAAAATTTCTAAGATCAAGACTAAGAAAGAGGAGGGCCTAGCTGTGGATTTCACTCTAGATGAGCGAGGAACCATGTTCTTCAAAGGCCGAATTTGTCTGGGATAAAAGGAGTGAAGCAAGCGATCCTTGAGGAAGCTCACGATTCTAAGTACTCGATTCATCCGGGAAGTGCTAAAATGTATCAAGATTTGAGAGAGGGATTTTGGTGGCCTAATATGAAGCGTGAGGTGGCTGAGCATGTTGCTCTATGCGATGTATGTCAGAGAGTAAAAGCCATGCATCAAAGACCAGCTGGTTTGTTGCAGCCGTTGAAAATTCCTGAATGGAAGTGGGAGGAAATTGGTATGGATTTTATCACCGGTTTACCTAAGACTCAGAGAGGTTACGATTCTATTTGGGTTATTGTGGATCGTTTGACCAAGGTCGCTCATTTTATCCCAGTGAAGACCACCTACTCAGGAGATTGTTTAGCAGAGTTGTATATGTCAAGGATTGTATGTTTGCATGGAGTGCCCAGGAAGATTGTGTCAGACAAAGGTACCCAATTTACCTCAAGATTTTGGAACAAGTTGCATGAAGCAATGGGAACGCGCCTGAATTTCAGCACAGCATATCACCCACAGACAGATGGTTAGACAGAAAGGGTGAATCAGATTTTGGAAGACATGTTGAGAGCTTGTGCTTTGGCTTATGCTACATCTTGGGACAAATGTTTGCCGTATGCAGAATTTAGTTACAATAATAGTTATCAAGCTAGCTTGCACATATCACCGTTTGAGGCGTTGTATGGACGTGCTTGTCGTACCCCGCTGAATTGGAATGAAACGGGGGAGCATTTAGTGTTTGGACCAGATATTCTCAAGGAAGCAAGAAAATCAAGTTGCGATGATCGAGAGAGGTTGAGGATAGCACAGTCAAGGCAAAAGAGCTACGCCGATAACCGACGCCGAGATTTGAGTTTCGAGCCAGAGGATTATGTGTATCTCAGGGTTACCCCTCTTAAGGGTGTTAAAAGGTTTCACGTTAAAGGGAAGCTTGCACCAAGATATGTTGGTCCGTTCAAAATTTTAAGCCGTCGAGGAGAGGTAGCTTATCAATTGGAAATACCTCAGTCCTTGGCAGGAGTGCATGACGTGTTTCATGTGTCACAACTTAAGAAATGTCTCAGAGTGCCAGCAGAACAAACCCCGTTGGACACAATAGAGCTGCAGGAAGACTTGACTTAAAAGGAGCAGCCAGTCAGAATTTTGGATGTTATGGAGCGCAGAACTAGAAACAAGTCTATTAAGCTTTGCGAGTTGATGGAGCAATCATTAGAAAGTGAAGCAACACAGGGCGTGAAGAAGATTTGAAGTCAGAGTTTCCAAGCCTATTCTCTAGTTAGCCCTGAATCTCGGGGTCGAGGTTCTGTTAAGGGGGGAGGTTTGTAACATCCCAAAATTCGCCTAAATACTATTTTATGGTCATTTGTGCACTTTATGATTTTCTGGAATTTATTTGGAATTTTTTGGATTTATTGGAATTAATTGTAAATTAAGTGTTTTGGCCTTTTGTTGAAAACTATTTAAATTTATGCAAATTTGAAATAAAATTTCACCAAAAATATTCTATTTGAATTCAAAATGCCTCAAAGTATTTTTGTGAATTTTCTTGGATTTTTCCTGATAATTTATTTGCCTAAAACTAATTAAATGAATTTCTGTAATTAATTAAATTGATAAAACCTATGTTATTTCGGGAACAGTGTTGGGCTTGGCCCGTATACTGTGCGTGGTTGGCCCAGAGTAGCGCGGCCTGTTTTAGCCCGTTTTCTAGAGGGTTGATCAGCGCCGTCCGATCAAGACCGCGCGGGCAAGAGTAGGGCGTACCGGTTCGGGACTCGTTTAATCGTCGCCGTTGGAAAAATATCGCGGGTGGTTAGATTCGGATCTCAGCCGTAAGATCATGACCGGTAGATTGCGATCGAACGGCTGTGGTGAGTCGTCTTCGCGCAGGACTCGGAAGTGGGCCGTCACCGTGTCGGAGTCAGTTTCCGCCGCCGTACCGACCTAGGGTTCCCTTTTGAGTGCGCATACCGGGGCTATAAATAGGGGGGCAAGTACCCCGAGGTTCGCCCTTGTGCGCCGCAGCGTTTGATCGGAGCTGTTCCGCGAGAGTCTCCTAGATCGCGCCTGGAAGCTCGCCGGAGTTGGTTGCACGCAACGCCGGCCGTTTCGTGCTGTTGTGCCGTCGTCTAGCCGTTTTTCGCCGCTTGGGTTCCAGATCTGAGTCCGCTGCGTCGTGCTGCGTTGGTGCGGGAAAGCAACGTCGCTGTTTCGTTGCCATAACGCCGTGGAGATCATCGTCGTTTTCAAGTCCGGCGAAGAAGCGCCACCGTGTCGCCATCGCGAGACTCGAGAGGTATCAGCCGTTAGATCTACACGCATCGGTCGGGATCGCGCCACGTTGTAGCCAAGCCGCGTCTGTTCAATCGGATCAGCCGTGGATGCACGCCGCGTGTGGTGCATCGGCGAGGGCGGCGCTGTGGCCAATCGGGTTGTGACGCTTGTCGGGACTGGCACCGAGGCACCGTGGACTGGGTTCACGGTGGACCAAATCCAAGCCGTGGACCGAGTCCATGGACCAGGACCACGTGTCAAGCTCCGATTGGTCTAGGCCAAGGCTGACGTCACGCTTGCGCAATAATCGGTTTTTCAATCTAAAAATAATTCGGTTAATTCTGATTTTCTAATTTCTGTATTTCAGTATTTGTTCAAACTTCAAAAGGCTATATCTTTTGCATTTTAACTCGGATTTGAGTGATTCAAATTTCTAAAAATTTGTAAAATTGAGATCTATTTAATGGTGAATTCTAATTGATTTTTTTAGTTCAGTTGCTCTCTGTTTTGGTATTTATTTGCTTTTCTCCTTGATGCAGCGTAGGCGTTGAACTGCGGCGACGCCGAGGAAGATCCAGCAACTCAAGAGCAAGCTCCAGATCAAGATCAAGACCTATTCCAAGGCAAGTTATGCTTTGATCATGTTGAACCCATGTTTATAAAATTGTTATATTGTTTTACTTTATGGCATGGTATTTCAAGTATACAAATTGTTTCAACTTAAATTGGGATCTAGTTAAGCTACCAATTTGATCTATACCCTACCTTGTCATTGTATGCCATAATCTATTGTCACCCTAGCTTGGTTCATTATAGTTGGTTAGTAATGATAATCAACATGGGATGGTTAGACCGTATTAGTTGCTTAGCCATGCCACGTCATCACATGTGTTTGAATCATTGATAATTAATCTTGATTAATGGAATATGGAATGATGTTATGAACTTGTGTGTCATGTGGGATCACACGATGAGATTGAGTTGTTGTGGCGAGTCATGTCACGCAACAATGTTGAATTGTTGATGGCACGTGGTGCTTGGTAATCAACCTGGGTGATACTCATTTAGATTGGGGCAAGTGACAAGGGGCGAGTGTGCCAAGGTGGGCCCGATGGGCAGAGGGTATGAGGATGTCTTGCCTTGATCACTCTAAGGACTTAACCTTGCAAGCCTTTGACCTGAGTCAATCATGCAACCACATGTCTGATATTGGCCAGCCTAGCTGATTAATTTGCAATGTCTTAGCTTTGGTACTATCGTGGTCGGTGTGAGTTCCCGAGTTATGGAGTAATTCACATGGCGCAAGAGGGGGCCACGGATGTGGTAACCAATCCCACGGTGTTGAAACCTTAGCGGGTGGTACAGGGTTAAGCCGGTACGCATTGTAAAGGCTTTGTTATAATCACTCGCCTTGGTGGTGTTTGGTTGTATCACGTGGGTAAAGTGCATAACCTCAGCAGAGTGTGAAACTATTCGGATAGCCGTGCTCGTGGTATTGAGCAATACTCGGGAATTACAGTTAAGGGTTAGCTTAATTAAATGGACAACTTTGTTGGGATGGCAGAATGCCATGTGGAAGATGGAATTTGACTTAGGATTGGAAACTTGGTTTACTTGAGAAATACTGAATCTATTTACTACTGTTATTTGTTTCTGATCTTTACAATCTATTTATTGTATTTGTTCATAAATTGCTTATTGCAAAATAGCCACAATAGCCTTTTCCTTTGGAATAAGCCTTGCATATAGTTACATAGAATTGCATTCTGTGCACAACTTGTTGAGTGCTTTAAGTACTCACCCTTGCCAACAACAATAATCAACAGTCGAAGAATCTACACCTATGTTGGAGGAGGAATTCCAGGAGGACGCAAGTCATAAGGGTCCGAGCCTTGTCGGTTGACTGTGGTGAACTGATGAGCTATCTACGTTTTCTACTTTCCGCTACTTAATTATTAGTTTATATTTCCAGTCTTGCCCTGTGTGGCTTAATAATGTAAGTCGGTTATAAGATCATACACTTAGCTATATCAATAAATGGAGTATTATTCTATTATCGTTGAGTATGATATGATATGTACCGATGTTGAGCTGTGTGCACTAGCATTGATCCTGGGACTAGTGCGGTAAACACAGTGGGTTCGAATCAATGGATTCGGGTCCTTACAGTTTACCAGCATGAATATGGTCAAATGGAAATTTTTCTCATTTTTACTTTTACCTCTTTACCTTCTTACCATTTTCTATTTGATAATTCTATTTGTTGGACTTTTCATACAAAGCACAAGTCCAAGAAAAATCCAATAAAACCAATAGTACCAAGAAAACTCAGAAATAATTATATTCAAATCCAAAAATATTCATTGCTATTTTATTATATATTGTTTTTCAGTTTTGGGATGTTACAAATCTACCCCCTTACAGAAATCTCGTCCCCGAGATTTGGCGGGTCAAAGGTAGAATAAGGTCTAAGAGAAATTAGGAAATTCTTCCTTGAGTTTATCTTCTTGTTCCCATGTTGCTTCTTCTTCCGTATGATTACTCCATTGTACTTTTACCATTTTATGAGTTTTATTCCGAGTACGCCTTTCTGCTTCTTCAAGGATTTTAATTGGGTGCTCACGATAAGTTAAATCAGGCTGGAGTTCAATCTCTTCCAACCGAGTAAGTTCAGCCCGGACGCGAAGACACATCTCAAGCTGCGATACATGGAAGACATTATGTACACTGGATAATTGGGGTGGCAACTCCAACTTGTATGCTTTTTCTCCCATCTTCTCCAGTATACCATATGGTCCAATATATCGAGGAGCCAACTTGCCTCGAACTTGGAATCGACGGATTCCGCGGAGAGGTGAAACTTTAAGATAGACATAATCATCAATCTCAAAGCTCAAGTCATGTCGACGAGTGTCGGCATAACTTTTCTGACGAGATTGGGCTTCCTTCAATCGGCTTCGTATTAAGTCCACATGTTCTTGGGCTTCATTTATTAAATCTGGGCCAAAGAACTGTCTTTCTCCAACTTCGGACCAGAAAAGTGGAGTTCGACATTTCCTTCCATAAAGGGCTTCGAACGGTGACATTTGCAGACTAGCTTGAAAACCATTATTGTACGAGAACTCTGCAAATGCTAAGCACTTCTCCCAATTGGTGCTATAAGTTAGCACACAAGCCCTCAACATATCTTCCAGGATTTAATTTGTCCTTTCAGTCTGACCATCAGTCTGAGGATGGTAAGCAGTACTGAAACTCAATTTAGTTCCCAAGAGACTATGCAATTTTTCCCAAAAACGGGATGTGAATTGTGATCCCCGATCTGAGACAATTGTTTTTGGGACCCCGTGCAAACGCACGATGTTGCTAATGTAAAGTTATGCCAACTTGTCTCTAGAATAAGTGGTCCTAACAGGGATGAAATGGGCTACTTTGGTTAGTCGATCAACAACAACCCAAATAGAGTCATTCCCTTTTTGAGTTCGGGGAAGGCCAGTAATGAAGTCCATACCGACATCATCCCATTTCCATTCCGGAATTTGTAATGGCTGGAGAACCCTAGCTGGATGTTGATGTTCCGCTTTGACCCGCTGGCATACATCGCACTTCGCGATATATTCAGCGATATCCTTCTTCATACCAGGCCACCAATATTCTCTCTTAAGGTCTTGATACGTTTTGGTACTACCAGGATGAATAGATAATGGTGACTCATGGGCTTCAGATAGTATCAATTTCTTGATATCAGAATCATTGGGCACATAAATACGAGTTCCCTTCGTTATTATCCCATCCGGACTTTCTGCGAACTCAGAATTTATGCTTCCAATTGAATGATTCCGGATCGCTATAATAGCTTCATCCTTGAGTTGAGCAACTTTAATCTGGCTTTTAAGAGTTGGCTGAAACTGGAGGGTGCACTACAAGAATCAGGGAAAAATTCGTGGGCCAAAAACCCACGAATTTAAGCTAAAACCCACGAATTTAACTTAAATTCGTGAGCAAATCGTCGAATTTAGTTCACGAATTTAACTCGACGAAATTAATTAATTAAATTCGTAGGTACCCACGAATTTAAGTTAAATTCGTGGGTTTCTACTAAGCCCACGAATTTAATTGGGTTTCTGAGTTAAATTCGTGGGTTTTTTAAACCCACGAATTTAATCTGTTAAATTCGTGGGTTTAAAAAACCCACGAATTTAATCGATTAAATCGTGGGCTAAAAACCCACGAATTTATCGATTAAATTCGTGGTTTAAAAACCACAATTTAATCGATTAAATTCGTGGGCTAGAAACCCACAATTTAAGCGATTAAATTGTGGGTTTTTAAACCCACGAATTTAATCGATTAAATTCGTGATTTAACTGTCATTTTACAAAAAAATGTATATTCCAAATGTATGTTTATATATATATATATATGTATACACTCAATACATATATGTATATATATCCAAATGTATGTATTTATATATATATATATATCGCACTCAATACATATAACAACTAAAGAAGAAAAGAAAAGACAAAAGAAAATTGAAACTAAAAATTGCTAAGCGAAGAATAAATAAGATCATCTATTTTGTTCAAATCGATCGAATCAGTAACACAAAGACAAACTCCACAATGAAGTTGAAGCGAGCGAATAATTAACAAGCGAGACACCAAACCTATTACCAATACTAAAATATGAAACCAACCTTTTAACTCTTCAAACCGGCTTAAAACTAAGTCTCAAAATGTACAAAATTTCGCATGACCTCTCTTGTAAATAGGACATCCACTCGTGAGACAAAAAAACATTTGCGGTTATAATATATATCAATCTCTCAAACCGAAGGAGACATTCTAGCAGATCCTTAGATAATCCAAACACACATCCAACGGCAATTTGTAAACTACGCAATGACGTACAACACATTACAACCACAATAGATACAATCCACAGTCCATTAAAATAAGTCCATCACAATAAGTCGATCACAGCGTATCCATCACAACAAGTTATAAAGTACAACGATTATACACCAATCGAGCTCACAATGGAATTCATGCCTCGGGGTTGTTGGAGTTGTGGGCGCTACCACCACCGTCGTATTTGTTGAAGATGTCTTCTATGATGTCGTTAGAGCGTCTTTGGGCGTGACCTAGAAACCCGCAAGTTCAAGATTAACTTAGGTTGTGCTACAAGTAACATTATCTTTGATTCACATGAATGTCAATATGAGAATATCAATAGTACTATTCAACCAAGACACAATATGAGAATATCAATATGACGGGTCAAGCTAAACAAGAATAGGTATTATATATAAGAACTACACGTGCGAGCTAGTCAAGATATCTTGCAATAATCATATGAACATCAATCTCATATTCAATGAAATATCAAAGTAATACTCTCTAGTATTAACATAAGGTCAAGATTACAACTACAATTATTTAATTCAACTTCCAAAGACCCCAATTGCATCTTTGAGTATTCAAAGATAACAAGCAGTGAAAATAGTTCAAAGAAGCAATAAGAGTTTTGGTAGTCATTTTAAGAGTTCAATATACAAAGTACAAATATAAAGCATTCTACAAGGATAAACAATCAGATTGTACATGGGCAAACAACACTCTACAAGGATGCCATATGAAGCATTTAAAACATAAGTTCACAATTGAACAAGTTGTCTTAAGATAACTTTTCAATTCCAAGAAATCGACACAATATAAGGTTGAAATCAAAAGTTATTGTGAGAAAGAAAAAATCAAATAGCACGTAATGGGTTCATAATTTGGTAAACCATCACTTATCTACATGAGCTGACAATGAACTTTCATAAGCACACAAGTTAACCTTTCCAAGTATGAACATTGAGATGATTTGTGCAAGGTTTAAGAAAGAGTTGCCTAAATATCCTAAAATCGACTCAGTTGTGCATTTCAACAAAAATTATCACTTTTGCAACAGATTACTAAGGTTGATATATACTAAAAGAATGAACTAGATTTCCTACGAGTATATGTCCATCCACGCACACGTAATCTCATATTCAATGAAGCATATGTAATCTCATATTCAAAGAATGAACTAAAGTTCCTACGGAAGCATATGTTTCTAAATTTGAGCAAGAGAAAGGAAGGGATGGGGCGGGTAGCTCACCAAGTAATCAAACTCCACAACAAAGTTCAAGCTAACGAAAAATTAACAAATGAGACACCAAACCTACTACCTCTACTAAAAGACTGAAACCAACCTTTCAACTCTTTCAAACCGGCTTAAAACTAAGTCATTGAAATGTACAAAATTTCGCATGACCTCTCTAGTAAATAGGACATCCACTCAACAGACAAAGAAACATTTGCAGTTATAATATATATACCAATCTCTCAAACCGTAGGAGACATTCTAGCGCATCCTTAGATAATCAATCACACATCCAAAGCGGCAATTTGTACAAGAATTGACAAACTTAGCTCGTGTCGCAAACTTATAATATTTTCGACATCCATACATGTGGTGTCAAATGAGCGTGGTCTGCAGGCCCACGGGTTGAAGTACATAGGCATTCCTTGGCTTGGCATAGGTGGTGGGTACATGTAGAACGGGTTTGAAGGTGGGAGCCCTGTAAGGCATAGACAGTACATCATGCCACATATAAATCATTCATTCAAATTTTAAATAACGAATTGAACCGATCCGTCTTTACTGTGGTGCCTCTCCGTAGAAGGTGGCTGCATCGTGGATTGAACATGTAGAAAGGAGGAGGTTGGGAGCTCTGTGGATCATAGTTTGTGATATGAAGTACACATAATAGAGTTTTTGAAAATAAAGAATGCATGAGAATATCATATAACCCGAGGTGCATCTCCTAGGGGTGGTGCTGCATCCCAAAGAGGGTTTATGAAGGACGCCGGGGAGGTGAGCACCTGTGATGCTTCTCCTTGTGGTGGTGGCTGCATGTGCGGAGAAAACATGTAGAAGGGAGGTGGTGGGAGCCCTATGACATAATAGTCCAGTTTGTGAATTCGTGATTTTGAGCTAAGTGAATTAAAGAGTAATGAACTCAAGTATCTTTACTGAGCAGAGGGCTAAACAACGCACGTTAGGTCCAAGAGATTGTGACGATTCTTTTGCATATAGATTGTTTGTTAGATTTTAATCACAAATGTAAACTTGAGCGTTTTGTTCAAAGTTGAGATTGTACTGCAGATATATTTTCATGTATTCGAGTCTTCTTGGCTTTGCGAGCTTCCTCTCGTGCTTGATGAGACTCTTCTCGTGCTTGACGAGCCTCTCTCTCGCTTCACGAGCCTCCTCGTGCGCTTGTGCTTCCGTGCGAACCTCGACGAGCGAGCACTCCCTGTGAGGAAACCGAGCCTCGTGGAGGACGATCGCATTCCACAACTCCATCCCCATGGCCCACCTACAAACGATATATCTTGAAATGTGACCATGCAATTTTTTCCCTTAGTAAAGCGAAAACAAATAAAATCAGTTTTATTAACGAACCTCCCATGCTTTAGGCCCCCGGCGTGGTACAACGCTCCACATCGGCCAGGTGCGCCTCCAATCAACCTCGGCCCATGACGTTGTGTCATTTGTTACGCATATAGCGCCTACAAAACAACATTTTGGTGCTCTGGATGTAAATTTGCACAAAACATATTGTGTCATTTATACTTACCATCCTCTCACTAGCCCGTCGTCGCACAACACATCCGGTTCTGTGGATCCTCGCCTTGGTGCCCCGGATGTAAACTTCCACAAAAGTGGGAGTACTCCCACTTTCGACCTCCTACGATGCAAAGTTGTAAACATAGTGACAAATTCACTAACAATTATAATACGGTACTTACCATGCGTTGCTCTAGGCCAATGTGTCCGTCTGCGCCGTACTTGTGCTTCCCCAATCTACTTCTTACATTGCCCTCGATTTCTATTTGATTTTTCTTGAAAATCCTCCGACCCCAAGATCGCAGCACATCCACCTCCAAGCCTCCATGTCCTTCATTATCCAATCGACCGAGCTGGAGATACTCTTGTTCATCAGTGTATCCTCCTCGCCTCGGTCCTCTTCTCATGTTCACCTTCTTCACCCTCTTGTAAAATTGATGACAGCTTGAATCGTGCATTCTTTGAATGAATCTCCGACAACCTTTTGTGTCGCCTGTTGAAGACGCTTTTGGCCTTCTTCAAAGCGTTGTAATCGTCTTCGTTCTCAAGGCGGAACCTCTCCTGCATATAATCACACACTGTCAAATTGTACTTACATTTAAAGCAATACTCAAATAGAGTAAATACATAACGCAAACTCACCCGAAGCCACCACCTGCGCATACGACATGTTTGGTTGTCTTCGCCTCCTTCCACGTTCTCCTTCAACGCCCAGTGCTTCGATTGTAGGTCGCGAATCTTTCCCTCACCGACTCAACCATGCCAGTAGTAGTACCGCCAAGGGCTCCCATCACGGCGTTAACCTTTGTAATGTGGCCCGTCCAGTCCAACCCGCTCTTTCCAAAGTGCCTACAACAAAATACAAGACAAAGATGCATCAAAACAATAAGTTGTCACCTAGCTAATGCTAAAAGAGAAGATATAATCATTACACTGCTCCGTGTACCTCTATCAACCTCCTATCGGCCGGGTTGCATCTCTGATGAACCGAGACGGTTTTCTGAAACGAAATGCAAATAATTAGTTCATAGACATTACAATGTAAATATGGAGATTAAAAGATAATCCAATACTACACATATACCGATGGTACCAAGAAGACCCGCCCTCTTCAAGCGGCTCTAAGGTCGCCTCCAACTCTGCATCTGCATTGCCTCGGCCTCGGCGTCTGCATCAGATCTGTTGTCCCATCGCCACCACCCCAACGACCTCCTCGTCGTCCGCCTCGCCCATGTCGTCATGCTCACATCCCAACCGCCTCCTCTCGCAACCCCTACCGCCTCGTCCTCTGGTGGCTGCTCTCGCGCTGTTCTCGTGCTCGCCATCCTTGAAGCACCTCTCGAGCCGCTCTGCCATTGTCTAATCAAGGCGCCCAGCAAATATGGCATCGCCGCCGCCGAGTCCTCGACCATCGTAACCCTTGCTCCTCGACCTTCCGGAGGACGACCACTTGAACTTGCCTTTAAGCTTGTCAACTGATGCCGAACATACTCATCTGCTCAAATTTGACAAGAGTTAGTATCTGAGTTTACAAATAATTTTCAATAACTTGCAAAAAGAATGAGACAACTATAACATGTAAAAATGAAGGAGACAACAATGACTTGTAAAATGAACGAGGCAACAATAATCTTACAAAATATACATATCAAAAGTCGTCGGCGTCGGAATGCGCGTGCGACTCGTATTTCATTGAGACGTGCTTGAAGACGTGCAATCCTTATCGACTTCGAGAGGCGTTTCGTGACGGGCGGGTTCATCTGTTATTACGTCGTGGCATCGGTAGGTAATTGATCGAGTCTGCCCGTCGGAGACAAAGAAAGAATCCTATAGCTTCTTCTTGATATACATCACCCACATCATCCTCTCGTTACTTGCCACATACGAAACATCCCGTGAGGGTATACTTGAGGTTAACTTTAAATACAACCCACCAAGCCTTCAAGCTACGGTGAGGATAGCTCGGGTAGTACACTGCTCAACCCGATGTGCAAGCACGATGTTATTGATATGGCCCCGGCCGCGAATCGTGCTTCACCTCCACCATCCCAAAGTCATCGACACGTGTGCCGTTGTGTGGATCGAACCAATGGCAATCAAAAACACGACCTTCGATCTTTGCCACCCCAAAGGTATACTCAATTATGTTTTGTACAACACCGTAGTAGTCTAATATATCGCCACTGGAATCGGATGACGTTGTGACTACTCCATTGTTTGAAGTGGCCGCAAGTGGACGGCTAGCTTCTAATTTCACTGCTCAAAACGGAACCGTTCACATCACAATGACTATAGCTCCTTGCCGTCACATCACCATGTGAGAGCGTCGGAGATCCTCATGGACGGAGGCATCACGCATACACTATATAGCAACATTCATCCTTTGTTAGTCTAATATTAAGTTACTACAACAATTCATTTTAGAAAATGAATAAATAGTCAAATTACATCTTGTGGAACCATTGCACGAAGCTTGGGCCGCCTTTCAACCCATCACGACGTAGGTTATCCAATTGCTTAGTTGTGGGTTGTCGAGTTGACTTCCAATTTTCTTTGTCAAATACTCTGCGTCATTTATTCTCGGGTTAAAAAGGACACTGCTCTGAAATGTTCAAAACATAATTCAGAAAGTCACTTACTCAAAATATTTTTCAACTTCTACCATGTTAGTGAACATGTAAAGCATGGCCATGTTCCCTCCTCATACTCAACATGGTGTGCGCATTAACGACCCAACAAAGTTGACCCTTGCATTGAAAAAGCTTAAGTTCGCTCAACGGTTCTTCTTCCGAAGACGGCACCGATTCTTACGGACGTTCACGTTGTGCTTGCGCATGTAAATACTTTGTTGAGAAGTTTGTGATCTCTTTACTTGCATAAGCCTCTGCGATACACCCCTCTACCCTTGCCTTGTTGCGCACTGTAGCTCTAAGCTTTTTCAACTCCCTTTCCTGACTATACATCCATCCGAATCTGCGGGACCTCCAACCTTCGCTTCCCAAGGTAGATGCACCAGCAGTGTTGCATCACATTCATAAAACCGGTGGGAAAGTTTTTCCAACTTGCATACAAGCAATGGAATTCCCTTCTCTAACTTCGCATCAACGTCTTAGAGATTTCCTTACCGCATATCCGCTTATAGAAGTGGCGAGCTCGCCAACATCCTCCACAACTCATTATCAAAATAGCCACGAAACATTACCGAACAAGTCTTTCCATGATAATATGGTAATCATGACTCTTTAGCCCGTTTAGCTTACCGGTGCTGACATATTCACACCCATTTTATGTTAGATGCATAGCGGTCAGGAAACTTTAGAGTTTTCAACCACCTCAAAATCTGTTTACGGTCTTCTGGCTTCACACAGTATGGAGCTCGTGGCCGGCTCTCATTCCCATTTAAACCAACTTTAACCTCGAGCCACGGCCTAGCACAATGATCACCCATGTCTTTCCTAGCACTCACGTTATCCTTTGTTTTGTCGGTTACATCAAACACCATGCTTATGATGCTTTCTGCCACATTGCGCTCTTGGTGCATCAAATCTATGTTATGCGGCAGAATCAAAGCTTTCGCGTAAGGCAGCTCCCAAAGAAAAGAAATATGAGTCCGCTTGTGCTCCTTTCCATAGCCTGAAACCCACTTAGTAGATCGTATGCCGACTATGCCACTCACCTATCTCCTCTCCCGTGAGTCGCCGGGGCCCTTTTTAACTTTATCCTTTTCAAATGCTTTGGCGTCGTTCCTAAAAGGGTGCTCGCGGAAGCCATCGTCGATGGTAATCGAAGAATGTGATCTTTTACCGCATGCGTGAGCTCAATGCATCAGTCACCAAACAAATTGGACAACACAGCGACCATGAACACACCACCGCCCAAATGCCATATGCCAACAAATCATGGACCGACCACGGTATGCGGCTCGTAAGGTAAACTCTCGCCACCAACGATGTCGTATGCCTTTTCCTCTCGCCACAACTTCTTGACTCATCAATTAAGGGCCGCATGAACACATTGAGATCCTTCCCGGATGCTTAGGACTGGAATGACAAGAGCAAGGAATATGAACCCTCTTTCAAGCAAATCTCGGTGGAAGATTGTATGGCATGATGAAGACCGCCAACAAGAGTAGGGGCTAGCGCTTGGCTTTGAAAGGTGTGAAACCGTCCGTGGACAAACCAAGACGGACACTTCTAGGTCGCTTGCAAATGCAGGATCGAATCGGTCCAATGCACGCCATGCCTCGCCATCGACGGATGGACCATCATATCCGGTCTTGGTCCTCACGTTTACCTTCTTTGTGCCACCGCATATGTTTCATTGTTTCTTTTGACATGTACAACCGTTTAAGCCTATCCGTGATCGGTATGTACCGAAAAGCCGTTTAGTCGCGACCTTTGTAATCACCGATACCCCTTCCTCATCTACCACCTCAACGAATCGCACTTACCGCAATGCATACAATGGGTATCGTTGTCATGATCCTTCCGAGCAAAGATGCAATTATTCTCGCACACATCAATCTTACCGTAATTCATCCCGAGGCCGCCATCAACTTTTTCGATTGGTACAAATCCTTTGGCATCTTGTGGTTAGGCGAAGGACATCATTCATTAGTTCAAGCAAAGCGTTGAAGCATTTGTTCGAAAAGTTGAACTTGACTTCATCGACATAAGCCGTAACCGCTGCAGGACGGTCACATTGGTCAAGTCATGCGACTTCGTCCGAGGCGTCAAGTAGCCTATAGAATTCCTTAACCTCCTCCGGTGTGACCTCTCCCGGAGTTAAATTGATCCCCCGCCAAGATCATCCAAAGATGTCTTCCATCCGGTCGTGATCCTCCACATGGTCCAAAGATCTCTTACGTCTCGATAGCACGCCTGCGGCCTCTCCATGACGGTGCCACACCAAATAGTTAGGCATGAACCCGTTTTTGCAAATGTGATATCGCACTATATCCTTGTTGTAGTAGCCGTTATTCTCGCAGAGGGTACACGGGCAATACACATATTCAGCTCCTCCAATAATGCTTGCTTCAAGAAAGCATCCGTGATCCGCCCCATTCCCTTGAGTGCCCCCATCACTCCTCCATCCGTCATACATCGCCTTCGATCGTCACCCATTATCAAAGCTAAACAAATGAAACAATGTCAACGCACGACCGTGGCTTAGGTGACAAAGACAACCTATTAGGAAAGAATTGTCCTAAACCCACCTAAGAATGGAGGCTATTGCATGCGACTGTGACGCGTGCGCCACGAATCGAATGAAATTTTGCAAGAGCATAACCCGTTGTTCTCCAAACGCACGCTGATCTTTGGTGCGTCGGAGAACAACAGGTTATATGGCGAAATCACGTTCGATCGCCGCACGCCACGTGCCCTATGCAACAACCAACATTCTCGGCCGTCCAAAATCTTTGGACAATTCCGAACCGCACACCTCACAAGCAAATGTGAGATGCGCCGTTCGAACAGGTGATGCCTATGCTCTCATCGCTCGACACAAACCCTAAACTCTAACGTTATATACGACGGCGCGAAAATAAAATATATATATCATATGCGTGAATATAAAATGAGATGAAATAACTTTAAACGAATATAAAAGAGACGAATATACCATCTCAACGCCACAGGCGCCGCGGAGGGTCCCGGAGGCGGGTGGCGCGGCGGCGGCAGGCGGCACGGCGGGCGGCGCCGGCGATGGCGCGGCGGAGGCGAGGCGCGGCGGCGCGGGCGGGTGGAGGCGGTGGCGCGGCAAGCGACAGCGGGGGGCGGGACGCCGCCGTCGGCGGGCTGGCGCCGTCTCGGCGGCGAGCTGGGCGATGGCACGGCGAGGATCGTCGCAGCGGGCGCATGGCCGGGCGGCCGGCCGGGCGGCGGGCGGCGGAAAGCGTGGCGGGCGGCCGGCGGCGGTGGCGGGGCATGACGGGCGGGCGGCCGGGCGGGCGCTGGCGGGGAGGGCGGCGGCCGGCGGGGTGGCGGCGGCGACGGCGGTGGTGGGCGGCGGCACCACGGGGGCGGTCGGCCGGGCGAGGGCGGCATGGCGGGCGCCGACGGGCGGGTGATCGCCGGCGCTGCCGCGGCGGGCGCTGGCCGGCGGGCGGCCGGGGGCGGGCGGCCGGGCGGTTCACGGTCGCGGCGCGGCGGAGGTCGGCCGGCCGGCGAGGGGCGACGCCGAATGGCGGAGGCGGGCGCGCAAGACGCGGCCGACGGGCGAGGGGCGGGGCGGGCGGCGGCCGGGGGGGCCGGGCGGGCGGTCGCCGGGTTCTGGCGCAAGGGAGGTCGGCCGGCCGGCGGCGGGCGGCGCCGAGCAGGGCGGCGGCGGCGGCGCGACGCGCCGGCGGGCGAGGGGCGGCGCGGCCAGCAAGGCGGCGAGCGGGGCGGCGGTGGCCGCCGGCGTAGCGGGTCTCGGCGGCCGAGTGGAAGGCCGAGTGGGAGCGCGCGGCAGGCGGGCGGCAGTTGCGAGGACGACGGCGCGGAGGGCAGGGCGGGCCGATGGCTGGAGGGGAGGGGGGTGACATGGCGAGTTGCAGCGGCAGTGGCGCGGCGAGGCGGCGCGCGTGGGTGGGGATTTTTGGCTCGGTGGTGGTGCGTGCTGGGCTGTGGGTTATTTTGCCTGTAAATTCGTGGGTTAGGTGGGGCCCACGATTTAAAATTTAAATTGTGGGTATTTGGTGGCCCACAATTTAAAATTTTAAATTCGTGGGTAATTTTTTGGCACACGAATTTAAATAATTAAATTCGTGGGTTACTTGTGACGAATTTAAAGGATTAAATCGTGTGTTTCATTTCGCCCCACGAATTTAATTAAAAACGTGGGTTTTTTATAAACCGACGAATTTAAATAAATAAATTCGTGGGTGTTTTTTTGGGCCCACGAATTTAAAAAACCCACGAATTTTTCTCTGTTTCTTGTAGTGGTGGCCACATAACCATTTTCCACTACATTCAAATTGAGCTTCTGGAAGTCATTGATCAGGTCAGATTGACTAGGATCCAATATGCAATATAGCTTCCAACTAAGAGCGTCAGCTACGACATTGGCCTTACCAGGGTGGTAGTGAAGACCAAGGTCATAGTCTTTAATTAGCTCTAGCCATCTTCTTTGCCTCAAATTCAATTCTGGTTGTGTGAAAAAGTACTTAAGACTTTTATGATTAGTATAGATTTCTGTCCTATTTCCAATAAGATAGTGCCGCCAGATTTTAAGGGCATGAACAACCGCGGCTAGTTCAAGGTCATGAGTAGGATAATTCTGCTCATGAGGGCGAAGTTGTCGAGAGGCATAAGCGACAACCCTGCCTTCTTGCATCAATACACATCCCAACCCTTGAAGCGATGCATCACAATATACTTTGAAGTTCTTGTGAATATCTGGCAGTATGAGAACTGGGGCAGAGGTTAGCTTTTCTTTAATTTTTGGAAACTCTGTTCACAACCAGAAGTCCATTCGAACTTCTTTTCCTTCTTTAAGAGCTGTGTGAGTGGCTTGGCGACTTTGGAGAAGTTTTCAATGAACCGGCGGTAATAACCGGCAAAGCCTAGAAAACTTCTAATTTTTGGAACTGACTGTGGCCTTTCCCAAGCCAACACTGCTTGCACTTTACTCGAGTCAACAGCAACTCCGCCTCCAGATAAAACATGCCCGAGAAATGCCACTTCTTTCAACCAAAACTCACACTTCTCGAACTTGGCATATAACTTATTTTCCCGGAGTTTGCTGAGAACCATGTGCAAATGCTGCTTATGTTCTTCTTCATTCTTGGAATAAACCAGGATATCATCAATAAAGACCACTACAAACTTGTCCAGATACTCCATGAACACTTTATTCATTAAATTCATAAAGCTTGCAGGAGCATTAGTAAGCCCGAAGGACATTACGATGTATTCATATAAACCGTAACGTGTAGTGAAGGCGATTTTGGGAATATCTGATGATCTGACCTTCAGCTGGAAATATCCCAGCTTTAAGTCTATCTTGGAAAAGATTTGTGCCCCATTCAGCTGATCAAATAGATCATCAATCCGGGGAAGCGGATATTTATTTTTGATGGTTACTTCATTTAATGCCCGATAGTCTACGCACATGCGCAGGCTATTATCCTTTTTCTTGACAAAAAGAACAGGGCTCCTCCAAGGTGATGTACTGGGACGAATGAATCCTTTGTCCAGTTGTTCCTTAAGTTGCTTCTTCAATTCCACTAACTCGTTTGGAGGCATTATATATGGACGTTTTGATATTGGTGCGGTTCCTGGCACCAAATCAATAATGAACTCCATGTCCCGATCCGGAGGCACTCCTGGCAACTCAGCAGGAAAAACCTCTGGAAACTCATTAACTATTGGCACAATTTCCAATTCCACAGTGGATGCTAAACACCAGACTGGCTGAGGTGCTAACTCCTTAGCACTTGAGGCAAATTCCACATGTGTTCCATCTTGATTTACCAAAGATATAGATCGATCGGCATAATTTATACAACCCTTATGTTTGGCCAGCCAATCCATGCCTAAGATCACATCTAGCCCAGATGTCTCTATCATGATGAGATCAGCACAAAACATAACCCCATTGATTTCTATGCAAATTCCAGAACAGAAACTAGCAGTTCTAATGGTGGCCCCAGGTGATTGCACAATCATGTGAGTAGGTAACAGAGAAACCTCTAACTTGTTTTATTCAGAAAACTTCTTGGAGATAAAGGAATGGGAAGCTCCTGAATCAAACAGAACCAACGTAGGAACAGATTGCACAAGGAACATACCAAGAACAACATCTGATGCTTCCTGCGCCTCTTCAGTCGTCATATGATGAAGGCTCCCAATATTTCCGCCTTGCGCGGGTGGTGGAGTCGATCCTTGAGTCTGCCGCCTTGCGGCTTCTTGAGTTCGGCCTTGAGCTTGTGGACTGGGTTGTCCAGTCTTCTTCTTGGGACAGGAACTGGCATAATGTCCACGCTCATTGCAATGGAAACACGTGACATTAGGCGCTGGCTTCTAGACAACAGTAGCCGTCCTAGGCTGTTGCACTTGGCGAACAGACTACTGCGGCTGTCGCTGTACAAAGCGAGGAGCCTGACCCTGAGATCTCTGAGTCTGGGAAGTCGGTCGCTGGGCTCTTGGTGGTGGTGGTGGTGGTGGTGGTCGACGAAAATTGGTCGACTGCCACCCTTGTGGCCTAGATGACCCAGCCCCAGATGAGCTACGCGCAAGCCACTTGCGCTTGCGGCTCTCCATTACACTGCGACTACCGTGTTCCACCCTTACGGCTTTGTCCACCAGAGTCTGGAAGTCGTCAATATCTTGGGTTATTAAAGCCCACTTGATCTCGTCATTCAGGTTGTCTCGGAACCGCTCAATTTTCCTTGCTTCATTCGCTACCTCATAAGTGGCATACCGGGACAATTGGTTGAAGCGGTGCAAGTATTCCATCACCGACATCGAACCTTGCTTCAGGTCCAAGAACTCCCGCTTCTTTACTTCAATCACAATTATGAATAGCTAAGAAACCACAAATAAGAAAATTAGCACATATGCTAAATTTAATTATTAGTAGAGGATAAAGTTTTATTTATTTTTCCAAATTAACCTTTCATATCACAACCTAGCGAACATTTACCCAGGGTTTCCTACAGTCAGTGTAGCTCTGATACCAACGTTGTGATACCCCGTTTTTGCAAACAGGAACCTCCATGTGATTACTGTACTAGTCCCATGATCATTGGCTAGCACTCACATGTTTACAACATTCATATCACATCCACAAGATATTAAACTGATAAGCATATATTACAAGCAGTAATAATTATACAGAGTTTAATTATTACAACAACGGAAAACGGAGGAATTAAAAACTCCAAAAGCCACGTGGTTTGCCCGCTAACCCTCAGGCAACTGACTTGGCAAACCTAGGGAAAATCATCATCGAATATTACGTGCCCTGCGTGATAGCAAGAGTCGTCTGGCACTTCGCAGGTTTCGTCCTCTGAGACAGCAGATGCAAGATTGAGTACATTGGTACTCAGCAAGACTTATAGTGTTTGACAAATGTAATTAGATAGTTATGCAGGCTAATCAAGGGAGGTTAAAGTTTATTTTGCAGTTGCTTAAACATTTAAAGATATGACATAATAGATTGAAACATCGCATTTTCAAATAGGCAATTGAAATATAAAGTGACAAGTAATTAATCAAGTCTTTCAACCCAGTCTACCCGACTGCAAAGATCCCTGGTGTCTGTCCTTTGACTCAAAAGCAAGTTGCAAAACGGTTTCCTTTTCAAACCCATTTTTCCAGAAAGTACCAAAACATTCTATCATTGGAATGACTTCACCAAGCGTCCATAACCGTGAACACGGCTAATCGATTAGATTTACACTCTGTAGAGGTGTACAACTTTATCCACAAGGAATGATCAACCTCTTTTGCTAGGCCAATTTACACACTCCCTTTGGTGTGTCGGCAAGGAGATCATACAGAGCCGTTACATTATCTAGATGTGGCTTTGAACTAGCCCGAGACGTTTGACCCTCGCCATGAAAACAGAAACACCCACCCAAGTCGTGGATCCTTTTTCATCACACCCAACACCACGTTTCTGTTCATGGCAAGGCGTACACCGTTGCATTGGTATATAGAAACCCCTACAAGCAAACCAAACCGGTATGCCTGTGCAATCTCCTGCCTTCCTTAGATTAGTACCGTTATACTAATTATAATTTTACTAACACCCTCGTAATATGGTAGTGCATATATCAAAGATCAAATGTGGACCACTGTTCATAAAAATACCCTTTAGACATGATATTTTACGGGCCGCCGAAAAGGCTAAAAAACAAACACTCTACTTGTTACCTTCAAAATTTGTAAATTATTTCAAATTTCTCTGGACCATAAAAATATTTTACTTGAATCCTAAATCTGTTTATCCAAATATTTTAATCTTTTTTGAAGTCTCTAACATTTTTTTTAAAACAAGTAAATTTCTTGGCTATGTCGACCTACCATGGGGCGACCAGTACACATGTCGCCTTTTAATTGGGCGATTGGTCTATGTAGCCCTACCATTGGGCGACTACTACACATGTCGCCCTATGGTTGGGCGAGTTGTTCTGTCGTCCAATTTTTTAAACAAGTCGCCCAATCGCAGCGCGATTGCTCCGTCTAGCTGGCTGCCTAGTCACCATGTCGCCCTATGGTAGGGCGACAGGGGTATATTTTTGCAAAAAAAAAAAATCGTAGTATAGTTTTGCAATTTGAATTATAAAATATATTATTTTAAAAAAAAATTCGAGTAAAAAGTCGTAACACAATAACAGGATAAAACCGGAATTAGCATAAAGTACATTTGGCGATCGAGTCATGTTGGAATCCAAGTCGGAACGGATTAGTAAAGTCAGTCACGGACATGGACTCGATCGCACGCATCATCTCCCTATTATGAAATAATAACGCAAACAAGAGTCAATTAGGCCACGCACTCCTAGTCTTAGCCATTACAGAAAGCTAATTAATTAACTTTTTCCCTCTGATCGCTAGGTGCGGTTCTTGGCTTCCTGCAATGGTGATCACCGAAGGGCCATCGCGAGGCGCTGCTGCCCAAGGCGACGAAGACACAGCTTCTGCCTCCCGCGCCGAACCGCGCAAGAAGCGAATTAGGGTCGCGGCCGAAATTGCGGCCACCCGCGCCGCAGAGCGCAAGAAGAGAAGAGCCCTGCAGCAGGCGCCAGCGGCGGAACCCAGCTCGGCCATCGACGGCGTCTACAGGAAGCTCGAGGAGATCGGCTCGGGAGTCTATGGCGTCGTGTACCGTGCGCGGGACCGCCTCACCGGCGAGATCGTCGCGATGAAGTGCCTCCGCCCGGAAGACCGCGGTGACGACCGCCTCGACGCCGCGTTCGCCCGCGAGGTCAGCGCCCTCGAGACGTGCCGCGGCCTCCCGTCCGTCGTCCAGCTGCGCGCCTCCGGCCGCCGCGACGCCACCACCGGCGAAGCCTTCATCGTCATGGAGTTCGTGGGTACGACCCTTTGGGACGCCATGACGGACGGCCAAGGCAGCGGGAAGCGGCATACCGAGCTCGAGGTTCGCCGGCTCATGCGGCAGCTCCTCACCGGCGCCGCGAGCATGCACAAGCTCGGCCTCATTCACCGGGACATCAAGCCGGACAACGTGCTCGTTGACGGCCGCGGCAACCTCAAGATCTGCGACCTCGGCATGTCGCGCAGCACGGCCGTGGCGCTGCCCTACTCCAACCCCGTCGTGGCGTGGAGGTACCGCGCGCCGGAGCTCCTCCTGGGGTCGACGAACTACGACGAGCGCATCGACACGTGGGCGATCGGCTGCATCATGGCCCAGCTCCTCGCCGGAGAGCACCCTTTCGGTGAGAGCTTCGACGAGGATGAGCAGCTCAGCAATGTGCTTAACGTTCTTGGCACGGAAGACATCCAGTCGTGGCGAGGCTACGACGGTTTTCTGCCGTGGGGCTGTGGGCCGCGCAGCATTCTACGCAACCTGTTCCCCTGTCACGCGGAGGCCACGATCGCCGACCGGCCGGCGCTGTCGGAGGCCGGGTTCGAGGTCTTGTGTGGCCTTCTGAGGTGCAACCCGGACAGGAGGATGAAGGCGGCGCGCGCGCTCAAGCACCGGTGGTTCGAGGAGGAGTGAGGGCAGAGGAGTCAACGTGCGCGACGTGCATGGCGTCCAGAGCGCAGACATAAGCATACTGGGCATGCATGCATCGCAGACTGTTGTTGGTATCTGTAATCTGTTTGCTGTCGGATTAGGTCATCTTGGACAGATTTGTGGCATTATTATGCTTGGAGTTCCCATCTTGATGTTTCTGATGCTAATGCATTATGCAATGGAACATAGATAATAATTCGGAGCATCTTCTAAACATAGATTGCTGGAAAAATTATTCAATTTAGATAATTATTACGCCGAAAAATTTACAAAAAAAAGGTGTCTGTAGCCATTTGAAATAGCTCTTGGCGACAGAGACTCCGTTGATATTTTAAATGGCAACAGAGGCTTGCGCTAAACAAACGGACATCTGGTCACGTATAAATATGTCGTTCTTCAATTTGGCGATAGAGCTTGTTGCGAAATGAAATGGCGACGGAGTGAACCAATCACTATTTGAAATTGCGACAGCGGAATCTACACCTTCTGTCACCTTTAAATCGGATGCATCGACCAGCCTCTGTCGCCATTCATGCCGAGCCAACAGAATGAGAAAAGGGACAGGAGAAGGTAGGTTAGTAAATGAAAAAAATTATAAATGTAGTTGCAATTTAGGTTAGAGACGTATTTATTTTGAGTTGTGCGTCGAAGTACTTGATTGCAGTGAACCCGTTGATTTGAGAGAATTTATCATTATTTAAGTTGTAGGATGAAAAACGGATACTAGAGCGGGGTGAATAGGAGCTAAATAAAATTTCCACTAAAAAATTCAAACCACTTCTCTAGCTAAAATAGCCAACTAAAAAACTTAGCCAGGTTGGCACTACCACAAGGAAAAGTCCAATACTACTAGATGAATAGTAAAATTAGACTACCGCAGGCTAAAGTCCGGTACTACCGAATGAATAGTAAAATCATCACTACCACAGGCAAAAATCCGGTACTACCGGATGAATAGTAAAATCAGGATGAACAGGAAAATTAGCATGATTTCAAAACAAGAATCGATGTAACTTTTGATCGGCTACTCTAAATGCTATGAAACTTTGCACGCACATTCCTATTGATATCAGGAACCTATTTGAATTATCAATCGAATAGATTGAAAATAAAGTTCTGATCTATTTCAAATCTTGGGAAAGTTGCACCAAAACTGAGTCAAAAGCACAAACGTCAATCTAAGCTTGCCCATGGGCTAAATATGAACTTGATGATCTTGAATGATATCTCACAAGTCATAACAAGCTAAGCCAACAAATAAACAACCCCAAATTCTTAAGAACAAGATCTATTAAAAAGCTTCCTCCTCAATCCAAAACCGGGTTTCTTGAGAAAACATTAGAGAGGAAGTGAGATGATGGTTGGAAGATTGGAACAAGACCTTCTCAAGGTATTTCCATCAATCATGAATCCATCCCACAACTCAAAAACATCAGAGAAGAGGAAACTCGAAAATCTTAAGAACACGATGTTGCAAGCACAACTTGAGCAAGAACAAGTTCTAATGGATCTTGCTGAGTTGAGACATATTCTAGATGATTTTCTCAACTTCTTACGTGTCCGAGATCCAATAGAAACACAACAAGTAGAGGTAAGGGAAGCAAAGCTCAAGTTGCATGAAAGAATTAAGCAAAAAAATGCAAAAAAAACTAAATAAATTTCAGAAAATATATGAACTTGAATTTTGCATTGCTTAGAGAGGAGTGGTTAGAAAGCCACACTTTATGGTGGGAAAATCTCAAAGGAGAATAGGTAAACCAAAAAGCCCTTCTCTAGAACTTGGGATGGAGGCATCCATCCACCCCTCTATTTATAGCACACAAAGAGCAACCTCCACCCTTAGTTGACCTTCTTCTCTCTCAAGAAACCTTATCAAGCATTGAGATTCACTCCCTCACTCGTACATAGAGTAACCCACAACCCAACAACATAACAGGTTTTAACCACACACTTGCACGCTTCTCAAAGTGCCACTTAAGTTCATGATCCAATAACCCGCAAACTTAACCTCTACTCCACCTGCGAACCCTTGATCTAACAATTCTACTTTGATTGAGTAGGGCTTGAGTTAGCATCTCATTCATCCACTTATCATCCCAGCTTGTAGCAACTCTCCGACCTTAGTCATCTTACAGCATCACCTTATCGTCTGGACCTCAGCTCTCCTAGTCTAGTCCTGGTTTCATCTGCCTCACCATAACCTAGCTCTGAAGTCTTGCAATCATCTCAGACAAGCAAAACATCACATAGCAATGCTGTGAGACCCCGTTCTGATGAACAGGAACCTCCATGTGATTACTGTGCCATTCCCTGGATCAGTAGCTAGCACTCACATGTTTACAACAATTGGAATCACAACCATACAATAATTATTAAGCGGAAGCTATAATATAAAGAAAACTTTACAACTCAGAGATATAGCAAGAAAAGAAGCAAAGTCTTGTAGTGTGCCCATCCACAACCCGCAGGCAACTGACAAGGCATAATCCCTAGAAAGATTCGATGAAGAACATCCCTCAACCTGCGACGAAAGAAACCTTCGAAGCTTCGCTAACTTATCCACCTAAAAACAACATATAAGCAAGGGTGAGTACTTTTATACTCCGCAAGACTTGAGCTAAACCTAGAATATATGCAAGCATTTCAAATGAGGCTACTACAGTTAATTTGAATAAAGCAGAATTGATAATGTAAAATCAAGTTATTTGCAAACGGAATTTGTAAAAGCATATTCGACTGATATGAAATAAGTAAAGCATAAGTAATACTCACAACCCTTCGCGAGCATCGAATAATCCAGAAATGGAATCCAACAATGTCGATCCTTTAACATACAGCAAAAAGCTGCTAAACAGGTTCCAAACCAAAACCCAATTTTAGGAAATACAAAAGACTAACATTGGAATGACTTCACCAAGTGTCCTTGACCGTGGACGCGGCTAATCGATTAGATTTACACTCTGCAGAGGTGTACAGCTTTACCCACAAGGAATGATCAACCTCTTTTGCCAGATCAATTAACACACTTCTTTTGGTGTGTCGGCAAGGAGATCATACAGAGCTGTTACATTATTTAGATGTGGCTTTGAACCAGCCCGGGACGTTTGACCCTCGCCATGAAAGCAGAAATACTCACCCAAGTCGTGGATCCTTTTTCATCACACCCAACGCCACGTTTCTGTTCATGGCAAGGCGTACACCGTTGCATTGGTATGTAGAAACCCCTACAGACAGACCAAACCGGAATGCCTGTGCAATCTCCCGCCTTCCTTAGATGCAAAGCCACACCTAAACAACTTAATAAGCTCAGACTGTCCCACACCAGGCCCCGTGGTTGTACGGAAATTCTTGGATCTATAGCGTCCCATTGCTCGGTCCTTAATCCGACACGGGCGATACTCCACCCTACACTACGTGCAACTCCCTTTGCACCTCCGGCTAGTGCCAATAATCGCCCGCATCAAAACCATAGTTTTATTTTGGGTTTTTAATCAAAATACCCATAACCAACAGCTTCAATTCCAACATTTTCCATTTCTCAAGAAACAAATTTTGATATTATCATCAACCTCAGAAGATCTAAAAGCATGGCTAAGCATGAATAAGAGTAATCGGATATACCCATGATGACATTAAGTAATTGTTTAAGCTCATTCTATGGTTATCAAGGTACACATATTCATACTTATCAAGGAAGTTTCATGAGACAACAGGTATAACTACCAGTACCACAAAATAGCGAATTTACAGAAAGTAAACGCATGCATGAAACATTTTAATAAACACGATGCAAATTAAATACTGGGATCAAGATGATCAAAGGGGGTGCTTGCCTTGCTTATTTATTGCTTACGACGAAGACGAAGTCATGGCTGACTGAAGCAACGATGGAGGAAGGGACGTCGAATTCTACACGTCGATGAATCGGAAAATAGCAAATAATAAACTTCAATAAGGGCAAGAAGAAACAGACAGAAAATCAAATAAGGAATGCTTTAGGGTTTGGGTTATATGATTTCAAGACCTCACGATTTAGGTAATTACCCATTCATAAAGTTAACGACTTTTATTATGAACAAAACAAGGTTTATTCTATAGGTTATCTATTCTTGAATTACGAATTCAAGAGGCTAAAATTATGAATTCTTGTATTTATAACTTTGAATTATAGATGCTAAAATTATTTGGATTAAAAGAATTTAAAACACTAGTTAAAAAGGGTTATGCAAAACACACTTAATTCCTTAAGTGATTTGCATAAGAAGGGGTTTTGAATAAGATAGATATGTTAAGCTAGGGTACTAGATTTATTTATGGTTTTTAAGAAGGTTCTGGTGATACAAAAATATATTAACTACAAACTTCTTCATTAATACAACGCTCATTTATTCACATTGTAAGGTTCATTAAACATAATGTTTAGGGTTATTTAACTAACATGATTTATGTGGAAAACATGATAAAATATGATTATTTCATCATAATAGTATAGTACATACTTTGGATAATGATTCTAAACAATTTTTATGAATTATAATGTTTAGCTGAAAAGCTAAACGCGTTGCTAAAAAGCTATCATGACACTAAAGTTTATGTTGAACGAAATCGGCCAAACAGGGCTACAACTATCCTTATCATATTAGGGTTTTGCATAAGCAAAAACTAAATGAACCATAAGTTATAAATAAAACATTTTCTCAGAACATAATGGTACATATCTTAAACATCGTTTCTGATTTATTCTACATGGGATTCGCATTAGGACAAGGTATTCTACAGATTGATGAAAAAGTTTAAGTGTTTCTAAAAACCAGAAATTATAATATCTAAGGTTATTTCGCTATCAAGCTTTATATGTTAAGCATGACAAAATTAGATTCTTTCTTCAGGATATGATAGTATTAACTTTGTACATCATTTCTAAATTGATATTATAAATTTTACTAAAAAGACGAGTTATTTTATTTGCGGTTGAAATAGCATAATTGATCACAAAGTTAACGTTATAGCGAGTCAGAATTCGTTTACAGTTTGCGGCGACACTACACATAATTATTCATTCATTTTTCTGGTATTAGTAGGGTATGGTCCTAGAAATGTTTTAGAATTATTTTGGCATCATTTTACTTTTGGCCGAGGTGTTTTGTAGGCATATGAAGTATGAAGGCGATTATGAGCGTAATCTAGTTTAACTCTTTTTGTTGATTAGTATGATCTTATTTCAAAGAGTATACCAAGATTAGCTATGCCTAACCTGATGCTTAATTTATGTGGTTGTATGTATTTACAAACTACTGTTGTTATACTTAGGTTATTTCATACTTTATCAAGATAGTTCAAATCAAGCTCAATTATTATTTATTTTGGCAAATTCAGGTATCCTAATGTCACACCAATATTTAGAAATCAATTCTTACTTATTTCCTTTTTCTTTTATTCAAGTTATGTTTATTTGAATTTCTAATGTATTGAATAAAATCTTTAATAGAAAGTAGTTCAAACATAAATGAACTTTAAATATTTTTATATATTTTAACTTCTGGAAACACAAGTATTTCACTAAAATTGGTTTCATTCAATTCTAAGTTTGTTTGTAGAAATTTTATATATAGCATATCTTTAGGCCTTTTATTCAAATTTGAATTTCAATTTCACCCAATGAACATTTTCAAAATATTATTGCATATTCTGAAAGTACTTGATTTTACATGAATATAGAAATTCATTTTACTAATTTTGGAGTTACAAAGCAAATTCTACAAGCATTTGAATCATCTCAGTTAATGAAAATCAATACGAAATTCATAAATACGCTTTTGCTTTTTAGGAGACGCCTTTTACCGATGTACAGGACTTTGCATTGACCGGCTGACAAGCGAGGCCCGCTTGCATGATGAGCCGAGCGTGAGGCGGCAAGGCAGCCACGCCGTGGCGAAGGCGCGCGAGGGCTTTTTACGAGAGCTCGAGGAGCACCAGGGGATGTTGCACACACGCCGGTGGAGTCAATCACCTCCGGCGGTGGCCGGAGTGGGCTGTCGCCGTGAGGGGGCGGCAGCAACGGTGGAGACTCGCCGGGGAAGAAAAGCCTCCGGCTGAATCGATAACGGGGTGAGCATCAGCGTGCTACCAGGGTTCCATTTTGCCGGTTGATGAGATTGGAGGGTGGCCGGAATGGGCTACAACCGAGGGCCGTTTTTGGAGAAGAAGAACAGTAAGGGGGCGACGGGTTTTTAGTTGACGATTCCCAACTATTGTTGAGGGCTTTTGATGGCTATAGTTCACTGATGGTGAGGTTCAAAGGAATTTGGGAACGGTTCTCTGTGTTGCGAGAATTTCATTCGGCTTTGGGCTATGGAGCTTTCGGCCATGGTGTGAGCAAGGTAAATTTAGGCGCTCTAGCTAGATGGAAGCGAGAGGAGTAGAGGGAAATGACGGGCGATGCTTCTATGAACCCAGGGCTGGCTTTTATAAGTGGCAAAGGCGGTGATCGACAGGGTTTGAACGGGGAAGAAGGTTGCGGCTCGGTTCAATGCTTGGCGCGAAATTTCAGCTCAACTCAGGACGACGCAGGTTGGTCAGGGTATGGCGCAGAGCTCCCGAGGCTTGACGCAGACTCCCAAGGATGGACATGGCGGCCACCTAACGCTTAGCGGCGGGGACGCTCCAGAGACTCGGCGAGGAGAGGGCGCGCGAGACAGAGAGCAGAGGCTTGACTGCGAGGAGAAGAAGAGAGGGAGGAGGATTCTGGCGCTAACAGATGGGACCAGGGCCATCGGGCAGTGAGAGTGAGGCTTTCCCGTTCCGTGCAACGAATGGTTACAGCACAATGGACGGGCCCACACGTCAGTGAAGGAAGATGAGACAAAGAGATAACCTTGGCCGGGACAGCTCCATGTGAGCGTTAAAACTGCTATCAAATCATGGTGGATTATTCTGAAACTTTTAGACTGACCTCTCCTGGTAGCTTTCTCACTTCAGTAAAATTTGTAAGCCAAAATATCCTGTAATGAATTAATTAAAATTCTGACACTGTACATCAGCCAGAATTTATATTTCGGGTTTTTATTTCTTTGAGGGTTCAAATTGTATTATTTATTTTGAAACTTTTATGAAGAGTTCTATCTAGGTCAAGGATGTCTCTGTAAAATTTTCAAGTCAAAATATTGGGTATTTATTTTATAAAAATTCTGACATGATAACTTTCAGATTTTTGAAGCCTCTGTTCTTGAATTTTTAGAAAATCTCAATGACATTATAAATTCCTAAAAATTTTATCATAGATAAATTATACTATAAGGGTGTTAGGGTAATTTTTATGGCTCCAGATAAACTTTGAATATTTTTCATTAATCCTGACTTGTACTGTTTCTAGTCAAAAGAGGTGTCATTCATTTTTATTTACTCACTTTTCTGTGCATAAAATTTTTACTTGTTGATTTTACTGACTTACCAGTATGGTTAGGGTTCCATGGTAAATTTTCCAAAATTTATCTTTTACCATTTTATCTTGTTACCATTATCCATTCTTTTAAATCTATTTGTTTGATTTTCCATTCAATACAAAAATCCAGGAAAATCCAAATAAATTCCAATAATGTCAGGAAAAATCAGAAATAAATATATTCAAATTCAAAATATTAATTTTTATATTATTGCATTTTTTAGGATGTTACAAATGCTCAACATAATATGCAACATGTAATCAACACTAAAATTGCAGATTCAGTTTTCTAAGCCCAAAACAAACTCACTCAAATTGACACAAACCTAACAAATATCAAATACTCATTAGACATCTATGGCATGACCTCCACATGGTCTTACAATCTTCGTGTTGATGAGTATATTGATAAACACCGAAAAGGCATCAAATTGGGCTTGTCTTGAAGTAAATGCAATTTTTAGTTGTAAGAGTCTTACTCGGTCCAAATTAAAGAGAAATTTATGAATAAGACCAACTTAGCAAGATAAGATTTAGAGGAAATGATAGAAAAGAACAAGTTGTCCACAAATACTCTAAAAACCAAGAAAAATCTTACAAAGGCTCAACTTTGATCATAATCCAAAGGAAAGAACAATTTTTCACCATGACCATTTTCATAGTAAGATAAGAACGATGCTTTCCCACATTTCTCCCCTTTTTAACAATATAGGCATCAAACAAGAACATGTATGTATGAGATGCATCCTAGGAGCGTTTTGAAGATTATCCAAATGAACATAAAGAGCAAAGTGTGACATCAAGATACTCAAGTTCAGATTATACTAAACTAAGTCATATCCAATTACAGATTTCAATCCTTGCTTGCAAGCAAAAAGAAGGTTATGTTGTTTTTGCATGATTCCAACAATCAACACTTAGCATATATAATCTCTAGACTAGAAGCAAAGCCATGTCATGGATCAAATGGACAACCTAGAGTTCAATCTAGTAAACACTTTCGGGAAGCTAAAAGTGCATAAGAGTCAAAGATCATGTGGAGGTCTACCCATGTTGGTGATGAGTATTTGCCTAAATTTGAGCTTGGTATGCTCTAGTTTGAGTTTGATTTGAATTGAATTTCAATTTGAAGCAATTTGTCTTGCTGTTTGTGTTGAGCGGCACTACCGGCCTCAGGAGGATGGTACTGCCAGTCGGGGGTTGGCACTTGAAGGACCGAAATGGCGATCAGAGGGAGGTGAATGAACCCAAATAAAATTTTCGCACTCAAATGATCCAACCAAGCCCAGTGACAATTCAATCAAAAGGAGCAAATGAAATGGAGGAAGTTTTCCTGCAAGTCCGGTATGACCGGGTTGAATCCGGTAGCACCAGAATCCAGTATGACCGCACGAAGGGCGGTATGACTAGACTCAAGAACAGCAGGAAGAACAGAGCCAAGAACAGCACGAACTCAAAAGCTAATTTGAGGAATCTTTTGATCGGCTTGAAAAAAACTCATGAAACTTGGTAGATGTGATCCTAAGGATGTCAGAAACTTATTCCAAAATTCAATCGCAAGGATTGATGTCAAAGTTCCGACCTTTTTCACTTTGAAGGAAGGACACACCTAGTTTGAGCAAAACTTGAGAACTTTATTCTGGACTTGCTCGTGGGGTTTTGATGATCAAGATGATCTTGGATAAACATCCACACGTCACAGCAAGAAAGAACACAAGTCCAAAAACCCCTCAAACACGATCTAGAAGAATGGTTCACTCAAGCATACAAGATTGGTTTATTGCAAGAAAGAACACAAGATTTGCTTAGATGATTGAGATATAGTCTAAAGAAGACTCATCCATCAACCATACATCCTCAGCACAAGATCTACAAGTATTTAGATGAAGGGGAGGCAAATCCAGATATGCAAGAAGTAAATTGCAAGAATATAAGTGTGGAATTTAATTGCTGAATTTAAATGCGTAAAGTAAATTCAAGCATAAGAGAAAATGATTTGCATTCCTGGAAGAGAGGTTTACAAAGCCTCACAACAAGGTGGGCAAAAAAAGCTCAAATGAGCCAAAACCTCTAAAACTTTCAAGAGGAGGAAGGCTACCCCTCCCCCTCTATTTATACTACTCTTGAGTCACCTTCCACCCTTGGATGATTTCCTTCTACCCTAAGGATCACCATCAAAGGCTAGGAATGACTCCTACAAACACATACATGGGCTAACCCAAAACCCTCTAACATACCGGGTTTTTGCATGCTTTTCGAATTATACTAACTAGACCTGCTACTCTATCACCTAGACCGTGATCCAACGGCTCTTCTTGATCCGAGCAGCTCCTAGCTAGCATCTCAATTATTCCTTGTCTTCTAGGTTCGCAGCGACTATGTCTCCGATCATCTTCTGGCGATCCTCGACCGTCTGGACCTCTAGCGCACCTCGTCTAGTCCGGTCATCCTCCGCCTCACTATGATCTAGCACCGTCGTCCTGCAACCATCAAAAATAAGGAAAACCCATCACATAGCAATGTCCAACAAAGATATGCAATGATCACCCAATGGCATCGCTCAACAAGTCGGCACTACCGACCATTGTATCGACTTCATCGAGTTGCCACCATCGAGTACGATCCTCGCTCGAGTAGTAACTCCACCACCGTTTCGACTGCATCGAGTGATCGACCACATGTCAAACTCGATACCTAGTCTATCGACCTCAACTCGATACCAAGTCTATCGACCTCAACTCTGCAGGGCGATACTCGAGGCCGGTAGAGCCGCTCGAGATAGACACAATTCAAATCAAACTCAAACCAGAGCATACCAAGCTCAAATTTAGTCAAATACTCATCACAAAACATGGGTAGACCTCCACATGGTCTTTCAATCTCTGCATTGATGAGTATATTAACAAACAACACAAAAGGCATAAATTTGAGTTTAAAGAAGGAGGAAAGCAATTTGAATGCAAAGCCAAACTTGGTCAGAAAAAAAATTAGATCATGACCAAGTTGGCAAGGATGATTTTAGAGCAAGCTAAAAAAGAACAAATTTTCCACAAAAGCTCTAAAACTTCCAAGAAAAGCTCAAATATACTTATGATCCTAAAAATTAGCAAAACTTCACAAAGATCATAAGAGACAAGATGCAATCACACATTTTTTTAAAATGATGCATTTTCTACAATTTCTCCCCCTTTTGGCAATTTGGCATCAAGATGGCATTTTCTCCCCCTTTACACATGTATGCATTTCCATGAAATGCATCCTAAAGGAGTTTTGAAAATTATCCAAGTGACCATATGAACAAAGTATGACACCAAGCTACTCAAGTTCAGATTGTGCTAAACAAAGACATGTCCAAGTGCAAATGTTAATTTTGCTAGCAAGCACAAAGAAGACTGTCATTTTTATATGATATAACAAGTGCAACACTAAGCATAGTTTCTAAACTAGAAGCACAGCCATACAATAGATCAAATGGAGAACCTAGAGTTCAACCTACTCAACACTTTGGAAAAGCTAGAAGTGTATACAAGATCCTTCGAGCTCAAATATCTTTAATGCAAATTTTTGCTTTAAGACTTCAAATAACACATAGTGGGGTGCAAATGTGTAATATTATTTGCATTCTTTACCTACTTATGTATTTTTTTATTTGCATTTTTCAAGTGATTGACTCAAGCTATAGCCGACCATCTCAAGAAGAGCTCTTAAGAGGATGGCCTTGGTCATACACAATACATTCCAAGTTCATCCTAAGTGCAATGGGATGCAGTCTTGTGAATGTAAGGTGTTGAGATCAATTTGCACAAAAAAGTCAATTTTTGTTTTCATTTTAGCATACAGATCTATGAGCAAATGAAGGACTCGAGTATAGATCTACCTAGCTTCACCTAAGTTGCTATAGTGACTCTAGAGAAATCCAAAATCTCACAAATAATAGCATATGCACCTAGAGAGGAAACATAGCAAGTAAAAGCAACAAGTTTCATCAAAATTTCATTTAAAGCTTTAAGTTTCAATTTTTAACAAGCTTAGCAAGATGAATCAAACTGAACTTGGACATATCTAAGCTAGCATTTTTCTTCATAAAAGTAGCAGGGTGCATAGCATGAATAGAAGTTCATTTGCATAATAAACAAAGCTCATAAAACAGAAAATAAAGTCTATATGCAATGCATGAAGCAGATTCTCAAACTCCCCCTTAACAAGTGAATCAATTTTAAGCACAAATCTGGTTCAAGTTGAGTTATTAGCAGAATTAAGCTCAAGGAAGGTCCAAATGAACTCAATCGAAACCAAAAACATAGAATGAGGAGAAGAAGATGAGAAACTGCAAACTAGGTGGCTATAGAGCATAGAAAAGATAGTAGATAACACTACAGCAACTAGCTGCAGCTACATACTCGGCCTCAGCGGTGGACTATTCAATTCCGGATTGCTTCCTAGATGACCAAGAAACAAGAGAAGTGTCAATGAATTGCCAAGTGCCAGAAATTCTCTTCCTATCTATCCTACAGCCAGCAAAATCTGCATCAGAAAAGACTATAAAAGATAGACAAGATGAAGAATACCAAATACCATAGTCAATGGTAGTTTGAAGGTATCTGAAGATGCGCTTCACCGCTTGGCAATGAGAGGCGCGAGGAGAAGCCTGAAATCGAGCGCACAGACACACAGCAAAGTGTATGTCCGGCCTCAAAGCAGTGAGATACAGGAGGGAGTCGATCATACTCCGAAACTCCTTCTGATCAACTAGCTCACCATCCTCATTAGGCTCGAGGACTGCAGTGGTGGCCATAGGAGTCATCACCGACTTCCCGTTAGACAGGTCGAAGCGCCTCAGGAGGTCTCGAGTGTACTTGCCTTGATGCAAGAAAATGCCCTCCCGAGTCTGCTTGATTTGAAAGTCGAGGAAGTAGCTCAACTCGCCCATCATGCTCATTTCAAACTCTGTGCTCATTACCTCCGAAAATTGAGACACAAGAGAGTGCAAAGAGCCACCAAAGATAATATCATCCACATAAATTTGGACGAGAAGAAAATGAGAATCCTGGTGCCTGATGAACAGAGTTTTGTCAACTATACCCATCCTAAAACCATAGTAGAGAAGATAGGACTTAAGCCTTTCATATCAAGCTCTAGGGGCCTACTTAAGTCCATATAAAGCTTTGAAAAGCTTGAAGACATGATTTGGGTATTTGGGGTTCTCGAATCCTGGAGGCTGCCTGATATACACCTCTTCCTCAATATCCCATTGAGGAATGCATTCTTGACATCCATTTGAAAAGCTTAAAGCCCTTGGATGCCGAAAATGCAAGCAAGATTCTAATAGCCTCTAGTCTAGCTACTGGGACAAAAGGTCTCCTCGAAGTCAAGACCCTCAACCTGGGAAAAGCCACGTGCAACTAGCCTAGCCTTATTTATTATGACAACCCCATCCTCACTCTGCTTGTTCTTGAACACCCACTTGGTCCCAATTACATTATGACCAGATGAGGGCTCGACAAGCTGCCATACCTTGTTCCTCTCGAAGTTTTTAAGTTTCTCATGTATAGCATTAATCCATGATTCATCGGATAATACATGAGAAACATCCTTCGGTTCAAAGGAGGCAACAAACGCTGAGTGATAAAAACTGGACAAACTTGATTTTGAGCATGTAACACGCTCAAACATATCGCCGGTGATCCGATCAAGTGGATGATGTATCTGAATATGGCGGAGAGGTCCAGAAGCAGAAGTGGCCTCTACCTCATGCATAGAAGAGGTAGGAACAGAGCCACTCGATGAAGGAGAGTCTGAAAGAAAGGGCTGGTCTCCCTGAGATGCAGAAATGAAAACTGGTGGCACCTTAGGTGTAGAGGGGACTGGATCAAGTGGAACACCATCATCTCTAACATCCTCATCCTCTACAAAGATAGTCTCGGAGAGGGAACAAGAGCCTAAAATGTCAGGTCTAGCTCCTGAGCTAGCCTCATCAAAGGTCACCTCACAGGTCTCTATGATCTTATTCGCATCACAACTCCAGACCCTATAGCTACGAGAAGAAGTCAAGTAACCCAGAAAAATACCATCAGAAGAGCGAGACTCAAACTTATCCAGGTTACCAGACTTCAAGATGAAACACTTGCAACCAAACACACGAAAATGAGAAACACTAGGCTTTCGCTCATACCTCAACTCGTAAAAAGTGTGGTGCAAATGTGCTATCAAGAATACTCGATTAGACACATGACAGGCAGTAGCTATAGCCTCAGCCCAAAACTTTATAAGAGTATTGTACTCGTCTAGCATCGTCCTGGCCATTTTGACCAAGGTCCTGTTTTTTCTTTCCACTATGCCATTTTTCTGAGGGACGTATGAAGAAGAAAACTGATGCTTTAGACCAAACTCCTCACAGAAGCTCTCAAAGTAGGAGTTCTTGAACTCTGTGCCATTGTCACTGCATATAACACGTAAGGCACTTGGGAGCTCAATAGATAACCTACTGACCAAACCCGTGAAATGGGTAAAAGACTCATCCTTCGAGGTAATGAAAGACACCCAAGAATACCTCAAAAAATCATCGACAATGACAAGGACATACCACTTCCCACCTGCTGACTGCACTCGAGCTGGACCAACAATGTTCATATGTAAAAGCTGTCATAGTACTTCAGTCATCACAATAGTGACTAGAGGATGAGAAGCAACAACCATCTTGCCATGTCGGCAAGGATAGCAAACTAAATATTTGACCATCTTGAGTTTAGGCAAACCACGAATGAGATCATGATTGCTAACTCGAGTCAAATGGTCGAAGCCAATGTAACATAATCTCCTCTGCCAGAAGGAGAGATCACGGAACTCAGAAGCAATCAAACACCGAAGAGAGTCTCCAGAAGAAGCAGAAAAATTAGCACGAAAGACTCTTCCAAATCTAGAAATCCCGCAGACTAACTCCCCTGATGAATCGAGGATTCTACAGGCACTACTCTTGAAGCTTACCTCAAAAGAGTCATCGATAAGCTGAGAAACAGAAAGCAGATTGTATTGCAGCTTACTTACTAAGGTAACATCCTTAAGAATAAAATTATTATTAATGTAGATGGTACCTTTAACAATGACTCTACCTGATGAAGCATCCCTAAAAGTGATCAACTCATCACCGGGAGGTGAGACTAGGGAAGAGAACCATCTTGAGTCTCAGGTCATATGACGAGAACAACCGGAGTCAACAATCCAAACCTCTCCCTTCCCTATCCTACTGACCTGGTCAACACACAAAAGAGAGAGATGACTCAGTATTGGGACAAAGAGAATATCTAGAAACCCAATACTAAACCACACAATGCCTCGAAGTACCAGCCACAGAAGAAAAAGATTGGATCCTAGCATCTCTATGACGCTCCACTCTCACAAGACCAGAAGTAACTCTAGCAGAAGACCTGGGAGCTGGAGCTGGGTTGGCCCGCCGTCATGGAAAAGTCAGACTATCCCAGTGAGGCTGTCCAAATCTCCTACTAGAAAACACCTCACGCCACTGATATCTACCTCGATAATAAATATGAGGAATATCAAAAGGACGGCGAAAAGACTGACCACGGGTAGCACCAGGACGAAAACTCGACTGAATAGCATGAAATCCGAGTCCTGAACACTGCCCAAAAACAGGCAACACCCTATCCCGTCTAGCATCAATGTGTGCCTTAGGAGCATTCAGAGTCTGGGGATGACCCAAAATACCCTTAAGAGCAGCAACACGCACACGCCTTGTGATCTTGACGCGTCTGAAGCAGAAATCTACCAAATATCCATCTTTTTAACAGAATGTGCTTGTATACTTCGCCTTACCAGAGGCAAAAGTAGTAGGAAGAGCAACCTTCTGATCAGCGATCATATGGACAACCCCGGCAGATCTAAACACAGTGGTACTCACCCTGGGAGCTACCACAATCTCACCACTCTTGGAGCCATGCACAATGGTGGGAAGATGCGCCTGAGCGTGCTCTAAGTAGTCAAATCCTAGACCCTGATTAAATCGGCTAATCTTAGATTGGTCTAGAATGAGATTGAGCTTCTTTTTTCCTCCTACGAATTTCTCGAGAGTGCTCATGAGATACTCACACTCTAGGAAGAAAGAAACACATGAAGAACAGGGAACAGAAGAGGAAGAAGAACCAGGAGGAGAAAAACTACCAGCACGTGCATTTTCTCCCTCAGCACGGCTGCCTCAACTTTGAGGGCCTCACAGAAAACGCAAAGAGCATTTCTAATCCTAAGGGTTTGGGCCTCAAGCTTCTTCCTAAGTTCGACTTGAATTTTATCCAAATCCCCCTCAATCTCAGCACATCGCAAGCAACTTTCTTGTGACTTAACTAGTAATTGTCAAGTTTTAGTTGCCTACAGTCCTCACATGAGCTGACTGAGTCTTTAGAAGCATGCAATTCGAATTCATTGTTTCTAGTAGATAGCTTCCTAAAGTGAGTGCTCATGGCATCAATTTCAGCAAGCAATTTAGGGCAATTTTCACACGATGCGGTAGTGTGAGCATGAAGAAAACTAGCATCTACAGAAATAGCATCAATAGAACAAGTGCTACATTCTTCGACCTAAGACTCTCAAGCTTAGAAACCACAATATTATGCATAGTCCTTAGGTTCTCAAGCTCCACAAGCAAAGCATCGCAATGAGTACAGTCATCAGAGACTCGGGAGGGAGATGATCTAAGAGAAGCTATCTCCCGAGTCAAGGTACCAACTTCCTTCTCTAGCTCCGTACACCTAGCTCTAGCTCTAGCATGAAATTTTCCTAGCTTGCAGAAAGCTTCATTGAGCTAGTCATAGGAGGGTACCTCGTCCGAGTTGATGTAGAGCTTGGAGTCGCTGATGTCGTTAGCATCCGTCATGAAGCACATCCCGGTGAAGTTGTCGCCGCCTTTGGTCTTCTCTTGCGGATCATCCTCACCCTAGTCGCTCCAAGTCTCCGTGTTGGAGAGATTGATATCATCGAGTGCGGCGAGGACGCGGTGGAAAAGCTTCTTGTTCTTCAAGAAGTTGCGGTACTTCTTCTCACGCGCCGGATCACGAGCTGGAGGCTTCTTGTTGCGATTCTTATCGATGTAGTCGTTCTTTGCCGAACCACCATAGTCGATCTTGCCCTTCTCCAGCTTGGGGCAGTTCGCTCGAATGTGGTTGGGGCCACCACACTCGAAGCAGGTGATCATGCCACCTCTCTTCCTCTCTCTCAACCTCTTGTATGCATGAGAGAATTTGCGAGCCAAAAGAGCAAGCTTATTTTCTCGAAAATTTTCCAGTTGGTCATCGTTTAGCTCGCAAAGGGCAAAGAGGGAAAAACCAGCAGAAGAATGAGAATTTTATTCAGTGGGATCGATGACTAGGGCCATCGACTGAGATTTCATCTTACGAGAGACGACGTCGATCTCATAAGTCTTGAGACGGGAATAAAGCCCATCAAGAGTAAGAGTCGATAGGTCGGTAGTGTTCTTTATGGTGGTCACCTTCATCTCCCAAACTCGAAGATCGAGTGCGGTCAAGAAGTGTCGAGCATTATTCGAGTCAGGACATATGCAACCGATTGCTCGGAAGTCGCTCAAAATCTTTGTAAATCGACCAAAGCACTCGTCAAGACTCTCACCGGCGTGTTGATCAAACTTGTTGTAATCATGCTTAAATTGGTCCTGTCTCACCGTCTTGATTTGGGTGGTCCCCTTATGGTAAGCATCGAGGGTCACCCAAATCTAATGAGCAGAACGGAGGTGAGAAATACTATCGTACTCACTGTGGCTAAGACCCTGTATGAGGATGTTCCTTGCCTTAGCGTTCGCCTCAACGTCAGCCATATTGCTAGCCGTGACGTTTTCATCGGCAGGAACCTCATACAGGAGTTTCACTTTCTGCCATATCAGGAAGCCCTAGGCAGTGATGTACAGCTCCATTCTCAACTTCTAGAAAAGAAAATCAACTCCAGAAAAAGATAGGAGGCTTGGTGGAATACTTGTCCATCGCCATGACTCTTGAGACCAATCAGGATCTATAGAAGAGCAAAACCGGCTGTGATACCAATTGAAGGACTAAAATGGCGATCAAAGGGGGTGAATGATGCCAAATAAAATTTTTCCACTCAAAATGATCCAACCAAGCTCACTGACAATTCAATCAAAAGGAGCAAATGAAATGGAGGAAGTTTTCTTGCAATTCCGGTATGACCGGGTTGAATCCGGTGGCACCGGAATCTGGTATGACCGCACGAAGGGTGTTATGACCATGCTCAAAAATAGCAGGAAGAACAGAGCCAATAATAGCACGAACTCAAAAGCTAATTTAAGGAATCTTTTGATCGGGTGAACAAAAACTCATGAAACTTGGTAGATGTGATTATAAGCATGTCAGGAACTTATTCCAACCTTCAATCGCAAGTATTAACATCAAAGTTCCGACCTTTTCACTTTGAAGGCAGGACACACCAAGTTTGAGCAAAACTTGAGAACTTGATTTTGGACTTACTCGTGGGGTTTTGATGATCAAGATGATCTTGGATAACCTCCCACACATCACAGCAAGTAAGAATACAAGTCTAAAAACCCCTCAAACACGATATGGAAGAATGATTCACTCAAACAAACAAGATCGGTTTCTTGCAAGAAAGAACACAATATTTGCCTAGATGATTGGGATATGGTTTGAAGAAAACTCATCCATCAACCATATATCCTCAACACAAGATCCACAAGCATTTAGAAGGAGGGGAGGCAAATCCAAATGTGCAAGAAGTAAATTACAAAAATGTAAGTGCGGAATTTAATTCCTGAATTTAATTGCGTAAAGTAAATTCAGCATAAGGGAAAATGATTATCTTGGATCATCTTGATTATCAAGAACCCACGAGCAAGTTTAGGGCTCAGTTTTTGTTCTTGAATCCGTTTATGTGCACTCTTCCTTCAATTGGAAAAAGGTCGGAACTTTTACATCAATCCTTGCGATTGAAGGTTGGAATAGGTTCCTGACATCCTTAGAAAGGTGCATACAAAGTTTCACGAGTTTTGAATCGTTCAATCAAAATCTACATCATTTTTTTGATTTGAACTCCTGCTGAAAACACTGTTCACATGACTGTTTTTACTGTAGCTACAGTACCCCCCGGTAGTACCGCACCTACATGGGCGGTAGTGCCGGCCTCAGGCTGAATATTGTGAAAACTGATTATTTCACTTCCATTTGATATCTAAGGGCTTTGGCTTGGTTTCTTTAGGGGTTAAAATTTAATTTGTGATCATTCACCCCCTCTGATCACCATCTTGGTCTTTCAATTGGTATCAGAGTCAGTTTTGCTCTTCCATATATCTTGATCGGTCTCAGGAGCCATGACGATGGACAAGTATTCTACCAAATCTCCTATATTTCTCTGGAGTAGATTTTCCTTTCTGGAAGTTGAGAATGGAGTCGTACATCACTGCCTAGGGCTTCCTGATTTGGCAGAAGGTGAAGCTCCCGTATGAGGTTCCTGCCGATAAAAACGTTACGGCTGGCAATATGACTGACGTTCGGGCGAATGCTAAGGCAAGGAACATCCTCATACAGGGCATTTACCGCAGTGAGTACGACAGGATCTCTCACCTACGATCTGCTCACTAGATAAGGGTGACCCTCGATGCTTACTATGAGGGCACTACCCAGATCAAGACGGTGAGACAGGATCAATACAAGCGTGATTACAACAAGTTTGAACAGCACGCTAGTGAGACCCTTGATGACTGCTTTGGTCGATTCACAAGGATCTTGAGCGATCTCCGTGTAGTTGGTTGCACATACCTTGACTTGGAGAACGCTTGATACTTCTTGACCACACTTGATTTTCGGGTTTGGGAGATGAAGGTGACCACCATTAAGGACACCACAGACTTTCGACCTTGACTCTTGACGGGCTCTATTCCCGACTCAAGACTCATGAGATCGACGTTGTCTCTCGTAAGACAAAGTCGCAGTCGATGGCCTTGGTCACCGATCCTATTGGATCCTGTTTTGAGACTTTAGTTGGTTTCTCTCTTTTCGCCCTTTGAGAGCTAAGCGATGAACAGCTAGAAAATTTTTTAGAAAGTGAGCTTGCTCTTCTAACTCGCAAATTTTCTCATGCCTACAAGAGGGTGAGGGAGAGGGAGAGGGAGAGGGAGAGGGAGAAGAAGAGAGGTGGCATGATCACTTGCTTCGAGTGTGGTGGCCCCAACTACATTCGGGCAAACTGCCTCAAGCTGGGGAAAGGCAAGAACAACTCCGGTGGTTCAGAAAAGATCGACTACTCTGACAAGAACCGCAACTACAAGAAGCCTCCTGCTCGCGACCTGACGTATGAGAAAAAGTAAAGCAACTTCTCGAAGAATAAGAAGCTCTTCTACTGCGTCCTCGCTACACTTGACGACATCAACCTCTCCGACACGGAGACCTGGAGCGAAGAGGGCGAGGATGATCTGCAAGAGAAGAACAAAGGCGGCGATGACTTCACCGGGATGTGCTTAAACCGAAACTAAAAAACCGAACTGAATCTAACAGAAAATTTTGGTTTTTTTGGTTTATGGTTCGGTTTTAATTTCGACGTAATTCGGTTTGTGGTTTTCGGTTCGGTTTTTGCATTCCAAACACCGAATAACCGAAGCCCATGTTTCACAAAATCCCCTTTCTTCATCTCTTCGAATCGCCATCCACATCTTGCAATTCCCTATCTCCCCAAGCTCCCAACCGGTTCCATCGTCACCTTGTAAGGACGAGGATGCCGACTAGAGGGGGGTGAATAGGCGGCTTTTAAAATTCACTCTACTAATTTCTACAAAGCAATTCACCCCTAATTATCCTAATACCAAAACCTTAACAAATATTAATGCGGAAGCGATAAACTAAGGTTTTGACAATTAAAGCCTAAATCAACTAGGCTCACTATGTGCATTAGCTAATTATGTCTCTAACAATAATTGTAATTCTAAAGACAAGCAATCAATCAATTTAATTCTATGAATATAAATTGCTTGAATATAAGGGCCTGTTTGGTACGGCTCCAGCTCCACCAGATTAATGGATCTGGTGGAGCTGGGTATTTATAGCTCCACGGATCCGTGAAGCTGGATCTGTGGGTATATTAAGAGTGTTTAGGTAGGTTATTTTATTTAATTTTAGACTAAAATTATAAACTTAATTCTATTTATTTTAGCCTACAAAATTCAGATCTGAGGTGGAGCCAGAATCTGGAGCTCTACCAAACAGGGCCTAAATAATGAAAACAATGCAAGCACAAGAGACACAATACTTTTTACCATGGTATTCGGAGACTTGCCGGTCTCCCCTAGTCCACGTTGAGGTTAGCCTAAACACATTGGACCGGCTCCACGAATTGAGCACCCACCTCGAATCCACTAGTGGTAGCTCTTTTTCCATCCCGGGTAGGCGAGCTCCAACATTCACAAACTTTGCTAGGACTTCCCTTTGAAGCACTTCTCTAAGTCACTTCTCAATTGAGTGACTTGTTCCGCGAGCTCTTTATTTTCCTCTACAAGGTTAGTCTCACATTGCATAGAGGAAGTATAAGCAATTTCATTAGAGCAACAAGGTATATCAATTAAATCCTCATAATATGTGGACATATTTACTTTAGATGAAATGTAAGAATTAACATTTAAGCATGGCATATCATCTATTAAATCACAATTAATTCCTATGTCCACCCTAGATTTAGTGAGTTCCTTGAGAAGGAGGGATTCATGATTTTCCTTAAGCATATTATAATCATTTTGAAGAGAATCATGTTCAAGCTTTAAAATTTTATATTTTGCTTTCTCCTTTCCAAGATAATTATTGAGCTCCTCTAGCATGTTCATTAATTCATCATATGAGAGCTCATCATCCTCATCACTATCACTTACCTCAATTTTACTTTTTACCATAAAGCAATGCGATGGTGGAGATGGAATTGAATGCTCATCATCGCTTGAGGTAGTAGTTGAGGTAGATGGTGTTGTTTCTTCATCAATTGAAGTGAAACTTAAAGTATCATCACTCGACACCAATTCTTCTATGCAATTCTCACTTGGGGATGTGGACACGTCATATAATTCTTGAAGCTTTGTCCACATCTCATGAACGCTCTTGAGATTGCATATTTTATTAAATACATCTACGCTCACAACCTTAAATAAAACATTAATAGCTTGAGCATTGAGATGTAGGCATTTCTCTTCTCCTTTAGTTGGAGCAACTTCATTTAATTGAAGAGAAAAGCCAACATCTACGATCCACCATATTTGGGGGCTCATGGATTTAAAATGCGAAATCATAAATAATTTCCATGAAGCATAATTTGAGCCATCCAATATATGTGAATCGGTGTAGTGCACTAAACCCATAGTCGTCATCCTTAACTCTCTAGACGGTTAAGTCTAATAAAATGAGAGACCAAGCTCTGATACCACTTGTAAAGACGAGGATGCCGACTAGAGGGGGGTGAATTGGCGGCTTTTAAAATTCGCTCTACTAATTTCTACAAAGCAATTCACCCCTAATTATCCTAATACCAAAACTTTAACAAATATTAATGTAGAAGCGATAAACTAAGGTTTTGCCAATTAAAGCCTAAATCAACTGGGCTCACTATGTGCACTAACTAATTATGTCTCTAACAATAATTATAATTCTAAAGACAAGCAATCAATCAATTTAATTCTATGAATATAAATTGCTTGAATATAAATAATGAAAACAATGCAAGCACAAGAGACACAATACTTTTTACCGTGGTGTTCGGAGACTTGCCGGTCTCCCCTAGTCCACGTTGAGGTTAGCCCAAACACATTGGACCGGCTCCACGAATTAAGCACCCACCTCGAATCCACTAGTGGTAGCTCCTTTTCCTCCCTGCAGGCGAGCTCCAACCTTCACAAACTTTGCCGGGACTTCACAACCTCCGTTGAGAAGCTCACCGCAAGACGACGCCCACGCCGCTCAGGAGGCGGCAACCTCCAAGAGTAATAAGTCAAGCCTTCCGCTTGAACCTCACCAAGTACAACACATGCACAATGGTGATCTTCTAAGTGCAACACATGCACTAGGATCCTCCTCAAGTGCAACACATGCACAAGAGGACCTCAATCTACTTCCTAATTGCAACACATGCAATTAGTTGCAATTAGGGCTCACTCTTAACTCAAAAACCAAATGTGAGTGTGCAACACATGCAACACCTCACCCAAAATCTCAATAGAACCAACCTCTACCATATGCCAGCCCTTCGCATCCTTTTATAGCCCTCCACACGAAATCTAGCCGTTGGGAGGCAAAATGGACAAAACTCAGCATTTCCGGTACTACTGCCCTTCTAGGGCTGGTAGTACCGGCCTCCAGCCAACGGCTAGGAAAACTAGTCGTTGCGCAGGAAACCCGGTACTATCGCAGGCAAAAGCCTGGTAGTACCGCTCTAGCGGTAGTACCGGCCACACAGGTGGTACCACCGACTTTAGCGCAAACTCCAGACACACGCTTCACTGGAAAATAGCTACCGGTGTCTTGGGCCCGGTACTACCGCACCTCCGGTAGTACCGCCAATCTACCGCCGTAGCTCTGGCCTTCAACCGAACACAAAATCCGCTCTTCTGGAAAAAGACTACCGGTCATCCCTCGGTAGTACCGGATCTTCGGTATTACCGGCCGCACAATGGCGGTAGTAGCGATCGAGCGGCAGTACCGGCTCCCATAAGTGGTACTGCCGGCCCAGCGGTACTACCGGCCTTAACATGTCGGTAGTGCCGGATTTCCAGACAGGACTAGATTTTTCACAGAAATCTTTTTTCTTCAAATCAAACATCAATAATTATTGATTCTTTGAGCCATGTGATGATCAACACATGATCAAGTCAATTTGCAAAACACATTTGCAAACCCTATTCACATGCTCCAAAGAATCGCATTAAACTAAACTTATTTGCAAAACACATTCGCAAATAAACCAAGAACTTATGAGATCAATCATCTTAGCCATGTGATGATCAACACATGATCAAGTCAATTTGCAAAACACATTTGCAAACCCTATTCACATGCTATAGGATCGAAACTCATAACTTCCAGCTTATTTGCAAAACACATTTGCAAATAACAAATCCATTCAATCATTTTGCAAAAACGCATTTTGCAAACTCAAAACACAAACCAAGCTTAGCCTTGTGATGATCAACACATGATCCCATCACAAGCTAAAACACCAAAGCATGAGCTCTCTATTTGCAACACATGCAAATCTCTAGCTCCATGCAAACCACAATTCAAACTCAAGTGCATGAGCTCTCTATTTGCAACACATGCAAATCTCTAGCTCCATGCAACTACTTTAAACCAAATTGCTTGAGCTCTCTCCTTTTGCAACACATGCAAAACTTAGCTCCAAGCAATAACTACATAAACAATATTGCATAAGCTATCTCCCATTTTGCAACACATGCAAATCCATAGCTTCATGCAAAAACCAAATCAAATAAGATTCAATTAAGAAGCAAGCATGAACTCCCTTATTTGCAACACATGCAAATTCTTAGCTTATACAAAATCCAACGCACGAGCTTCACCCATTTGCAACACATGCCAAATGGTTAGCTCCATGCAAAAACAAAACCAAGGGAGTGAGCTAGAGTGAACCGGATTGAGTTCATCAACACATGATGAAGTTCAAGCTAAAAGACTCAACCCCTCTTAATAGTACGGCACCTAACAGCAATCCGGTCTCCCATCCAAACACCGAGACCGGTAAAAGACTACGAAAACATCCTTAGTCTTAGCTAGTTATACCTTTGCCTCTAGCGATCCACTTGGAGCTTTTATGATGTCCAATCATCTTCTTTCCAGGATCACATCTTCTTCATCTTGTTCATCAACACATGATGAACCTTCTAGCTCTTCTCTTTACTTCGGGATTACCTCTTGAAGCTCATCAACACATGATGACTTCTTCCCGATTCTTCATTATCTTGGACTCAACCTACTTTACAACTCATAGAAGATTGTTAGTCCAACAAATACGGTTGTCTCAATCATCACCGCACTCCATTAATATATAATGGATGCCTCTAAGATCGATTGAGCACAACCCAAATCAATTTGAATGATTAATTGTTGTCTTGAGTACTTTGATGCAACTAATGCTTCATTATACTCAAGAACTTTTCGCTTGTCTTTAATCAACAAGGAGACCATCAACACATGATGAAATGTTCTTTGATTGATTGAAAGACAGTCGAACTCAATTTAAACTCATTTAAATTGACATGAGTATATATAACTACCTAAGTTTCATATACTCAATGTGATGGTTAGTAATGATCCATATATGTTTGAGTGATGGAAATGAGATCAATATATTTAGACCATCAACTATAGAATAAACTTCATTAAGTATGTGCATATAGCAAATTGATCATAGAATCAATATACACATAATCAATCTTAGATTGCATATGAGTTTATTCTATATTTGCATGAGTATACTACAACTACACAAGTTATATATACTCAAATGATTGTTTCAAAGTCTTGATCCTTTATATGTTATTTAGCAATAAGACATGGATCAATGCTATTGAAACAACCAGTTAAATTATAAACTCCCCCTAGATGTGTGTATTCATGTAATATATGAATTAGGAACATAATGTACATATTTGGACTAAAGCAATGGAAGAGTTCATATTTTAACTTGAATCCTAAGTATGCATTAAGATAATAAAGTGAATACAAGTGCATACCTTAGGTTTTCCATTTTCCATCCAAATATGAAACTAATAAGAATATAGCTTAATAAAATATGTTAGTCTCATAATGATTAGATTTGTCATTAAACAATGATTAAACATTAATATTAAACCAATCACCAAAACTAATGGAGCTTGAACTTACACACCTGCTGTTGCAGCCTCGTCGCGGAGTCGTCGTCCGCCGTGCACGGACTACTTGTTCCATCCCCCAGGTCCCAGACCTGAGCAGCATCCACAGCTCCTCCGCGCGGTGGTGGCTTCACAGGCCCTCTTCCTCAACGTCGGTGCCACCGCACCATCTTCCTTCACGCTGGCGCCGCACCTTCTTCCTTCGCGCTGGCGCCGCACCTCTTCTTCCTCCTTTTCATGGGTGCCCTCTTCGCACGGCCCCCACACGGATATGGAGTTGATTGGATCTGAGCACCTTTTCCATCACTGCCACACCACCTTCTTCCTTGTCTTTGGCGCGCCTCGACATCCTCAACTAACCTCCACCGTATCTAGAGTAATTCCTCCATTTCGGTAGCCTCAGCCAACCCGACGTCAGCGAGCTCTCTCACATCACGGTGTATTTGGTGACTAACTAGGCAGGGACGGGAGGGGCAAGACGCGGCGGTGGAGGAGGAGCACTGCGCATGAGGTAGTCGCAGACGGCGGCGGAGACGAAGGATAGGGACACAGCGAAGGTACAACCCAGGTGACAGTAGAAGGAGGCAACAACGGCGCGCGATTTTTTTCGTTTACCAAAAAACCGAACCAAAATTTTTCGGTTATTTCGGTTCGATTTTTCTACTTTGATATATAAAATTAGGTTGCCTGTTCTAAAAGCCGATTTATTTTTAAACCAAATAAAACGAACTGATTAACCGAATTAACGTAATGCCCCTAATGACCTCACCCCTGAGAGAGTCAAACTCACAGGTGGTTTTTGCCCCCCCACTTCACACCCAAACACCGGAACCCCTCTCCCTCCCTCCCTCCCTTCGCCGCCTCCGAATCCCTCCCGCCGCGGCCCTCCTCCACCCCCGTCGCCTCCTCCTCCGCTGCCGATGTGCTCGCCTCGCCGGACCAAAACCCTAAAGGTACTCATCCCTTCCACGACCCCCCTCCCGCTGCGATCGGGTCGGCCGGCCTAGGGTTTTCGAGAGACTTTTGGGGGAATTTTTTTTCTCTTGTTGCTGATTTTTTTTGCGGTTGTTTGTTGCGCAGGTGAGGTACAAGTGAGGGGCCCGGATCGGAGATGGCGGCGGCGGCGATGGCGGCGGCGCACAGGGCCGGCTTCCCTCTGCGGCTGCAGCAGATCCTGTCCGGGAGCCGCTCCATGTCACCGGCTATCAAGGTCGAGTCTGAGCCGGTGCGTCCTGTCTACCCCTGATTCCGGCCGCGTGCCTTTGTTCTAGGGTTTTGATTGGGGTGATTTTAGATGCGAACTTACTGGTCTGGTTGAATCCTCACTAGGTCTTAGGCTAGGGTTTTGATCGGGTGCTGGTGTTGCTGTTGTGAGCGGTCGAGGTTTGGTGCTCAGGTCTAGGGAGTCATGCTTGTGATCGTTGTTAAGCGTGGGGTGTGGTGGGTACTGGGTAGTTCCTACTGTTTTAGGCGATCTCGTGTTTGGGATACTGGGTAGTTCCTACTGTTTTAGGCGATCTCATGTTTGGGATTGGGCGGTCTTGATATAAGCTATAGTTGGTCGGTGCTGTGAAGTTTTTGATTTTCATGCTTGCACTGTTGTGGTGTTGTTATTGTACTGCTACATGCTCCTGTGTTAGTTTCCTGCTTAGGTACTTAGGTGTTTTTGTTGCTGCGGTCACTGCAATACTGTAGATTTAAGTTGCTCTTTGTTATTGCTATTTTTTTGCTCTCACTGTGGTATAAGGTCCCTGATTTGTGGTTCATCCCATGTTGATTATTGAGGGAGCAGCGGCCAAATCTTTTTATGGATGCACTTGTTGACTACTTTACGAGTTTTGCAGTTCAGGGGTGGTGTTCCTGAGGAGTTAATTAGTTCTGGCTTTTCTTACTCATGTCGTTGTTTCTGCTGCAAAACTTACATGTCACAACTGAATGCTGTAATCCTGCAACCTTCTGGTTTTTGTGTTATTGCTGATGCTTGTATGCCTAGTATAGGCCAGTACTTGTGTGTGTGTGTTTTTTCTTTTTTTGCTGGCCATGTGATAGTTTGGTAGTTTTTCATCCTGTTTTTGGTGCTCTAGTGATAGTTTGGTACTTTTTCATCCTGTTTTTGGTTATTGTGGTGTTATGGTAGTGGTACGTTTGCATCTCGTTATGCCATTGATCTTGTATCATGTTTGTATGAGTTGTTCTTAGTCTGCATGGCTGTTTATGCTTGTGATCTGGACACATGATTTGTGTTAAACTAACTTTATAGTCATAAAACATTGGATAGGAGCTTCCAGATTGATGTGTTCATTGCTAGTAGTTCACTTGATTTTATAGCTGAGGGGTACGATAATTGGTTCTTTCTACATATTGTTAGCATTTCAATGGAGGCTCTTTTTTTTTATTTCACTAGTATCTGAATGACTTGTAACTTTGATTCTAGTAGTACTGGCTTTGATAAAATATGTGTTAATACTTCATCTGATTTATGGCTGAGTGTAAGGAGATTTGGTTGTTTCTTCTTTGAGCATTTGATGGGAGGATATGTTTTTGGTTTCATATTCATTAGTGACCTGTAAATTTTATATACTAGTATTGCCTTCGAAAGCTAAAAATGTGGGCTTCAAGGTTTAGGCAGGTGGAGAAGTATTAGGGACCTTGCACAAGGTAGAATATGAGGTAAATTGGGATACCTTTAGTTCCAAGGGGCAATTTTTTCATAACTATTCGGACAAACTCCCATGATCTATTCACCTTTTAAGGAGCTAGCATAGCCAACTGTGGTGCTTACATTACAAATTATAATTACTTAGTAGATATCATACTCTTGGAATAATAAATCTATTACACCCCTCACATATTCATCTAGTGGTTACATATGACATAAGGGCATTCCTTATACATCATTTTAGTATGCTTGTTGTTTTTTGAATGTCTGTTCTATTTCTTGCGATGTTTGTCTTTACTCTTTACTGTGAAGTGTGATGTGTTAAAATATTTGTATCTCTGTACTTATTTACACAATTTCATATAGCTTTTACCGCGGGCACACATGTTGAGATGACACCTTTGGTGATAAAATATTTTTTTGTGTGTTTGCAGCCAGCAAAAGTTAAAGCATTTATTGATCGTGTAATCAATATTCCACTACATGACATTGCCATACCACTGTCAGGCTTCCGTTGGGAGTTCAATAAGGTGACCCATTTGTTTCTAAAAAATCCTTTTCCATTTTTTCACATAATTTCAAGTAGTTGCTTACGTTTGGTACTTGGTTGTAGGGAAATTTCCACCACTGGAAGCCTCTATTTATGCATTTCGATACATATTTCAAGACATACATTTCTTCTAGGAAGGATCTTCGTTTATCTGATGACATGGCCGAGGGTGATCCTTTGCCGAAAAATACGATCTTGCAAATTTTGAGAGTTATGCAGATTGTTTTGGAAAATTGCCAGAACAAAACATCTTTTGGTGGTCTTGAGGTAAGCTGGTATTTGTTATTTCTGTTCTTTTTAACTCTTCACTGATGTTCCAAAGGTTGGGAATTTAAAGCCCATTTTTTTATTTGACTTGTGTTTGTTCATTGTCCACTTCTATCAGCATTTTAAACTTCTGCTTGCATCATCTGACCCTGAGATAGTTGTGGCGGCTTTGGAAACTCTTGCTGCATTGGTGAAAATAAATCCTTCAAAGTTGCATATGAATGGAAAGCTTATGAACTGTGGAGCTATAAACAGCCATCTTCTATCATTAGTCCAAGGATGGGGTAGCAAGGAGGAAGGTCTAGGCTTGTATTCTTGTGTTGTGGCAAATGAGCGAAACCAGCAGGAGGGTTTGTGCCTATTCCCAGCAGACATGGAGAACAAATATGATGGCACACAACATCGTCTTGGTTCGACTCTTCATTTTGAGTATAATCTGGGGGCCGTCCAAGAACTTGACCAAACTAATGACAAGAACAAGTTATCTAATCTGTCTGTGATACATATCCCGGACCTGCACCTTCAGAAGGAGGATGACTTGAGCATATTGAGGCAATGTGTTGACAAGTTCATTGTGCCTCCAGAGCACAGGTTTGCCTTGTTTACAAGGATAAGGTACGCGCATGCCTTTAACTCCCCAAGGACATGTAGGCTATATAGCCGCATAAGTCTTCTTGCCTTCATTGTTCTCGTGCAATCCAGCGATGCCCATGATGAACTCACATCATTCTTTACTAATGAGCCAGAGTACATAAATGAGTTAGTCAGGCTTGTTCGGTCAGAGGATTTTGTTCCTGGGCCCATTTGTGCACTGGCTATGTTTGCACTGGGAGCACAGCTAGCAGCATACGCATCATCTCATGAGCGAGCTAGGATACTGAGTGGATCAAGTATCATCTCTGCTGGCGGAAATCGTATGGTCCTGCTCAGTGTTCTGCAGAAAGCAATATCATCACTTAGCAGCCCTAATGATACTTCATCTCCTTTAATTGTCGATGCCCTTCTGCAGTTTTTTCTGCTCCATGTACTGTCTTCTTCAAGTTCTGGGACTACTGTTAGAGGTTCGGGGTTGGTTCCCCCTCTCTTGCCCCTCTTGCAAGATAATGATCCTTCCCACATGCATCTTGTCTGTTTGGCAGTGAAGACTCTTCAGAAGCTGATGGAGTACAGCAGCCCTGCTGTTTCTTTGTTTAAAGATTTGGGTGGTGTAGAACTTTTGTCTGAGAGGTTACATGTGGAGGTGCAGCATGTTATTGGTGTTGCCGACAGTCATAATTCAATGGTTAGTGATACAGTGAAATCAGAAGAGGACCATCTCTACTCCCAGAAGCGATTAATCAAGGCTTTGCTCAAGGCATTGGGGTCTGCTACATATTCTCCTGTGAATCCTGCTCGCTCTCAAAGCTCCAATGATAATAATTTGCCCGTCTCACTTTCCCTTGTATTTCAGAATGCAGACAAGTTTGGTGGTGACATCTACTTTTCAGCAGTTACTGTTATGAGTGAGATAATTCACAAGGACCCTACATGCTTTTGTGCTTTGAAGGAACTTGGTCTTCCAGATGCTTTTCTGTCATCAGTGACTGCTGGGGTTATACCATCTTGTAAAGCTCTTATATGTGTTGCTAATGGTCTGGGTGCAATCTGCCTTAATAACCAAGGACTTGAGGCTGTCAGGGAAACTTCAGCACTGCATTTTCTTGTAGACACCTTCACTAGCAGGAAATACTTGATACCAATGAATGAAGGTGTTGTCCTTTTGGCTAATGCGGTGGAAGAGCTTCTTCGTCATGTTCAGTCCCTGAGAAGTACTGGAGTTGACATCATCATTGAAGTAATCAACAAACTATCTTCATATCGGGAAGATAAAAGCAATGAGCCAACCAGCTCTGAAGAAAGAACAGATATGGAAACAGATGTTGAAGGGCGTGATTTAGTGAGTGCTATGGATTCCAGTGTGGATGGCACTAATAATGAGCAGTTTTCTCATTTGAGCATTTTCCATTTGATGGTATTGGTGCATCGGACAATGGAAAACTCTGAAACTTGCCGGTTATTTGTAGAAAAAGGAGGTCTACAGGCTCTTTTGACACTCTTGTTGCGACCTAGCATCACCCAGTCATCAGGAGGGATGCCTATTGCTTTGCATAGCACCATGGTATTCAAGGGCTTTACTCAGCATCACTCTACTCCACTTGCACGTGCATTTTGCTCCTCTTTGAGGGAGCATTTGAAGAATGCCTTGCAGGAACTTGATACAGTGTCTAGCTCATGTGAAGTGACCAAGTTAGAAAAAGGAGCCATTCCATCTCTTTTTGTTGTTGAATTTCTGCTCTTTCTTGCGGCGTCGAAAGATAATCGCTGGATGAATGCTCTATTATCAGAATTTGGAGATGGCAGCAGGGATGTCCTGGAAGATATTGGACGAGTTCACCGAGAAGTGCTGTGGCGAATTTCACTTTTTGAAGAGAAGAAAGGTGAGCCTGAAGCCAGTTCTTCTCCTGCAGCAAATGAGGCTCAGCAACTTGACACAGCTGTGGGTGACATTGATGAGAACAGATACACTTCCTTTAGGCAATATCTTGATCCTATTTTAAGGCGAAGGGGTTCTGGGTGGAACATAGAGTCTCAGGTGTCTGTCCTCATTAATATCTATCGTGATATTGGCCGTGCTGCTGGTGACTCTCAGAGGGTTGGTACTGACAGATATGACAGATATCCTAGTTCAGGGTTGCCCTCAAGCTCCCAGGACCAGCCTTCCAGTTCATCTGATGCAAATGCTAGCGCAAAGTCAGAAGAGGAAAAGAAAAGGTCTGAGCATTCATCCTGCTGTGACATGATGAGGTCAGTGTCTTATCATATCAACCATCTTTTTATGGAGCTTGGGAAAGCAATATTGCTTACATCTCGTCGAGAGAACAGTCCTGTAAATTTATCCCCATCTGTTGTATCTGTTGCTAGCAATATTGCTTCTATTTTGTTGGAGCACCTCAATTTTGAGGGTCACACAATCAGTTCTGAGAGAGAGATTACTGTTACCAGAAAGTGCCGATTCCTTGGGAAGGTGGTTGAGTTCATTGATGGGATATTATTGGATAGGCCAGAATCATGTAATCCAATCATGGTGAATTCTTTCTTTTGCCATGGTGTCATTCAGGCTATTTTAACCACATTTGAAGCTACCAGTGAGTTGCTCTTTGCAATGAACAGGCCACCGTCCTCACCTATGGAAACAGATAGTAAAACTGGGAAGGAAGAGGAGACAGATTCTTCATGGATTTATGGTCCCCTCTCCAGCTATGGGGCAATTATGGACCATCTTGTAACATCATCATTTATTCTCTCTTCATCGACAAGACAATTACTTGAGCAGCCTATTTTTAGCGGAAGTGCTAGGTTTCCACAAGATGCAGAAAGGCTCATGAGGTTGCTTCAGTCTAAGGTGTTAAAGACTGTTCTTCCCATCTGGGCCCATCCTCAATTTCCAGAATGTAATATTGAGTTGATCAGTTCAGTCACATCCATCATGAGGCATGTTTACTCAGGGGTTGAAGTGAAAAATAGTGTTAGCAACAGTGGTGCTCGTTTAGCTGGCCCACCCCCTGACGAGAATGCAATTTCACTGATTGTAGAGATGGGCTTTTCTAGTGCTAGAGCTGAAGAAGCATTAAGACAGGTTGGAACAAACAGTGTTGAAATTGCAACTGATTGGTTATTCTCACACCCAGAGGAACCACAAGAGGATGATGAACTTGCTCGAGCTCTAGCAATGTCTCTAGGGAATTCTGATATGTCTGCACAAGAGGAAGATGGAAAATCGAATGATCTTGAACTTGAAGAGGAAACTGTTCAGCTGCCCCCCATGGATGAAGTATTATCTTCATGTCTTAGGCTGCTACAGACAAAGGAAACATTAGCTTTCCCTGTTCGGGATATACTTGTGACTGTCAGCTCACAGAATGATGGCCAAAACCGAGTAAAGGTGCTTACATATTTGATTGATCATCTGAAACAGTGTCTGATGGCGTCTGACTCTTTAAAGAGCACTGTATTATCTTCACTCTTTCATGTTCTTGCTTTGATTCTCCATGGAGATACTGCTGCCCGGGAAGTTGCCTCAAAAGCTGGTCTTGTCAAGGTTGCTTTGAACCTGCTGTGCAGCTGGGAGTTGGAGCCAAGGGAAGGTGAGATAACCGAGGTTCCAAATTGGGTTACTTCATGTTTTCTTTCGGTTGATAGGATGCTCCAGTTGGATCCAAAGTTGCCAGATGTTACTGAGCTTGATGTTCTGAAAAAGGATAATTCAAATACACGAACATCGGTTGTAATTGATGACAGCAAGAAAAGGGATTCAGAATCTTCATCAAGTGTAGGGTTATTGGACTTGGAGGACCAGAAACAACTTTTGAAGATCTGCTGCAAATGCATCCAGAAGCAGTTGCCTTCTGCTACAATGCATGCCATTCTTCAGCTGTGTGCTACACTGACGAAAGTTCATGCGGCTGCTATTAGTTTTCTTGAGTCTGGTGGCCTACATGCGTTGCTAAGTCTGCCGACAAGTAGCTTGTTTTCTGGATTCAACAGTGTGGCTTCTACTATTATTCGTCATATTTTGGAGGATCCCCACACCCTTCAGCAAGCAATGGAATTAGAAATACGCCACAGTCTTGTCACGGCTGCTAATCGGCATGCAAATCCCAGGGTCACTCTGCGCAATTTTGTCCAGAATTTGGTGTTTGTTGTATATAGGGACCCGGTAATATTTATGAAAGCTGCCCAAGCTGTGTGCCAGATTGAGATGGTTGGAGATAGACCATATGTTGTTCTGTTGAAGGACAGGGAGAAAGAAAAGAGCAAGGAGAAAGAGAAGGACAAGTCAGCTGATAAGGATAAAGCAGCAGGTGTTGTCACGAAGATAACATCAGGGGACATGGTTTCAGGATCTCCTGGCAATGCTCAAGGGAAACAACTTGATCTAAATACAAGGAATGTGAAATCTCATCGCAAGCCTGCACAAAGCTTTGTCACTGTTATCGAACATCTGTTAGATCTGGTTATGGCTTTTGTCCCACCACCCAGAGCTGAGGATCAACCTGATGGTATCTCTGGCACTGCCTCATCTACAGACATGGATATTGATTCTAGTTCAGCAAAAGGGAAAGGGAAGGCTGTTGCTGTCACAGCTGAAGAGTCCAAGCATGCACTCCAAGAGGTTACAACATCTCTTGCTAAAAGTGCATTCGTCCTGAAGCTGTTGACAGATGTACTTTTGACTTATGCATCATCCGTTCAAGTAGTTCTTCGCCATGATGCTGAGTTGAGCAGTGTGCGTGGTCCTAGCAGGACCGCTTCTAGTCTAAACAGTGGTGGTATATTTAGTCATATATTGCAACATTTCCTACCACATGCTACAAAGCAAAAGAAAGAGAGGAAAGCTGATGGAGATTGGAGGTACAAATTGGCTACAAGGGCAAATCAATTCTTGGTGGCTTCATCTATTCGTTCTGTAGAGAGTCGAAAAAGGATATTTTCTGAAATCTGCAGTATATTTGTTGTCTTTACAGATTCTTCTACTGGTTGCAAATCCCCAATGTTAAGGATGAATTCGTATGTTGATTTGCTCAATGATATTCTGTCAGCCCGCTCGCCAACTGGTTCCTCGCTTTCTGCAGAATCTGCAGTTACCTTTGTTGAAGTTGGTCTTGTCCAATCTCTGTCCAGAACCCTTCAAGTTCTAGATTTGGATCACCCTGATTCAGCAAAGATTGTAACTGCTATTGTTAAGGCCCTTGAGGTGGTTACTAAGGAACATGTTCATTCAGGGGATTTCAATGCCAAAGGGGAGAACTCATCAAAAATTGCTTCTGACCAGAACAATGTGGAATCATCTAATAGGTTCCAGGTTTGTGACACAACTTCTCAACCTACTGCAATTGGTACTGATCATAGGGAAACCTTCAATGCTGTTCAAACTTCACAAAGTTCAGATTCAGTGGCAGATATGGATCATGACCGTGATCTAGATGGAGGCTTTGCCCATGATGGTGAAGATGATTTTATGCATGAGATTGCTGAAGATGGAACTGGAAATGAGTCCACAATGGAAATTAGATTTGAAATTCCACGTAATAGAGAGGATGATATGGCTGATGACAATGACGACAGTGATGAAGATATGTCAGCAGATGATGGTGAGGAAGTTGATGAAGATGACGATGAGGATGAAGATGAGGAGAATAACAACCTGGATGAAGATGATGCCCATCAGATGTCTCATCCTGACACAGATCAGGATGATCGTGAGATTGATGAAGAATTTGATGAGGATCTGCTAGAAGAAGATGATGAAGATGAGGATGAGGATGAGGAAGGAGTCATCCTTCGCCTGGAGGAGGGTATTAATGGAATTAATGTATTTGACCATATCGAGGTTTTCGGGGGGAGCAACAATTTGTCTGGAGATACACTGCGTGTGATGCCTTTGGACATTTTTGGCACAAGACGGCAAGGGCGTAGTACATCCATATACAATCTCCTTGGGAGATCAAGTGATCATGGTGTTCTTGACCACCCGCTCTTGGAGGAGCCTTCTTCAATGCTACACCTTCCAGAACAGAGACAACCAGGTATCTCTTACCTATTCCATTTGGCAAACTAGAATAGGAAAAAAACTTGCTAGATTGTTATGCACCTAAGCTTCGTAACCTGTTACTGGTACATATACGGTGTCAAGTCAGGCATATATCATGCATGGCTCATTCAAATTATTGTTTCTTTTCAGAAAATTTAGTTGAGATGGCTTTCTCTGATCGGAATCATGAAAATAGTTCTTCCCGTTTGGATGCAATATTCAGAAGCTTGCGAAATGGACGTAATGGACACCGATTTAATATGTGGCTTGATGACAGTTCACAACGCAGTGGATCTGCTGCCCCTGCAGTACCTGAAGGCATTGAAGAGCTGCTGGTCTCTCAGTTGAGGTGCCCTACTCCTGAACAACCTGATGGCCAGAGTACGCCTGCCGGTGGTGCTCAAGAAAACAATCAGCCCAACGATTTGCACGGATCAGAAACTGAGGCTAGGGAAGAAGCCCCGGCAGAACAAAACGAAAACAATGAAAACGCATTAACAGCTGCAGCAAGGTTTGAGGCGGATGGCTCTGAAAGTGCTGGTCCTGCACCTCCTCACAGTGATGCACTTCAAAGAGATGTTTCCAATGCAAGTGAGCATGTTACAGACATGCAATATGAACGTAGTGATGCTGTTGTACGTGATGTTGAAGCAGTCAGCCAAGCAAGCAGTGGTAGTGGTGCTACTTTAGGGGAAAGCCTTAGAAGTTTAGATGTTGAGATAGGAAGTGTTGAAGGGCATGATGATGGTGACCGGCATGGGCCTTCAGACAGGCTTTCTTTGGGTGATGTACAGGCAGCTGCTCGATCACGTCGTCCGACTGGAAGTGCCGTGCCAGTTCTCGGCAGAGATATATCTTTGGATAGTGTTAGTGAGGTTCCTCAAAATCCAAACCAAGAATCTGATCATAATGCCAATGAGGGGGATCAGGAGCCTAACAGAGCTACTGAGTCAATTGACCCTACATTTTTGGAGGCTCTTCCAGAGGATTTACGGGCTGAAGTTCTTTCTTCACGTCAAAATCAAGTGAATCAGACTTCTAATGAGCAGCATCAGAATGATGGGGATATTGATCCTGAATTCCTTGCAGCACTTCCGCCTGATATACGTGAAGAGGTTCTAGCTCAACAACGTGCCCAAAGGTTGCAACAGTCACAAGAACTTGAAGGACAGCCAGTTGAAATGGACGCTGTTTCAATTATTGCAACATTCCCTTCAGAAATTCGGGAGGAGGTATAGTTTGTTTTATTATCTGTCTCATTTTATTTTTGCCAGAACTTGTTCTCATGTTCTTATGTATTTATTTATAATCCAGGTGCTTTTGACATCACCAGATACCCTGCTTGCTACACTGCCACCTTCATTAGTTGTTGAAGCCAACATGTTACGGGAGAGATTTGCTCATCGGTATCATAGCAGCTCACTTTTTGGCATGAACTCTAGGAACAGGAGAGGTGAGTCCACCCGACGTGGTGATCTCATTGGTACAGGCCTTGATAGAAATGCTGGTGATTCCTCCCATCAACCAACTAGCAAGCTAATTGAAACTGAAGGGACTCCTCTTGTTGACAAGGATGCTCTCAAAGCTCTTATTCGGTTACTTCGAGTTGTTCAGGTAATATCACTTTTGCTTCTGCTGTGTTTTGGTGGTATCGAAAGCACTTTTAGTAATAACTTTGCCCCTCTTATTTACAGCCTCTATATAGGGGTCAATTGCAGAGGCTTCTTTTGAACCTTTGTGCTCACCGGGAAAGCAGAAAGTCCCTGGTTCAAATTCTGGTGGATATGCTTATGCTTGATCTGCATGGCTCTTCTAAGAAATCAATCGATGCAACTGAGCCACCATTTAGGCTATATGGGTGCCATGCAAATATGACATATTCACGCCCTCAATCCTCAGATGGTAATTAATTTTGATTACTATGTTATTCTAGGCAGTTGAATGACGCTCTTGGTATTCCTTGCTGAGAATTGCACCAGAATTGTGTATTAATTATTTCTTGTTGTAAATAGGTGTGCCTCCATTGGTTTCCCGTCGTGTGCTCGAAACTCTTACATATTTGGCGAGAAATCATCCAAATGTGGCTAAACTCTTGCTTTTTCTTGAGTTCCCTTGCCCACCAACATGCGGTACTGAAACACTTGATCAGAGGCCTGGCAAGGCTGCTCTTATGGAAGGTGGCGTACAACAGAAAGCTTTCGTGCTTGTTCTACTTTTAACTTTATTGAATCAGCCACTTTATATGAGAAGTGTTGCTCATCTTGAACAGGTACACAATTTTTCATCCATTTTTCAATGTGGATCTTCAATTAATTTTCCCAGTTCTGTTTCTCTTAACCTTTTGAACCTGTGTAGTTAATGAACCTTCTTGAAGTTGTCATGCTTAATGCTGAGAATGAAATTAGTCAAGCTAAGTTGGAAGCATCATCTGAGAAACCATCTGAGAATGCAATGCAAGATGCCCAAGATGCCAATGTTGCTGGATCATCTGGAGCAAAGTCCAGTTCTGAGGATAGTGGCAAAACCCCTGCTGTTGATAACGGAATTAGCCTGCAAGCAGTTTTACATAGTCTTCCCCAAGCAGAGCTTCGATTGCTATGTTCATTGCTTGCACATGATGGGTATTCACTTCTACCTTTGGTGAATTGCTTCAGTAATTCATACAATTCGTTTTTTTTCCCATATTGGCTGCTAATTGTCGCTTTACTAAAATTATGCTTTTTAAGAAAATTATGAGAAGAAACTGTGCTGTTAGTTATACAAGCTTTTACTTTTGCTCGGTTTCATTTGTTTGTGTCTTGTTTTTCTTTGAGATATAAGCAGTTTATTTGGCATACTCAACTTTGTGGTACGTTGGATTGTCTTTAATTACCTGTTTCTTGCCTAGTATTGTATTTTTAGTATAACTAACAGAAAAAGGGTGGTCCTTTTGAATTTTCAGGTTGTCAGATAATGCATATCTCCTTGTAGCAGAAATTTTGAAAAAGATTGTAGCGCTGGCTCCTTTCTTCTGTTGCCATTTCATAAATGAGCTTGCACGTTCAATGCAAAGTTTGACACACTGTGCAATGAAGGAGCTTCACTTGTATGAGGACACTGAAAAGGCTCTTCTGAGCACATCATCAGCCAATGGGACTGCAATTCTTAGAGTAGTGCAGACTTTGAGTTCTCTTGTCACCACTCTGCAACACAAAAAGGATCCAGAGCTTCTTGCTGAAAAGGACCATTCAGAAGCACTGTCCCAGATTTCCGAAATTAACACAGCACTGGATGCTCTGTGGTTGGAGCTGAGCAACTGCATAAGCAAAATAGAGAACTCTTCAGAATATGCATCAAATCTAAGTACAGAATATGCATCAAATCTAAGTCCTGCTTCTACAAATGCAGCTACATTAACAGCAGGTGTAGCACCTCCATTGCCAGCTGGAACCCAGAACATATTACCATACATAGAATCATTTTTCGTGACGTGTGAGAAGCTACGTCCTGGACAACCTGATGCTGTCCAAGAGGCTTCAACATCTGATATGGAGGATGCTTCAACATCTAGCGGTGTGCAGAAATCATCTGGAAGCCATGCCAGTCTTGATGACAAGCACAATGCTTTTGTGAAATTCTCGGAGAAGCACAAAAGATTGTTGAATGTGTTTATCCGCCAAAACCCTGGGTTGCTTGAAAAGTCGTTTTCCCTGATGTTGAAAATCCCTCGCCTGATTGATTTTGACAACAAGCGTGCATATTTCCGGTCTAAAATCAAGCATCAGCACGATCATCATCATAGTCCCGTTAGAATTTCTGTGCGCCGGGCATACATTCTGGAGGACTCGTATAATCAGCTTAGGATGCGTTCACCTCTGGATTTAAAGGGTAGACTCACTGTTCATTTCCAAGGAGAAGAAGGCATTGATGCTGGTGGACTAACAAGAGAGTGGTATCAGTTGCTATCACGAGTGATTTTCGACAAGGGAGCCCTTCTATTTACGACTGTCGGAAATGACTTGACATTTCAACCAAACCCTAACTCTGTGTTTCAGACTGAACACCTCTCATATTTCAAATTTGTCGGACGAGTGGTGAGTGTGATGCTCCTAATTATTTATTATTTTATCCAAGTATTGTGGTTATTTCTAAAATTTATCCCCCCCCAGGTTGGTAAAGCTCTCTTCGATGGGCAACTTTTGGATGTCCATTTCACTAGATCATTTTACAAGCACATACTTGGTGTCAAGGTTACTTACCATGATATTGAAGCCATTGATCCTGCGTACTACAGGAACCTGAAATGGATGCTTGAGGTGTGCTTTTGTGTGTACAAGTAGTTTTTAGTTTCTTGCTTCTTTCTGGTAATCTTGTTGACAGTTGACTGTACATACGTGACCTATTCTCTCTTTTCTGTGTACAGAATGACATAAGTGATGTTTTGGACCTCACCTTTAGCATGGATGCAGATGAAGAGAAGCTGATATTGTATGAGAAGGCAGAGGTATTGGCCCCTCTGGTTCTTTTGGCCACCCCTTTCATCAAACTAATTTCCAATTCATCTATGCAGGTAACTGATTGTGAGTTGATTCCTGGAGGGCGTAACATCAGGGTCATTCAGGAGAACAAGCATGAATATGTGAGCCGGGTAGCAGAGCATCGTTTAACCACTGCAATTAAGCCTCAGATTAATGCATTCATGGAAGGTTTTAATGAGCTCATTCCTCGGGACCTGATATCTATGTTTAATGACAAAGAGCTTGAACTGCTAATCAGCGGACTCCCAGATATAGACTGTGAGTTTATGAATATGATTCAGTGTTGTTGAATAATCTGGTTTAATCTTGCATGTTATTTACTTGTTTTATGTGTCTTTCAGTGGACGATCTAAAAGCAAATACAGAATATTCTGGCTACAGCATAGCTTCTCCAGTCATTCAGTGGTTCTGGGAAATTGTCCAAGGGTTCAGCAAGGAGGACAAAGCTCGGTTCCTTCAGTTCGTTACTGGCACTTCAAAGGTATTGCCGAAAGCAGCTTCCCCAACCTTTTAAATTTGAAGCCATTTTATTTCTTTTGTGAAGTTGTTTACCAAGTGCTGGCATGATTCTAGATGACTACTACAGTTCACCCCATGTTTGGCTTTGTGATTCACTGTGTTTAACTCCTGATCCTTGTAATTGTCAAATATAGGATGTAAACCATCATGTTTCGAATCTTTACCATAGCATCTGTATCCATTGTCTTGTTAGGTGATGCTTTATGTGTGTGTACATCTATATATAATCTATCCTGCACGTGGGCATAGAATATTTGTAATTTGTATGTTGTTGCTTACGATTCGACTTGAACTGTAGGTACCTCTTGAGGGTTTCAGTGCACTCCAAGGAATATCTGGGCCACAACGACTCCAGATACACAAGGCCTATGGCAGCACCAACCATTTGCCTTCAGCACATACCTGGTAATCAATCTTGTGTGTTTTTTCTTGTAACTTTTTGACATGAAAAGACTGCACTGGCCAAAATTGTTTGGGTTACTGACATCCGCTCTGATTTGTTGTTCTGCCATTGCTCACTGCAGCTTTAACCAACTAGACTTGCCTGAGTACACAGCCAAAGACCAGCTCCAGGAGAGGTTGCTATTGGCTATTCATGAGGCAAATGAAGGGTTTGGATTCGGTTAATCAGTCATTCCTGCACTTGTGTGTGCACTGTTGGGTTGCTTACAGATACTATGAGAGTTGCAATAGGCGACCGGGACATGTGCTAACCCTATTCCATAACCTACTAGATTCCACTGGCGGCCAACATCAGGCATCGGCGTTGGTTCCTGTGAGGGCTCTGAGATTTGTTGAGAAAGGGCCGCCATGGAATTTGTCCAGGATGATTCACACTGCAAACTGGTTACTGCGAAGAATCTGCAGGGAGGAGCGGGAGTGTTAAAAGACAACTATTTGATGTTCATAATATCTTTTTTTTGTCATTTTTGGCCGTTGCCCCGTTAATAGTTTTCACCTTTTTACATCGGACTTAATTGGAAGGTTTTTTAAAACCTTTTTATTCTTCAAGTTTGTTTTTTTTTTGGGGTGGGGGCATAAGACTGGTGGAGTGCACGTGTGCAACATTAAGTCGAATGCAAGTTTTACTTATTTCCTATTGCGTATTCAATGCGTAGTGAGTATCATAGAACCCGTTCTGTTGGCTGTGGTAGATGGCAGAATGCTTTCTGTATTTGCTAGAAGTGTGAATTATTTGTACGGTCGAATGCTATCTGTTCTTACTGATATTGTTGATAGCTTGTGTATCTTGTGACGCTCCTGTTGAATTTCCAAAGGTGAAATTAGTCCCAAGGATGCGTCCAGTCACGACTCCAGAATCAAATTAGTACTCAAATCGAGCTCTTATACAACCGATGCTTAAGTGCAATGAGTAAAGATGATACGAACGTTACTATTGTGTGCTACTGTACTAATGAAGCATCAGAACTAACTGGTTTTCTAATTCAAGAGTAAATTGCGCACAACTATATAGCTATTTTGTCCTAAGTATAAAAAAACTACAAATTTAAGGAACTATTTGTAGAACTACACACTTTGCCCAATTGCCCTGTTTGTTTCGAGACCTGGACCAACTTGTCCTGGCTTGGCCTCTCCCTGGCATCGGCATAGAGCATGTTTGGTTGGAGCCCTCAGAGTTTCTCCAGGCGCCTGGGCTAGAGTTCACAAAACTGAAACCGTGAGAACCACAAAAATCGCTCGAAAAATCGCTTGAAAACCGTCAAAAACCGAAGGTTTAAGAAATAAATTTTTTTTTTAAAAAAAATCTAAAATATAGAAACCGTTCGGTTTTTCGTGAAAAACCAGCTGACCAATAGAATGTCCTGAAAAACGGTTTTTCAAGCGGTTTTTGAGCGGGTTTTTTTGCGAAAACCGCGGTTTTTCAACGGTTTTCGAGCGGTTTCCAAAAAATAATTTTTTCCAATTTTTTTGAATGTTTTTAAATTAGATCGGTTTATCGAACGGTTTTAGATCTCGAACCGGTGCGGTAAGATCGAAAACCGCGAAAACCGAACGGTTTTTTGCGGTTTTGTGAACCCTGGCCTGGCCGCCTGGGCACTAGGCTTCAGTATCCATGCATCAATCCATTTTGTTTTACCTTGATCCACGCCACAAAGGTGACATTTTATTTTATGTCTAGTTTTATAAACTTTCTCACGCACAGGTTTCCATCCAAACAACTTATCTCCAGGTTTGCCTGACGGGGTAAAAAACATCAAATTTTCATATTCCATACAGGCAGCACTTTTTGCCTAGTAAGTTTGCCCTGGTCTCCGACCAAACAAGCCATCCACGAAATATCATTGAGCTACAGGTTTTGCTCAGCCTGTGCCGAGGCCCGCTGGTTAGCCTCTCATGACTGCTTGGCTTGTTCCGCCGTGCACACGTGAGATGCCCATACGTATAGGTGGGCACTGGGACGGGCCATTCTGGGTCGGCCCGAGGCACGCCCGGCCTAGCACGACCTACGGCCCGGCACGTCACTTGTACTTCTCCCGTTTATCCATCTCAATTTTGGACTTAACTTATTTCAAACTCATTGAAAGTGTTAGTCCAAACACATGGTTGTCTCAATCATCAATGCACTACATTAACACATAATAGATGCCCCCAAAATTGATTGAGCACAACCCAAAGACAATTGATTGAAAGATTAATTGTGCCTTGAGTATACTAATGCAATTAATGCTTCATATACACAAGAACTTTCGATTGCCTTAGGATCAACAAAGTGAACCATCAACACATGACTAGTTCTTTGTTGATTGAATGGTAACCGAACACCATTTAAATTGTTATGAGTATATATTAACTACACAAGTTTCATATACTCAATTCGATGGAATCTAAAAGTAATGATCCAATTTATATAGAGTGGTGGGAAGGGATCAATACTCTTAAGACCATTAATTACAGAATAAACTCCGTTAGATGTGTGCATACAAATAATTGAACTTGAATCAATATGCACACATTCAATTTTTTATTGCTTTTGAGTTTATCCTATATTGCCCTGAGTATACTACAACTACACAAGTTAAATATACTCAAGGGGTTGTTTCAAAGTAATGATCCTTGATATAGAAAGATTAATTAGATCAATACTTTGAAACTTCAAGATTAAGCATAAACTCCCCCTAAATGTGTGCATTCATGTATATATGGAGTTGAAACATTAATAGACATCTTGAAATCTAAATAATGGTAGAGTTTATCATTTATCTAGAATCCAAAATATGCATTAAGATATCGTAAAATGAATACGAGTGCATACCTTGGGTCTTCCATTTTTCAATGAGACGAGACTAATCAAAGATATACTCAATAAAAGAGTTAGTCTCATATTTGAATTTATCAATATGATTATGAATATTATATCCATAGAATGCAACAAGATATGATAATATGAACTCGAATGCATACCTTTGATATTTCCATCTTTTCATCCAAAAGAGACTAATGAGAGTTAAGCTCAACAAAAGAGTTACTCCTACAAAAGATTTGTCATTAATTAACAATTGAGACTAATCAATATTATGATTATCAAAAGAGTTAGTTTCAATATTATATTTGTCATTAACACAAAAACCAACTTAATGGAGCTTGAACTTTCAGCGTCGGCGAGCGGGAGGAGGTGGCGGCGAGCCGGAGAAGGGGCGGGGGTGCACCGCCAGGGGGAGAAGAGGGCGGCAGGTACGCCGCCTGGTGGGGAGAAGAGGGCGAGGGCGCACCGCCTGGAGCCCTGGACCGATAACCAGGCCAAAGGTAGAAAAGAAAAGAAGGGGAGGAAGAAAAAGAAAAGAGGGGAGAAAAGAAAAGGAGAGAAAAAAAAAGGAGGAAATAGGAAAAAGAAGAAGAAGAAAAAGAAAAGTTTAAAAAATTTCAATTCGAGTAAATAAAATATTCCTTTTTTAGGCAAATTAAACCCATTAATTGAGTTTTATCGGGATTGGATTAAATCTATTATACTGATAAATGTAGATACCAATTTTGCAATTTGTTATTCAAAGGTGGTCATCTATATTCTCTCTAAGATCCTAGTTCGACAACCACTTTTTGGGGAAATGGAAAAAGGGGGGAAATGGAAAAGAGGGGTAATGGAAAATGAGAAAACAAAACAAAACCATAAAGTTCAAGTAATTAAGTAAAATTATTGATGCTTAAATATCTGGGATGCTCGAAATGAGAACTAGTTGCGGTGCTTGAGGGCGTCTTGCTTGTGCCATAGAGGGGAAGAAGAATGTTGCACCACCGACTCTCTATGTCACTCTCTCCCTCCGACTCTCTCAGTCCCTCTCTCCCTCCGACTCTCTGTGTCACTCTCTCTGGTTCACTCTCATTCTCTGAAAGTGCATCTAGGCACTTATGTTATTTTGGTGATTAATGACAAACACTCATAATGAAAATCTATGCAATTAAGTAAATGCTTAACTTAGTGCTTAGCAAATGACAAACCTCTAATATGATTATATTGCTATGAGACTAACATGTTATTGCCTAGTTGAGTATCAGTCTCATCTTTTAGAGGAAAATCAAATAGGAAGGTAAAGCAAAGATAAGGTATGCAATTTTGGTATCTATTCTATATTTGTTATTGCATTCCTTTCGTGCAAATGCATAGTGAACTCCAAGTAGCATGTTGATTTTATATATGCACATTGGTTCATGTCATATTTATTTGTGCATATATATTCATTTGAGTTCATTATGGTATGCATGTATTAACTAGAGTTAAACTTCATATTGCTATAGATTGACTTGGTGATGCATGTTTTATTTGTATATATTCTCATGCAATTCTCTTAGTGAAGTTTATCTAGTGTTGGATCACATATTTACTCTTACTCCAAATATTATTTGCACATGTACAATTCGTGTATATTCTATCATGTGCTTCATTTAAGTAAAGTCTGTGATCCTTGCCATGATTTAATTGATTCATCATATTGGCAATTATCTCTCTAGTGCATATAGATCAATTACATATTCATCATGATGTACTTAGTAGAGAACATTTCTTATGTCAAGTGTTTCCATTTTGTGTTGTGCTTCTTTATATGAAACACTTGTAGTAATCAACTGCTCACAAATATCAACTTGTTCATATCTATTGAGCTTTTGGGACTAATGTCTTTCATGAGTAGTTTGAAAAGAATTAGGTCCCGTCGTGTATGATGACCAAGGTATCTTGGAGGATGATCATTGTCGAGGTCAACAAGACGGCGGTGTCACCAAGAGTTGAGGACTAAGTCAAGAGCGACTTGGCGTGGAGATCGTCAGAGAGGATGATCAAGTCAAGGTTGATAGGACGAGAGTCTCATGAGGTGAATCGAGTCGAGTTGGACAAGGCGAAGATGTCATCAATTATATGGTGAAGGTCTTCATGCATCGACATCAAGAAAGAAGACGGCAAGTGACTATTTCTAGACTTATATTATCTTTGATTTATTTTGAGTCTAAGGATTGCCGTACTATTAAGAGGGATGCGATGTCGAATGACTTTTAGATGTGTCAAGTGCTCAAGTGATCCATCCTTGTGAATCTTAGAAAGAGAGTGGTGTTGGTGGTGCCGAAAAGTGAGGGTTGTAGGTCTCCCTTGGATTCTTTGAGATATCTGTGTTTATCCTTTGAGTTTTGGGTAGTGAGACCTTGTTAGTTGTGTAGCCCTCGTTCTTAGCTTTTGATAGAGTCCAAAATCACTGAAATCGGAGTCCGGAGTGAAAAGTTATGCTCGTTTTCGTCGGGCTGCTCCGTGCTGTTCGGACTATCCGGGTTGAGTCCGGACTATCCGGACATTCCGGACTATCCGAACATTTTTCTGGACTCTCCGGGTTGGGTCTCTCTGTTAGCCTTTCTTATTTAGTCCGGACTATCCGGACTTGAGTCCGGAGTCTCCGGGTTGTGTGCGGCTGTCTCCAACGGCTAGTTTTTGGGGACCTCTATATAAAGCCCCCTTCTTCCCCACTTCAAAGTTGCGGTGTTCCCATTGATTAGAGGTGCTATACCCTTATTCTTGAGCCCCCAAAACACCTCTTTACCCTTAGATCTAAGTGATCCCCTTGTGAGAAGGGTTTGGGAGAGTTTGAGGAGCGAGGTGCTAGGTTGAGTGAGATTTGAGTTGATTGAGCACTTGATTTCATCTCCAAGCTTGTTCTTCGTGAGCATTTGTTACTCTTGGAGGTTGAGGACTCCTAGACGGCTAGGAGGTCGCCTACGAGCCACCGGAGCTTTGTGTGGTTGGCCGTGGGAAGTTTGTGAAGGCCGGTTCCGCCTCTGTAAGGGAAGGAATCAAAGGAGTGAAGACCGGCGAGTGCATTTGTGCAACACCGGGAGGAAGAGGGTTGAAAGAGACCCCGGCTCAAGTGTGACCGAGCCGCCTCAACGGAGACGTAGGATCCCCTCAAGGATCCGAACTTTGGGTGAAAAACCATCGTCTCCAAGTTTGCTTCTTTCTCTTGCTTTAGCATTTGATTTTGTATCTTGAAATTGCCCGATCTACTCTTTTGTTGTGTTTGGCTCTAGATCTACATCATTCCCTGGTACCTGATTGCATTTAGATCTTTTGTATTCAAGTAGATTGTTGAAAAAATTGCAGGGATTTAAAATCTCATTTCGAGGTCTTAAATCCGGAGTATCCGGACTCCTCAACCCGGATAGTCCGGACATTTCGGAGTATCCGGAGATAAGTCTCGGACACTCCGGTCTCAGTCCCTCGGGTCCAATCCGGAGTATCCGGACTCCTGACCCCGGACAGTCCGGACATACCGGAGTATCCGGATAAAAGTCCCGGACACTCCGGACTTAGACCCTCGGGAGATTTTATTTAGCTGCAAATTTTTTATTCCGCTGCATTTAGTGTTAAATATTTTAATTCGCCTATTCACCCCCCCTCTAGGCGACATCCCCTGTCCTTTCAATTGGTATCAGAGCAAGGTCTCTCCTTTATTAGACTTAACCGTCTAGAGAGTAAAGGATGTCGACTAGAGGATTAGTGCACTCACTTGATCCACTTGTGCTTGATGGCACAAATTATGATTCATGGAAATTAATTATGACTTCTCATTTTAAATCCATGAGCCCCCAAATATGGTGGATCGTAGATGTCGGCTTTTCCTCTCCATTGAATGAAGTTGCTCCAACTGAAGGAGAGAGGAAATGCCTACATCTCGACGCTCAAGCTACTAATGTTTTATTTTGTGTTGTGAGCGATGAAATTTTTGATAGACTATGCAATCTCAAGAGCGCTCGTGAAATGTGGATAAAGCTTCAAGAACTATTTGAATCATCCACTTCTATTGAGGATTGCACTAAGGAAGAGATGTCGGGAGATGAAACATCAAGCTCCACCTCAAGCTCAAGTGATGAAGAACCGACATCTCCATCAACCTCAACCTCTGCCTCAAGTGACGATGAAGATGCTCTTCCATCACAAATCCGTTGCTTCATGGCGAAAGGTAAGAATGAGGTAAGTGACAATGATGACGATGATGAGCTCACTTATAATGAACTTGTGAATTTGCTTGAGGAGCTCAATAAATGTCTTGGAAAGGAGAAAAGAAATATAAAATTTTGAAGCTTGAACATGAATCACTTCAAAATGATTATAATATGCTTCAAGAAAATCATGAATCCCTCCTTCTCAAAGAAATTCATAAGCCTAAGGTGGATATAGGAATCTCATGTGATTTAATTGATGAAATGTCTTGCTTAAATGTTAATCCTAATATTTCATCAAAATTTGACATATCCACCTCTTGCAATGATTTACCTTGTTGCTCAAATTCAAATGTTTCTACTTCCTCTATACAATGTGAGACTAACCTTGTAAAGGAAAATAAAGAGCTCAAGGCTCAAGTCATTAAATTGGAAAATGACTTGAAGAAGTGCGTAAAGGGAAAAGCCGTTCTCGACGAGATCTTGAGCAAGCCAAGGGCGCCTCAAGATAAGCGAGGAATCGGTTACATCTCCAAGAGGGAGAACAAAATGAAGGGCCACTACGCCTTGGTGCGTCCTCATAAAGTGGAGATCAAGCTACAACCATCAACCGAGAGGCACACCGGCAAGAAGCAAGTCAAGAAGAACAAGAGACGCTCAAAGCCTACTTGCTACAATTGTCGGGAAAAGGGGCACATCGGTAAGGATTGTCCCAAAGGTATTACTCCTAAGCCTATTATTGTAAATGATCATTATTTGCTTAGGAAGGACAAAAATGGCAATGTGTTTGCCAAATTTGTCGATTCTCCCAAGTATTTGCAAAATTATGATATTCAATTGCTTAGGAGAAATGAATCTAGAAATGTGTTTGCTCAAAATACTAGATTTCCTAAGACCAAGAAAAATCATGTTGATCATGTGCTTAGGAAAAATAACAATAGCAAACCATTTGCTAGATTTGCTAGATCCTCTAAGCGTTCTCATTATAATGATCATCATATGCTTAGAAAGGATCAAACTAGAAATGGGTTTGTGAATTTTACTAGACCTCCTAAGCCTTCTCATTACAATGCAAATAATTTGCTTAGGAGGAATAATAACCTCAAACCCATTGCTAGTCATGTTAGTTCACCTAAGACTATTGATGTTAGGGCCATTTGGGTTCCTAAATCTATTGTGACTAACATTTTTGGACCCAACAAAAATTGGGTACCAACAAGTGCCTAAAAGACTATTAGGTAATATGAGATGGATTGGATGTTTGGCTTCTTCAAAAGGGAAGATGACTTGATCATTTGCAAAATAGAACCAAGCATGAGGATGATCACTTCAATCTTGAGCCAATGTCATCTCGGGTAACAAGTATCTAATTTGATTACTATTTAGCTTATAGCCTTGTGTAGGTTATATTGCATTATTCATGAAAATCAATTTAGATTGCTTGTTATATGCTTGCTCATGCTTATTAGTTGTTTTGATTGCAATCTTGAGTAAGTTTGGGATAGTGGCATATTAAGGGGGAGTGCTAAATCATAACCATGTATATTACTTCCCTACATGTGCCCATATTTATATAAGTGCTAACATATATTTTCAAAATCAAGCCATTTAGCCAAAAGTCAAAATTTTGTATACTATTAGTATTCTTGTGAAAAACTAATTGCAAAATGTATACAAATGTATTTGAAACGTTTTTCAAAGGGTTTTGGCTTCAAAAAATCTATTTTACAAAGAAAATGAGTTTCATGCCCAAAATCAAGTTTCTAGTATCTTGTTTTGGATTTAAACTTATAATTTTCATAGAATTAAATGTAAAAGGATTTTGAAAATAATTCCAAAAGGAAAAAGCTAGTGTTGGTCATTCTTAACAACTTTCGTGTTCAAATGATTTTCAAAAGACCAACTAATCAAAAGTTATTTGATTTTGAAACTCGCCCAAAAACTATACTTGACCCAAAATGGTCATACTATTGCACTTTGTGAGTTTCTTCATTTGGACTAGATCTTGTGTAGTATCTCAGATCAAAATGATATTTAAGACTCATACACAAAATTCAAATCTCTATATCTCATCTTGTTTTTTCATTTGAATCTTGTGTTGAAATATTTGGCTTTGTTTTACAAATAGCTATTTCAAAAGGACCATTTTGGTTAAAAGTCAAATCTTATGTTTAAAAGGCCCAAAATTGTAAAAAGCTTTGTAAAAGTATTCTAATATGTATTTCAAATGTTTTACAAGCTTTCAAAATGAAAATTCTATATTGAAATCAAAATTGGCCAAAATTTTTGGTTTGAACTAAAATAGCTTATTTAAGCATATTGCTCAAATCTTAGCATTCAAGTTGGATTTCATTATAAATATTGGCTAGAAACCATCTTGATAATCAATTCTAAGCCATGGAAATTGAAATTGCATGAAATCCAAATTGAGTTGTATTTTGAGGCTTTTTATGAAAAACTATTTCCTATTTAACTTGCTTCAAAAAGGGATAAAAGCAAAATATTTGTTTGAAATACAAAATCTTATGAAAATAGTCTTCTAAAATTTTTTCAAATGTATTTCAAATGTTTTCAAGTATCTAACCCTTGGCTAGAAGCTAAAAGTCAAACTTTGGCCTCAAATGGATCTTATATGATCTTGTTTTTGAATTAAATGAAATACTTTTATAAGTTAAAATCCATTGAGTTTTTGAAAAAGTGGTCAATACAAAACTCATAGGGTTGGTCATTTTAAGCATTTCTTTAGTTCAAAGTTTTTCCAAACGAACAACCGTTCAAAAGTTATAGCCATTTGAATTTGGCCAAAATCATCCATTTGACCCAAAATGATCTGTTGTTGCATTTTGCGGATTTCGCTATTTGAATTGGAATTCTTTGTATATCTTGGATTGAAGTGGTATTTCCTACTCATACAAAGCTATGAAAGTTCGAATCTCCATAAATTTCAATCCGGAATGCATTTTGAGCATTTGGTGAAAATTCAATTTTTTTAAACCTACAAAGCGCATTTTATCATATCTTTTGAACGAAAATTCCTTTTAATGAAATTCTTGTTGGGAAACCTTCTAAATAGTCCAATGTTTATTTCTGGAAAGTTTCAAACCATTTGGACTCAATTTGAAAAAGTTTTGACTTTTCTTCTCTTTGAGTAAAAATCATGCCTACAAAGCAAAATTTGGCATATCTTTTGATTGGAGACTCCTTTTGGAAAATTCTTTTGTAAAAGTTTCTTGGGAGTCTAAAGAATGTTTCTGCACAATTTCAAGTAATTTCAACTTAATTTGAAATAGTTATGCCTTTTTCTCTCTTTCGATCTTATTTGGCATACTCTTGCATTAAGTTGGATTTTACGATTTGAATGGATTTGATTATGCAAATAGGCTTATAAACATCTCTCTAAATCATATGAAGCCATATAAGTGCATATTACCATTCAAAACTCATTTGGTTCCATTTTGAGGATTTGGTGAAAATCTTAATCTTTTATGTGTTTCATATGCATCTTTCATCATATTTCTCGAAATGAAATTTATTTATTGAAAATCCTTGTTGGAAAACCTTCTCTCACATATGGAGTACATATCTGAAAATTTTCAAATTTATTTGAACTCATTTGCAAGATTGTTGACTTTATTTGACTTAGTGTCAAAACTAAACCTCCAATGCTTCTAATGACCTATTTTTGATTGGAGAGTGATGTTTGAGAAAATCCTTTTGGAAAAAGTCTCTTGGATGTTCATGGATCATTTCCGCAAAATCTTATGGCTATTGGACTTCATTTGATCAAGATTTAATCCAAATTCTTAAATTGCTATCTATACTTTCTTGCAATATCTTGTTCATCCTATTTTTGGGGTTTCTCCTTTGCTCAAATCAATATTCAGTCTTCATAGCCCTCGAAGAGGATTTCGAAATGAATCTGTTCCGCGTTGATGATTTTTGTATTTGAGCAATGGTTTAAAAGCTATAATTGATTTTGTGCTGCTATTTGCATCTTTTTGAGATTTTAAGAGTTTTTAAATTGGAATCTTGGCAAGCCTTTCAAGATGAAAACCAAGTGAACTTATTAATTGCTCCAAGCTTCAAAATGGGGTATATCTATTTAAGTTTTCATTCCAATGAAAGTGCATCTTTGGCTAAGTTCTTTTGGAAATTGGATTTAATTGTATCTTAGCCTCAAAATGTTTCCTCTCTTGCATAACTTGGAGTTTATTATAGAAAAGAGAAAATTTCCCTTGTAAGCTCAAGAGTGAGGTTGAATGTGTTTCACCCATTGTCTCTCTTGCAAGTGGATGTAAAGATTAAATTTGAATGAGTTTCAAATATTTTCATTATAAAGTGATGTAATAAAATCTTTAATTGATATCTTGAATTGTTTTAAATTGCATGCAAAGAGTATTATCTTGTATATCATCTATATCGTGCATGTTGTACTTAGACATTATCAAACTAACTTGGGTCAAATTAAAAGATATTTGTTCCCAGAAATCGTGTGCTTGTCTATTGATGTTCAAGGTATTGGAAAAGGGTCATCTTCGACGGTGGGATGAAGGAAATGGAGAGGAGCTCCATAGTACGAGGATCTAAGACCGGCGCGGTGATCATGACCAATTCGAACATGCGGTGGACAAGAATCGACAAAGGGACGTGTTTCTTTTTTGACCATATTCAATAATGTCTGTGCACACCATTATGCTAAATTGTGTTATTCTAAATGGTGTTGTATCTTTCAATTGGTATGATTAATTGGTATCTTTCAAGAGGTATCCTCTAATCCTAAATTGTTTTGAAGTGTCATCTAACTTGCATTTGGTATTATCAAGAAGTAAAAGGTACATATGGGTGACACATTGCAAAGAGGTATACCCTTGATAAGTTTATGAAATTCTTGATCATGAAAGTGCATCTTACTTATACAATTTTGATTCATGATCTTGTATACATCTTGTGATCATATAAGCAATTTCTTCTTGTGTAATCTTCTTTATATGATCTTAATTGTTAGAATTTAATTTGATCATGAGCATGTGCTTAAATTATATAAATTTGCAATATGATCTTGATGTTTAAAGAATAAATCTTCTCCATGTGAAATCATATTCGTGTGTCATGTTTAAGCATCACTTATATCCTAAGAATCATGACTTCTTTAATTTGGTATAACTAGAGAAATCTATTACCTAAATCTTGGAAATAATTGGTATCATATCTTGCCTAGATTTAGGGGGAGCTTAATATTATTGTCCTATTACTAGCTCCTTATCTTTATTTTTTTTTCTCCCTAATCTTTTTATTGAGTGTGCAATCAAAGGGGAGAACATATTTTATTGAATAAACAATAAGAATCTTTTAAGCAACTTTTTGGGATTAATGACAAAAGGGGGAGAATTTATGGATTTATCAATTGTCCTCTAATCGATTGACAAAAAGGGATGATTTGTAAGTATGATCTCTTATTGTATCTTTATGCTTGTTTTAATGCTAAAATATCTTAATATTGTCATTTGGTGCAATTGATAATAGGTTTGTCATAAATCACCAAAAAGGGGGAGATTGAAAGTGCATCTAGGCACTTATGTTATTTTGGTGATTAAAGACAAACACTCATAATAAAAATCTATGCAATTAAGTAAATGCTTAACTTAGTGCTTAGCAAATGACAAACCTCTAATATGATTATATTGCTATGAGACTAACATGTTATTGCCTAGTTGAGTATCAGTCTCATCTTTTAGAGGAAAATCAAATAGGAAGGTTAAGCAAAGATAATGTATGCAATTTTGGTATCTATTCTATATTTGTTATTGCATTCCTTTCGTGCAAATGCATAGTGAACTCCAAGTAGCATGTTGATTTTATATATGCACATTGGTTCATATCATATTTATTTGTGCATATATATTCATTTGAGTTCATTATGGTATGCATGTATTAACTAGAGTTAAACTTCATATTGCTATAGATTGACTTGGTGCATGCATGTTTTATTTGTATATATTCTCATGCAATTCTCTTAGTGAAGTTTATCTAGTGTTGGATCACATATTTACTCTTACTCCAAATATTATTTGCACATGTACAATTCGTGTATATTCTATCATGTGCTTCATTTAAGTAAAGTCTGTGATCCTTGCCATGATTTAATTGATTCATCATATTGGCAATTATCTCTCTAGTGCATATAGATCAATTACATATTCATCATGATGTACTTAGTAGAGAACATTTCTTATGTCAAGTGTTTCCATTTTGTGTTGTGCTTCTTTATATGAAACACTTGTAGTAATCAACTACTCACAAATATCAACTTGTTCATATCTATTGAGCTTTTGGGACTAATGTCTTTCATGAGTAGTTTGGAAAGAATTAGGTCCCGTCGTGTATGATGACCAAGGTATCTTGGAGGATGATCATTGTCGAGGTCAACAAGACGGCGGTGTCACCAAGAGTTGAGGACTAAGTCAAGAGCGACTTGGCGTGGAGATCGTCGAGAGGATGATCAAGTCAAGGTTGATAGGACGAGAGTCTCATGAGGTGAATCGAGTCGAGTTGGACAAGGCGAAGATGTCATCAATTATATGGTGAAGGTCTTCATGCATCGACATCAAGAAAGAAGACGGTAAGTGACTATTTCTAGACTTATATTATCTTTGATTTATTTTGAGTCTAAGGATTGCCGTACTATTAAGAGGGATGCGATGTCGAATGACTTTTAGATGTGTCAAGTGCTCAAGTGATCCATCCTTGTGAATCTTAGAAAGAGAGTGGTGTTGGTGGTGCCGAAAAGTGAGGGTTGTAGGTCTCCCTTGGATTCTTTGTGATATCTGTGTTTATCCTTTGAGTTTTGGGTAGTGAGACCTTGTTAGTTGTGTAGCCCTCGTTCTTAGCTTTTGATAGAGTCCAAAATCACTGAAATCGGAGTCCGGAGTGAAAAGTTATGCTCGTTTTCGTCGGGCTGCTCCGTGCTGTTCGGACTATCCGGGTTGAGTCCGGACTATCCGGACATTCCGGACTATCCTAACATTTTTCCGGACTCTCCGGGTTGGGTCTCTCTGTTAGCCTTTCTTATTTAGTCCGGACTATCTAGACTTGAGTCCGGAGTCTCCGGGTTGTGTGCGTCTGTCTCCAACGGCTAGTTTTTGGGGACCTCTATATAAAGCCCCCTTCTTCCCCACTTCAAAGTTGCGGTGTTCCTATTGATTAGAGGTGCTATACCCTTGTTCTTGAGCCCCCAAAACACCTCTTTACCCTTAGATCTAAGTGATCCCCTTGTGAGAAGGGTTTGGGAGAGTTTGAGGAGTGAGGTGCTAGGTAGAGTGAGATTTGAGTTGATTGAGCACTTGATTTCATCTCCAAGCTTGTTCTTCGTGAGCATTTGTTACTCTTGGAGGTTGAGGACTCCTAGACGGCTAGGAGGTCGCCTACGAGCCACCGGAGCTTTGTGTGGTTGGCCGTGTGAAGTTTGTGAAGGCCGGTTCCGCCTCCGTAAGGGAAGGAATCAAAGGAGTGAAGACCGCGAGTGCATTTGTGCAACACCGGAGGAAGAGGGTTGAAAGGACCCGGCTCAAGTGTGACCGAGCCGCCTCAACGTAGACGTAGGATCCCCTCAAGGATCCGAACTTCGGGTGAAAAATCATCGTCTCCAAGTTTGCTTCTTTCTCTTGCTTTAGCATTTGATTTTGTATCTTGAAATTGCCCGATCTACTCTTTTGTTGTGTTTGGCTCTAGATCTACATCATTCCCTGGTACCTGATTGCATTTAGATCTTTTGTATTCAAGTAGATTGTTGAAAAAATTGCAGGGATTTAAAATCTCATTTCGAGGTCTTAAATCCGGAGTATCCGGACTCCTCAACCCGGATAGTCCGGACATTTCGGAGTATCCGGAGATAAGTCTCGGACACTCCGGTCTCAGTCCCTCGGGTCCAATCCGGAGTATCCGGACTCCTGACCCCGGACAGTCCGGACATACCGGAGTATCCGGATAAAAGTCCCGGACACTCCGGACTTAGACCCTCGGGAGATTTTATTTAGCTGCAAATTTTTTATTCCGCTGCATTTAGTGTTAAATATTTTAATTCGCCTATTCACCCCCCTCTAGGCGACATCCCCTGTCCTTTCATTCTCTCAGTCCCTCTATCCCCCTCCGACTCTATATGTCACTCTCTCTGGTTCACCCTCATTCTCTCAGTCCCTCTATCCCCCTCCGACTCTATATGTCACTCTCTCTGGATCACTCTCACTCTCTCAATCCCTCTCTCTCCCTCTCCTCAATCAGCACCACGTCGAACTCTCTCCACTCCTATCACTGCTCGCTCGCTCATCGCTCTCTCTCTCGTCGTGGTAGCCTCTTGTTTGTTTTGCTTGCTAGTTGTGCCGCACTATCACCTATGTCATGGTAGCCTCTCCTTTGTCTTTCTCGCTAGTTGTGCTGCACTATCACCCACGTCATGGTAGTCTCTCCTTTGTTTTTCTCGCTACGCCACCATCCTCTGCCTCGCCCGACACCACGCTCCCCACCATCCTCTCATCCTCTTTCCTCATCAACCCTGTCAATCACCACAGATGCCCCACCCTTTCAATCCAACTCCAGTGACCCCATCGACCGATACTCCTTTCCTCTCGTCAGAATAGTGCAAGTGGGCTGAGCCTAGGCCAGCACGGCACGAAGTAGGCAGGAAGCGCAAATGAGCCATGCCTGGGCTCGTCGAAGGTGAGCCGGGCTGGCACGGCCCGGCACGACACCCACCTCTACCCATACAGGCTTGGCGTCCCTTTGACAACTGCTCACTCATCTAGCCCTTCTATTATTTTTTTGGCAAAATTAGTGCCGTTATGAATTTTTTTTACAAAAATAGTCCCATCTCGCGCTATACTACAGTGAAAAGTACTGTTTCGTGGAACAGTCTACAGTAGATGGAAAGTACTTTTCCGTGCTCCTATTCCACGCATGCCATGCAGCTTCCCGCACCTGCCGAGCACGACAACTGGCCTTCCGCGTCTCCAGAGCGTAGCAAGTCGGCCTCCCACATCGCCCGGTTGTCGCGGTCCTCTGGCTTGGCTTCTTGGCCTCCTGCATTTCCTTGAAGCGGAAGGTGCCAGATGTTAGCCCCTGGACCTTTTGTATTGAGGAAGGGGACTAGTTTTGAATAAAAAAACAGGAAGAAACCATTTTTGAAAGAAAAATGAAGAGGACCAGATGAGTGAACACTTCTCCCTTTGACGTGGACCTGTACACTGGTCTCTCCCGACCTGCCAAGCTGAGGGATAGAACTGCAGCGACCTACAGGGTCCCTCACATGCGCGCGCAAGAGACCAAACTAACTGGGTTAGCAGTATTGTATCAGAGGTTGGTGGGTGGCCCGAGGCTATTAGATCACATTGCATGTCATGGGTTCGGTAAAACATGTAGTTAAACGATATAAAACATGTAGTTCGCTTATGTTCCTTAAATATGATGTTCTTTAGAAGTTAGATAACTTACATATAGTTCTACTACTAATTTATAGTTCTTTGTAGTTGGAACCGTGCAAAAGCACGAGACTAAGGACACTCAATGCAATAATTACTAATAATGGGTTCCCTTTACATACAGTACTAGTTCCATGATCAGTGGCTAGCACGCACAATTTACAAATTGAAATCACATCCATACACAATGATATTACATACGCAGGAGCGTCTTAAGATTACATAATATTATTACAAGCCAAAAACTCAAAATTTGCAGCTAATGTGAAAAACAATTGAGAAAGGGTTTAGTGTACCGGCTCAAATCAACTCCGATCTCAAAGCTGTAGAAGAGAGTGGACGAGAAAGAAAAGGTGGAAATTGGTATTGCTTGATGGATGAGAGTGGACGAGAGGAGAGGGGAAATGAAGCACGCCCATCTGCGATCACAGACCGGCTTTTATAGCCAAGGAATTACTGTAGAAGAGCTCGATGACTGGTATGAACATGGCGGGATTTTTGCGGTGATAGAATAGGAGATAGTATGGGCAATCTGCGGGAAATCCGGGTGAGGACGATGCGTGGCAAAGGGAAGGACGATGACGTGGTCTCAGGCGGCGTGAAGCACAGGGAGAGGTGGTTACAACAGCAACGATCTCTACTCGAGAGCTTCGGCCCGAGGAGGAAGAAGAAGGTGCGGGCTGCGGCTGACAGGTGGGGTCGCCAGGGACCTGGACCCGTGCGGCAGAGAAGAGGAGAACTTCGAGTTCTACTGCAAACCGAACTGGCTTTGATTCAATGAATCGGTTACGTATCATGTTGGTAAATTAATTATGATTTTAATGCATGTACTTGAGATAAGGTAGATTATACTATCAAAATTTCAAGCTGAGATGATATCTGTGGAATTTATATAAATTCTGACAATGCATTGTGGACAGAATTGTGCATTCTGATTCTGATTTATTTGGGAGTTTATTTATTATTAACATTTTTTGAAACTTTTTGCAAAGGTTCCTTATGGATATATTAGTCTTTTTTAAAATTTTAAGCTCCATATCTTCTATATGTAATTTATAAAAATTCTGACATTGTTATTTTCAGATTTTCAGCTTTTCTGTTTTCAAATTTTTAATTCATCAAGCACATTTATTATTTCTTGATATTTTTACTGTTGATATATCTAATGATCAGAAGATATCATAAAATTTCTGGCCGGAATGATGAAATAATATTTTCATTAAATTCTGACATCTTTACTGTTTGTAGTCAAGATTCATTAATTTGCCTTTCTTTTCATGTTTAATTACCTTGATACGACTTTTAAATTAAAATTTAGGGTTATGGAGATTTCTAAATATTTTACAGAATTTTTTTTCATTTTATTATTTTATACTTCATTTCTTATTGCTTAACCAATACTTAAATGATTAATAAAAGGAATTCTCCTTTACAACAATAATCAAAGAAAACCAAGAAAAATTCAGAAATAGCCAGGAAAAATGAAAATTGAAATTTAATTACATCTTATAATTGATTTCTTATTTTCTCACATTTTCAGGATGTTACAGAAGGTTACCAATCAAGCGAGTGCTCCCATGCCTATTGAGAATCAGTCAATTGGACCTGAAACTTACAATGTGGCATTAGTAGAGCTAGTTGATTGGTCAAGTCCAAGGCCATGATGATGAAGAAAGGAATATAACTATAGTTGAAGAGATGTATGTGCTTTTGGGTTTAAGGGATGAGGATGAGAGAGCAAGGGAACGAGATGGTGATATTGCTCCTGCTAGTGGTCTTAGCCTAGTGGTGATATTGCTCCTACTAGTGGTACTGGTCCTGGTGGTGGTATTTCTTCTGGTGAACAAGCAGATATTGTAGGTGCAGCTATTCCAGTAAATAATGAAATTTCTGAGGAGACTATCATTATGTATGACAAGGAACGTCCAATAATGATCAAAGGCAACACTTTTCCTATAACGAAAGACTTCAGGTTGGCCATTAGACAATATGCAATTAATGAGGAGTTTGATATCGGCACTGAAAAATCTGACACTACAAGATTTATGGGATATTGTAAGGCTTTAGGTTGCCCTTGGAGAATTGTAGCACGTAGGGTGCCAGATAAGAGAACTATTAGGGTACTAACCTTGTGGCTAACATTTTTAGATGTAATTATTTTACTAACTACCTTCATTTTTACTTAATAATTAAATGTTTTTTCCATTGTTTTTGCAGGTTAACAAGATAGCTGATGGCCACAAGTGTACATCTACTATTAGGATCTAGTCTAGCATGGCAAGTCAATCATGGGTTGCTGACAAGGCATCATCTATATTGAAAAGGAAACCAAACATGGGTGCCAAGGAGATGCAAGAGAAGCTGCAGGGTGTAGTAATGTTATAGTTAGATATGACACAGTTTGGAAGTGAAGACAAAGAGCAATGGATGAAAGTTAGATATGACACAGTTTGGAAGGGAAGACAAAGAGCAATGGATGAATTATATGGAGGTTGGGAATCAAACTTTGAATTGTTGTACAACTTCAAGGTAGAGATCGAGTTAAGGTCTCCAAGTAGTATTGTTGAGATTGACACTAAAACAGTAAAAGGTAAAGTGTATTTTCATAGATTCTTTATTTCATTTAGGGCTTGCATTGAGGGTTTCCTGAATGGTTATAGACCGTACCTCGGTATAGATTCAACTGCTTTGAATGGGAAGTGGAATGGACAATTTGCTGCAGTAACTGCTTTAGATAGACATATTGGATGTTTCCTGCAGCTTTTGGATTTATACAATCTGAGACTGAAGATAATTGGACATGGTTTATGAGGCAAGTGCAGAGAGCTATAGGTAATCCTCCTAACCTAGTTATGTGTGCAAATGCTAGCAAATGGCTAGAGAATGCTATGAAGGAGGTGTTCCCTCATGTTGAACAGAGAGTGTGTTTCAGACACCTTATGCAGAACTTTGTGAAGAAATTCCATGGTGACATCTCTAAGGGCCTGTTTGTTTTAGCTTTTGATTCTGGATTCTGGTCCCAAAAGCAGAATCAGAAACAAACAGCCTGATTCTAGAATCCGATTCTGACAATCCACCCCACTCATATACACTAGAATCCACAATCCACTTCATATGTGCTTTTGGATTCTAGCTTTTGGAGAATCAGCTTCTCAAAAACCACAATCCAGAATCAGCTTTTAGAGAATCCAAAGCTGAAACAAACAGGCCCTAACTATATGTGGCCTGCAGCTAAGGCATACAAGACTGAGGTATTTGATTACCACATCAACCAAGTGTTGCAAGCATGCCATGCTGTTGCCGATTATCTTAGAAAATATCACAATATATTGTGGATGAGATGCTACTTCAACACAAACATTAAGTGTGATTACATCAATAACAACCTTGCTGAGTGTTTTAACAATTGGCTGAAGCAAATAACAGACCTTCTTGTTGTTGGGCTGGCAGATAAAATTAGGGAGATGATCATGGAGCTCTTTGATAAGAGAAGAAGGATTGGAGAGAGGCTACAGGGGGTCATATTACCAGCTATCATGCACCAAATCAATGCGAGGACTAGAGGCCTAGGTCATTTGGAAGGTTGTCAGATCTACAAATGGGAGTGATGAGGTGAAGGACAACAACAATGACCAACTCAGACATCTTGTGAAAATAGATTCAAGGGAGTGCACTTGCCTTGAGTGGCAACACAAGGCAAGCCTTGTCAGTATGCATTAACTTTTCTAACCAAAGAAAGGTATATGAACTTGGAGACTTATGTACATGAGTACTACTCCCTAGAAAGGTTCAAGGCTGCATATGAAGGGGGAATATAACCCATTACAGACAAGTCTCAATGGCCTCGGATTGATCAAAGCTTTTCAGTTCCTACCACCACTTGCCAAAAGACCTCCTAGAAGACCTAGAAAGGTGAGAATCAAGGGTTAATTGGGACACAGGCAAGCTGGTTGTCATCTACATGGGACAAAGAAAAGGTACAAAGTCTAGCATCACTTGTCATGTAAATTGTTATTTTGTGGCTGTTTTTTTTTTCATTTGTCATTTAACATGTACAAGAAGAGCAAGAGCAAGAAGAGCATATACAGAACAATGAGAACTAAGTCAGGAGGTCCAAGCACATCCCAAAGTGGAGGTCCAGGCACACCTAAAAAGCCCAGGATTGACATTCTTCCTCAGCTACATGACAAGCCCTGGTTCTCTTACAAGAAGGTATTTCCTTTGTTGCTACTACTGGCATTGACATTGACAATAGTCAAGAATCAATTTTTTTTGTAAGTAACCCAATAATTATTTTTAGGCAACTGGCATTGAAAATGGGAAGTGGACCATCATAGTCATCACTGACATCTCCAGTAAATGCACCAAAAAGTACTAAGAAGATGACTCCAAAGAAGAAAAAGAAGAACTATATCTTTGTGTAGTTTACTTCACGGGCAAAAATAACTTATTTGGAATATTTTGTAAACTTAATGTGTGAGATGTGAACTCACTAATTAAGACTTCGATCCTGCAATCATGTTTGAGATGTGAACTCAATAGCTATGACTCATTCCTAATAATTCCTGGACTGTGTGCTTCTTTAATCCATGGCAGATTTGATTTTTTTCCTGAAGACTCTGAAGCATATCTCCAGCTGTAATACAGTTATAGCAGGCCTTTGCCTGGATGGTGGATCCTTCTTTTGGCTTTATTTTATCTGTAGATATGGATAGTGTGGTGGTTCTTGAAGGGACTGGTTGCTTTTCATCTCTATGTAAGGAGTTACCAGTTGAGTTGTTCATGTGAAAGAACGGGCTTTGAAGACTTGATCAAATTTGTACTCTTTTTTCAAGGTAATCACTAGCTATATTGTAATCGTTGGTATAAAATGTGGGTCATCAACAAAAAGAGGTTTCATCTCAGCCAGAAAGGAATGCGGTGGAGGGAAATTAAAATATTTTGTCAAAAATGCAAAGCAAGGAAGATTCTTCTGATGGCGATGGTGCTAAAGAAGATCATGTTCACGTCCGGGCAAACCAAGGCCATGCCGCTAATAGCGGGGAATGGGGAAGGATAGGGAAGAACCAGGAAGGGGCATTTGAGTCATTGCCAATGGGAGAAAAATCATAAAAGAAAAGAAAATGGTAGAAAGTGGCAAATCATCTAGATTTCATCCAACTTTGTGGCATTTTATCAGTGCCATTCAACTATGTGGCATATTATCAAGGTCCACCAACTTTGTGGCATATAATCAATTTTCCCTTTGAGAAAATCAAGTGATGCGGGTCTATGCGCTGAATATTTTTCAACTAAATATATTATTTGACTAGAAAAATTATTGAGCTACATTAAATATTATTAGTTGAGCTCTAATATCATTGGGTCCATATCTATTATCCATGAAGAAACAGAGCTACCATCTTATTTAATTATATGCAAGCCTATATTTGATCTAGACAAGTCTAGAGTGAAGATGTGTTTGGAATAATTATGACACTTGTTCATTTCTCAATTATTTATATTAAATCCTTTTTTAATTAAGAAAATTTCAAATTAAGCTTTAATTGATAATAAAAATTGTGAATTTTTTTGAAGGGATAAAATGCATGAAAACATTTCCAAAGATGCAAAAATTGGGATGATAAACTGGATCTGATGCCGAATGATGTTAAGTTGAAAGGGAATAGGGACTACCTGAGTTGGTCTCGAAGGGCTCAGGTAATTCTAAGTACGAATGGGGTAGAGCACTACCTGCAGGAGACTTGAATTGAGCATATAAACAAGGAAAGTATGGATTGGAGGATGTGGAACATCACCAACTCTATGGTGGTGTCTTGGTTGCTGACTTTGATGTCTCAATCCATCGCTCGGATGGTGGAGAGAATGCAAAATACAACGATGTGGAAGACGCTAAGCAACCTATACTCTGGGACAAGCAATGTGATAATTATGGTGGAGGTTCAGGACAAGGTGGAGGCCCTAAAACAGGAGAAGACTATCTAGATGTATGCTAGTGAGTTACAGCTACTATTTATAGACTTGCATCACTATGATCCATTACAATTAATATTCGCTAGTGATATTGAGGTTGGTAGACTGTGGCTGCAATGCACGCGGGGCACACACTTCTTAAAGGGGCTAAAACTAGAATTTGATTGTATGAGAGTTGCCATGTTTCACTAGACGATTCTACCTACTATAGAGGAGGCTATTTCATCTATGGTGCAAGAGGAAATTCGATTACGAGTGATGGGGACAACAACCTAGTTAGATTTGCTTACGTCGTACCTGATGATAGAGAGTGCTACAACTGTGGGGGTAAGAGGACACTTGAGTTGTGCGTGTCCTCTCCCACGACATAGTGGAGGCCGTGGTGGAGATCGTGGCGGTAGTGGAGGTCGAGGTGCAGATCATGGAGGTTGAGGCAGGAGTAGGGGTGGCCCTAGAGCCAATATGGCTATGGCAGAAGAAATCATGTGTTGTTACTTTGATAGGCGAGCAAGCTATGATGTGGCAATAATGGCAGAAGGGCAAAGCATTATAGTCCTCTCAAGATTCTATGACAGCACCTACCACCTCCTTTAGTAACATTGCCAACTACACCCACATAGGTGAAGGTACTCAAGCACATGCACTTGTATCCACATATAAGCATCCTCATATTGATTGGCTCATATATTCAAGAGCATCCAAGCATGTCACATGCTCATATATTGATTGGCTCTTATATTCAAGAGCATCCAAGCAGGCACATGCACTTCTATATACACAATCTAAAACTATTCAGATAGTTGATGGAACCTCTCAGCTTATTCAGGGAGTAGGATCTGTAGAGTGCATACCATCCATTGCTTTAACCTCTGTCTTGCATGTCCCATCATTTCCCGTTAATATTCTTTCAGTGAGTTCCATCATCGACCAATTCAAATGCATTATTTTATTTGACAAGAATTGAATTTGGAAGAGAGTTGGGACCAGAATTAGGCGTAATAGATTGTGGTATATTGATAAGGTGGATTCAACATTTTTTGTGGCTATAAGAGTAGTTGAGGAAGAGGTTTTGCTGCATCATCGTCATTTGGGATATTCTTTGTTTGAGAGTTTTGAGTCAGATATACCCTAAGTTGTTTAATAAAGTAGATAATAGTAAACTTGTATGTGATGCTTGTGAGTTTGGAAAGCATACAAGGTCAACTTATAGTAGTATTTGTCTTCGCAATTGTGAAGCTTTTATATTAATATATTCTGATGTTTGGGGTCCATGCTTAGTTACCTATGTGAGTGGTTTAAGTGGTTTGTTACATTCATTGATTGTTATACTCGTATGAATTGGATCTATATGATGAAGCACAAGAGTGAGGTCCTTCGATGTTTCTGGAACTTTCATCGGTCGGTGACAACTTAGTTTGCTGTGAAGGTTCAAATTGACAATGGAACTGAATATATTAATAAGGAGTTTGCAGCAAATGTCTCAGAGAATTGGAAACTTCATCAAACCACTTGTCCAAGAATCCGACTCTAAATGGAGTGGTTGAGAGGAAGAATTGATATTTGTTGGAGGTAGCACGTTCACTCATATTTTAGATGAATATGCCAAGAGATTCTAGAGTAGGGCGGTGATGACGGCTACATATCTTATCAATCACAAGCTGTCTCAAATACCTAGGATGCAGTCTCTCATTGAAGTTCTATTGGGTCAATGAGAGTTTAAGGTTCCTTATAAGGTGTTTGGTTATGTGTGTTTTGTACCGGATCACTGACCAACAATTGACAAACTGGATCCTTAGGCTATGAAGTGTGCTTTCATAGGATATTCATATAGTTACAAGGGATATAAGTGCTAGAACCTATTGGAAAAAATTGTTCGTGAGTGTGGATGTAACTTTTCGGGAGTCGAGCCATACTACACGAGTAGTGGTGATCTTGGTCAATTTTTAGAGGAATTCTCTCTTGTCACTAAGGGTGATAATATGGCCTGAAGTAATCTCCACAAACATGGTTTGATAGATTCAGACATGCAGTTTGTGGTATAGGTTATTCCTAGTGCAATGGGGATCATATGGTATTTTACAAGAATAGAGTTTCACATATCACCATACTAGTAGTCTATGTTGATGATATTGTGATAATGGATGATAGTGAAGAAATTAGTGTTTGAAGGAGAGATTAGGTGAAGCATTTGAGGTGAAGGATCTTGGACCTCTTCAATACTTAATTGGAATTGAAATTGCTCGATCTCCAAAAGGGATAGTCCTATCTCAAAGGAAGTATGTCCTTGATCTGTTAGCGGAGATTGTAATGCTTGGGTGTCGTCTTATTGCTTCACCTATTGATAGAAATCAAAAACTTTGTGCCAACTCTAGTGATACAATTGCATACACTATGATAGCTAACTCCAAATCATGCGTTAGATAATTCTCTTTATGCGGTCTCAATTGCTTTGAAGCATAAGCAACAACCTTGACTTTCTGCATCAACGCACATCCAAGTCCTTATCGTGAGGCATCACAATAAACATCAAAATTACTCTGGATGTCCGGCAACACAACACTGGTGCTAATGTCAAACACTTCTTCAACTCTTGGAAACTCTTTTCACATTCTGGTAACAAGGTGAACTTCCTCTCTTTCTTCAACAACTGTGTGAGCAGCTTGACAACCGTCAAAAATCCTTCTATAAACTGACAATAATATCCTGCCATTCTAAGGAAATTGCATATCTAGGTAACTAAGTTCAGTTGTTCCCAATGCAACACGGCTTTAAGTTTGCTTGGTGAAGGACCATGTGGAGGTCTATCCAGATTTATGATGAGTATTTGACTAAATTTGAGCTTGGGTTGCTCTTGTTTGAGTTTGATTTGAAATAGATTTTCAATTGGAAGCAATTTGAGGTCTTCTTTGTTTTCCCGGTGCTACCGGTCAGATCGAGTAAAAATGAATTTTAATGAGTGGACTGTGATGAATCTATTGCATATCATTGTGGGCATTGCTATGTGAGGTATTTCCTTGTTTTTGATGGTTGCAGGACGACGGTGCTAGGTCATGGTGAGGTGAAGGATGGCCGGGACTAGGTGAGGAGCGTCGGAGGTCCAGACGGTCGGGGATCGCCGGAAGATGATCGGAGACGGAGTCCGTGCAAACCATGAAGACAAGGAATGGATGTGATGCTAGCTAGATGCTGCTCGGATCGATGAGGGCCGTCGGATTGCGGTCTAGTTGATAGGATAGCGGGTCTAGTTAGTGTGCTTTGAGAACCGTGGAAGAAAACCCATTATGTGTTGTGGGTTTTGGGTGAACCCTTGCATGGTTGGTTGAGTGGGTAAATCCTAGCCCTTGATGGATGCTCTAGGGTTTAGAGGCTAATCCAAGGGTGGTAGGTGGCCCAAGAGTTGTATAAAGAGGGGTGGAGGGGTAGCCTTCCCCCCTTGAAGGTTTTGAGGTTTTTGATGCTCCTTTGAGCTTTGCGCACATGAAATGTGAGGCTTTGTAACCTCTCCTTCCAGAAATGAAATGTTCTTCATTTATGTTCATGTTTCATTTCCTTTATGCATTACATTACGCATTTAAATTACACAATTTAAATTCAGCATTTACTTTCCCGCATTTACATTCTCGCAATTTACTTTATCGCAATTTGGATTTGCCTCCCCTCCTTATAAATGCTGTTCTTCTAGAATGTCTTGAGTGTGTTCATATTGTTTTACATTTTTCTTGTACCCTAGGATAGACTAGAGATCAAGTTTTTATCAAATTGCAAATCTGTCCAGAACTTGTTCTTCGCGCAGCAGTCAGTCTTTGATTTTTATAACAATCTAGAAAAATATTTTTCAAGTGATTCTTGTTGGATAAGGTGCAAGACTCATATATCCATCTCTGCAAAAATTTGTGAGTCCACTGGTTGGAACGTTTGAGCGCTATGAAGTGAAAACCGAGCCTTAAATATTCTGGTCGAAGTTCCTGACTGTCTGTAATGCTTGATTGTTCATGTTTATTCTACGAAGCTTTTTGAGGTGATTTTTGGTGGAGTGTTTCACGACTCAACTGCTCATAGGGAGAAAAATTCTCAAAAATTTTAGAGCAATATAAACTCACCAACCACCTGCTCCAATTGAGGACAATTCTTGGAAAATCTGCTTTTACTTTTCTGGAAAGAGACTTTGGTGTTTTAGCTTTATCTCTTTTAGAAAAGTAGTCTTTGAGTTGATTCCTCTTTGTTTGAGACACACTTGACAACCAGGATTGTGATTAAAAAATCCCTCACATGATTCATAGTTCTCATCCATGCAAGCTAGGGGTACACATAGTTGTCTAATTCTTCGGGTTTTGGAGGTTGTGCGAATCTGAGAAACACCAGTTTGAAGGAAAATCTTTGGGTGTTTCAGATTTTTATTGTGAGATTGTTTGGAGTACTTTGAGTAGGGGAAAGTTTTATTTGGGATCATTCACCCCCTCTGATCGCCATTTCGATCTTTCACTTGGTTCGATACTAACTCCTTTGGCTGAAATGAGGACTCTCCATCAAACACTACTGATCCAGTTCCTCAAAGTGATGAAGCAACCTAAAGATCGATATGCAGGTCCTATAACAAGAGCTAGGGCAAAGGCTATACAAGATCAGGTGCATATTTTACTTTATGAATATCCATTAATTCAAAATGACTTGCTATTTAATTTTGGCACCTATACTTGTGTTAGGTTTGAAGGTTTCAGGGATCTACATCGAGCTATTGGAAAGGATGATATGACGAGAAAGATGAGTTTTCTAATCTACGCTAAAAGACAGAGCTTCACTTATATTCATAAATGATGGTGAGTGTGCAAGCACAAGGGAAGGCATGGGATCAGAGAGCTGCATTTGGAAGTGTGCCACCTGGAAAAGAGCAATTCGGTAGCCAAACACAAGAAAGGAAGTTTCGCTAAATATGAAAAGTTCATATTTGGAATGTGCATATTTGTAAAGTGCATATTTGGAAAGTGCATCTTTGGAAACTACATATTTGGAAAATGCATATTTAGAAAGTGCATATGTGGAAAGTGCATCTTTGGGAAATGCATATTTGGAAGGTGTGCACTTTTGGAAAGCCATAATTCGGATTCAACTTGTCAAAGGATTGAAATCTTGTTTTCGCCCAAAATCTCAGACGTGGCCAGAGAATGAAATCTCGGTGAGATTTAGAAATTTTGGACAAATTTCGGATGAACCACAAAAACAAAAATTCAAATCCAGAATTTTTTTCAACAGGGTAGGACCGAGATCTTGGCTGGTATTGCTGAGATCTCGGCGAGATTTGCCAAGATCTCGGTAAAATTATACCGAGTGAAAAATAGTACAAACGATATGAAATTTTTTTTGAAATTGTTTATGGAGGTTACTGACATATCAATAATGTTCTCATAAAAATTTTAGATGATTATCAAATCTGAGGAATGTTTAAAAATTCCAACATTGCAACTGTGCTGATAAAACGCTGACCGGCAAGGTTGAATTGAATGAAAAATGAAACAAACCACATTAGAAACTTTTAGTTTTTTTTCATGGTTATGATACATCACTAATGTTCTCATAAAATTTTTAGATGATGATCAAGCTTCATAAAGTTTTAAAAATTAGGACAGTGCTACTGTCTTGATAAAAGCTTTACTGGCAAACTTCAACCAAATGAAAAATTGTACAAACCATGTTAGAAAATTTTGAATTTTTTTTCAGATGGTCCTGATTTATCATTAATATTTCTATAAAAATTTCATATGATGATCAAGTTTCAAGAAGTTCAAAAATTCTGACAGTGCTACGTCCTGATAAAAGCCTGATGATCAATATATAGATTTGCTTTAGCAATCAAAAAAGGTTTAAAATTTTTGAAAATTTTGGACAAGGGTTTTAAGGAAATTATTAAGATCTCATAAACATTTTGAATCATTATCACACTCCAGTGAATTTCTAAAATTCTTATCAGTGAACTGTACCATTTATGTTCTTTCAGTTTTTGATTTTTGAAATATAACAAATGAAGTTCAATGCATACATAGATTTCATTGAGCAAAAAAAAGTTTAAATTTTTAAATTTTGTTGAGAATGGTACTTAGAAAATTCTTAAGCTCTCATAAAAATTTTGGATCATGATCACACTCGAGAAAACTTATAAAATTTTGACAAGGTTACTATCCCAATTATGTTCATTCAGTTTTTGATTTTTTAAAGATAATAAATTCAGTTAAATTATTTTTAAATTTTTTATGTATGATCCTACACATCGTAGGATGGTACCATAAATTTTTCACATCATGATAAAGCACGTACAATTTTATGAAAATCTGAAAGTATTTCTAAAGTTTTTAAATAATGTCTCAAAAATTCAGTTTTTCAACAAATTTTCATAGGAGATGACTTTCTTAAGGGTTATTGGACCAAATTCGGTCAGCAAACATCAAAATCTGGATTATAAAGCTGAGATTTTGGCGGTTTATAGCGAGATCTCGTCGAAATATTGCGAGATTACTGTAGCAATTTAAATTTTTTAACTCCGGCTAACATTTCAAAACTTGTCCGCATCATGTAAGTGAGATCTCGCGAGAAATCGCTGGGATTTCTAACCCTGCTCGTCACATGCAGCAAGACCCAATTTGGAATGGCAATAACTTTCTCATACAGAGTCCAAATCAAGCAAATAAGTACTCGTTTGAAAGGTATTTTCAAGCCCATCAAAATGGATATTTTATTGAATGAAGATTTCTTATGATTGATCCTCTATCTCCAAAACAAACTGGCAGAAGTTAATATGTACATTAGTTTTTACCTTTTTAGTTGAGTCTAATTAGAAAACTAGAAATAGAGTTCAATTGCTGTACAAATCAGTAGGGAGGACATCCAAGGGGTTATATATACCCATGTAATCTATGGTTTAAGACTTAGACCACAATATTCACATTAAACACAATAGCTTTGATGCTTTGTTTTTCCCATTTGCAGCCTGCAAATTGAGAGAGGAGCTTAGCATACCCCAGAGTACTTGTGCGCCCCTTGCTGGTGTACACGTTCTTTGCTTCTACTTCCTGGTGGACGAGGAGACGAGGATCACGATTGTTTTTGAGTGAATTCTGTGACGTGCAGGTCAGTTATTCGCAGCTGGTTGGCCTAACTTCGTTTTGAGAGGATCAAGAGCACCACAACGAGTGAATTTTGTGAGAAGCTGTCTTTTCGTTCAACCAGATTGTTGGCCTCACTTTGCTGTTCAAGTTATCAAACCACGACAAGTCATGAAGATTGGCCAAACCCTCCGTATTATTTGGCATCAGAGCTTTGGTTGCCACGGTACGTCGATTATCCGTAGCAAAGATTTTATTTCATTCCTATTAAAGAAAATATCCAAACAAAATATTTATTTTATTACCACAGATTATCAATTGAAAATTCAATGCGCTTTGCTTGATTTTAACTCAATTAGAACTTAGTTTAGTCGCTGGCCAATATTTTTTTTCTTTCCCCTTTGCATTGCTTGTCATTGAAAACTAAAAAAAAGAACGTGATACCAAATAGAGCTATTTTGTATGCATGTTGTTCGGCACTTATATCTAAAGTTGCGCACCATATACCTTTGTGAGTTTAATCTACCCTTTGCGTATACTTTGATCCTAATCTTAAGACTAGCTATTGATGATTGTTAGGGTTTTGCACGTGTATGCTTTCATTGCAATTGTTGTCGGTACTTGCTGTGTTAAATCAAAAGCTCGTATATCATTGTTTCATCTAGTGGCAGTGATAGCAAAAGGGAAAAGAAGTAGAAAAGAATAGAAAACAGTACCAAAAAAATATTCAAAGTGCCACTGAACCATCACACATACACTTGTTAGGGCTATCTCACAGTACGAACACTTTGCATTGTGTGTAGATCTGTAGCCCTTTCATTCATGCAATCTAGTTAGAGTCTTTCCGGTTATTGCACCAACGAGCATTTAACAACTTTATTCATATTGTTTTGCTCAATCTTTGGGTGCATTTAGCCACAATATCTTAGGGTGTGTTGCTGCCTTTTTGCTTCTTTTAATAAGAAAAATTAATTTGAGGTTAACAACTCGATTGTGGTTCTTGCTTTGGGTTATTACTTATTATTGCAATATCTGAGTTTTCTTTTGATTAGGAACTAACCCTCCAAGCTCCACTATTAGCCAACTGTGTTTTAGCCCTTGCCATTCAGAATTCGCTTGGTTAACTCTCTAAAACAACTCTACCGACCCGAGGTAGTGTGTTGATCCGTGAACAGTTGAAGGGAGCACAAGTTCTCTGGTTGGTAAGTGAGGGAGTGATTGAGTGGTTTCCACATCCTATTTTATACAACTATTATTTTGTATTCTTGTTATTGCTAACCATATCAGGTCACAACGTGAATAAGGATGACGATGATGATCCTAATGCCCTGGTGCCACGGAGTAGGTTTGATGCACTGAAGTATCATCCACAACGAGAGCTTCAAAAGGATCTTGATTTGTTGGGTTCTGATATACAATGAGTTGATGATAACATGAAAGATTTCAAAATTGATCTTGGGCAATAAATGAAAGTTTTACGAATTGACCTTGTACAAGATATTGTTTGGCAATTGTGTGGTGTCAATCTTTCTGTTGCAAGTGACTATGCACATGGCCCTGATATCGATGAGATCGATGAGGAGAGAGTTCGGTGTTGGGACCCGAATATGCAAATTCGGACCCTCTATGTAAACTGCACTAGTCCAGGATCATGCTAGTGCACACAGGCTCAACATAGATGAATATTATAATCATACACAGCGGATACATAATAAAAAGACTTAATATATTGACTAATACTTGTTGAATGACGTTATGGTCGAATTTACATGAATATGCCACACAACGCTGAATAACAAATTAAACTACAGTGGAATGAAAACGTAGATAGCCCTTCAGTATACCACAGGCAACTGACAAGGTTCGCGCCCTAAACATTCGTCTCCTCCTGGCATTCCTTCTCTAATGTTGTTGTTGGCAAGGGTGAGTACTTAAAGCACTCAACAAGTTGTGCACAGAATGCAATTCTAACATAAAAATATGCAAGGCTTATTCCAAAGGAAAAGGCTATTATGGCTATTTTGCAATAAGCAACATTTATGAACAAATACAATAAATAGATCGTAAAGATGGTAAAACAAATAACAGTAATAGATAGATTCAACATTTCTCAAGTAAACCAAGTTTCCAATCCTAAGTCAAGTTCCAACCTTCCAAATAGCAATTCCGCCATCCCAACCAAGTTTTCCATTTAATTAAACTAACCCTTAACTGTAATTCCCGAGCATTGCTCAATACCACGAGCACGGCTATCCGAATAGATTTACACTCTTCAGTGGTTATGCACTTTACCCACATGATACAACCATACACCACAAAGGCGAGTGGTTATAACAAAGCCTTTACAATGCACTACCTTAACCTAGTACTATCAGCTAAGGTTTCAACACTGGTGGGTCTGAAAACCACATCCAGGGCCCCCTCTTGCATCATGTGAGTTGCTCCATAACTCGAGAACTCACACTGCCATTGATAGTACCAAGCTAAGACATTGCAAATTAATCAGCTAGGTTGTCCCATACCAGACATGTGGTTGCATGATTGACTTAGGTCAAAGGCTTTTAAGGTTAAGTCCTTAGGATGATCGAAGCAAGACTTTCACATACCCTCTGCCCATCGGGCCCACCTTGGCATACTCGCCCGTTGTCACTTGCCCCAATCTAAGTGATTACCACCCCAGTTGATTACCAAGCACCACATGCCATCAACAATTCAACATCGTTGCGTGACATCCCTCGCCACTACAACTCAATCTCATTGTGTGACCACACATGACATACAAATTCATATCATTGTTCCATATTCCATTAGTCATGATTAAACATTGATGATTCAAGTACATGTGATGACGTGTCATGGCTAACCAACCATGACGTTCTAACCTTCCCATGTTGATTTCAATACCAACCAACTATAGTGAACCAATCTAGGGTGACAATAGATCATGGCATATAAATGACAAGGTAGGGTATAGATCAAATTGGTATAATAGCTAAGTCCCAATTTAAATTGAAACAATTGTGTACTTGAAATATTATGCAATAGGGTAAAACAATATAGCAGTTTTGCAAACATTGGTTCAACATAATCAAGGCACAACTTGCCTTGGCAAAGGTCCTGCTCTTGCTTTGGAATTTGATCTTGAGTCGATGGATCCTCCTCGGACACTTTGCACAATTCGACGTCTACGCGAGATAAGAGAGAACCAAATAAATACCAAAATAGAGAGCAAACAAAATCTAGAAATAAAATAAAATTCATCATTAAATACATCTCAATTTTACAAATTTTTAGAAATTTGAATCACCTCAATCGGAGCTCGTATGAAGGAGAACGGGCTCGTAGAGGATTCAAAAATTAAAAATCAGAAAATTGGAAAATCAAATATTAATCCGAATTATTTTAAAACTGAAAATCCTTTTTCTGTGTCATGCTGATGTCACGCTGATGTCACGGCCACTCGGACCAATCACGCGCCGACATGTCGCTTTGGTCCATAGACTAGGTCCACGAGATCACCTCTGGTCCATCGTGGACGCGGTCCACGGTGCCTCGCGACTCGTGCCGACACGCAGCTACGTTTGGTTGGCTGCAGCACCGCATGCGATGCACGCTCCGATTGTCGACGCATGGCAAGATCAGAGCCACTCGCGGAAGATCTACGGCTTGCGCAGCCAATAGCCATGGCGCAATCTCAACCCTCCGCGATGAATCGCATGTCCCGAGCTTCGCGCTGGCATCGATGCAACTCGGCGGCGCAAGTCTCACCGTCTTCGAGGATGATGATCTCGGTCTGGCGCTCCGGTGGGTTCTTTGCGACATGAGTCCTCGACTCAGATTGATCACAACGTGGCGATCTCGATGATGCCACTTATGACAGCGGAGACTCGCTGACGGCGACGAAATCCGAAGAAAATTGCAACGACGAGCACGACAAACTATGGCGAGCTCCCAACGGTGAACAAAGGCGCTACTGACGATGTTCTTGGTATCTGCTGATTCGCGGTGAAGCTATGATCCTTGGGGTGAGGGCTGGGTCCCCTTTTGTAGCACCTAGAGGCCCGCGCGGCGCAACCATCGAGATCGTCACGACCTCGCCACCGAGTCCGAGAAAAACACGGCGGCGCTACGTGGAGATATCCTAGCCGTCCACGTGGCTCTGTGGATGCCCCCGATCCATCGCAACGTGTCTCGATCCAATCCGCCCACGAGATCCCACGGCCGAAAACTCTAGGGTTTTCATCCTATACGCAACCGTTCCTGACCGTCCGATGCGACATCAACGGTCATGGAGCGAGCTTCTAGAAATGGGCCGACTTACTGGGCCGCACATGCGCGCACAATACTTGGGCTCGACCCAGTATTGTTTCAACGCGTTTTCCACCGATTTTTCAATTAAAATAATTATTAAAATTAGTTTAATTAGTTTTAGGCAGTAAAAACACTAGGAAAAATCCAAGAAAATTCCCAAAAATACTTTGAGAGAGATTTTGAACTCAAATAAAATATTTTTGGCAAAACTTTATATATATTTATTAGTTTTTCTTAAAAGGCCAATATTCCTAATTTAAAATAAATGCAAATAAAATGCTATAAATCCAGAATAATCACAAAATACACAAATATCAATAAAATAATATTTAAGGAAAATTTTGGGATGTTACATTCGGTGATTAGATCAAGCCGAGCATGATCGTGTAGCTACCGAGGCACGTGAGCATACTGCCCAAGCACGTCATCGTATGGTTGCAAAGTCACAACGAGCTTCCAACCCAAGGCACGGTATTGCCCTGAATAGTGATCACGACCATGGTTGTGACTGAGGAGGAAGCCATGAAAGAGGTTCCCTAAGAGACTACGCTGATGAGTATGACGATTACTACTCCGACAATGACTACAACGTGTGCTGCAACGACGACTACTAATGTCGCGACTGCAACGACATCCGTGAGGAGAAGTTTGGTAAGCTTAAATTTACCATGCCTAAGTTCACAGGTACCTTGGACCCAGAGGAGTATCTTGTTTGGGAACTCAAGGTGGACAAGACCTTCCACATGCACAACTACTCGGAGGAGAAGAAGTTGCACATGGTGTACCTTGAGTTCGACAGCTACGTTCTTCAATGGAAGGAACAAGTACAAAATGAGAATGCATGGGCTCATGAACATCCCGTGTCCACATGGGAAGGCATGAAGTATGAGATAAGGGCACAATTCATTCCTAAGCACTACAAGTGGGACCTGTTGACAAGCTTCAGAATATGAAACAAGGTAAAAATTTGTTGATGAATATTACAAAGAAATGGAGATGGCGATGACTCAAGCCAACATCAATGAAGTCGAAGAACAGTCCATTGCTCGGTTCATGTCTGGACTGAACTACAAGATTAAGCACATCGTCGAGTTTCAGCCCTACAACATGATGGTGGAATTGGTGCATCAAGCTCTCAAAGTGGAACGTCAAGTCATGGAGGACGCCAAGTATGCGCAAGGGATTCAACATGCGTACACCACCTCCGGCGACCACCAAGCCAAGTTACGGCAAAGGATGAGGTACTTCCTCTAACTCTTTTAATTCGGTTTCTACTAATAAAGCTACTTTAAATGTGAAATCAGCACCACCACCAAGTGCAAACCAGCGGCGATATATACTTCTTCGGTGGGTTCATCATCTCAAATGCAATGCTTCATGTGCCTTGGTCGTGGACACCGGCAAAAGGACTGCCCTAATAATCGCGTCATATTGGTCAATGATGACGGCGAGTACAAATCAGCCGATGAAGATGTTTAGACACTCGAAGCTAACCAAGAGCAATTTGATGTTGCCCCTGATGAGGACGATGTGGATATGCTTTATCGTGAGATAGGTGAGAGCCTTGTGGTCACACAAGTGCTTAATGTTCAGATCATGGCAGATGAACACCCTCAACGCTCCAATCTTTTTCATACAAGAGCTAAGGTATGTGACAAGTTAATCAAAGTTATCATTGATGGAGGTAGTTGTCATAACCTTTCTAGCAAAGAAATGGTTGAGAAACTTGGTCTTGAAACTATCAAACACCCTCATCCATATCATATTCAATGGTTTAGTGATAGCGGTAGTGTTAAGGTACAACATATGGTTCACGTTCAATTTCAGATTAGTGACTATGTTGACACTATAGAATGCGATGTTGTTCCTATGACTATGTGTTATTTGCTCCTAGGTAGACCTTGGCAATATGATCATTCTGTTATGCATGATGGTTGTAGTAACACTTATCAATTCACTTTTAAAGGTCGTATTAAGAAACTGACATCCATGACACCTAGTGAGATACTTGCTGAATTACTCCAAAAGAAACAAGTGGTTAAGGAGGATAAGAAATATGCTAAATATGATAAACAAGTTGTTTTGAAAAGCAAAAAAGCATAGTGATGCAAATCAATTGGTTATGCTAACAAACAGAGCTGATTTGAAAGAACTTGTTGAAAACAATGATTTGCTCCACTTCGTGATGGTTTGTAAGGGCATTTTGCATTTGATTCATGACTTAACATCTGTTCCTAGTGCTGTTCGTAAGATTTTGTAGGTGTTCGATGATGTGTTTCCTACTGAGGTTCCCCTCGGATTGCCTCCAATTCATGGGATTGAACATCAGATTGATATCGTATCGAGCACCCCACTTCTAAACTACCCTTCGTACTGCACCAACCCTGAAGAAACAAAGGAAATTTAGCGTCAAGTGCAAGAGCTATTAAACAAAGGGGAAATTGTATGCTTGCATGGAGTGGCCAGGACGATCATCTCTAACCGTAATGTCAAGTTTATGAGCTACTTCTAGAAGACCCTATGGGCCAAGCTCAGGATGAAGTTGTTGTTCTCAATGACTTGTCACCCACAAATAGAATGTCAAATGGAGGTCGTCAACCACACACTTTCTGCTCTACATCGGACGATCATCAACAAGAACTTGAAGGATTGCCTTCCACACATGGAGTTCACCTACAATCGTGCGGTGCATTCGACTACTTCATTCTGCCCGTTCGAGGTCGTGTATGGGTTCAATCCTATAACACCGCTCGATTTACTACCACTTTCGAGCTAGGAAGACATCAACATGGAGGCTTCACAACGTGCTAAGTTCATGAAGAAGATACACATGAAGACAAAGGAGGAGATCAAGAAGAAAGCACGCTACTTTGCTGACAAGGCTAACACGAAGCGCAAGAAGATGGTGTTCCAACCAGGCGATCTAGTTTGGGTGCACCTACGCAAGGATCGCTTTTTGGCGAAGCGCAAATCCAAGCTCATGCCGTGAGGAGATGGTCCATTTAGAGCGCTGGAACACATCAACGACAACGCCTACAAGATAGAGCTTCCGGGCATTGACTATGTCGTGGGTTCTACTTTTAATGTTGCTGATCTTTCACCCTTCTTTGGAGGCTACGATGAAGGTTCAGAGTCGAGGATGACTCCTTTCCAAGAGGGGGGGGGGGGGGGGATGATGAGGACTCTCCATCAAACACTGCTGATCCAGTTCCTCAAAGTGATGAAGCAAAACCTAAAGATCGATATGCTCATCCTATAACAAGAGCTAGGGAAAGGCTATACTAGATCAGGTGCATGTTTTACTTTCCGAACATCCATTAATTCAGAATGACTTGCTATTTAATTTTGGCACCTACACTTGTGTTAGGTTTGAAGGTTTCGGGGATCTATATCGAGCTACTGGAAAGGACGATACGATGGGAAAGATGAGTTTACTGACCTACACTAAGACAGAGCTTCACTTATATTCAGAAATGATGTCGAGTGTGTGAGCACAAAGGGAGGCGTGGGATCAGAGAGTTGCATTAGGAAATGTGCCACATGAAAAAGAGCAATTTGGAAGCCTAAGCACAAGAAAGGAAATTTTGTTAAATTTGAAAAGTTCATATTTGGAAGGTGCATATTTGGGAAGTGCATCTTTGGAAAGTGCGTCTTTGAAAAATTCATCTTTGGAAACTACATATTTGGAAAGTGCATATATGGAAAGTGCATATTTGGGAAGTACATATTTGGAAGGTGTACTTTTGGAAAGCCCAAATTCGAATTCAAACTCGTCACATGCAGCAAGACCCAATTTGGAATGGCCATAACTTTCTCATATGGAGTCCAAATCAAGTAAATAAATAATTTTCAAGCCCGTCGCAATGGATATGCTCTTGAATGCAGATTCCATACGGTTGATCTGCTATATCTGAAAAAAACTGGTGGAAGTTAATATGTATATTAGTTTTTAACTTTTTAGTTGAGTCTAATTAGGAAACTGGGTTAAGACAAAGCATTGTAAAGGCTTTATCATGATATCTCTATGACACACCAAAGGAAGAGTGTTAACATCGATTGCACTAAGAGATGTTCATGTCATGTGGGTAAAGCGCATAACCTCTGCAGAGTGTAAAATCTATTCGAATAGCCGTGCTCGCGGTATTGAGCAATGCTTGGGGATTATAATCTACGGTTAGATTTTATCAAATGAAAACTTGGATGAAAAGGCAGGTTGCCATTATAATGTTTGGAACTTGACTTAGGTTTGGATACAAAGTTTACTTGGAAATACTGAAAGTTACTATTACTATTATTTGTTTTACTGTCTTTTCAATCTACTTTGTATTCATTTATAAATGCTGCTAACTGCAAAATAACCATGTTAGCCATTCCACATATAGTTGTGTTAGAATTGTATTATGTGCACAACTTGTTGAGTGATTTAAGTACTCACCCTTGCCAACAACAAATAATCAGTTGATGAGTGTACACCGGCTATGGAGGAGGAATACCAACAGGAGACGAATGTTTAGGGTACGAGCCTTCTCAGTTGCTTGTGGTAAACAGAAGGGTCCCGCTGCAGAGTTTTAGTTTAATGTTCTTAGTTAACCCTGCATGGCTTATTCATGTAAGTTGACTATAAGGTAAGTCAATAGGTTATAATTAATATATAGAGTCTTTTATTATGTTTCTGCTGTGTATGATTGTGATATTCATCTATGTCGAGCCTGTGTGCACTAGCGTGATCCTAGACTAGTGCGGTATATACATAGGGTCCGAATTTGCATATTTGGGTCCCGACAGAGGTGGTATCAGAGCCATACTGAAGGACCATGTGGAGGTCCATCCATGTTTGTGATGAGTATTTGACTTTATTTGAGCATGGTGTGCTCAAATTTGAGTTTGATTTGGATTGTTTTTCGAGCTAGAGCAATTTGAGTTACTGGTTGGAGACCAGTCGTCCGACCCCGAGTGGTCGGGTCGTCCGACCTGAGTGGTCGGGGCTTTGGCTGGTTGGAGACCAGTCGTCCGACCCCGAGTGGTCGGGTCGTCCGACCTGAGTGGTCGGGGCTTTGGCTGTGTTGCAGACCAGTGCTTTGGCTGTGTTGCAGACCAGTCGTCCGACCCCGAGTGGTTGGGTCGTCCGACTCCGAGTGGTTGAGACTCCGAGTGATTGAGTCGGAGACCAGTGAACAGACCTCGAGTGGTCGGGATGGAGACCAGTGGTCAGACCATGTGTGGTCGGGGTTATGCTGGTCAGCGTAGTGTATATCTTTCTGTTGAGATGGATATGTGTTGTTGGACATTGCTATGTGATGTGGTTTCCTTGTCTATGATGGTTGCAGGACTTTGGAGCTAGGTCATGGTGAGGCGAAGGGATCGAGGACTAGGTGGGAGAGCCGAGGTCCGGATGATCAAGGTGTCGCCAAGATGACTAGGGCTGTGGAGTAGCCGCAAGCCGAGAAGACAAAGGAATGGATGAGATACTAACTTGGAGCTGCTCTGATCAAGGAGGACCGTTGGATCGCGGTCAGGAAGATAGAGTAGCGGGTCAAGTTAGTGTGAGTTGAAAAGCGTGCAAAACCCGTTGTGTTGTTGGGTTTCGGGTGAGCCCATGCATAGCTGTGTGAGTGGGTAAAATCTCAGCCCTTGATGGAGTGCTCTAGGGTTTAGAGGCTCATCCAAGGGTGTTAGGTGGTCCAAGCTGCTACAAATAGACAGGAGAGGGTGTCTCCTTGAGATAGGGTGAGCAGTGAGGAAAGTGTACGTGAGTAGTTGAGAGTTGTTGAGAGTAGCGGTGTAAGGATCAAATCGACTCTTGGATGTTGGCTTAGGATTCAAGCGAGAACATCCAAAGGTGGAATTGATCCTGTGTCACTATAAATAGAGGGTAGGGCAGCCTCCCTCTTTGAAGGCTCTGAGGTTTCTTTGCTCATTTGAGTTTTGCCCACTTTGTTGTGAGGCTTTGTAAACCTCCCTTCCGAAATGAAATGTTCTTCATTTATATTCTTGTTTCATTTCCTTACGTATTTACATTACGCACTTAAATTACATTATCTAAACTCCGCATTTACTTACTTGCAATTTTCTTTACGTAATTTGGATTTGCCTCATCTCCTTCTACATGCTATTGAGTCTTTGTTGAAATTCATGATTGATGAACTCTTCTCTGGACTTGGTGCTTTCAATCATCTAGGCAATCCTTGCATTCTTGTTGCAAGTTAGTAAATCATGTGTTCTTAAAGTGCGTAAGCGTGTGACTTGCAGTTCTTTAGTCTTGATTGGCTTTCGGTTCTTGTTGCCGTGGATGAAAGATTCTTTGGATGAATCTTCTATAGATCATATCCCAATCATCTAGGCAATCTACAACCTCTTCTATTCAGTTTTGCAAGAAACCAATTTACGTGCCTAGTTTTGAGATAGTGTTTCTATTTGTTTGAAGGGTTGTTTCTTCGTGTACTTACTTGCTATGATTTGTGGAGAGTCATCCAAGGATTTCGACCATCAACTCCCACCGACAAGTTAGGGGTGAAGTTTGTGTTCGTGACTCTGCTTTTGGTGTTGCATTTGTTAAACTAAAAGGACGGAACCTTGGTATTAATTCCTTCGATTGTTGATTGAAATAGGTTCTGACATCTTTTGGGAGGTGCACACCAATTTTCATTGTTTTGGATCACCGATCAAAAGTTACATCGATTTCTTTTTGAGATCGTGCTGATTTTTCTATTCACCAACACTATCCACCCGAGTCATCGTTCATCCGACCTCCGCAGCGGCGTCTCGTTCATCCGTCGAAGTCTTGTTCAACCGAATACTATTCACCCGAGTACTGTTCATCCGAACACTTTAGGTCGGGAGTACTGTTCATTCGACCACTTGTGTCGAGGAGTATTCATCCAAGCAGTCTTGGCCGAAGTCTGTTCATTCGAACACTATTCATTTCGAGTACTGTTCATCCGGCCTCTGTAGGTCGGGGGTACTGTTCATCCGACTAGAAATACTCGACCAGTGCAGTTTCTTTCTGGTCTTTTGGTGGTTTGAATTCTAGGGGGAGAGTTTATTCGAAAATTGTATTTGGCTCATATTCACCCCCCTCTAGTCGCCTTTTTTCGATCTTTCAATTGGTATCAGAGCCGGTTCTGCTCTTTCTAGATCTTGACCGGTCTCAAGAGTTATGGCGATGGACAAGTATTCCACCAAGCCTCCCATTTTTGCTGGAGTTGATTTTCTGTTTTGGAAATCGCGGATGGAGTCTTACATCACGCCGGGGCTTCTCGATATGGCGAAGGTGAAACTCCGTATGAGGTTCTGGCGATGAAAAGCGTCACGGCCGAAAATATGGTCGACGTTGAGGCGAACGCTAAAGCAAGGAACATCCTCATACGAGGTCTTAGCCGCGATGAGTATGATAGGATTTCTCACCTTCGTTACGCTCATGAGATTTGGGTGACCCTCGATGCTTACCATGAGGGCACTACCCAAATCAAGACGGTTCGACAGGACCAATTCAAGCGTGAGTTCAACAAGTTTGAACAGCACGCTGGTGAGAGTCTTGACGAGTGCTTTGGTCAGTTTACAAAGATTTTGAGCGACCTCCGAGCAGTCGGTTGCATATACCCTGACTCGGATAATGCTCGACATTTCTCGACCGCACTTGATCTTCGTGTTTGGGAAATGAAAGTGACCACCATCAAGGATACCACCGACCTGTCGACCTTGACTCTTGACGGGCTTTATTCCGCCTCAAGACTCATGAGATCGATGTCGTCTCGCGGAAGACGAAGTCTCGATCGATGGCTTTGGTCACCGATCCCATTGGATCCTCTCTTTCGATTCTTACATTGGTTTTCTCTCTCCGCCCTTTGCGAGCTAGCGATGACCAAGCGGAAAAATTTCGAGAAAATGAGCTTGCTCTTCTTGCTCGCAAATTTTCATATGCATACAAGAGAGTGAGAGAGAGGAAGAGAGGTGGGATGATCACCTGTTTCGAGTGTGGTGGCCCCAACCACATTCGAGCAAACTATCCCAAGCTGGAGAAGGGCAAAAACGAACAAGGCGGTTCGGGCAAGAACGACCACACCGACAAGAACCGCAACAAGAAGGCCCCAGTTCGTGAGCCGGCGAAGAAGAAGTACCGCAACTTTGCCAAGAATAAGAAGCTCTTTCACCGGGTCCTCGCCGCACTGGACGACATCGAGCTCTCTGACACGGAGAACTAGAGTGATGCAAGCGAGGACGATCCGCAAGAGAAGGTGAAGGGCAAAGATGACTTCTCCGGCATGTGCTTCATGGCAGGCGCCATTGAAGTAAGCGACTCCGAGCTGTACAGCGACTCGGACGAGGTACCCACCTACGACGAATTAAATGCTGCCTTCTGTAAATTAGGCAAGTTTCATGCTAAGGCTAGGTCGAGGTGTTCTGAGTTAGAAAGGAAGTAGGTACCTTGACTCGGGAGTTAGCATCACTTAGATCTTCTCCCTCCCGAGTCACTGATGACTGTACTTTGTGTGATACTTTGCTTGTGGAGTTAGAGAACCTAAGGACTATGCATGATAGTGTGTTGTCTGAACTAGATAGTCTTAGGTTGAAGAATGCTAGCAATGAATCTGTTGATACTCATTCTGTAGATGCTAGTTTTCTTCCTGCTCACTCTACTCCTTCTTGTGCTAATTGCCCTAAATTGCTTACCGAAATTGATGCCATGAGCGATCACCTTAGGAAGCTTTCTTCTAGAAACGATGAACTTGAAATGCATGCTTCTAAGGAACCAGTCAGCTCATGTGAGGGCTGTAGGCAACTAAAACTTGACAATGAATCCTTAAATGTTAAGTGTGCTAAACTTGCTAAGCACTTACTAGATAAGTCACAAGAAAGTTGCTTGCGATGTTCTGTGATTGAGGGGGACTTGGATAAAATCCATGTCGAGCATAGGAAGAAATTAGAAGACCAAGCCAATAGAATTAGAAATGCGTCTTGCGTTTCTTGTGAGGCCCTCAAGATTGAGGCAGCCGTGCTAAGGGAGAAAAATACACGTGCTGAGAGAGCTCATCTTTCTGGTTCTTCTTCTTCTTCTCCCTGTTCTTCTTGTGCTTCTTTCTTTCGAGATTACCAGTATCTTATGAGCACTCTCGAGAAGTTTGTTGGAGGCAAGAAGAAGCTCGATCTTATTCTAGACCAATCCAAGATTAGTAGATTCAATCAAGGTCTAGGATTTGATCCCTTGGAGCACGCTCGGGCGCATCCTCCCACCATTGTGCGCGGCTCCAAGAGTGGTGAGATTGTGGTAGCTCCCAGAGTGAGCACCACCAAGTTTAGGTCTGCTGGGTTGCCCATAGGACTTCCGACTGAAGGATGTTACTCTGCTGCTTCGTCTCTAGCAAGGCGAAGTACACATGCACCTTCCGTAAGAAGGATGGTCACCTAGTAGATTTACGCTCAGCACGCCAAGATCACTCGGCGTGAGCGTGTTGTTGCTCTTAGGGGTATTGAGGGTCATCCCGGACTTTGAGTGCTCTAAGGCACACACCGCTTCTAGACAGTTAGAGAGTCGCTGCTGTTTTGGGGGCGTCCCGGACTCGGTTTTCATGCTGGTTCTTCGAGTTTTAGTCTTGGAGCTGTTCGTAGTCAGTCTTTCCGCCGTCCTTTTGATATTCCTCGTTTTTCCCATCGAGGTAGATATGAACGGTGTGAGCAGTTTTCTAGTAGGAGATTTAGGAAGCCTCACTGGGGTGGCTCGGCTTTTGCACCACGGCATGCCAACCCAGTTTAAGCTCCTAGATCATCTACTAGAGTTGCTACTGATCTTGTTAGGGTTAAACGTCAGAGAGACACTCGAGTCCAGTCTTCTTCTGTGACTGGTACTCTGAGGCGTCGTGTGGTTTAGTATTGGGTTCCCAAGTCTTCACTCTATCCCAGTACTGAGTCATCTCTCTCTCTTGTGTCTTGATCAGGTTCGTCGGATGGGGAAGGGAGATGTTTGGATTGTCGACTCCGGTTGTTCTCGTCATATGACCGGAGATTCTCGATGGTTCTCTTCCCTAGTCCGAGCCCCCGGTGATGAGTTGATCACTTTCGGGGATGCTTCTTCGGGTAGAGTCATTGCTAAAGGTACCATCTGCATTAACTAAAATTTCATTCTTAAAGATGTTGCCTTAGTAAGTAAGCTGCAATACAATCTGCTCTCTGTTTCTCAGCTTATTGATGACTCTTTCGAGGTAAGCTTCAAGAGTAATGCCTGTAGAATCCTTGATTCATCAGGAAAGTTAGTTTGCGGTGTTTCTAGATTTGGGAGAGTCTTTCGTGCTGATTTTTCTGCTTCTTCTGGAGACTCTCTTCGATGTTTGATTGCTTCTGAGTCCCGTGATATCTCCTTCTGGCATAGGAGACTTGGTCACATTGGTTTTGATCATTTGACTCGAGTTAGCAGCCACGATCTCATTCGGGGTTTGCCCAAACTCAAGATGGTCAAAGACTTAGTTTGCTCTCCTTTCCGACATGGCAAGATGGTTACTGCTTCTCATCCTCCGGTGACCGTAGTGATGGTGATGCACCGGACAGCTTTTACATATGGACACCGTTGGTCCGGCTAGAGTGCATCGGCGGGAGGGAAGTGGTATGTTCTTGTCATCGTTGATGATTTTTCTAGATTCTCTTGGGTATTCTTCATGGCCTCGAAGGATGAGACTTTTCTCACTTGAGGGTTTGGTCGATGAGGTTGTCTATTGAGCTCCCGGGTGCATTACGAGCTATCTGCAGTGATAATGGCACGGAGTTCAAGAATTCCTACTTTGAGAGTTTTGTGTGGAGTGCGGTTTAGAGCATCGTTCTCTTCTCCTACGCCCCTCGTGCAGAATGGCTAGATGAGTACAGATACTCCTAGGAAGTTTTGGGTTGAGGCTATAGCTACTGCTTGCCATGTTTCTAATCGCGTATTTTTGATAGCACATTTGCATCGCACTTCTTATGAGTTGAGATATGGCGAAAGCCCGGTGTGTCTCATTTTCGCGTTTTGGTTGCAAGTGTTTTATCTTGAAGTCCTGTAACCTAGATAAGTTTGAGTCTCGCTCTTCCGATGGTATCTTTCTAGGTTACTCGTCTTCTTCTCGTAGCTATAAGTGCAGAGTATTGATGCACATAGGATCATAGAGACACGTGATGTGACCTTTGATGAGGCTAGCCAGAGCTAGACACGATGTTTGAGCTCTTCTTATCCCTCCGAGACCATCTTTGAAGAAGATAAGGATGATGGAGATGATGGTGTTCCACCGGATCCAGTCCCTCTTCACCGAGGTGCCTCTGTTTCCATTTACGCACCTCGGGAGACCAGCCCTGCTTTTCGACTCTCCTTGGTGGCGGCTCTGTTCCTACCTCTTACATTCAAGAGGTAGAGGCCACTCATTCTGGTCCTCCCGTCATATTCAGAGACGTCATCCTTCCGATCGGATGATTGGCGATTTGTTCGAGCGTGTCACACGCTCAAGAACAGTCCATCCTCCTTACGCCTCCACTGCCTTCGTTGCCTCCTTTGAGCCGAAGGATGTTTCTCATGCATTATCCGATGAGTCGTGGATTAATGCTATGCATGAGAACTTGAGAACTTTGAGAGGAATAAGGTATGGCACTTGTCAAGCCCCATCCGGTCATAATGTCATTGGGACCAAGTGGGTGTTCAAAAACAAGCAGAGTGAGGATGGGGTTGTAATTAGAAACAGGGCTAGACTAGTTGCACAGGGCTTTTCTCAGGTTGAGGGTCTTGACTTTGAGGAGACCTTTGCTCCTGTAGCTAGGCTAGAGGCTATCCGAATCTTGCTTGCATTTTCTGTATTCAAAGGCTTCAAGCTTTATCAAATGGATGTCAAGAGTGCATTCCTCAATGGCTATATTGAGGAAGAGGTTTATGTCAAGCAACCTCCAGGATTCGAGAACCCCAAGTTTCCGAGTCATGTATACAAGCTTTCCAAAGCTCTGTATGGACTCAAGCAGGCCCCCAGAGCATGGTATGAGAGGCTCAAGTCTTATCTTCTCAGCCATGACTTTAAAATGGGCATAGTAGACAAAACTCTGTTCATTAGACACCATGAGTCTCATTTTCTTCTTGTCCAGATTTATGTGGATGATATCATTTTTGGTGGCTCTTCTCATTCTCTTGTCTCTCAGTTTTCTGATGTGATGGGTACAAAGTTTGAGATGAGTATGATGGGTGAGTTGAGCTACTTTCTTGGCTTCCAAATCAAGCAGACTCGGGAGGGTACTTTCTTGCATCAAGGCAAATATACCCGTGACCTCCTGAGGCGCTTCGACATGTCAGATGGGAAGCCGGTGATGACTCCTATGGCCACCACTGCTGTCCTCGAGCCCGATGAGGATGGTGAGCCTACTGATCAAAAGGAGTTTCGGGGCATGATCGGTTCCCTCTTGTACCTCACTGCCTCGAGGCCGGACATACATTTCGCTGTGTGTCTGTGCGCTCGATTTCAAGCTTCTCCTCGCGCCTCTCACCGCTAGGCGGTCAAGCGCATTTTCAGGTACCTTCGTGCTACCACTGATTATGGTATTTGGTACTCTTCTTCTTCTTGTCTATCTCTTAGAGCCTTTTCCAATGCCGACTTTGCTGGCTGTAGGATAGATAGGAAGAGCACTTCTGGCACTTGCCAATTCATTGGCACTTCTCTTGTTTGTTGGTCATCTCGGAAGCAGTCTGGGGTTGCACAGTCCACCGCTGAGGCCGAGTATGTTGCTGCAGCCAGTTGCTGTAGCCAGGTGCTCTGGATGAGATCGACCTTACGGGACTATGGATTAGAGATAGAGAGTGTGCCATTTTTCTGTGACAACACTTCAGCTATTTGCATTGCTAAAAACCCAGTGCAAATTCCCGGACCAAGCACATTAATATTAGATATCACTTCCTTAGAGACCATGTGGAGAAGGGAGATATCGCGCTTCAATTTGTAGAGAGTGACCTCCAGTTAGCCGATATCTTCACCAAGCCTTTGGATAGCTCCAGGTTTGTTGCCTTGAGGAGTGAGCTTGGAGTCGTGAGCCCTTACGGCCTTTCGTGAGGGGGAGCTGGTTTGTATATTATGTACTATATATTCTCTTCTAGCATTTCCTTTCTTCTTCTGGGTGACTTTGGGCTTGTTTTCTTAAGTTGAGTTCACTCACTTAGACTTCTGGCATGCCTCGCATGGACCTCTTATCTTGTGCTTTAGGTTGCTATCATGCGTGATTAGCTGTTCTCTCTTCTCTCTAGGTTAAGTTCCCTCGCAGTCTTTTAAGTCTAGCAGGTTTTGGACCTCCTCGGTAGACAGGGTCTGTGTGCACTCCTTAGTTGGGATCTAGAGTCAGCTTCCCTATGTCAGTTATTTGGGAAGATAAGAGCGAGTCTAATCTGTAGTGAGTTTCTTATATCTTTTATATGCTCTATAGCCATCCAGTTTTGCAGTTTCTCGATTTCTTCTCCTCATTCTGTTTTTCTAGTTATTATTGAGTTCATTCGGGTTTTCTTTATGCCTAATCTTGATAATAACCCAACTTTAACCAGATTTGAGCTTAAAATTGATTTAATTGTTGAGGGGGAGTTTGGGAATCTGTTCATGCATTGCATTTAGACTGCATTTTCCGTTTTATGAGCTTTGTCTATTATGCATTTGACTCAATCTTCGTGAAATACATCATGCTATATCTTTCGAAGAAAATCACTAGCTTAGATATGTCCAAGTTCATTTATCAAGCTAATGTTCATTGAAATCTGAAAAACTTAAAAGCTTTAAATGAAAACTTGATGAAACATGTTGCTTTTACTTAATAAGTTTCTTCTCTAAGAGCTTTTACCATGAATTGTGAAATTTTGGAATTCTCTAGAGTCCCTATAGCAACTTGGGTGAAATTTGCTTGATCCATATTTGAGTCCTTCAGAATTGCTTATATGTGCTAAATTGAAAATAAAAAAAAAATTGACACTTTTGTGCAAAATTGATTTCAGCACTTTATATTCTCGAGACTACCTTCCATTGCATTTGGGATGAACTTGGAATATATTGTGTATGACCAAGATCATTCTCTTAAGAGTTACTCTTGAGATGATCGAAAATGGCTTGAGTCAATCAACAAAAAAAATTGCAAATATCAAACACATAAGTGGGTAAAGAATGCAAATAATGTCAAACATTTGCACCCCGCTTGTTTTTCGAAGTCTTAAAGAAAATCTGCATAAATTGAAAAATGGGCTCGAAGGACCTAATATGCACTTCAAAATTCCCCAAAGTGTTGAGTAGGTTGAACTCTAGGTTTTCCATTTGATCCCTGAGTGGTTTTGCTTCTAGTTTTGAAACTTTGCTAAGTTTTGCACTTGTCAAATCTTGCTAAAAATGATACATTTTCAAAACTTAGCTTATGAGCAAAATTTGTTATTTGCACTTGGAGATGTCTTAGTTTGGTCATAATCTGAGATTAATAAGCTTGGTGTCATATCTTGTCATTATGATTATTTGGATAATCTTCAAATCTTCCTTAGGTTGCATTTCATGCATACATAAAAAGAGAGAGAAAATTCTATTTTGATGCCTATATTGCCAAAAGGGGGAGAAAATGTAGAAAAATGCATCATTCAAAATGTAGAAAAGGGGGAGATAGAAATGTGAAAGCTTGTTGGTTCTTATGATTTTTGTAAATCTTTGCTATCTCTTATGGATCATAATCACATTTGACACTTATGATTGGTTTTTAGAGCTTTTGTTGAAAACTTGCTCTTTTCATGGTCTTGCTCTAAATTCTTTCTGCCAACTTGGTTATAATTTTATATCTTTCTCTCTGGACCAAGTTTGGCTTTGCAATCAAATTGCTTTCTTCTTCTCTCATTCAAACTCAAATCTATGCCTTTTGTGTGGTTTGTCAATATACTCATCAAGGGGGAGATTGAAGGACCATGTGGAGGTCCATCCATGTTTGTGATGAGTATTTGACTTTATTTGAGCATGGTGTGCTCAAATTTGAGTTTGATTTGAACTGTTTTTCGAGCTAGAGCAATTTGAGTTACTGGTTGGAGACCAGTCGTCCGACCCCGAGTGGTCGGGTCGTCCGACCTGAGTGGTCGGGGCTTTGGCTGTGTTGCAGACGGTCGTCCACCCCAGTGGTCGGGTCGTCCGATCCGAGTGGTCGGGGCTTTGGCTGTGTTGCAGACCGGTCGTCCAGGCCAGTGGTTGGGTCGTCCGACTCGAGTGGTTGAGACTCCGAGTGATTGAGTCGGAGACCAGTGAACAGACCTCGAGTGGTCGGGATGGAGACCAGTGGTTAGACCACGTGTGGTCGGGGTTATGCTGGTCAGCGTAGTGTATATCTTTCTGTTGAGATGGATATGTGTTGTTGGACATTGCTATGTGATGTGGTTTCCTTGTCTATGATGGTTGCAGGACTTTGGAGCTAGGTCATGGTTAGGCGAAGGGGATCAGGACTAGGCTGGGAGAGCTGAGGTCCAGATGATCAAGGTGTCGCCAAAGATGACTGAGGCAGGGAGTAGCGGCAAGCCAAGAAGACAAAGGAATGGATGAGATGCTAACTTGGAGCTGCTCTGATCAAGGAGGACCGTTGGATCGCGGTCAGCAAGATAGATTAGCGGGTCAAGTTAGTGTGAGTTAAAAAGCGTGCAAAACCCGTTGTGTTGTTGGGTTTCGGGTGAGCCTATGCATAGCTGTGTGAGTGGGTAAAATCTCAGCCCTTGATGGAGTGCTCTAGGGTTTAGAGGCTCATCCAAGGGTGGTAGGTGGTCCAAGCCCTGCTACAAATAGACAGGAGAGGGGGTGTCTCCTTGAGAAGGGTGAGCAGGTGAGGAAAGTGTACGTGAGTAGTTGAGAGTTGTTGAGAGTGACAGTGTAAGGATCAAATCCTGGCTCTTGGATGTTGGCTTAGGATTCAAGCGAGAACATCCAAAGGTGGGAATTGATCAGTCACTATAAATAGAGGGTAGGGCAGCCTCCCTCTTTGAAGGTTCGAGGTTTTCTTTGCTCATTTGAGTTTTGCCCACTTTGTTGTGAGGCTTTGTAAACCTCCCTTCCGAAATGAAATGTTCTTCATTTATATTCTTGTTTCATTTCCTTACGTATTTACATTACGCACTTAAATTACATTATCTAAATTCGCATTTACTTACTTGCAATTTTCTTTACGTAATTTGGATTTGCCTCATCTCCTTCTACATGCTATTGAGTCTTTGTTGAAATTCATGATTGATGAACTCTTCTCTGGACTTGGTGCTTTCAATCATCTAGGCAATCCTTGCATTCTTGTTGCAAGTTAGTAAATCTGTGTGTTCTTAAAGTGCGTAAACGTGTGACTTGCAGTTCTTTAGTCTTGATTGGCTTCTGGTTCTTGTTGCTGGGATGAAAGATTCTGGATGAATCTTCTATAGATCATATCCCAATCATCTAGGCAATCTACAACCTCTTCTATTGAGCTTTGCAAGAAACCAATTTACGTGCCTAGTTTTCAGATAGTGTTTCTATTTGTTTGAAGGGTTGTTTCTTCGTGTACTTACTTGCTATGATTTGTGGAGAGTCATCCAAGGATTTCTGACCATCAACTCCCACCAGCAAGTTAGGGGTGAAGTTTGTGTTCGTGACTCTGTTTTTGGTGTTGCATTTGTTAAACTAAAAAGGACGGAACCTTGGTATTAATTCCTTCGACTGTTGATTGAAATAGGTTCCTGACATCTTTTGGGAGGTGCACACCAATTTTCACTGTTTTTGGATCAGCCGATCAAAAGTTACATCGATTTCTGTTTTTGAGATCGTGCTGATTTTTCTATTCACCCGAACACTATCCACCCGAGTACTGTTCATCCGACCTCCGCAGGCCGAGCGTACTATTCATCTGGTCGGGGGTACTGTTCACCCGAATACTATTCACTCGAGTACTGTTCATCCGAACACTTCGGTCGGAGTATCTTGTTCATTCGACCACCGGGCCGAGATCTTGTTCATCCGACCGATCTTTGGGCGGGAAGTCTTATTCACTCGAACACTATTCATTTCGAGTACTGTTCATCCGGCCTCTGTAGGTCGGTGGTACTGTTCATCCGACCAGAAATACCCGACCAGTGCAGTTTCTTTCTGGTCTTTTGGTGGTTTGAATTCTAGGGGGAGAGTTTATTCGAAAATTGTATTTGGCTCATATTCACCCCCCTCTAGTCGCCTTTTTTCGATCTTTCACATACTGACTATAGGTCTTGGCCTTAGATAGTCTAGTTGTTTCTTAGGTGTGTCCAAAATTATTTTCTAAATAAAATTTTAAATTTGACTAATAAGAAGCTCTTGACTCTTCTTATTCTCCTCTTTTTCCCCTTTACTTAATTTTTCATTTTCGTGCTACCGTTTCAAGTGGAGGTCACATCCATGTTTCTTTTAATAGATGAGGATGGCTCATACCTATGGAGAGTGTGAGGGAGGCCATGCTGCAGAACTATGGAAGGTTTTGCAGGTCCTTGGAGGTTTTGTTCGACCGCTTACAGAGAGAATTGCTGGGTTGTTAGTGGAGTGGAGCGAGGACTTATTTACAAGATTCTTATCTACGCTCAAAAGGATGAGAAGGCCAGCAAGCAAATCAACATTATTGTGATAAAAGCAGCTTTTGAGATCGGGATCCAGGAGTCTTCACATCTTGCCTTATGACGGATTTGCCAGGATTATGCCCATGAGTTGGAGGACATTGTTTTTAGGCTGCATCCATCAGGACGTGCTTCCCAACACTAGAAGATCGATGAAGAAGAAGATGACATGGTGGTGCACTTGGCCAAGTTCGCTGCTGCTCAAGAGGATCACATGAAGGATACATCTCAAGAGTTGAAGCAAGTGTATGAGGCCTTGTGGGATGCCAAGGAGGACCTTCATGAGACACGCATGGCAGCAATAGAGAGGATCATGGATCTAAAGGAGGCTTTGTATGGTGGTGGTGACCAAGCTGTGCAAGAGCAAGTCGAGGATGAGGACCCCGAGGAGATTGAGATGGAGCCAGAGGAGCATGATGTGCACATGGTCTTTGATCAGCCAGTTGCTGGGCATCAGAATCATTTTGCACCCATGATAGCCCACCCACCGGTGTATGCATCGGGAGAGCCTCAGCTTGGGTGGTTGGATGAGTGATAGAGTTAGCTAGTAGTTGAGACTTTTGTTTGAGTCGCGTCTATTTAAGTTAGTCAGTGTCATTCTAGTAGTCGTTAGTTGGTATGCTTAGGTTGGTTTGGATGTTTTTATGATTGCTGATTGTGCAGTATGTGTTGCATAGCTTTTAGGCTTTTGTAGGCAACCATACCAAGTTATTAATAAAGTTTGCTTAAGTTGTTGGGTTAAACCTGTTTCCCTTACAGTAGGAATTCTTGTATCTTACCTATGCTATTTCTCTTTCCCCTAACCCTGTGATCGAGTAGATGAGGATCACTATTATTTTTGAGCAAATTCTAGGATGTGCAGGTCGGTTGTTCGTAGCTGGTTGGCCTCTATTCGTTTGGAGAGGATAGAGATCACCACGATGAGTGAATTTTGTAATAAGTAGGCTTACCGTTCAACCGGATTGTTGGCCTCACTTTGCTTGTCTAGTTATCAAACCACGACAAGCCATGAAGATTGAGCAAACCCTCCTTATCAGGCTATCATTACGTGTCCAGGGAATTCAACTTTCTTCTTCCAAAAATCACATTTGCTAAACTTAGCATACAATTATTGCTCTTGTAGCTTTTCAAGCACTAATCTCAAATGCTCTACATGCTCTTCTTCATTCTTAGAGTAGACAAGAATATCATTTATGAATACGATGACAAACTTTTCCAAATATTCTATGAAAACCTTATTCATCATGTTCATGAAATAGGCAGAGGCATTAGTCAGTCCAAATGACATGACTGTAAACTCATAATGTCTATGCCACATTGAAAATGCAATCCTAGGGACATCTTGTGCATGAATTTTTAACTGGTGATATCCTAATCGAAGATCAATTTTAGAGAACACTCTGACTCCTTTTAACTAATCAAACAAATCATCAATCGATACTTCATTAAGTGAACAATAGTCAATACATATTCTCATGCTTTCGTCCTTCTTTCTGACAAACAGAATTGGTGCTCCACTCGGTGATGAACTAGGTCTCACAAAACCTTTATCTAGAAGCTCTCCAGTCTGCTTCTTTATTTCCACTAACTCATAGATAGGCATCCAATATAGTATTTTAGAGCATAAAAAATCGGATTAATCACTTCAAATAATTTGATGTTTGAAGTTCGCAGTTCATCTAGCCATTTACATATGCCGTAACACAATCTACAAGGACCAAAAATGGAGATCAGAGAGGGGTGAATGATCACAAAAGAATTTTTCCCAAAAGAATCCAACCAAAACCTGACTTGATCAAATACGATCCGAAAAAGATCTTTTGAAAAAATTAGCACAGGGGTGGCACAACCGCGCTACAGGGCCAGTAGTACCGGGATGAAAAGTAACCCTAGTACTACGGGTGACTACAGCGGTAGTGTCGGTGAACAGTAAAGCAGGGATGAATAGTGAAATTAGCACGAGTTGATAAAAAATTCGTGTAAATTTTGATTGGCTGATCCAAACCCTGTGAAAATTTGTAGGCACCTTCCTATGGATGTCAAGAATCTATTCCAACCTTCAATCACAAGGATTGACGTCAAAGTTCTGACCTTTTTCCAGTTGAGAGAAGAGTGCACAAAATCAAGTTCAAGAACGAGAAGTTAGCCCTAAGCTTGCTCGTGTGGTTTTGATGATCAAGATGATCTTAGAGATCCTCCCACATGTCCTAGCAAGCAAAAACACCCAAGAAAGATCCCTCAAACAAGCAGGACCAAGATCTACCTCAAAAACATCCTTCTCAACTCAAAAACCGGGTTCTTGGAGAAACTTGGATGATCAAGAAGAAGCTTGCCTAGATGATTGAGGAGATGATCTACAAAGGATACATCTATCAATCATACATCCTTGGCAGTACGTGATAAAGCAAGAAAGAAACCACAAGAGAAGATGAAGAGCAAAGCAAGAAGAAGATCAAACTTGAAGTAAAAACTTGAGCAAAGAGATGATTTGCATTCAGATCATGAGGAAAGTTTACAAAGCCTCTCACCTGAGGGCAAAGCTCCCAAGAAACACTCACACACCCATACAAGAACACCAAAGTCTTATGGAAACCCTAATCCTTCTAACCTAGGCTTAGTGGCTTAAAGCCTCACCTCCCACTATATCTCCATATGTAGTGGAGGCTTTCCTAACCGTAAAACCTGGACACACATGTGGACACCATCCATATTTACATGGGCTAACCCGAAACTCAACACTCTTTATGGGTTTTTCACTTACACGAGCACGATTTTCAAAGAAACCATTACATTGATGCCAAATCTGCTCCATGAATCCGAATTTGCGTCCAACTCCACTTTGGCTTGACCCAAACCACTTAGACCACTGCCCTCAGCTACCGGTATTGGAAAAATTACCAATTTGCCCCAATGATCGATCTTCCTTTCTCTCAAGCATCGCCCATGCTTCGCGCTTTCCATATGGCCCCAATGACTTGCCTCCAAGCCTCTCACGCGTTCAAACTCCCCCGAACCATCTTCGCCTGCAAACGGACCCAAATCATTTGACACGCCACGTGTCCTTGATCACTTGACCATGACGGCACCGGCTTCCTTGATAGTTCTAGACCTCGACTCCTCCCTGAGCCTAGTCCCTATCCATGCTATTGCCTGCCATGTCCATCACCAATGTTTCTCGCTTCGGCTCCTTGTCTTCCCAGTTTGCAACCTCCTCCCTGCCTCAATCATCTTATGGTATCTCTTGACCGTTCTGGACCTTAGCTCTCATAGCCTAGTCCGAGTCTCCTTCGCCTCACCATGACCTAGCTCTGGAGTCCTACAACCAGCACAGATAAGCAAATCATCACATAGCACTGTTCATAATAAATGCAATTACCAATTACATCATCAAGGAATTGTTCAAAAATCCCTGACAAACCAAGTACTACCGCTCCCATTACCAGTAGTACCGCTCTCTCAAAAACTCGCCAGAAATCCCCCTTTGGAATATAACTACCGCCAACTGGAGGCGGTGAGTACCACACCCGTACTCACGCCCCATGGCCGTGAGTGCCACACCTGCACACCCGCAGAAAATACCTGCAGTAAAATAGCTCTTGCCGGTGAGGTGATAGTAGTGCAGGTCGATTTCTTCGCCGCCACTTTATTACTTCATACATTCATAAATGCTAATGGACCTGGACTTAATTTGACATCTTTGCATGGCACTCTTTTTAAGTCTGCATACAGAATATGACATTGATATGCAATTACCTCCATTTACTTCGGTATAATTATTAAGTCGAAGTATGAAGAGACACAATTCTACACATTCCACGTAAACATGCGAAGAACTGTGGATGACTTTTCACTCTTAAATCATTATCTCATCATCATGTTACTGGTGTTGAAACATCCATTTGCAGCCAATAGATAGCAGATGGTGTGAACAAGTCAGTCAAAATTGTTCAAGCTGTGGAAGATGGTAGCGAACAAATGCGGAATATAGCTCGATAGCAGACAACATTATCGAAACGTGCCCTATGTACACCGGTATTTATCCTTATGGCATGTGTTGATACATATGCGCATCAATGATAGAAGAGTGAGCAAACTTGTGGACTATCCCCACTATAGGGCCAGGAAAAATGTCAAATGAATCTTTACTCGACAGCAGCGATATTGACCAATCATCTGATAGGGCGGAGTTTTAACACTTCAAAAGATATCTGGTTTTTTTGGTGTTGAACTACTACAGAGCAATACATTACATATGATTCAAAATTAACATCTTAGGCGGTTTAGTGAACCGTCAGTAACAAAGTTTTAGTGATAAAAAGGGCACATCACAAACGGTTCTCAAGACGGTTTGAGAACCATCTGTGAAAATTGTTATCACAGACAGTAACAGATTACATAGTTTACATCATAAGCATATTATTATGACATACATTTCAGAAATCAACTCAGATTACATATCACACACTATGTACAATGCATCCATGTCAGAAATGAACTTAGATATATTAACCAATTGAATCCATAACTACAACTTAGAAATTCACAGTACAAGGTTCACAAATTAATCCAAGTGGTAACTAACAAATTCATAACTCATCAGGTGAGGCTGAGTGGCATTCGTCTTTTGGATTTATAACCTCACACATCAAGAAGGCACAGAGTTGTTCTCGAATTCGTAGTAGGTCAACTTGTTCCAACACAGATTTAGCGTATTTTCAAGCCTGTCGATGGGAAGAGTAAAGTCTTGCATGTATATAAATTGATAAGTTGAGACAATTATTTCAAGATTGATAAACCTCTGTAACATTGGTCTTCTTTGCACCAATGAGGATTTGCATGTTGTGGCAAATGTTGATTCCACATAGTTTAGTGGCCTTTGGCTGTTGGTGGCACTGCCAAAATATAATAGGTTAGATCCGAAGGTATTATTAAGGAGTGTGAAGGATTATTGATTATTAGCTGATACCAAAAACTTATGAATGTGCTTCAGTTGCGATGAGTCCTTGTGTGGCCCTCCACAAGCTCTGTAGACATTGAAAGACATCTCGAGTAATTTTGCGATAGGTGTCAAGTTGTGGGTGCCGCCCTTTTTGGAATCAAGGTAAATTATCCGGTTCTGTCTTGTATAATTACAAGTAGAACCCAGTGAAACCTACACAGGTATGTCGCCATGGTATTCAACCTAACTTCGAGGTGCGTATAAAGTACAAATCAACAAGTATAGCAACTGGATGAAGCACTTACCCCGGGTTGTGTGGTAAAAGTATGAAAAAAATTTCCCGTTATGCCAGAAATGCTTTTTCCACGTACTCCTGGATGACATGTAAATTTTCGTCCATGGTTTGCTTGGACACCATGTGTGGGTTAAGGAAACCCACCAGTTCTTTCTTTGTTTTTGTTTCAATGATCATGTATCTATATATACAAAAGTAAGGATCATATATATATGAAATCTATCGGTATGACATGAATGTAGATGAAGGACCGAGATGGCGAACAGACGGGGGGTGAATGGTCGCAAATAAAATTTCCCCCAAAATACTCCAACAAAAACCTCGACAAGATCGCTCAAAGGAAATCGTGAAAAACCTGAAAAACTAGACAACTATGTGTACCCCAAGCTTGCATGGATAAGTACCATAAAATATGTGGGGACTTTTGAGTCACAATACTGATTGTCTAGTGTCCAAGATAAAGAGGAATCAATTCAAACTCTTGCTTTTAGAAAGGACATCAATTCAAATCACAAAAGTCACTTTCAGAAAAGCAAAAGCAGAATTTCCAGAACTTGTCCTCAATTTGCACAGGAGGTTGGTGGGTTTATCTAGCTCAAAAAATTTTGAGACTTTTTCTCCCTATGAGCATCAGAGTCGTGAAGAACTCCACCAAATTTCTCCTCAAAAAGACTTATAGAAAAAACAGGAAAAATCTAAGAATGCAGTCTGGTCAAGAACTTCGAGCAGAAAGTTTGGGGCTCCGTTTTCACCTCATGGCGCCCAAACGGTGCAACAAGTGAACTCCAAAATGTTTATGCAAGTGGATACCAGAGTCCCGCACCTCCTCCAATAAGAATAACATGAAAAAGATTTTTATAGATTTTTATAGAAATCAAACAATGACTGCTGCGCGAAGAACAAGTTCTGAAAAAAGTTGGAACTTGAAAGAAAAGATGTTCTCTACTCAATCCAAGAGTGCAAAAGAGGTGTAAAACCATATGAACACACTCAAAACATCCAAGATCAGCAGCATTTAGAAGGAGGGGAGGCAAATCCAAATTACATGAAAGTAAATTGCGAGAAAGTAATTACGGGAAAGTAAATGCTGAATTTAAATTGCGTAAAGTAAAGACATAATGTAAATGCGCAAAATAAATTCAGAGGTGGATGGATAAAACTTTCATTTCTGGAAGGAGAGGTTACAAAGCCTCACTTTCATGTGGGCAAAGCTCAAAGGAGCATTCACAAACCTCAAAACCTTCAAAGGAAGGAGGCTACCTCTCCACCCCTATTTATACTACTCTTGGGCCACCTACCACCCTTGGATGAGTCCCTCAATCCCTAGAGCACTCATCTAAGGGCTAGGATTAACCCACACACACAGCCATGCAAGGGCTAACCCAAAACTCAAACACATACCGGGTTTTCTTGAACGGTTTTCAAAGCATACTACCTAGACCAACTAACCTATCAACTAGACCTCAATCCGACGGCCCTCATTGATCCACGCGGCATCTAGCTAGCATCATCTCCTTTCCTTGTCTTCTTGACTTGCCCGAACTCCATATCCGATCATCTTCCGGCGATCTCCCAACCGTCTGGACCTCCGACGCTCCTCGCCTAGTCCCGGTCATCCTCCGCCTCACCATGACCTAGCACCGTCGCCCTGCAACCATCAAAGACAAGGAAAAAACCTTTCACATAGCAATGCCCACAATGATATGCTATATAAACCATCTAACTCATCATTACCGCGTCCATACGATCGGTACTTCCACTCCTGGCAGAGACAACTCAAATTGCTTCATTTTGAAAATCAATCCAAATCAAACTCAAACTTGAGCACACCTTGCTCAAATAAAGTCAAATACTCATCACACACATGGATGGACCTCCACATGGTCCTTCAATCTCCCCCTTGATGAGTATATTGACAAACCACACAAAAAGGCATAAATTTGAGTTTGAAGAAAATGAAGAAGAAAGCAATTTTTAGTTGTAAAGTTAAACTTGGTCCAAAGATAAAAATTAGAACCATGACCAAGTTGGCGAAGAGGAATTTATATTTTAGAGTTAAATTTAAGAAAGAGCAAGTTTTCAACAAAAACTCTAAAATCCAACTAAACATGTCAAATGTGATTATGAGATTATGATCCAACAGAAGTAGTAGCATAGTTTTACAAAGATCATAATAACCAAATAAGCATTCACACTTTTATCTTTTTAGTGATGCCTTTTCTACGTTTTCTCCCCTTTTGGCAATATAGGCATCAATTTTTTATGTATGCATGAAATGCAATCGAAAGAGCTTTGAAGATTATCCAATTGATCAAAATGGAAGGATATTACACCAAGCTTGTCAATTTCAGAAGATGACTAAACTAAGACATGTCCAAGTGCAAATCGAGCTTAGTTTTGAATATTTCATTTTAGCAAGATTTGACAAGTGCAACACTTAGCTTTAGTTTCAAAAATAGAAGAATAGCCACTCTAAGGATCAAAAGGAAAACCTAGAGTTCAACCTACTCAACACTTTGGGGAATCTAGAAGAGCATACAAGGTCCTTCGGCTCATTTATCACTTAATGCAAATTTTGATTTATCATCATACAAGACATAGAGGGGTGCAAATGTTTGACATTATTTGCATTCTTTACCCACATATGTCTTTGTTTTTAATTTATTTGCATTTTCTTTTGACAACCAATTGACTCAAGCCATATGCGACCATCTCAAGATGAACTCTGAAGAGGATGGTCTAGGTCAAACACGATGTATTCCAAGTTCATCCCAAGTGCAATGGGAAGCGGTCCTGTGAATGCAAGGTGTTGAGTCGTATGTGCACAAGAAGAGTCAATTTTGTTTAATTTTCATTTTTAGCACAATGATTCAAGTGCAATTGAAGGACTCTAGCCTGGATCAAACTAGTTTCACCCAAGTTGCTATAGGGACTCTAGAGAACTCCAAAATTTCTCAAATTATGGCACAAACCTCTAGAGAAGAAACCTAGCAAGTAAAAGCAACAAGTTTCATCAAGTTTTTCATTTAAGACTTTTTTATTTTAAAGCTTAGCAAGTTAAATGAACTTGGACATATCTGAGCTAGTGATTTCCTCCATATGATGCAGCATGGTGTATAGCATGAAGAAGAAATCAATTGCATAATAGACAAAGCTCATTAAACAGGAAATGTAGTCTAAATGCAATGCATGAACAGATTCCCAAACTCCCCCTCAACAAATGAATCAATTTTAAGCTCAAATCTGGTTAAAGTTGAGTTATTATCAAGATTAGGCATAAGGACAACCCAAATAAACTCAATAACAACTAGAAAAAACAGAATGAGGAGAAGAAGTCGAGAAACCGCAAAACTGGATGGCTATTGAGCATAGATAAGATAGAAGAGATTCACTACGGCTCAGACTCGCTCTTATCTTCCCCAGTGACTGACATAGGGAAGCTGACTCTAGATCCCAACAAAGGAGTGCACACAGACCCTGTCTACCCAGAAGGCCCAATCCCTGCTAGACTTATAAGACTGTGAGGGAACTCAACCTAGAGGGAAGAGAGAACAGCTAATCACGCATGATAGCAACCTAAAGCACAAGATAAGAGGTCCATGCAAGGCATGCAAGAAGTCTAAGTGAGTGAACTCAACTCAAGAAAACAAGCCCAAAGTCACCCAAAAGAAATACAAAGAAAAGAAAAGCTGGAAGAAAACATATAATACATAATATACAAACCAGCTCCCCCTCACGAAAGGCCGTAAGGGCTCACGACTCCAAGCTCACTCCTCAAGGCAACAAATCTGGAGCTATCCAAAGGCTTGATGAAGATATCGGCTAATTGAAGGTCACTCTCTACGAACTGAAGCGCGATATCTCCCTTCTCCACATGGTCTCTAAGGAAGTGATATCTAATATCAATGTGTTTGGTCCGGGAATGTTGCACTGGGTTTTTAGCAATGCAAATAGCTGAAGTGTTGTCACAGAAAAGTGGCACACTCTCTATCTCTATCTCTATCTCTATCTCTAACCCATAGTCCCGTAAGGTCGATCTCATCCAGAGCACCTGGCTACAGCAACTGGCTGCAGCAACATACTCGGCCTCAGCGGTGGACTATGCAACCCCAGACTGCTTCCTAGATGACCAAGAAACAAGAGAAGTGCCAATAAATTGGCAAGTGCCAGAAGTGCTCTTCCTATCTATCCTACAGCCAGCAAAGTCGGCATCGAAAAAAGGCTCTAAGAGATAGACAAGAAGACGAAGAGTACCAAATACCATAATCAGTGGTAGCACGAAGGTACCTGAAGATGCGTTTGACCGCCTGGCGGTGAGAGGCGCGAGGAGAAGCTTGAAATCGAGCACACAAACACACAACGAAATGTATGTCCGGCCTCGAAGCAGTGAGGTACAAGAGGGAGCCGATCATGCTCCGAAACTCCTTTTGATCAGCAGGCTCACCATCCTCATCGGGCTCGAGGATAGCAGTGGTGGCCATAGGAGTCATCACCGGCTTCCCATCAGACATATCGAAGCACCTCAGGAGGTCACGGGTATACTTGCCTTGATGCAAGAAAGTACCTTCCCGAGTCTGCTTGATTTGGAAGCCAAGAAAGTAGCTCAACTCGCCCATCATACTCATCTCAAACTCTGTGCTCATCACCTCAGAAAACTGAGACACAAGCGAATGAGATGAGCCACCAAAAATGATATCGTTCACATAAATCTGGACAAGAAGAAAATGAGACTCATGGTGTCTGATGAACAGAGTTTTGTCTACTATGCCCATTTTGAAGTCATGGCTGAGAAGATAAGACTTGAGCCTCTCATACCATGCTCTGGGGGCCTGCTTGAGTCCATACAAAGCTTTGGAGAGCTTGTATACATGACTCAAAAACTTGGGGTTCTCGAATCCTGGAGGTTGTTTGACATAAACCTCTTCCTCAATATAGCCATTGAGGAATGCACTCTTGACATCCATTTGATAGAGCTTGAAGCCCTGGGATGCAGAAAATGCAAGCAGGATCCTAATAGCCTCTAGCCTAGCTACAGGGCAAAGGTCTCCTCAAAGTCAAGACCCTCAACTCGAGAAAAGCCCTGCAACGAGCCTAGCCTTGTTGCGAATGACAACCCCATCCTCACTCTGCTTGTTTTGAACACCCACTTGGTTCCAATGACATTATGACGGATGGGGCTCGACAAGCTACCATACCTTGTTCCTCTCAAAGTTCTCAAGTTCCTCATGCATAGCATTAATCCACGATTCATCGGATAATGCATGAGAAACATCCTTCGGCTCAAAGGAGGCAACAAAGGCGAGTGGAGGCGGCTGGACAAACCTAATTTTGAGCGAGTGACCGCTCAAACAGATCACAATGATCCGATCGGTGGATGAGCTTTACGGATATGTCGGGAGGACTGAAGCGAGTGGCCTCTACCTCATGCACGAGAAGAGGTAGGAGCGAGCCACTCATTTGAAGGAGAGTCGGAAGACAAGGGTGGTCTCCCCGAGGTGTAGAAATGGAAACAGAGGCACCTTAGGTGTAGAGAGGCTGGATCGGTGGAACACCATCATCTCCATCATCCTCATCTTCTACAAAGATGGTCTCGGAAGGATAAGAAGAGCTTGAAATATCAGGTCTAGCTCCTGGGCTAGCCTCATCAAAGGTCACATCACAGGTCTCTATGATCCTATGCGCATCAACACTCCAAACCCTATAGCTACGAGAAGAAGTCGAGTAACCTAGAAAGATACCATCAGAAGAGCGAGACTCAAACTTATCTAGGTTACCAGACTTCAAGATAAAACACTTGCAACCGAAAACGCGAAAATGAGACACAGTGGGCTTTCGCCCATACCTCAACTCATAAGAAGTGCGATGCAGATGTGCTCTCAAAAACACGCGATTAGAAACATGGCAAGCAGTAGCTATAGCCTCAGCCCAAAACTTCCTAGGAGTACTGTACTCGTTTAGCATCGTCCTGGCCATCTCAACCAAGGTCCTGTTCTTCCTTTCCACTACGCCATTCTACTGAGGGGCGTAGGGAGAAGAGAACTGATGCTCTAAACCAGACTCCACACAGAAACTCTCAAAGTAGGAATTCTTGAACTCCGTGCCATTATCACTGCATATAGCTCGTAATGCACAGGAGCTCAATAGACAACCTACTGACCAAACCCCTGAAGTGAGAAAAAGTCTCATCCTTCGAGGCCATAAAGAATACCCAAGAGTATCTAGAAAAATCATCAACGATGACAAGAAAATACCACTTCCCTCCTGCTGACTGCACTCTTGCTGGACCAACAGTGTCCATATGTAAAAGCTGTCTGGTGCATCATCATCACTACGGTGATGGAGGATGAGAAGCGATAACCATCTTGCCATGTCGGCAAGGAGAGCAAACTAAATCTTTGACCATCTTGAGTTTGGGCAAACCCGAATGAGATCGTGGTCGCTAACTCGGGTCAAATGATCAAAACCAATGTGACCAAGTCTCCTATGCCGAAGGAGAGATCACGGACTCGAAGCAATCAAACATCGAAGAGAGTCTCGGAAGAAGCGAGAAAAATCAGCACGAAAGACTCTACCAAATCTAGAAATCCATAAACTAACCCTCCGATGAATCAAGAATTCTACGGGCATTACTCTTGAAGCTTACCTCGAAAGAGTCATCGATAAGTCGACAAGCAGAGAGCAGATTGTATTGCGACTTACTTACTAAGGCAACATCTTTAAGATTGAAATTTTGGTTAATGCAGATGGTACCTTTAGCAATGACTCTACCTGAAAATGCATCCCCAAAAGTGATTAACTCATCACCGGGGGCTCGGACTAGGGAAGAGAACCAACGAGAATCTCCGGTCATATGACGAGAACAACCGAAGTCAACAATCCAAACATCGCCCTTCCCCATCCGACGAACCTGATCAAGACACAAGAGAGAAAGATGACTCAGTACTGGGATAGAGTGAAGACTTAGGAACCCAATATTGAACCATACGACACCTCAGAGTACCAGCCACAGAAGAAGACTGGACTCGAGTGTCTCTCTGACGCTCAACTCTCAGACGATCAGGAGCAACTCTGGTAGATAATCTAGGAGTCAAAATTGGGTTAGCACGCCGTGGTGCAAAAGCCGGACCATCCCAGTAAGGCTGCCTGGATCTCCTACCGGAAAACACCTCACGCCGCTGATATCTACCTCGATGGGAAAAACGAGGAATATCAAGAGGACGGCGGAAAGACTAACTACGAACAGCTCCAGGACTAAAACTCGAAGAACTAGCATGAAAACCAAGTCCTGGACGCTGCCCAAAAACAGACGACTCTCTAACCTGTCTAGAAGCAGTGTGTGTCTTGGGAGCACTCAAAGTCTGGGGATGACCCTGAATACCCCTAAGAGCAGCAACACGCTCACGCCGAGTGATCTTGGTGCGCTGAAGCAGAAATCTATTAGGTGACCATCCTTCTTACAGAAGGTGCATGTGTACTTCGCCTTGCTAGAGGCAGAAGGAATAGGAGTAACACCCTTCTGGTCAAAAGTCCTATGGACAACCCCAGCGGACCTAAACACGGTGGTACTCACTTTGGGAGCTACCACAATCTCACCACTCTTGGAGCCGCGCACAATGGTGGGAGGATGCGTCCGAGCGTGCTCCAAGGGATCAAATCCTAGACCTTGATTGAATCTACTAATCTTGGATTGGTCTAGAATAAGATTGAGCTTCTTCTTGCCTCCAACAAACTTCTCGAGAGTGCTCATAAGATACTGGCAATCTCGAAAGAAAGAAGCACAAGAAGAACAGGGGAAGGAGAGGAAGAAGAAGAACCGAGAAGAGAAAGAGAAGATCTCTCGGCCACGTGCTTTTGTTCCCCTAGCACGGCTGCCTCAATCTTGAGGGCCTCACAAGAAACGCAAGGAGCATCTCTAATCCTAAGGGTTTGGTCTTTTAACTTCTTCCTGAGCTCAACATGGATTTGATCCACATCATCCTTAACCCCAACACACAGCAAGCAACCAGTTTTTGACTTAACTAGTAAGTCCTTAGCAAGTTGATCACACTTGACATTCAAAGCATCATTGTCAAGTTTTAGTTGCCTCTGACCCTCACATGAGCCGATTGGGTCCTTAGAAGCATGCAATTCAAGTTCATCATTTCTAGCAGAAAGCTTTCTAAGGTGTTCGCTCATGGCATCAATTTCGGCAAGCAATTTAGGCAATTAGCACATGATGGAGTGGAGTGAGCATGAAGAAAACTAGCCTCAACAGGAATAGCATCAATAGAACTAGTGCTAGCATTCTTCAACCTAAGACCATCAAGTTCAGCAAGCACACTATCATGTATGGTCCTTAGGTTCTCCAACTCCACAAGAATAGCATCACAAAAAGAGCAATCATCAGTGACTCGGGAGGGAGAAGATCTAAGTGAAGCTAACTCCCGAGTTAAGGTACCTACTTCCTTGTCAAGCTCCGTACACCTAGCTCTTGCTCTAGCATGAAATTTTCCTAATTTGCAGAAAGCTTCGTTGAGCTGGTCATAGGAGGGTACCTCATCCGAGTCATTTGTAGAGCTCGAGTCGATGTTGTTGGTGTCGCCATGAAGCACATGCCGAGAAGTCGTCGCCGCCCTTCTTCTCTTGCGGATCATCCTCGCCTCGTCGCTCCATGTCTCCGTGTCGGAGAGGTTGATGTCGTCAAGCGCGGCGAGGACGCGGTGGAAGAGCTTCTTGTTCTTGGAGAAGTTGCGGTACTTCTTCTCGTGTCTTTGGTTCACGAACTGGAGGCTTCTTGTTGCGGTTCTTGTCGGTGTAGTCGTTCTTGCCCGAACCGCCAACGTCGTTCTTGCCCTTCTCGGCTTGGGACAGTTCGCGAATGTGGTTGGGGCCACCACACTCAAGCGGTGATCATGCCACCTCTCTTCCTCTCTCTCACCCTCTTGTATGCATGAGAAAACTTGCGGCGAGAAGAGCAAGCTCATTTTTGGAAATTTTTCCAGTTGGTCATCGCTAGCTCGCAAAGGGCGGAAAGAGAGAAACCAATAGAAGGATCAGAAGAAGAAGATCCAATGGGATCGGAGACCAAAGCCATCGACTGAGATTTCGTCTTCCGAGAGACGACATCGATCTCATGAGTCTTGAGGCAGGAATAAAGCCCGTCAAGAGTCAGAGTCGATAAGTCGGTGGTGTCCTTGATGGTGGTCACCTTCATCTCCCAAACCCGAAGGTCGAGTGCGGTCAAGAAATGCCGAGCATTGTCCGAGTCAGGGTATATGCAACCAACTGCTCGGAGGTCGCTCAAAATCTTTGTAAACTGACCAAAACACTCGTCGAGACTCTCACCAGCGCTTTGATCAAATTTGTTTGTACTCGCGCTTGAACTGGTCCTGCCTCACAGTCTTGATTTGAGTAGAGCCCTCATGGTAAGCATCGAGGGTTACCCAAATCTCGTGAGCGGAGCGAAGGTGAGAAATCCTATCATACTCACCACGGCTAAGACCTTGTATGAGAATGTTCCTTGCCTTAGCATTCGCCTTAACGTCAACCATATTGATGGCCGTGACATTTTCATCAGCAGTAACCTCATACGGGAGTTTCACCTTCTGCCATATCAGGTAACCCTGGGCAGTGATGTATGACTCCATCCGGGACTTCCAAAAAGGAAAATCAACTTCATTAAAGATGGAGGCCTGGTGGAATATTTGTCCGTTGCCATGGCTCTTGAGACCGGTCAAGATCAATGGAAGAGCAAAACCGGCTCTAATACCAATTGAAGGACCGAGATGGCGAACAGAGGAGGGGTGAATGGTCGCAAATAAAATTTCCCCCAAAATACTCGAACAAAAACCTCGACAAGATCGCTCAAAGGAAATCGTGAAAAACCTGAAAAACTAGACAACTATGTGTACCCCAAGCTTGCATGGTTAAGTACCATAAAATATGTGGGGATTTTTGAGTCACAATACTGGTTGTCTAGTGTCCAAGATAAAGAGGAATCAATTCAAACACTTGCTTTTAGAAAGGACATCAATTCAAATCACAAAAGTCACTTTCAGAAAAGCAAAAGCAGAATTTCCAGAACTTGTCCTCAATTTGCACAGGAGGTTGGTAGGTTTTTGCAGCTCACAAAATTTTGAGACTTTTTGTACCTATGAGCATCAGAGTCGTGAAGAACTCCACCAAATTTCTCCTCAAAAAGCCTTACAGAAAAAACAGGAAAAATCTAAGAACGCAGTCTGGTCAAGAACTTCGAGCAGAAAGTTTGGGGCTCGGTTTTCACCTCATGGCGCCCAAACGGTGCAACAAGTGAACTCCAAAATTATTCTGCAAGTGGATATAAGAGTCCCTCACCTTCTACAACAAGAATCACTTGATAAAGATTTTTCTAGATTTTTATAGAAATCAAGCACTGACTGCTGCGCGAAGAACAAATTCTGAACAAAGTTGGAACTTGAAAGAAAAGATGTTCTCTACTCAATCCAAGAGTGCAAAAGAGATGTAAAACCATATGAAAACACTCAAAACATCCAAGATCAGCAGCATTTAGAAGGAGGGGAGGCAAATCCAAATTACATGAAAGTAAATTGCGAGAAAGTAATTGCGGGAAAGTAAATGCTGAATTTAAATTGCGTAAAGTAAAGACATAATGTAAATGCGCAAAATAAATTCAGAGGTGGATGGATAAAACTTTCATTTCTGGAAGGAGAGGTTACAAAGCCTCACATTCATGTGGGCAAAGCTCAAAGGAGGATTCACAAACCTCAAAACCTTCAAAGGAGGGAGGCTACCCCTCCACCCCTATTTATACTACTCTTGGGCCACCTACCACCCTTGGATGAGTCCCTCAACCCTAGAGCACTCATCTAAGGGCTAGGATTAACCCACACACACAGCCATGCAAGGGCTAACCCAAAACCCACACACATACCGGGTTTTCTTGCACGGTTTTTAAAGCATCCTACCTAGACCCACTAACCTATCAACTAGACCTCAATCCGACGACCCTCATTGATCCACGCGGCATCTAGCTAGCATCATCTCCTTTCCTTGTCTTCTTGACTTGCCCGAACTCCATCTCCGATCATCTTCCGACGATCTCCCAACCGTCTGGACCTCCGACGCTCCTCGCCTAGTCCCGGTCATCCTCCGCCTCACCATGACCTAGCACCATCGCCCTTCAACCATCAAAGACAAGGAAAAAACCTTTCACATAGCAATGCCCACAATGATATGCTATATAAACCATCTAACTCATCACTACCGCGTCCATACGATCGGTACTTCCACTCCTGGCAGAGACAACTCAAATTGCTTCATTTTGAAAATCAATCCAAATCAAACTCAAACTTGAGCACACCTTGCTCAAATAAAGTCAAATACTCATCACACACATGGATGGACCTCCACATGGTCCTTCAGTAGACCGTGATTGCACACACTTACAATGTCCGGCATCTGATGAGTGAGGCATCGAGGGCGTCGAGGTTGTAGAGATCGAACAAGTCATTGAAGCCAACCACGAAGAAGCCCCCAAAAAACTGGTGGAAGAAATGCTCCTCCTTGAAGCTGACCGAGATACTTGATACCTATTATGCCATCGGCTTATTGGCTTGTTCCATGCACCAATGTTATAATCTAACGCAGACTATTGTAAGCATCTACTGGCGCTCTTCCGGTACGAACGGTTGTCCTAGCTTGAATTGCCGCGCCAACGGGGCCAACTAAAAGTCATGAGCCTCCATAGTCCACTTCGATTTTTCCTTATCGCCACCTTGCCATCTATCATATGTCATCTTCACAAGAGACAACTGTGCCAAAAGTAAAGTACTGGCCTATGCCTTATGGGACAAGGTAGCCAATTTGGTGGGTTGCTTCAGTGCAACACATGGCTCTAGTAGTGCCGGTAGCTTCGGTGCTGTAGGACGGTCATCGAAGGAGATGTCCCTGTTGGACCACTAGATGAATGTGCCAATGGCATCCCCTAGTGTCACGATCTCGTCATTTGGGAACATCTCCAGTGTGACGGCCTTGCAAATTCTATGTACATCGTCAACATGGACCTTCACATAGCCTGGAGCTACAGTGCGATCGTGCATAATCGTGCTAGATCGGATGGATACGCGCGCCCCTAAGCAATCTGCAGGGGAACAGAGTCATTGGAAAACCTCACTAGGATGTCATCGACAGGAAATTTACATAAGGGTACATAATTAGCTAATGGATCCAATAGGTCTATCTAAGGAGCATTGCAGAAATATATATTACTCGGATGTCATCGACAGGAAATTTGGCGTTGTCCACGTTTGTCTCAGGGGCGGATGCACAACTGCTCCGATGTTAGTTGGGTTGAATTTCATCTGTGCGTCTAAGGCTTGCACGTTCCGTACGTGCCTCACCACAGCCACCCTTTGCTGCATCCTTTCCTCAAGACTTCTTAGCTGATTATCGAATTGCACTCTTAGCCTTTCCTCAATGAGTGCAAGTAGCCATTCCTTGTGCTCGGCTTTGCTTCTCTTCCTACTCTGGTACTTGTCAAAGTCTTGTGGGAATCCCATTTTCTAGGGAATGAAAACACCTTTGCCTCGTGTGCGACCCGGGTGCTCCTTATTTCCCAAAGCCGTGGAGAGTATATCTTTCTCTCTGTCTGTAGTGAAAGAGCCCTAGGAAGATTCAGTACTCAACGCTATGTACCTCCAAAATCCCAACAAGTTATTTCACTTATGAAGGTATATATGGTCTTCCTACAAACTATGTAGTTCGATATATTACCAGGCGTTGGGACACTTCCTTGTCTGCGGGGTTGGCAAAGGACACGCTGCACGAAGATGTGGGACATGACATTACTCTTACCCACTTTTGGGCCCGCGAGTCCAAGATCGAGGCAAATGGCGGCGAGGCCTCCTTCTGGATTGCCTCGTTATCCTTTGTCCTCCATTGCATGATCTTACCCGCGTATCCAGTTGAGCCGAGTCTATGCGGGTGGGTGTTTTTTGCCTAGACGGTCTTGTGCGCTGCACTTTGACGCACGAATTCTTCTGTTGTCTTCATCTCAACAAATCGTTCCCACACATCTTTAGTGATGAACCCGTAATTCTGGAACGAAGTCATTTCCTTATTCACGTAATTACTTACATGGACACTCTTGAATTTCTTTCACGCCTTTCCTGCCACTAGCAAAGCATACCGTTGCAGTGCGTGCATGGCATCTTCTGGGAGATCGAATGATGTGAAAATTTCTGTCACCAGGCGATCGCACTCCTCGTCTATTAGTGACTTCCATGATGGATAGGTGATTGGCACCCTGTCTCGTCCAACTATACTACATAATATCCGGAATGCTGTCGCTGCCTTAGGTGGTGTGGTAGGGGACCCATCCTGCGGATCGACCGCTGTGATGGTATATCGATTCTGGGGCCTTTTACTTAGCAATCTTGGACCGCGCCTCGGTTTTTCTATGTTTGGCTCATTAGATCTATTCAGCGACGAGGAATGAGGGGACACCATCTTCGTTTTAACTAGATTGTGTTAGATCTTCAAAGATCAGGCAAGTTGGTAAATAAAAAATTCACAGACGGTTGTAGAAGAGGAAAGAAAGTAAATTTAAGAGTATTGTTCAGAACAAGGAAATCAACAATCAAAAAGGGTTTCTTTATTCTTTAGAACAAGGAAAGAGATTAGTTCGCTTCTCTCTCTTTATAAGAAGAGTATTGTTCATAGTTGAATTTTCTTCCTTTCTTAACATCATTTTATCTGAGATCATGTTGGACGGTTATTATTATTAGCACTTTATTTGTGGGAGGAGAAATATTTATGTCTTCTAGGGAGATTATATTTCTAAAAAGATTTTTATGTTCAGAATAAAGAAAGAGAAGAGGTCACTTCGCTCACTTTCGCCCAAAGACTATAAGGTCAAGTCTAGCCCCTTTGCACAACAGTATAGATTATGGACATATTGCTCTCAGGTGTCGGGCTACTAAAGGTCATTGGACCTTCATCCTCCTCGCCACAAGGTGTAGGGCTGCTAGAGATTAATCTCTTACCTCCACTACATCTAGGGTCAAATAATCACAATTGGATTTAAACAATTAACTAAGCAAATAAGGTGTTGAACTCTTACCTTCCTAAATTATGCTATGAACAGTGTGAAGATCCCCAAGACAATTAAATTGTCTGGCCCCTTCACGTGCAAAGTCCCCAAGATAACTAAATTTAAAAGCTAATATTGACTAAAAGGTTCTTAAAGTTCATATTACAGCAAATTCAAAAATTTGATCTTATAAATTGAGTGCAAATACTTGGTAATGACATTGGTGGTTGTGTCCAAATTACTACACTAATCACATTTCACAAGGATCCAATTTCGGATTCGTATATACCCTAATCATGCTAAATCAAGCATAAGATGTGAACCATTTTATCATATACATAGTCCAAACAAAACATGCTGCTTAATACTAACCATTGAAATTTTTTAGCATCTCTTTGTTTAGGCAGAAGTGTGCTTATTCCATAATTTTGTCTACCCATATCAAGATTCCCTACAAAGAGTTGTGGCATGTATTGAATATCATTGACACTGTCTCTTTATATTCAAGATGAACATCAATCTCACAGTTCAATGCCTTATTTGCTACTGAAATTGTTTAAATCAACTTCTAGAGAACCTAATTACATCATCAAGCATTCAAAAGGAAACAAAGAGTAAGAATGAGTCAAAGAACCAATTAAGAGTTCAGAGAGTCCATACCAGCTGAAAAAGAAATGATCGAAATGCAGGAAAAGGCTGCATGCTAGCTCATGGCGATCCATAAAAAGCACACATCAAACTGTCATACTTTGAATTCCTAAATTTATGACAAGCATTATCTAATTTCAGCAAGGGAAAATTGGCTCACAAGTTATTTGTTATTAGCTTAAGTTTTTTGTTACTGTTCTTTAGTCATAGATCCTGAAAGTTCAAAACTAGTATGATGCTCAACAGGTGCACAAAAAGTCATTTTCCAAGTGATATTATTGTATAGAACCAGTCATTTTCCACACAAGTGCAAAAAAGGTCAAACAGTGAACATACTACAAATAGTCCAAAACATGACCTTCCAATCCAGAACAGGAGGAGAGTCAAGAACAATTACTGCAGATTTCAAAAGTAAACTAAAGCTCAATGAGAATAAAGCACTTTGCAAGTGCAAATACAATAACAAGCAAATTCAAGCCTAAAGTCTTTATGTGATTTCTTAATAGCGAAGATGTGAAAGGGTCACATGTTTGATATGTGGATTGTCGATGAAGTCTTTATGTATAACATCCACATAGGCTGCTTTGAGAAAAATAATAGAAAATGCAAATGTACTTCTGTAAATCTAAGAACACAATCTAATGGGCAAATAGATCGGCAGAATAAACCAAAACATAGCAACCTGTAGGTAAAGGTTTGATATTCAATATACTTGTGCTCCTGGAAATTATATTAGATAAAGAAACTAGTGTTGTGATACTAATTTATGAACACAACAATTTAAAGTAACCCAAAGACAGGAATGCTGCTAGTGTTGTGATACGAACAATTAGATCTATGTACAACATAAATACAAAGGAATAGGACAAAGAAAATAAAAAAAATAGTTTGCTTTTCTGTGTGGTCTATTAAAACCTTGCCCGTTCATCTAAAATTCATTATCATAATACATACGTATGTGATGTGGCAATTCAGTTGCATAACTTTTAGATGGGAAGATACGTGCCAAGTGGGCATTGCCCCCATTATACGAGAATGTCTAACCAAATGGGTTATGTAGTTGCAAATGAAGTTAAAATTTGAAGCGGAATGAATGAAAGATTCATTGAGCCTGGCCACAAGAGAAAAGACAATGTATAAACTCCGACATATCTGACAAAATTGGTAGATCAAGTTTTCTTTAGAGCTTCAGCGGATAATATAGAGGGAAACATAATTTTTGTATAGCAAGCAAAATCTTTATTCTACATCGACTATGGGGCTAAAGTAAAATTTAGCATATGTTCTTTATATTGTAATATTGATTCATGACTAGCTTCATTTATGGGATGAGGAGGTAGACTTCATTTTGGGTAAGTTAGACTTGATCGTATAATATAAACTATTTTTCATGTGTACAACCCAAATGAATTTAAGCTGATAGGGAAGAAGAAACCCACAAAGATACAAACTGACAGTTGCAATCAATAAACCTTCATATTCATCCCACCCACTATACAATCATATGCATTATAACACATAATATAGCCCTAAAGGCCAAAAAGTATAGTGTGCCTAAGGAAATTGAAGCAAAGAGAAAAGAAATGAACTTTCATCATTTCCAAGGTTAACTGAGAGCAGATGGTACCTAAAAGAAGCCTAAAAAAATAAAACTAACATTGTATTGCAATCCTTATGTCAACACAGCCACCTATTGTTTTACTGCTCATTGGCTTTAAGGTTGCATGGTTCCATACTTAGCGACGATACATAAACATCAAAACAAGCACAATGTGAAGATTACATATACTGTCAGATAAACCGTACACTGGAAGTTAAAACAATGAAGATTAGAAAAAACCTTTAGTTTATTTCGAGAGACCCTTAGTTGTCGGCATAGGCTAGCTTGGGGACGCGCAAACCGGTGGAGGGAGGCGCGAGCTAGCGGGGGGAGGACGCCACGCCGAGGGGAAGGTCGAAGCAGGTGTGGACGGAGGTCGCCGGGGTGAAGGGAGGCGCGGGCTAGGTGAAGGACTGAAAAGGCAATCAGAGGGGGGTGAATGATCCCAACTAAAATTTCCTCCCTTTGAAGGAAACCCAGCCAAGACTCCTCTTGAAACACTAAAGAACAGAAGAGCAAAATCTTGGTCTTCGACTTGCTCGTGGGGTTTTGATGATCAAGGTGATCTTGGATAACCTCTCACTTGTCACAGTAAGTAAGAACACAAGAATCTCAAACACGATCTACGAAGAAAGAGCAAAACGATCGAGTTCTTACAAAAATATTGCCTAAATGATGAGGATATGATCTAAAGAAGATTCATCCATCAATCATACATCATCGGCACAAGAAGCACAAGCAGGTAGAAGGAGGGGAACCCAATCCAACTTGCGAGAATGTATATTGCAAGGAATTAAATTGCGGAATTTAAAAGCAAGTAGAAGGAGGGGAGGAAAATCCAACTTGCGGGAATGTAAATTGCAAGAATTTAAAGTGCAGAATTTAAATACTGAATTTAAGACATAATGTAAATATTGAAATTAAATTCAGAAAAGTAAGGAAGTAAAATTTTATTTCTTTAGAGGAAGGTTTTCACAGCCTCACAACAAGGTGGGCAAAGCTCAAAGGAGCACACAAAACCTTCAAGAGGAGAGAGCTACCCCTCCCCTCTATTTATACTACTCATGAGTCATTCTCCACCCTTGGATGAGTTCTACTTGGCCCTCAAGTTACCACTTCAAGGGTTGAGATTGATTCATCCTCCACCCTTGGATGAGTTCTACATGCCCCTCAAGAAACCTCATCAAGGGTTGAGATTCACTCAGCCTAACTTGACCGCTACTCTATCTTCTAAACCGCAATCAAACAACTCTCCTTGATCTGAGCAGCTTCAAGTTAGCATCTCAGCCATTCATTTGTCATCTAGGCTCGCAGCGACTCCGTCTCCGGTCATCTTTCGGCGATCCCCGACCGTCTGGACCTTTGGCGCACCTCGCCTAGTCCCGGTCATCCTCCGCCTCACCATGACCTAGCACTGTCGTCCTGCAACCATCAAAAACAAGAAAACCCATCACATAGCAATGTCCAAAATTATATACAATAATTATCCAATTGCTAAAAATAAATCAGATTCCTAACTCAAATACAGTCAAATACTCATCACCAATATGGGTCGACCTCCACATGGTATTTCACTAGGGCTAGGGCAGAGGGAGGCCGTGGGAGGCTAGGGTGCGGGATGAGGCCAGGGGGAGGCGGATGTAGGCACGGGTGGAGGTCGCTGGGCAGAGGGAGGCTTGGGTGTGGGAGGAGGCCAGGTGGAGGCTAGGGTGTGGGAGGAGGTCAAGGGGAGGTGAGTGCAGGTGCTGGCAGAGGTTGCCGGTGCAGAGGAAGGTGTGGCTAGGGTGTGGGAGGTGCAGCTACATGTGGGAGGTGCGGCTAGGGTGTGAGATCGAGGAGGCCGAGGGGAGAAGCTTGTGCGGCTAGGGTGCGGAGGAGGCCGGGTCTTCTCTTGAGTTTTTGAAGCCGTATCATCATCACAGACGATTCTGGCCTTGAACAGTCTGTGATGACCAGATTTTTTTCTTTTTTTTTGAAAAAAAGGCTATAATGAAAAAAGGCTGTGATGAGGCTTTTTAATTTTAGTCAAGTTAATATTTCTTCATAGTGCAATGCAATATTTGTTTGGTATCATTACAAACTAGTTGGGTTATTTGCAGGATGCATACACAGATATAAGCTCAGTCACCATACTGTACCAACTTAGGACTGTTTAATAAGTAATTTTGAGTTCAAGTTGGGTGCAATAACTCATGAACTCTTTTTTTGTTCTAATTAAGATTGAAGCTGTGACAAAAAGGATTTTTAGGATCACTTCAACTGATGGAGAGAAAGTGAAAAAGGCAGTTTCCAAAATGTAGCCTGTTCAAGTAATAACAGTTCAACGATAGTACATTCGTTTATTTTTAGACATGACAAATAAATATGATGACCTCTTAATTACTCCACTTTCTTATTCTTTTGTACAAAAATTAGCCCTTCACAACGATCGACACGTGTGTAGCTAGCTTCCTCAGGTTCTTCATGGACCATTATGACAGTTCTAATAGTAGAAAAGCTAGCAATGTAGTATACAAAATGAATAGATCAGGTAGAGTAGTTTGTAGATCGGCTAGAGTAGCAAATAGATCAGGGAAAAACCAGTGTGGTCTCAGTAGGGGAGTAACCCTAGGGGCCCATGAGGAGCATCCTGGCCACCACTGTGCCCTCACAGGAGTGCGGGTGTTGCCAGTGTCGTCACCCTGCCTCCCAAACCTAGAGCATCGCCCCTTTTTAGTCATCCCGGACCATGCTCACCTTAAGAACACCATCCAGCCAAGCTTACCTCAAGAGCTAGCAAACCAATAGAAGATAATCCAAAATCATATGGCAAAGCAGTAGAAGAACCGGGGTAGGAGACTGGGCTGGTCGGCGCCATGGCTAGCTACGGGTGGCCAAGCCAGAGGCGAGCCGAAGGGAGTGCGAGAGAGCCCAGTGAGGTCAGCCGAGCAGGAGAAAGGGGGAGGAAGAAGAGAAAGTAGGGGAGTTCGGCCGAGAGAGAGAGAGGAGATCAGAGCCAGAGGGTGTAGAAGAAGTAGGGAGAGGGAGTATTCGGCCAGGAAGAGTTCGACCGGAAGAAAAGTAAAGAAGGAAGGTATGAGGCTGAGAGGCTTCAGCCGCAGAGAGCCAGAGCCTTGTCCGGCTAAAGAAAAAGAAATCAGGAGAAAAGAGAGGATAGAAAAGGAAAGATGAGAAAAGAAAGAGGGAAAAGAAAAGAATAGAAAGGGGGAAAGATTAGGAAAAATGGGTGATAGTCTCAAGCCCTGATTAGTTTAGATGGTCATTTAGCCGTAAGCCTAAGAAAATAAAAAAGGACAGTACATGAGCAGTTAAACATAACCTTATAAATGGATGAACATCCAAAAAGAGAAATGAACACCCTTCATATAAATATGATCGCAACTGTTGGAATGTTTGGATGCCATAAATCATGTTCAAATAAATTACCGTAGATTGATATGCTATGATTTTCAGGATAAGAGTTGAAGCCACCAGACCACCAACTCCAGTATTCGAGCAAGGCCATACCTTCAGAGTTTATACTAGGCAAGCTTTCCTTTGATCATGTTTTCAGTAAATGTTTTCAACAGTTTTTATATATTTACCTATATCATCACTACATGGGAAAGCTTAATTTACAAATCAAAATATTAAATTGGTTGCGGTTGAAAAGAATGGGTTGAGAAATGGATTGATAATTGGATTTGGTAGTAGATTGGTTCATTTAGTTAATAGAATGATTGGCGCATGTTTAATATGGTTGGTAGAGGACGCTGATTAGAATAATTGTCATACCGGTGGGGTCCTCTACATAGGCTATAATATAAGGTCAAACAACTAACACATGGACAATGAGCCGTAAATCCAGTATCAACCATAGTGTGTGAAATCGGTCAGAAAAGGTTATCCTATGAAGGTATTAGAATCTCCACATTGGGTAAGAAATGTAGTTCCTACCTCTGGGATATGCCGGTAGGCCCGGAGGTGCAGGACCAATTTGGTGGCGATATATTTGAAGCCATGGGTAGAGTTACTGTTGATAGGTAGTTAGAGTACAACTTTATCTGCAAGTTGTGGGGTAGCCTGCGATAGGTGTCCCCAACTCGAGTACAGGGTTGGAAATGTAATAGTGGATTAGTGATAAACATTCTGAGGCATCACAGGATAGTGTCACTATGGGTAAAGTGATACAAACCTGCGCAGGTTAAATCATGAATTCGTGCCAGTCTCTTGGATTGGAGACTACGGAAGCTAAGCCTGTCTCATATACAGTGTTAGTAGCTGTTTCCAAAGTTTAAAATAAACAACCCTTAAAGAAAACCAAAAACTTAATTTCTGTAAAAATGGATTTTAAGGGAAGATGATCATTGGATGGATTTGGATTGGAATGAGAGAAAACTCATCTATTGCATTTTGCTTGCTGAGTACTCCTGTACTCACTCTTGCTTAAATCCCCATTTGCTTAGAAGGTGAGTCATATAGATCCACCTATGAGGCATGGGGCGAGGATTGTTCGTAGGATCAAGACATGCAGAAGGAGGATTACTACTACTACTATTATCAGGAGGAGTAGAGAGTTTAGTCCGCCGTGTCCCCGCTATGGCAGGCCATCAGGGCAATAGGTGGTTGTAATGTATTTTGCTATATTTGGAACCCATGTAAGATTAAGGTAATGGACATGTAGTCCGGCGTGGCTCAATAGACTGTAATAAAGTATCTAATTCAGTCTCTAATTATTGTTCTACTGCAACACTCAGAATACGGTATAGTAATTGATAAAGTATCGGCTTGCCCGATATTTTGTTAGCTACTATGCCAAGATTCGCGTAATTAACTTGGTGTAATGGCAGTGTTATTGTAGTTACCCCGGGCTAATTATGCGAGTCGACGCAGGTGATATTTGAGCAATGGTTACAAGAACCACACAATTAAATGACTAAGGACTGATAGAAAGCCAAAGCAAAAAAGATCTCTCAGGCTATATGGCACTAATTATATCTCAACCACATGTATAGAATGGGACGGACCTAGCTAATTAATTTGCAATGTCTTAGCTTTGGTACTACCAGTGGGGGTGTGAGTCCTGCCGAATGATGAGACTCACATGGCGTAAGAGCGGGACCCTGAGTGTGGTAACCAGTCCCTTCAGTGTTGAAAACTTAGTGGGTAAAACTCGGTTAAGACAGAGCATTGTAAAGGCTTTTTCATGATATCTTTGTGACACACCAAACGAAGAGTGTTAACATCGATTGCACCAAGAGATGTTCATGTCGTGTGGGTAAAGCACATAACCTCTGCAGAGTGTAAAATCTATTTGGATAGCCGTGCTCACGGTATTGAGCAATTCTTGGGGATTATAGTCAAGGGTTAGATTTTATCAAATGAAAACTGGGATGGAAAGATAGGTTGCCATTAGAATGTTTGGAACTTGACTTAGGTTTGGATGCAAAGTTTACTTGGAAATTCTGAAAGTTACTATTACTATTATTTGTTTTACTATCTTTTCAATTTACATTGTATTCATTTATAAATACTGCATTACTGCAAAATAACCATGTTAGCCATTCCATTGGAATAAGCCTTGTATATAGTTATGTTAGAATTGCATTCTGTGCACAACTTGTTGAGTGCTTTAAGTACTCACCCTTGCCAACAACAAATCATCAGTTGATGAGTCTACATTGGCTATGGAGGAGGAATACCAAGAGGAGACGAATGTTTAGGGTGCGAGCCTTGCCAGTTGTCTGTGGTAAACAGAAGGGCCATCTACGTTTTCTATTCCGCTGCAGAGTTTTAGTTTAATGTTCTTAGTTAACCTTGTGTGGCTTATTCATGTAAGTTGACCACAAGGTCATTCAATAGGTTATAATTAATATATGGAGTCTTTTATTATGTTTCCGCTGTGTATTATTGTGATATTTATCTATGTTGAACCTGTGTGCACTAGCGTGATCCTGGACTAGTTGTCGGGACCCAAATTTGCAAATCTGGACCCTCTGTGTATACTGCACTAGTCCAGGATCACGCTAGTGCACACAGGCTCAACATAGATGCTATCATAGTCATACACAATGAATATAACATAACTTTAATAATTAATAGTAACTGTTGTCTTACATGATTATTGCCACAGGGGCTTATAAAAGAAATAGCAAATAAGCAAAGCGGAAAAAAAATAAGCGTAGCAGACTCCCGATTCACCGCAGTAACCGATGAGGCTCGGACCCTAAGCATTCGCATCCATATAATCCTCCTCCACGAAGGCGTAGATTCTTCCTCTTACGAAGTTGTTGTTGTTGGGGTGAGTACATAAAGCACTCAACAAGTTGTGCACAACAATGCAAGTCTAATATTCTATATGCTTGGCTTAATCCAAAGGAATGGCTAATAAGGATATTTTGCAATAAAGCAAGATTTAACAAGGATCTGATAAATAGATTGGAAAGCGATAAAACAAATACATGAATTAATAAATTCAGCATTTCAAGTAACCAAGTTTCTCAATCCTAAATCATTTTCACTTTCCATAGCACCTTGCCATCCCAACAAGTTTTTGTTTAACAAAAGTCTAACCCTTAAGCTGTAATTCCGAGCATTGCCCAATACCGTGAGCACGGCTATTCAATAGATTGTACACTCTGCAGAGGTTATGCACTTTACCCACACGATACAACCAAACACCACCAAGGCGAGTGATTGTAACAAAGCCTTTACAATGCTACACCTAGACCCAAAGATCGCTCGCTAAGGTTTCAACACTGAAGGGTTAAACCACCACAACAGGGCCCCCCTCTTGCGCCATGTGAGTTAAACCGTAACCCGGGACTCACTATTCACCACGATAGTACCGAAATCTAGGTTTCACAAATTATTCAGCTAGGCTGTCCCATTCCAGACATGTGGTTGCAAGAAGGACTCAGGTCAAAGGTTTGCAAGGTTAAGTCCTTAAGGTGATTAAGGCAAGACTTCCACATACCCCTGCCAACCCTGGCCCACCTTGGCACACTGCCCCTTGCCACTTGCCCCAATCTAAAATCATTACCACCCCAGTTGATTACCAAGCACCACATGCCATCAACATTTCAATCTAGATGTGTGACCTCCTCGCCACGACAACTTGATATCACTGTGTGACAACACATGACACACCAATTCATAAACATTGTTCCCTATTCCATTAGTCAAGATTAAGTATCAACATTCGGACACATGTGATGATGTGGCATGGCTAAGCAATCTATGACGGTCTAACTAGCCCAGGTTGATTATCAATATTAACCAACTATAATTCCACATCCTAGGGTGAAAATAGATCATGGCATAAAATTGACAAGGTATGATTTAATTCAAATAGGCATATTATCTAATTCCCAGATTAATTGAAATCATTTATACACATAAAATATCATGCATAAAGTTTAAGAGACAAAATAGCAATTTGGTGAAAATTAGGTGCAACATGATCAAAGCACAACTTGCCTTGGATTAGGTGCTGGTCTTGCTCTGAGCTTGGGTCTTGAAGCGATGAATCTTCCTCCGGATCACCGAGCAGTTCAACGTCTACGCGAAACGATGCCAAAATAGCAAATAAACACCAAAACAGAGAGCAACCAAACTCCAAAAATAAAATAAAATTCACCAATAAATAGATCTTGATTTTACAAATTTTTAGAAATTTGAATCACTCAAATCGAGTTAAAATAAAAAAGATATAGCCTTTTGAAGTTTGAATAAATACTGAAAATACAGAAATTAGAAAAACCGATTTTCCGAATTATTTTTCTACTGGAAATTACCGATTAATGCGCAAGCGACACGTGGACCAATCAGAGACGGACACGTGGCCTCGGCGCATGGACTTAGTCCACGAAGACACGCTGGTCCACCGTGGACTCGAGATCTTGTCCGTGGGTGGCCGATATCGGCGCCAGCGTCATCGCGATCGTGGGCCAATCAAATTGCGCCACGTCGCTCGGTCTATGGACCAAGTCCACGGCACACGCCTGTCCACGGTGCACCCAGCGCACGATGCTTCGGTACCCGCACCGACACGTGTCGCACATCTGCGAGACGATCCAACGGCTGACACACTACGCACACGCGTCTCAATCCCGAACGTCTATTCGAATCTAACGGTTAGAAATATACCCGAGCGAACAACGCTAAAGAAGCGATGTGGCTTGATCCGGACGGTTGGCGAAGATCCAACGGTGAGCGAAGCTCCAAGACACGGCGCGGGCTTGCACGGAGCGAGGAAGACGACTACCCGAACGGCGTTTCGGCGCGACTCCGGCGAGAATAAGTGGCGGCCTCGACGCGTCTTGGAACGACGACCCCAGATCTGGAACCGATTCGGCGGGAGGAGGCTCGACGGCGGCGGAGCGGCGCAAAAACTCGCGGCGGCGCTGCAAAGAACTACGGCGAGCTCCTGAGCGACGACGACAGCGAAACAGGCGAAGAGGCTAGAGCTACTGGCTGTGCAAGGGAACGAGGAACATTGGAGTGCGGCTGCGGCTTTTATAGCCTCGGCATGCGCAGGAAGGAAACCATAAATCACGCGTCGGCGACAAGCAGCGGCGGCGGATTCGAAACCGAATCGAGAGGCGACGACCGAGAGCCATCCGATGCGCAACGAGAGGCCACGATTAGATCTCGGCCGATCCAATCCAATCCGCACCTTCCAAAATCAACGGATGCGATCAAATCTTTCCAAACCAACACCGCATGATCTTAACCGCACGATCTTGATCCAACGGCCGAAGGCGCTAGGGTTTCGCGAAAGGAGACAGCCGTCTGATCTGGATCTAATGGTCCATACGCGAGGCGGCGGGGGAACGGGCTGACGGGCCGCACCGCGATGGTCACAAGACGCACAAGATCTTTGGGCTTGGCCCAAGATTATTCACTCGATTTCCAACGCTTTTCGATTTAAAATAAATCCCGAAATTAGATTAATTCATTTAAGGCAATTAAAATATCAGGAAAAATACAGGAAAATTCTCATAAATACTTTGAAACATTCTGAACTCAAATAAAATATTTTTGACAAAACTTCATATTATTTTTATCTATATATAATTAGTTTTCACCAAAGGTTCAATATACTTAATTAAAATAAATTCAAATAATTTCTGGAAAATCCAATAAATTCAGAAAATCACAAAAATGCACGTGAGCGAAATTATAGGTCAAATTTTTGGGATGTTACACTAGTGCGGTATATACAGAGGGTCCAGATTTGCTTATCTCGGTCCCGACCGAGGTGGTATCAGAGCCATACTGACTATAGGTCTTGAGCTTAGATAATCTGGTTGTCTCTTAGGTGTGTCCAAAATTATTTTCTAAATAAAATTTTAAATTTGACTAATAAGAAGCTCTTGACTCTTCTTATTCTCCTCTTCTTCCCCTTTGCTGAATTTTTCATTTTCGTGCTACCGTTTCAAGTGGAGGTCTCATCCATGTTTCTTTTAATAGATGAGGATGGCTCATACCTAAGGAGAGTGCGACAGAGGCTATGCTGCAGAAATATGGAAGGTTTTGCAGGTCCTAGGAGGCTTTGTTCGACCGCTTTATAGAGAGAATTGCTGGGTTGTTAGTGGAATGGAGCAAAGATTTATTTACAAGATTCTTATCTACGCTCGAAAGGATGAGAAGGCCAGCAAGCCAATCAACATTATTGTGATAAGAGCCACTTTTGAGATCGGGATCCTAGAGTCTTCACATCTTGCCTTATGACGGATTTGCTAGGATTATGCCCTTGAGTTGAAGGATACTATTTTCAAGCTGCATCCATCAGGACGTGCTTCCCAACGCCAGAAGATCGATGAAGGAGAAGATGCCATGGTGGTGCACTTGGCCAAGTTCGCTGCTGCTCAAGAGGATCACATGAAGGATACATCTCAAGAGTTGAAGCAAGTGTATGAGGCCTTGTGGGATGCCAAGGTGGACCTTCATGAGATGCGCATCGCAGCGATGGAGAGGATCATGGAGCTAAAGGAGGCTTTGTATGGTGGTGGTGACCAAGCTATGCAAGACTAAGTCGAGGATGTGGAAGAGAACCCCGAGGAGATTGAGATGGAGCCAGAGGAGCATGATGTACATGTGGTCTTTGAGGGGCCAGTTGCTGGGCATCAGAATCGTTTTGCACCCATGACAGCCCACCCACTGGTGTATGCACCAGGAGAGGCTCAGCCTGGGTGGTTGGATGAGTGATATAGTTAACTATTAGTTTAGACTTTTGTTTGAGTCGCGTCTATTTAAGTTAGTCAGTGTCATCCTAGTAGTCGTTAGTTTGTATGCTTAGGTTGGTTTGGATCTTTTTATGATTGCTGAGTGTGCATTATGTGTTGCATGGCTTTTAGGCTTTTGTAAGCAACCATACCAAGTTATTCATAAAGTTTACTTAAGTTGTTGGGTTAAACCTGTTTCCTCTGCACTAGGACTTCTTGTATATTACCTATGCTATTTCTCTTTCCCCTAACCCTGTGAAGCAATCAACAGATGGTTAACACTCGTGGAAACAATGGAGCTTCGTGTAGTGGAAACCGAGCCAATGACAATCCCAATGATGGAGCGTTGCCTCAACCATCACCGCTAGTGGACATGCAGAGCTTGGGAGCTTTTCTTGCTACTCAGATTCAGCTAATGCAGACTATGATGCAACAGATGTAGAGCATGACAACTCAAGCTACAACTAATAATAGCAATGCTTCCTAGCTTAACAACAATGGATTTCGTCTTTATTCAATGTTGTCTGATTTCATGAGGACTCGTCCATCGACATTCTCTGGGAATATCAATCCTTTAGAAGCTGATGATTGGCTTAGAAACATAGAGAGAAAGCTGCACATAACTCAATGTGTAAGTAATAAGAAGGTTCTCTATACTTCTCATCAACTAGAAGGAACTACATCTAAATGGTGGGGAACTATTGTGCTGCTCATGAAGCCCCATAAGAGATCACTTGGGAGGAGTTTACTGCTGCCTTTTGTTAGTATCATGTGCCTGAAGGGATGATGGACCTAAAGGAGGAATTCAGGGCGCTTAAGCAAGGAGACCAGTCAATGACTGATTATCTGAACAAGTTTACACAGCAGGATTGCTACGCCCCTAAAGATGTTGCAACAGATAAAACTAGACAATCTTATTTTATGAAGGGATTAAACTTTGGGTTGCAAGTTGGGTTGATTACCCATAACTTCCCTGATTTCTAGGAGTTAGTCAAAAAGGCTTTAATCTTGCAAGATAAGCATAAAGATGTTGGTGAGGATCGCAAGCGCAAGATGGCTAATCAAGGAGGACATCCAAATCAGTTAAGATTGATAATGAATCCTCAATAGTTTGCAAGGTTCCAACCGCAGGATACGAACAAGACATCAACACCTACACCACATACATCTGATTAGAGTTTTCAGACATTTGCTCAAGGGAACAATGCGGCAGGAGAAAATCAATAGCCTTCTGTCATACGTTGTTATAGTTACAATGAGCCTGGACACTTTGCCAACAAATGTCCTCAGAAATGAGATATCACACCCGTTCGCTTCAATCTGGAAACTACATCTGCTAAGGTATCCGCTCCAGGAGTGAACCGTGGGACATGTCAAGCAGGAGCTACGCCTCATGCAACTGTAAGAGGTCGAGTCAACCATATCACCGCAGATGGAGCTCAGGATGCATTGGACGTCGTACTAGGTAAGTTTCTAGTTAACTTAGTACCTGCAACAGTTTTATTTGATTCTCGAGCTTCACATTCTTTCATTTCTTGAGTTTTTGCGATTGAAAATGTGTTGGATGTTAAGAATCTTAAGTGTGTGCTATTAGTCCAAGCCTAGGATCAGAACTTCAATCTAGCCTTGGATGTTTGGGAGTTAAGTTACTTATTGATGGAGTAGAGTTTATAGCGAACCTTATCATATTGGATACCCAAACCTTAGATGTTATCCTTGGAATGGATTGGTTGTCCAAGCATAAGGCTATTTTGGATTGTGGCTAAAGAGTTATGTCAGTTGAAAGCCCTAATGGCGAGAAAGTGGAATTTCAAGCGACCACGGTTCATGATGGTTAGTTGATGGTAAACAGTGTGAAAGCTGGCACTGCCAGCTTAGAAGATGTGCCAATTATTAGAGAATACATGAATGTTTTTCTCCAAGATATTCTTAACATGCCGCCAGATCGGGATATTGAGTTCGTTATTGAGTTAGTGCTTGGTACAGCACCAATAGCAAAAAGACCATATTGGATGCCTACTGATGAGTTGGTAGAGATGAAGAAGCAGATCGAGGAGTTGCTAGAGAAAGGTTTCATTAGACCTAGTTCGTCTGCATGGGGAGCACCTATTTTGTTTGTCAGGAAGAAAGATGGAAGTCTACGGATATGCATTGATTATCATGCACTCAATGAGGTGACGATAAAGAATAAGTATCTCTTGCCCAGGATCGATGATTTGTTTGATCAATTAAGAGGAGCTGGAGTTTTCGCCAAGATAGATCTTCTATCAGGATATCATCAGTTGAAGACTCGTGCGAAGGATGTCCCTAAGACTACGTTCTCTACACGATATGGACATTATGAGTTTGCGATCATGTCTTTTGGATTGACCACTACTCCTGCATATTTCATGAACATAATGAATAAAGTTTTCATGGAATATTTGGACAAGTTTGTTGTCGTGTTCATTGATGATATTCTTGTTTACTCTAAGTCGAAAGAAGGGCATACGGAACATTTGAGATTAGTCCTGGAAAAGCTGCGAGAGTAACAGCTATATGCTAAGTTTAGCAAGTGTGACTTTTGGAAAGAAAATGTTGAATTCCTTAGACATGTGATGACTGCTAAACGAGTTGTTGTTGACCCAAGCAAAGTTGAAGCAGTGCTGCATTGGGAACAACCGAAGTTGGTAACCCAGATTCATAATTTTCTAGGGATGGTAGGATATTACCGCCAATTTATCGAAGGATTCTCAACAATTGCTAGACCGCTTACGCAGTTATTGGAAAAGAAGAAGAAGTTTGCATGGACGCCGGAGTGTGAAAAGAGTTTTCAAGAGTTGAAGAAGCGTCTGACGACAACACCAGTGTTAGTGTTGCGAGATGTTCAGAACAGTTTTGATATATACTTTGATGCTTCCAGACAAGGTCTTCGATACGTATTGATGCAGAATGGCAAGGTTGTTGCATATGCGTCAAGGCAATTGAGGCCACATGAAGAGAATTACCCGACACATGATTTGGAATTGGCTACCATAGTGCATGCTTTGAAGTTGCGGCGTCATTATCTCATTGGAAATAGATGTGAGATTTATACGGACCACAAGAGTTTAAAGTATATATTTACTCAGTCGGATCTCAATATGAGACCAAAGATATGGTTGGAGTTGATAAAGGATTATAATGTTGGAATCCGCTATTATCCTGGGAAGGCTAATGTGGTAGCTGATGCTTTGAGTCGTAAGAGCCACAGTGCTAATATACTAGTGTTAAATGATCAGTCGGAATTTTGTAAGGAATTTCAGAAGTTGAAACTGGAAGTTGTTCCATAAGGATTTCTAGATACTTTGGAAGTAAGGCCGACTCTAGAAGATCAGATCAGACATGGTCAGAAGGATGCTGAAAAGATCAATAGAATCAAATCCAAGAAGGATGAAGGCTTAGCTAAGGATTTTACTTTGGATGGTCAAGGTACTATGTGGTTTAAAGATCGAATCTGTGTACCGAACAAGAAGGAGCTCAAGTAGTTGATTCTTGAGGAAGCTCATGGTTCAAAGTATTCGATTCATCCAGGGAGTGCCAAGATGTATCAAGATCTTAAGGAAAGGTTTTGGTGGCCTAATATGAAGCGTGAAGTTGCTAAGCATGTTTATTTATGTGACATATGTCAAAGAGTAAATGTGATGCATCAGAGACCCACAGGTTTGTTACAGCCGTTAAAAGTTCTTGAATGAAAATGGGAAGAAATCAATATGGATTTTATTACTGGTTTGCGTATAACCCATAATGGATATGATTCCATATGGGTCATCGTTGATCATTTGACCAAGGTACTCATTTCATACCAGTTAAGACTACTTATTCAGGAGATCATTTGGCAGAGCTGTATATGTCAAGGATTGTGTGTTTGCATGGAGTGCCCAAGAAAATAGTGTCAGATAGAGGTACCCAATTTACCTCGAGATTTTGAAATAAGTTGCATGAAGCCATAGGGACTCATTTGAATTTTAGTACAGCGTATCATCTGTAGACAGATGGACAGACTGAGAGAGTTAATCAGATTTTAGAGGATATGCTGAGAGCTTGTGCATTAGCTTATGCTACTTCGTGGGATAAAAGTTTGCCGTATTGTAGAATTCAGTTATAACAAGTTATCAGGCAAGTTTGCAGATGTCACCATTTGAAGCATTGTATGGTCGCGCCTATCGTACTTCGTTGAATTGGAATGAAATAGGAGAGCGGTTGGTGTTTGGGCCTGATATTCTTAAGGAAGCTAAAGAGCTGATTGCAATGATTAGAGAGAGGTTGAGAGTGTCTTAGTCAAGACAGAAGAGTTATGCTGATAATCATTGTCGAGAGTTGGGCTTTGAGTTAGACGATTTTGTGTATCTCAGAGTTACCCCTCTTAAAGGAGTTAAAAGGTTTCACGCTAAAGGAAAGCTTGCGCCGAGATATATTGGTCCGTTCAAAATCTTAAGCCGTTGAGGTGAAGTTGCTTATCAGTTAGAGTTGCCTAAGTCATTTGCAGGAGTGCATGATGTGTTCCATGTGTCGTAGCTCAAGAAATGTCTTAGAGTGCCAGCAGAGCAGACACCGTTGGAAGCAATTGATCTGCAAGAAGATTTGACTTATAAGGAGCAACCGATTAAGATTTTGTATGTGATGGAACGTAAAACTAGAAGCAAGTAAATTCGCTTTTGTAAAGTTCAATAGAGCAACCATTCAGAGAATAAGCTACTTGGGAGCATGAAGAAGATTTGAAGTTAGAATTTCCTAACCTATTCCTCAGCCAGCCCTAAATCACAGGGTCAAGATTCTATTAGAGGGGAGGTTTGTAACATCCCAATTTTTGCTGATTTGGATTTAATTTGTATTTTGTGAATTTTCTGAATTTAATGGATTTGTCATGATTTTATTTGAATTTATTTTATATTCTTACATATGGCCTTTTGTGAAAAATATTTAAATATTGAGAAAGTTTAAATAAAGTTTTTCCAAAAATATTTTATTTGAGTTCCAAAAGTCTTAGAATATTTTCCAGAATTGTTCTGGAAATTTTCTGATATTTTTGCTATTTATCTTAGCTTAAACTGTTTTTTGGAATTATTTTAAGTCAAAAAGTATTTTATAAAATATTTGAATAGTGATGGGCTAGCCCAGTACTCTGCGGACCCAACCCATCTCCTATTCGACCCGTTTTCTAGAAGAGTTAGAGCTGGCCGTTGGATTTAGATCCAAGGGTGGATGAGCATCGTGGAACCCTTAGTGATGATGGCTGTTGGATTGCACGAACGACTGTGATGGATCCTGGGGATATGGAAACCCTAATTGATCTCAACGGTAAGTTCTGTGTGTGGTTCGGATTATGTTCTGTTTGAGTGATCTTGGTCCTTTATCGTGACATGTGCAGCCTGGATTGGAGTGACTTAGCCACGCTGTAACGGCCTTTGGATTCCGACGCGTGTACACTCGGGATTTCGTCGTCTTCATGAGACTACCACCGTATCAGACATGGAGTCTCTACCGAGTAGGTTCATCTTCTTGTGCTATACACGGACACCGAGCACTTTAAAGGCTGCATTAGCACCGCTCTGAGGTTCACCATTCTTGCCACATCTTTTGCACCAAGATTTCATTGCCGAGGTGCCCTATGAGTGGAGTCCAAGCTCGTCGAAGTTACTGTGGTTTCTGCAACCCTTCTCGCTACTGGATCCCGCCGGTCGCCGTGTTCCTGTTGTTGCCAAGGACCTCGCCGAGACCCCCCGCAACAACTTCTTTCTTTTGCGCCAGACCAAGTCGCTGGAGGGTCGTCGGAACACCGTTGGGCTTGTCATCTTCCTTGTTGTCGGTGCATTGCATTGTCGCCGCCATATCGCCGGGTTTGACCTTCGTGGACTGTTAGATCTGGTAGGGTTCGTTGATGGTTGCCGCGTTTCGACATCATTGTAGCCGCACGATCTGAAATAGATGGTTTAGATAGTGCCGCGCATCCGCATTAGGATAGAATCTCATCAGTAAGTCTCGACTGTCGGATTTAGGTTTGCTGCTCGGATCTTGCCACGTGTCTCGCATCGGTTTGTGCCGCGTGTCGTCACGGGATCTTGTCACGCGTGCATGCTGACGTTGGTGCTTGCGTCGGCCGATGCACATCACAGTGCACTCGGTCCATGGTGGACCAAGGGGGTTCTGTGGACTAAGTCCATGGACCAGGCCACGTGTCAGCTTCTAATTGGTTCGGTTATGTGCGGATGCAATAAAGAGATTTTTTAGTATAAAATTAATTCGGATAATTAATGATTTTCTGTATTTTCTTTGTTTTCAAATCTTTCGAGAGCCCGTTCTTCCTCATACGAGCTCCGATTGAGATGATTCAAATTTCTAAAAATTTGTAAAATTGAGATATATTTAATGGTGAATTTTATTTGATTTTTAGTGTTTTTTCTCTATTTTTTGGTATTTTTTTGGTATTTTGTCTCGTTACGTGTAGACATCAAAGTGCTTAGAGCATCCGAGGATGATTCGTTGACTCAAGACCAAGGTCTAGAGCAAGAGCAGGAGCTTTTTCAAGGTAGGTTGTGCTTTGATCATGTTGAACCCAATTTACAAAATTGCTATGTTGTTTTACTTTATGCATGATATTTTATGTGAACAACTGTTTCAAAATAGTTTGGGATTTAGTTAATCTGCCTAATTGAACTATACCTACCATGTCATTTGTATACAATGATTAATTTTCACCCTAGACTGGTTCATTATTAGTTTGTTAATTTTAGTAATCAACATGGGTTGGTTAGATCATGTTAGTATGCTTAGCCATGCCATGTGTAACTCATGTTCTTTGAAATATCAAAGGTTAATCTTGACTAATGGACTATGGAACATGTTTATGGAATTGGTGTGTCAGGTGTTGTCACACAATGATGTTGAGTTGTAGTGATGAGGCGGTCACGCAACGATGTTGACTTGTTGATGGCAAGTGGTGCTTGGTAATTAACCAGGGTGGTAATCATTTAGATTGGGGCAAGTGGCAAGGGCCAATGTGCCAAGGTGGGCCAAAAGGGCATAAGGTATGTGGAAGTCTTGCCTCGATCATCTTAAGGACTTAATCTTGCAAGCATTTGAATTGAGTCAAACATGCAACCCACAAGTCTGGAATAAGATGGACCTAGCTAATTAATTTGCAATGTCTTAGCTTTGGTACTACCAGTGGGGGTGTGAGTCCCGACCCAACGATGGGACTCACATGGCACAAGAGGGGGCCCTAAGTGTGGTAACTAGTCTCTTCAGTGTTGAAACATTAGCGGGTAGTATTGGGTGAAGACAGAGCATTGTAAAGGCTTTGTCATGATATCTCTACGACACACCAAAGGAAGTGTGTTAGTATCGATTGCACCAAGAGATGTTCATGTCGTGTGGGTAAAGCGCATAACCTCTGCAGAGTGTAAAATCTATTCGGATAGCCATACTCGCGGTATTAAGCAATGCTCAGGGATTACAGTCAAGGGTTAGATTTTATCAAATAAAAACTTGGATGTGAAGGCAGGTTGCCATTAGAAAGTTTGGAACTTGACTTTGGTATGGATGCCAAGTTTACATAGAAATGCTAAAAGTTACTATTACTGTTATTTGTTTTACTATCTTTTCAATCTACTTATTGTATTCATTTATAAATACTGGTTTACTACAAATTAACCATGTTAGTCATTCCATTGGAATAAGCCTTGCATATAGTTATGTTAGAATTGCATTCTATGCACAACTTGTTGAGTGCTTTAAGTACTCACCCTTGCCAACAACAAATCACCAGTTGATGAGTCTAAACCGGCTATAGAGGAGGAATACTAAGAGGAGACGAATGTTTAGGGTGTGAGCCTTATCAGTTGCCCGTGGCAAACTGAATGTCATCTACATTTTCTATTCTGCTGCAGAGTTTTAGTTTAACGTTCTTAGTTAGCCCTGCGTGGCTTATTCATGTAAGTTGACCATAAGGTCAGTCAACATGTTATAATAAATATATGGAGTCTTTTATTATGTTTCCGCTGTGTATGATTGTGATATTCATCTATATTGAGCCTATGTGCACTAGCATGATCCAAGACTAGTGTGGTATACACAGAGGGTTCGAATTTACATATTTGGGTCCAGACAAGTGTCAGGACACGAATATGCAAATTCGGACCCTTTGTGTATATCACACAAGTCCAGGATCACGCTAGTGCACACAGTGTCAACATAGATGAATATCACAATCATACAAAGCGGAAACATAATAAAATATTTTATTAAATATAAAATTGTTGACTTACCTTATGGTAGACTTACATGACTAAGACACGCAGGTCTCAAACTATAAAAGATAAACTAAAACTACAGCGGAAAGAAAACGTAGATAAACCCCTCAGTATACCGTAGGCAACTGACACGGCTCGCACCCTAGACATTCGCCTCCTCTTGGTACTCCTCCAAAGCTGGTGTAGACTCCTCAAGTGATGATTTTGTTGTGGCAAGGGTGAGTACATAAAGCACTCAACAAGTTGTGCACAAAATGCAATTCTAACACAACTATATGAAAGGCTTATTCCAATAGATAGCTAACATGTTTTTTTGCAGTAAAGCAGCATTTACAAATGAATACAATAAATAGATAGTAAAGAAGCATTTACAAATGAATACAATAAATAGATTAACATGACAGTAAAACAAATAACAATAACAAGTAATTTGCAAGTATTTCTCACAATAAACATGGCACATAGCCCTAAACAACTTCCAAACTTTCCAATGGCACAAAGCGTCCCATTTCAATTTTTGTTTACAAAATCTAACCCTTGACTGTAATTCCCAAGCATTATCCAATACCTCAGATACGGCTATCTGAATAGATTTATACTCTATAGAGGTTATACACTTTACCCACATGGTATGATCAGACTATACTATTAGCCAAAACACATACCCATCGATGTGCCACTAGAAGATCATAACAAAACCTTTCAGGGACTTCGTTTGGACATTGACCCCCCCCCCTCGATAAGCTGGACTCACTATTCTTTCCCTCACAGAGCAGAAGAATAGGATTGGGTCTTATCATTGGACAGATGTGTGGCCATAGTGACACACTTCTCCCTAACCGCACACACAGTTTGGTTATCCCACCTGAGGCATCACATGTCAAGACTTGGTTGCTTACATACTTATGTCCATCCCATTCTAGACATGTGGTTGCATGTTTGGCTCAGTTCAAAGGTTTGCAATGTTAAGTCCTGTCGACGATCGGGACCGTCAACCGCAAAGAAGGGGGGAAGGATCGTGCAAAGGGCGAGGCCCAAGGTCATGCTCGTCTGGGAAGGAGGGAGCGTCGGCAGGCGCACAGCTCGGGAAAGAAGGACAAGCGAACAAGGGACACAACGTTTATACTGGTTCGAGCCCCCTGGGTCGGGTAATAGCTCTACTCCAGTCTTGCCCGTAGGCAAAAGGTGACTAATAAGCTCCTTGGGGGAGGATGAACAGGGAGCACGACCTCGAGGTCGCCCGGAAGGAGGTGGCCGAGAGGGAGCTCGACGAGGTGGTGTAGCATATGAGTGTGTTCTGTTGTTTCTTGTGTTGCCTGTGTGTTGCGTCGCTTGGCTGTCGTCTTGCCTTTGGGGTAGTCCTGCGCTTTATAGACCCCTGGGCATTGATCTCGGATGCTGACGTTGGGCGGTGTCTGTGAGTTGATGGGAGCAATTGACCCTAGTTCCCACGCAGGGGACTTGACAGGAGCAGTTGACCCTAGTTCCCACGCAGGGGATCTAACAGGAGCAGCTCTACTCAGTTCTCACGTAGGGGATTTGACAGGAGTTGGTGGCCCTAGTTCACACGCAGGGGAGAAAGGTCACGCAAGAAAAGGGAATACTGTGCTGAAGACCGGGTCGAGGTCACCGAGGTCGGAGAGGTCGCGAGGGTCATCACGTGTTCAGGAAAACCCTCGCCCGAGCTCGGGAACCGTCGTTTGAGCTCGGGGAGACCTCTGCCCGAGCTCGGGAACCGTCCTTCGAGCTCGGGGGAAACGTTCTAAAGCCCCGGGGGGCCTGGACACATGTCAGGATGATCGATCCCCGACAACCAGCCCCCGAGGCTCAAGAAACGGTCTGAGGCTCTAGGTGTTCTTGAGTCTGAAGTCTTCGAGGAGGGATCGCCCCCCTTGGTTGAGCTCGGGAACTCCCGAGCTCCTTCTGAGCCCGAGGGAGGCCCCCCACGGTGCTTTTGATATGGTTGCGCTCAGAAACACTCGAGCTTTGATGTCTTGTCTCCATATTGGCTTGATGATGTCTGGGATGCTCGGGCTTCTCTGCCACGAGGGGACGAGGGGGGCCCGAAAGCGTTCGGGCCTCGTGAGCGGAGAAGTCGGGGGAACGGTTGGCGGACGTCAAAGAGTCGCGCCCGCACGAGGGTTTTGAAGGGGCGTGATGCCTCGGTTGCTGGTCGCTGGCTGCGGGCACGTCTTTTAAGGCGATAGTAATATCGGTAGTCGAGGCGCCTTTAAAACCGGGACACTCCACCCTTTGAAGCCTTTCTTCCCCATTGCTCTCATTCTCTGCCCTTTCCTTTCTACTCTTTGCGCCGCAGGTTCGCCTTCCTTCTCCAATTTCACCCCTCCGATTCCATGGCGAAGTTCGGGAAGAGCACTCTCACCGCGGATCGGATGAAGGACCTGGAGACACTGGGGCTGCTGGATCCGTTCACCTGGCGACTTCCAGCCGGGGAGAACATGCCGCAGCCTCGGGACGATGAGGTCGAGAGCACGGAGCAATACATGCTCTTCGGGCTGCGGACCCCGGAGAGCGACTTCTTGGCTGCGGTCCTTGCGCAGTGCGAGATCGAACTGATGAACTTGGTACCCAATTCTCTTCTCCACCTCTCTATCTTTGCTCATCTTTGCGAGGGGTTTCTTGGCATCTTTCCCACCCCCTCTTTGTTTTTTCGTATCTATTCCTTGTCCCGCACCGCGAAGGACCCCGTCATCGGGTGTCTCTATTTCTGGCTACGGGTGGGACTCCCTTGCTCCTTTCTCTAGATCCCGACCCGGGACTCGCTCGAGCCGTGGTCGGAGAAGTGGTTTTATCTGAAGAAGGGCGAGGGGGCGGCCTCGCATACCATGGCACCGTGGTCGACGGCAAGTGGGAAACCCTGGAGACCGAAGACCCGACGATCGACCAGGCAGCGGTCGCCTTCATCCATATCTGTGCGACACGCGGGTTGAAGGGGCGGCATCGCTTATGACTACCGCTGGCCGGTGTTCCTCCGCAGAAGAGGTTGCACCCTTCTTCGAGATCACCGAAGCACGACGCCACCCGAAGGTCACGATGGTAAGCATTGTTTAATCCCAAGCTTCTTGGCTCAAGTTTCGCTCTCGGTGGTTTTTTTTGGCCTTGCAAAGACCAAGGCAAACCGATTGCCTCGAGGATGCAGGAGATCTTCAGGAAGGCCGCCACCGCCTACGACCTCGACAGCGACGTCCCCAAGAATATCTTGAGGCGGAGCAGCGAGGTAACTTTTCTTGGTTTGGTTTTGGCCCCGAGAGCTCGGGCTCAGGCGTTAACCGTGATGAGCTCGTATAGGAGACCAAGGAGCTCTTGGACACGGCCAAGCAAATGCTGTCGCTCCCCGGGTTGAGCAAGGGCAAGAAGGGAGCAAGAGGCCGGCCCCAGATGCCCCGAAACAGGTCGCGAAGAGGCCCCATGTCGAGTGGGGCGATCGGACCGTGGTAAGTTGAATGCTCCGAGCTTGGGAACACTTGAGCCCGAGGTCGCCTCTCTCATGTTTCCCTCCAACTTTTCTTTTACTGGCTTTTGTTTTTTGCCGCCAGCAGAGGAGGCGCCATCGGCGAGCCCTGTGATGCACACCGAGTAACGACTTCTGCCGCTAAGCACCGGGAAGGAGTCTTCCGCCACCGGCCGCGAGGTGCCGCGCCAGCACGGTCTTCTTATACTCTGTCACTTGCCCGCCTGCCGCCGAGCGCCCGAGGGGCACCGACCTTGCTTGTGGCCCAGGCCGAGGAGGAGGAGGACGAGGACGAGGATGACTTTCGCCTCGTGTCGCGGTCGCGGCGGGCTTCACTTGCCACAGCCCCTGAGGAAGTCACCGTGGCCGAGGGAGGCACGACCGCGGGGGACGTGGCCGAGGGGGACGCCGGAGCCCCCAAGCCGGGCGCTAGCCTTGGGGGTCCTTTCGCGGCGAGCGAGGTCAAGATCGCGCAGACCGAGGGCGACCAAGGAACCCCTGAGCTGGCGGCCAGCCTCGGGGTTCCTGCTACGGCGGGCGAGGTCAAGGCTTGCTAGGCCGCCACCGCGGACCGGACGACCCCAGCCGAAGGGGATCGTGCCAGGACGTCGGAGAGTGCCGGTGCTGCCGCGGCAACAGAGACAGCCGGGGACGAGGCCTTCACGGCTCGCTTCGAGGTCCTCGACGTGCCATCGACCGCAGTCTTTGGAGGACCACCGGCGCGGAGGTCGTGGCTTGTCTTAAATTCTTTCTTTTTTCTTGTCCTTTTCTTTTCCTTTGTAACTGTGATGACATTTCCCTGTTTCTGCAGGGCTTGCGGCTGATCTCCTGAGGGTACGGGCCGTGCGTGGGCACGTGCTCAGCTTTCAGGCTCTCTGGGATGTGATCGAGGCCAACCAGAGGGACACCGCTCGAGTCGAGGCCAACGCGGCCCGTGGGCGAGAGGAAGTCGAGCACTTGAAGGAGACCCAGGCTCTCGAGCTCGCACGGGCTATTGAGGTCGAATGGGAGCACGGGGCCTAAGAGGTCGAGCGAGAGCTGAACATCGAGAGGGACACCCATGTTGCGACCCTCTCAAAAGCCCTCGAGAAGGAGCGGAAGAAGGCGGAGGACACTCTCGAACGCGTTCGGCAAAAGGCGCATTGAGTCCTCGATGAGAACCGCGCAAGCGTGTCGGAGACGTGCCAGCGCCTCGAGCTCGAGCTCTCTGATGCTCCCTCGAGGGCGGTGGCTGCACGTTAAGAGGCCCAGGAGCTCTGGGAGCGCCTCGAGGTCTCGTTCATGGCCTACGAGGAAAGCTACGGGATTGCGTCGTCGCGTTCGAGGACTTCGTGGCCGCACGGAAGGAGGCGGAGGGTCTCCAGGTGCGACTGGCGGACCTGCCGACCGCGGGCGCAGAGGCAGAGGCCGCGCGCGAGGAGGCGGCAGGCCTCCAGGCGTGGCTTGAAGAACTCTTCGCCGCCCCGTGGGAGGCCTCCGCCAAGCTCGAAGCCGAGGTGGCCGAGCTCAAGGCCAGGGCGTCCGGGCTGGAGGAGGTAGCCACCAAGGCCGAGGAGAAGGCGATGGAGGCCGAAGCGAGGGCCATGAATGTGGAATATAAGAACCCGGGTACCCTCATGACAGGCCCAAGAGGGAAGCCCAGAAGATATTCCCCGCAGGCCTGCTGCCGTATACGAAGGTACATAGCCTAAAGGAAGTTGAACTTATGTTTAGATATGATGGATACAGTTGTAATCCGAGTTGTAAATAGGGTGGATAAAGATGTAAACTCTATCCTCAGAATCGACTAGAATCTTGTAATCGATCGAATCTCTTAACCGATCGGACTCGTAAGTCGCCTCTCCTCGCTATATAAGGGTGAGGACAGGCAGCAACATTGGCATCCAACCATCCAAGCACAAAGCGCCATCTCTTGCCCAGAGCATATAGCCCTTTGAGCACTTCCGATCCAAGAGATCCACATAATCCCAGCACACAGGATTAGGGTATTATCTCCATCGCTGAGGGCCTAAACCTGTATAAATCCCTGTCTTGTGTGACCTTTGAGTTTGAGATCTAGTGCCTACCCCATAAATTCTTTGCCGACTACAAAAGTTGACAGTTGGCGCGCCAAGTAGGGGAAGCGCTATAATCTTTTCCTATAGACTCGATGGCAGCGATCGGCGGAATCATCACCACCTTCATCTCCGCCAGCCTTCGCCAAAGCCCGGATTTCGCCGCAGATGCTGAGAGCTTGTCCGCTCGTCCGAAACCTGATCCGATCCGTGAAGATCGTGCCAACCTATCTCGTATGCCGCCCGACTCACCCCAAAACCACCGGCATTGTAAGGAATCACGCGATTTTCGCGGCCTTCGCGATTGAAGAGTAGGAGACTCGATCTCCAACAAGAAGACCAAGAAGCCGCAGAGGAAGATCGTCGGGCGAAGGGTAAGGATGTTCCGGCACGGTCAATCGATCGCGCGGTCGTAATGTCCGCGAAGATATCTTGCGCCTATGCCGAGATCAATCCGCCTTCGCGACGCCGATGCAAAACGTCGTCGCCTCCAAGACGCTACTCGACACGCTAGATCCAATGATCGCAGCGATAGTCCAAGAGTCTCGACAGGCCCGATCAAGGCCATGTTGACGGTGGCGCAATTCAACAGTAACCAGAAAAGCGCGGGGAAGCACACTGCGACTCCCACGCGGCAACCCAAGTCGCCAGCAGTTGGACTGCAACCAGTCGGAACACCGGTAGTCGGCGGCACACACCGCCAGCCGGGGACGTCCGCCAGATTCTCAACCGCGACATCCACCAGGACATCACAGCCATGCGACATGAGCAGGACGAGGAAGAAAGGCGCAGGCGCCACGACGACTATGAGCGTTTCGGCACCGGCCGCGATCAACGAAATAATCAAAGATATGATAACCACGATGACCACCGCCGCCGAGGTGGGAGCGATGACGAACGCCGAGTCTTGGACTCACCGCGCCGTGCCCCACCCCAGCGTATTGATGATCATCGCCGAGCTAGAGGCTCGCCACGACGGACTCCCCCTCATCACGATGAAAGATCCATCGACGGGATCCGAGTGTTTACTCCTCGGCTGCGCCGAGTGATATGGCTCGAAGGATTCAATCCCAAGGGCATCGTGAAATTTGACGGAGAGCGGGACTCGGAAGATTGGCTACAGGTTTACGCCCTGGCAGTTAAAGCCGCCGGAGGAAACCAAACTGTCATGGCGAATTATTTGCCGGTCAACCTCACCCCCTCCACTCAAGCATGGCTCACGGGCCTCCTGCAAACTTGGTAGACTCCTAGAGTGATCTTTGCGATCAATTTATTTTCAACTTCCGTGGCACATACTAAAAGCCCGCACTCCATGGGACTCGCATCACCGCACTTAAAAAGGACGAGACGAGAGATTTCATCCGAGTTTCATGCAGAAGAAGAACACCGCCGTGACGATCCGAGGCGTGGTGGTGGCGCCTTCCGTAAAGGGGTAAGTGATCCCGATAATCAAAAGATGTCCAGAAGCCCCGACCTCCGTGAAGGAAATGTTCGCATTGGCCGACCGCTATGCCACAGCCTCAGATGCCCTGGCCGAAAGTCAAGAAGATCGACCGCCACAGAAGAACAAAGGCGACAAGCCCGAGTCCTCAAAACACAAGGATAGAAAGTGGAAGGGCGAAGAGTTAGTTGCGGCAACCGAACACAACCGACCCCGAGCTGTTCGGAGGGAGGCACCCCGACTACAGCACTGTCATGGAAGCAATCTGTCCTTTCCACCCTAAAGGAAAACACGCCATCAAGGACTGCTTCACTTTGAAGCGTTTTGCGCGCGAAAGTCAATGGCAACCCGCTCAAGCCAAGGGCTTAAGCCGCTCCAAAGAAAGAAGAAGGACTCCTCGACGAAGAAGATTTCCAGGAGCCCGAGCAAGAGTTGAACTACATCTACGAGGGCTCCACTGGATACGAATCCAAGCGGAAGCAGAAACTTACCGCTCAGGAAATCAACGCTGTGGAACCAGCGACCCCCCAGTATTTGAGGTGGTCCGAGGTCCCAATCACCTTCGATCGCAGGATCACCCCAACCGTCCCGTGATCCGTAAGTTTCCTCAGTGCTTGACCACAGCGCAGGTGAAGCTCAAGAGGGTTTTGATCGATGGCTGAAGCGCACTCAACGCCCTATTCGCCAAGACTTTCGATGACATGAGCATTCCCCGCTCCAGCCGAGGCCGAAGGCCCACTGCTCCACGAGTAATCCCGGGCGCCTCGCTCCCACTGGCAGATTCGCCGCTACATTCGCACCAAGGATAATTTTTGATCGAATATGTCAATTTTGAAGTAGCCAATTTCGAGACGGCGTACCACGCTATCTTTGGAAGGCCCGGCCTAACTAGATTCATGGCCGTTCCACACTACACCTACACGATGATGAAGAGGCCGGGACCTCAAGGCATCATCACGGTCCGAGGAGACGTCAAGCAATCCTCGCAATGCGACCGAGAGAATCATGAACTCGCCGAACCACAGAAGCGGGCGCCGAGGCTAAAAATATCCGCATCGAGGTCGCCACGCTGCAGACGAAGGAGAAGTTCCATCCAAGAAAACAGCCACCTCTAAATTAAGCCCGCGAAGGAACCAAACGAATCATTCTTGACTCGGCCCAACACGCCTAAAACGACTTTGATCGTGACAGGCTCGAGGATAAATAGAAAGCACGCCGCCACCTTCCTCCAAGCCAACAAGGACATCTTCGCCGAAGCCATCCGACATGCCAAAAAGCAAGGGAGGTGATCGAGCACTCTCTACACGTCGACGAGAAGGTGAAACCGATCAAACAAAGGCTTCGGCGGTTCGCTCCAGATCGTCGGAATGCCATCAAACAGGAGATCACCAAGCTTTTAGCTGCCGGTTTTATCAAAGAGGTGTATCACCCCGATTGGTTAGCGAATCCTGTATTAGTTCAAAAGAAAAATAAAACTTGGCACATGTGCGTTGATTATACTGATCTCAACAAGGCATGTCCGAAGGATCCCTTTGGGTTGCCTCGAATCGATCAGGTGGTTGACTCGACCGCCGGGTGCGAAATTTTAAGCTTTCTCGATGCCTATTTAGGCTATCACCAGATTCACCTAAAGGCGGAAGATCACATCAAGACCTCGTTCATCACGCCCTTCGGAGCATTCTGCTACACCACGATGGCATTCGGGCTGAAAAACGCTGGCGCGACTTACCAACGCGCTATACAACGGTGTTTTCACACCCAGCTCGGGCGCAACGTGGAGGCATACGTGGACGACGTCGTGGTAAAGACTCGGGAAAGGAAGGATCTTATCACCGACCTAACCGAGACATTTGAGAGTCTGAGGACCTTCAGCATGAAATTAAATCCCGAGAAGTGTGTTTTCGGAGTCTCTTCGGGAAAACTGCTTGGGTTTATTGTATCTCAGCGAGGAATTGAAGCCAACCCGGAGAAAGTCAACGCCATATCAAACATGAAACCGCCGACTTGCCAAAGGGATGTCCAGAAGCTTACGGGGTGTATGGCCGCACTCAGCAGGTTCATCTCCGATCGGGTATGCGAGGAATGACATTTTTCAAACTCCTCAAAAAGCAAGACAAGTTCCAGTGGACACCAGAAGCACACCAAGCATTCGAAGACCTGAAGACCTTCTTAACGACACCCCCAGTGTTGGTCTCACCGATGCCAGAAGAACCTCTCATATTTCTACATCGTGGCAACGACTATGTAGTCGTAGCGCCATTGTCAGAGAGAGGGAGGAGCCGCTCACGGCACAAGATCCAAAATCCGCCTACTTTGTTAGTGAGGTCCTGGGTGAATCCAAGGTACGATATCCACAAGTGCGTAAATTATTATATGTCAGACTTTTACATCTCGCAAGCTTAAGCATTACTTCCAAGAGCATGCCATTTGGTGGTCACCTCCTTCCGATTGGGGACATATTCCACAACCAGAGGCCACCGAGAGAATTGCTAATGGGCAATCGAACTCGGGCCTTCGATATCTCATTCAGCCTCGAATCGCCATCAAACTCAAGCGCCGCCGACTTTACTACGAGTGGACAGAGCTTCGTAACCCGACGACTACCAAGGATCTCGAGTATTGACAATGTACTTCGACGGTTCCTCATGCTCTGCGCGCAGGGCTGGTATAGTGCTCATATCGCCAAGCGGGAAAGATTGAGATATGTCCTCCAAATATTTTTTCTCAGATCAAACAACGCCACGAGTATGAGGCACTCATTCACGGCCTCCGTGACACCATATCCTCGAATCCGACGGTTGGTAGTTCATGAGACTCAATGCTCGTGGTCAACCAAGTGCAAAGGAATGGTCATGTGTCGAGACAACATGGCGGCCTATTGCCGAGGTGCGCAGCTAGAAAGCAACTTTGATGTACTTAGAGCTCTGCTCACGTGTCTCGGCGAGACAACAAAGTAGCCGACGAGTTGGCGAAGATGGATCCCCGCCGGTCCAGAGTACCCGTGGGAGTTTTCGTGGAAGAAATCCATAAGCCCACCATTAGCACCCGCCAAAGTGGATGCCCGGCAGGAAAAGCGAAGAAGCGGAGGTCTTGGTCATTATCCTGCATTGACAGCCCCATACTTGGATTACTCGATGAAGGACAAGCTCCCGAGGATCGTGGTGCAGCCGAAAGGATAATGCGCCAAGCAAGAATTATGTGGTCATCGAAAAGAGCTCTATCGGAAAAGCTCCTCCCAGATATCGCGACGGTGTATATCGAGAAAAAGAAGGAGAAATTTGCTCAAGGAAATCCACCGAGAACTTGTGGAATCACGCAAAGATCATCGACTTAGTCGGGAAGGCTTATCGCCAAGGGTTTTTCCGCCGACCACATCCACGAGATGCGGAGAACGCCGTCCGACATGCGAAGGATGTCGCCTTCGACAAAGAAGTAAACAAGCCAAAGACGTAAATTACAAACCATCCCGATCACGCGGGCCATTTGAGGTATGGGGCTCGACATGGTGGGACCTTTGAAGAAGGCTCGTGGAGGTTATACTCATCTCTTCGTAGCCACGATAAATTCACCAAGTGGATTGAGGCTGCCGCCGCCACCATCACAACAAAGAAAAGCCAAAGAATTTCCATGAAATCGTGGTTAGATTTGGCGCATCAACCGAATCATCAAAGATAATGGCACTCCGGCTCAGAGGAGGGATATTTCAAGACGTGTGAAGAGCTTGGCATAAAAATTTGCTTTGGCGCTGGCTCACCCCAAGTAATGGCTGTAGAACGAGCCAACAGCATGGTGTTACAAGGCATAAAGGCAAGGATTTTGATCGGCTTCAACCATATGCCACTCGGCGGTCAAAGAATTGCCTTTTGCTCGGGGCTGCGAACTACCCCACAGAGCAACCGGCAATACCTTTTTCCTGGTATACGGCTCCGAGGCGGTACTACCCACCGAACTGGAATTCAGATCCCCACGGGTTCGGAGTTATGAAGAAATCACCTCAAAAGACAGCCGGCTAGAAGACCTGGATCGACTGGAAGAGGCAAGGGATGTCGCGACAATTTGATCGGCAAAGTACCTCTAGAGCCTGCGTCGATATCACGATCGCAATATAAGAAGCCGCGCGTTCTCTAAAGGAGATCTAGTCCTCAGAAAGAACCAGAAGTGCGAGCACAAGCTCTCCCCAAGCTGGGAAGGCCCTTACATTGTTGACGAAGTGGTTCACCCGACAGCCTACAAACTCAAACACGAAGATGGCACGGCTGTCAGCAACACCTGGAATATAGAACAACTACGTCGTTTTTTCGCTTAAACTTTGTATTTCGCTTAAAACTCTGTATTTCCTCTATAAACAAAAATTCAATTCGAAAGTTGCTTTTCTACAATCTTCCTTGCGAGTGCCTTGCTCCTACGGTAAGGCTCAGAGACATGCGTCACAAGCTATGTCCCAGAGCCTGCGGGCTGAGTTAGTCGGATGAGAGTTCCAA